>JBBBDQ010000224.1:4182500-4825000 GCA_037127315.1 Ascarosepion bandense | reverse complement strand
GGATGGCAATTCCTGAGTGCTGCTTTCGAATTATAGATAGGATCCCAAACTAAAGCATAGCGTCTTGAGAGCCTACTCTGATCAACACTTGAATAATATCGCGCATGGATGTTTGTCCCTGCAAATGCCTCCGGTGGATAACCCTCAGGCTACATTATGCTGCAGTCTACACAAGTTCCTTTCCTACACATGTTGCATTCGATGACCAAATATTACTGCTACTCTAGGCCTCTCCTTACCAAAATAACTCTAAATCATGACCCCACATATTCAAGAGATATATAACTAAACCAACTAAATAAGAAACACCTAAACCCCTGAATATCTTTTTCTCTAACATCCGTGGTATCTGTACCAACTTTTGCGGTGTGGAATCTTTCCTCTACGAAAGGTCCTAGACATTTTAGCTCTATGCGAAATTGACCCTACAATTTCCACCTCTGATTTGACGATTCCTTGATACCTTCCTCTATTTAGGAAGGACTATAATGTTCACAAACATGGACTGGGTGTTTATGTCTGCGAACATTTTCCTCTGGCTAGGGAGGTCTCTCCTGTATCTCCTGTTCATTCCTTCATGTGTCTCCGTCTGTATCTAGTAAACTCTTCTTTCTCTACCGTCCTTTTCCATTTATGACTGCTGCATTCTAGATAGTATTTCAGACAACATAGACAAGGCTATTTTTTTTCAACCATTTGCTAGTCTATTTGTGTTCGGTGAATTCAATGCCAATCATACCAAGTGGCTGAAAAAATCTGTCACTGATTTTGCTGGAGTTCAAATGTTAAATTTCTCAATCTCTCAGTCTTTCACGCAAGTGGTTGATTTTTCCACGCGTTTCCTTAATAATAAAAATGGATAGGCTTCTCTTCTAGATATCTTCCTTACTTCTATTCCAGATTCTTGTCATGTTATGCAGCTCTGTCCTTTTTGCAACTCTGATCATGCTGTGGTGTCAGTAAACATATCTTTCTACTCTTCCATCTAAAAAATATCTTACTGCTATCAACGTTCCATGACTTCCTTTGCGATGTCCCTTGGAATAAGATTTTTTGTCACCCCCGTTCTAGACTGAATCTCCTCCTACGTTAAAACCGGAATTAATGCTTTCATTCCAGCTAGAAAATTTCAACTTAAACCTTGTTCATCTCCTTGGTTCTCTCCTGTTTGCTCGGTTGCAATTGACCACGGGAATCACTTCTTCCAGCCTTACCTCTGATCACATTAGGCGCCTCATTGTCTCTGCTCGTAATAAATGTAAGCCTGTTCTAGATTATGCTAAGCTCTTGTTTGCTGATAGAATAAAGTAGCGTTAGCCTCTGACAAGTTTGGTTCTAAACATTGTGGGTGGCTCTGAAAGTATGTAATCAATAAAAGAAAACCTTCGATTTCTCCTCTATCCAATCATTGCAAATCTCACATCCACAGAAGACAAATTGCTCGCAAATTCTCATCTAATTCCATACTTGATTCATCTGGATTACCCACACCCAATCTCTAAACTATAACTGAGACTTAACTGAGTAATATACATACATATATATATATATATATATATATATATATATATATATATATATATATATAAAACCCCAACTCTGGTCTCTAACATAAGTTTTAAGATTAACTCCTATAAACAAAGCAAAGAGGATGGAATTTCTGTTATCTTTTTAAAAACGTGCCTCTGAAATATCTCCAGTGCTCTCAAAACTCCTATGGCCTCAATTCTTCCTGATTTCTTGCATGTTGAAAGTTTTTCACTGTAGTACCTATTCCTAAGAACACTGGGGAGTTCTCTAGCCCCTAAAGTATTGGCTTATTAGCCACTTATCTCGTTTTGGTAATATATTCGAGGCTATTTTTACCGCTAATGTGCTAATGACTATCACTGAATATATATACGAGGCCCTTGATAAGAACGACGAATTTCGAACTGTTGCTCTTGATATCTCTAATGCTACGTTATATCTGGACGATTGTGTAATTTAATCCAATCATTTCTTTCACTTCGGGAAATGAAGGTTGTTTTAAATGGGCAAGCTTTCGGATCCTTTCATATAAACGCAGGCGTCCCTCATGGCTATATCCTAGGTCTTACACTTTTCTGGTCTTTATCAACGATCTTCCTGATGTAATCCGTCCTCAAGTAGGCATCTATGCAGACGCCACTACCATTTACGCTCGTCTTAGTAATAAATCTGCCAAGGCTGAGAAAGTCGACTTGGCTGCTGCATTTCAAAAGGGCCTCCAATCGGTGATTGAAAATAGCTTGTAAGTTTTAGTGCCTCCAAAAACGAAACTGCTCTCTTTCAACCACCATAGATAAACATTTCTACCTACCATCAGATTAGATAACGCCTGACCAATGAGGACTGAGCCAAACAAAATTGAAAATACCAAAGTTTCTGTCTTTTTATTTTATTTTATTTTAATTTCATAGGGAGCAACGCACTGCGCCTCCTTGGCCTCACTCTTTCAAATGTCCTCAAATGAAATGACCACATTGAATCCATAGATGCATCTACTGCTAGGAAGTTTGGTTTGCTGTGTCGGGCCAGAAAGTTTCTCTCATCAGAATCCCTTTAGCAAATTTATAAATCTACAATTCGTCCGTGTATTAAAATACTGTTGTCATATCTGGTGGAGTGCTCCTGCTGTTCATCTTGACGTTCCCGACAAAATCCAAAGGATGATCCGTAATATAATTGATCCTGGGTTGCCAACCCACCTTCAATATAGATACAATCTCCAAAGACAATGTCAATTGCCATTTTTTATCTACTTGATTCTCACCCATCATTTATTCTTTTTTCAATACCTATTGTACCATTTTTAATCTTTTACTGTAATCCCCTGCGCACAATTGTTTGTTTTCGCATAAGTAAACTATATTTATAAACTATAATATGGACAAGAGAAAATTTTATATAAATACGCTAGTAATTTTTTCATCTAGAATCAAGAAAACATTAATTTAAGTAAAGCTCTCATCGAATTTTTGAGCAAGTTTTTCTTTTTTGATGAAAGAACATTCCATTATTTGGTGTCTTTGAAAACTTAGGAATGCAAGGTGAGAAGTTGTCTTCTTTGTAAAATGTGAAAAGGTCTGGTCATTCATATATACATTATTGGGCTTCTATCTTACTAGATATGACACTAAATAAATTACGACTTGACCAAAAACACAATGATTTCGTGTTCTAATCTGACAAATGTTTTCAATTTCTTTTTTATTGTCCGGTGAATTGTCTTTTACTTTTTGCAATTTCTAAACGTAAATTCCCAAAACTGAAAATTTTGATGTATTGTGTAATATCATTGTTCCACTCTATGAAGACCTAAATTTGAAATTTCAAAAGAAATTCACAATAATGTTAACATTCTTGTGCTGAATGATAAAACTCACCCGAGTAATAATGTTTATAATGAAAAAAAAAACATTGAATTTAACATAATGTATATTATCGAACCTGCCTTCGTTAGGGAAGGGAAAACTGCTGATTAGCCTGGCGCTCCTTACTGATTGTACACAAAGAAATAATGACTCTTTCTTCCCTGTTGGACGCAGATTCAATTCCTGCCAAAGGGAGTAATTTTTTTTAATTTCTCAAATATTCAGAAAGATAGATGAAAATAAATGAATATACTGTTTGAAAAATAAAACGATAAAATAAAAGCATAATCAAATACGTATATCCACTAAAAATAGCGTTTAACGCTATATATATAATACTTGCAAAAGTATTAGGGCAAGAACTATTTAATCTTTTATGAGGCATCAAAATAAAGTTTGAAATCACCCCTGTCCTAACACTTTTGCACATTACCGGTAGTGTACAAAAGTATTAGAACAGGGGTGACTTTCCTAAAAACCTCACTGAAATTCAAGTAAATTGCTAATAAATATTCATTATTTAAAACTAGGTGTAAAAGAAATGTATTTAAAAAAGTTATATTTACTTTTCTTATTTGCTATTAAACAAGCTATTTTGAAACTACTCTGTGGAACATCAATGGGATATTTTGGATAAAATATTGATAAATGTAATATTAACTAGCTAGACACACTCTGAGAAGAAATACAAGCTGCTTGGCAGAAGATACCATTCGATACATTGAAGAAGCTTGTGATGTCAATGCCTGACAGAATGAAGCAAAAGGCTATTATACTAAATGTTAAATTTATTTTGTAACAAGTATTTGCTGTGTAAATCAAATCAAATTATCTTTATTAAATTCTTTATTTTCTGTCAATATGCCTCATAAAAGTTAAAATAATTCTTGTCCTAATACTTTTGCACAGTACTATATATATATATATATATATATATATATATATATATAACGCAAACTAAAAATGTAGATAATTTTTTAAATATGTAAGTGTCTGAAGATTTTTGTATGTCTAAGCGAATATCGGATGCCAATATGTATTCCTGGTTATGTATATTTTTTTCTGTCTAGTGGTAATTCTAATGCCTTCATCTTTATGCGGCCATCTAATTTGTGTCTGATATTTTAAGTATGTATTTTGTATTAGATAGATATTTAGACATACTGACATATATAAGTTAAATTCTTTAAGATTTGATTAAAAAAATGATGGTGATGTAATGTTTTAGACGTGTGTTTGTTGTTGGTAATAATGTTTTCAAAGTATTTCCTCCTTAAAGAATTATGCTTTTTTTTAATTACAGTGGTAATAATGAAATCATTTCGATGCAATACGAGAGATTTAGATCGTTTGTCTAAGCGTATATCTCTCTTGTGTTTGTCGTTGCGGGCTTTTAGATCACGTGATGCTTGTTTCATAAATCTGTGCATGTTTTATCGTAGATTTAGGCAGTACATTTGATTTGACATTAATTTTTTGAAAAAATATTAATATTAAGAAATGATGCTAAACTATTGAAAATTACAAACAAACAGTTTAAATAATGAAGATTATTAATACATCTGTTCATTCATTTTTCTTTTAACTCCATTTGGGTCATGCATGTATATAGAAATATTTTTATACAAAAGCTATGCAAATAGAAAAGAAATAAATTTTATTTAAGAGTTCAGGATTTGTATTTGTTTTTACTTAGATTAATCTGTTATAAAATATACTGGCTACGTTCTTCCCCCAGCAAAGAGCTTATTAAAAAAAAATAAAAAGATATGCCTTTTTTTTCGTTATCTCGTCTCTATGATTTGCTCAATATTATTCGAAAAAGATGAAGATATATGTTGAATTGGCGCAATGTTGAAATATTCAGACTGCCACTCCGGATGATGGATAACAAAGCAATGTCTTCCAAACATTTAAAACCAGAAAGAAAAAAAGGCATCAAAATGAATTTCACTAGTTCAACTAATTTATCTCTTTGTTTTGTTAATTATGTTTTCCGATTTTTTCTCCTTTTGATTGATGAGGTTTCAATGTTGACAATCATTCAATTGTCGTTTGAAAAAGGGGTTTCTTTCTTTTTGTTTCACTTATTCATATCTCTGTTCTAATAGTAATTTTTATCCTAACTTTGTTTTATATAAAAATGTATTTGAGATAATGTGAGTATATGAATTTGCTTCTACAGACAGTGATAGAATAAACGACCAATTTTTGATTCTGTAAGGACCATAACATTATAGAAGATATTTTACTGACTGAAACATTCAACAGCGGGAAATGTTTTTCGAAAGTAAAATTTGGCTGGTAATTATATGCATCTTATGAATGCAAGAAAAGTATTACTGCAAAAGTTGAATCATATGTTACCGTTTATTTAAATATTTGTTACTAATTGTGAAAACTCGGAAAATCCACAAATATATATGAATATCCGTTAAATATATCTTACGTAGAAAATAAATTAACAAATTTACATATAATGATATATTAGTATTACATTATCACTCATATATATATATATATATATATATATATATATAATAAATTATAATTTAGAGCATGTTCAAATTACAATCTACTACAAAGCGTACATTTTGTTTCGATATTAAAAAGATAATGTCTCATTAAGCAGTAAACTTTCTTTTTTGAAAAGAGATGTAAAATCTTCCTCCTTGTATTGATAAACTCTTGAGTGCGTGGTAAAAGTAAAAACATTCATAGCTCTATTTCTATATTGAGCACTATGTTAAATTAATGTTTTGACCGTTGTTAATACTTTCTCCATTTCTTATTTATATATATATATATATATATATATATATATATATATACATAAAGAATCACAAGATAGCCAAAACCTACCGCGGTTTCACACAACGGCTCGTCAGGTATATATATATATATAAAACCTTTGCTGGTTGCACGCGACGGAATTTGTAAATATATATATATATATATATATATATATATATATATATATATATATAGTGTATTGTAAGAAACTAAAAGAACACGTGGGTTTTAAACCGACCGTCCATGCATTTACTTTTATAAAGAGTGCTCGATACAACGTAGAGCCTTATATTGTAATGGTTGTTACAATGCTTTATAAAAGCATAGTATCACTACACAAAAATCTTCGCGTTTCGGGGGTACGTGTGCTCCTTATCTGATGATAAGTTGAAATGAAAAATAAATGGTTAAAACGATTTATTTTTATAATATGATATGTAAGTGAATGTGGGATGGGGGTTTAGTATGATTTAGCCGGAAGTTTGTAGCTATAGAGATAGAGCCTTGGGTTAGGAGAGGGATGCGGAGTAGCTTAGTTTTGGACAGGTCACTTTTTAGTTTTGTCTCTGTAATTCTTATGTTGGGACGTAAGGTTTTTAAAAAAGGGTAGGCACTTTTTGTTTTACTACTATCTATGAGTGGATAGAATAGCGTTACTATTAATATTGTGTGAAGTTATTTTCTTTTATTTTTACGGTGTTCGTTTTTATTTTGATAACACTCGACTTAATAAATAATAATTACCAACCATATATAAAACCCAATGAATATCCATGATACATCCACCCAAAGTCAAATCACACCCAAGAATAATCAAACATATACCCTCCTCCATAGAATATAGAATTAGTAAAAACTCTTCCAGTGAAGAAATATTTAACAAACATAAAAGTTTTTACAATAAGTCTCTAAAAAACGTGGCTACATAAAAGCAAGACATTAAGTATGTAACAGACTGTAACCGTAACAGGAAAAATAGAAATAGAAAAATAATTTGGTATACACCTCCTTTCAACCAAATAGTAAACACCAAGTTAGGCCAGAAGTTCCTCAATTTAATTTAAAAAACAATTCCCCACTAACAACCCTCTAAGTAAAATTTTAACAAAAATAATCTTAAACTATGTTAGAGTTGCACAAATAACCTCGAAAAAATCATAATTAATCATAATAAATATATCTTAAATCAACACGTAGATCGAAATAAAATTAACTACCAAAATAATAAAGAGGACAACAATAAAAACTTACGCAATTGTACAAACCCTAATAAATGCCCACTACAAAATAAATGTAAAATAAACTCAATTGTCAAGCAATGCAATATAACATCTATTGAAAAGCCCACTATAAATAAAGTGTATATCGGATCTACAAAGAACACTTTTAAGCAGCGCTGGTACATGCACTTAACTTCATTCAAAAACAACTTATATCGAAACCAAACATCCCTTTCTGCATATTTTTTGAAAGTAAAGGACACAAAACAGAAACCCCAAAGTAAAATGGAAAATCCTGGAAAAAAAACTAGAACCTGCAACTCGCTTAACGACATCTTCCCTTTATGCTTAAGTGAAAAGCTGCACGTTCTAAAGTACCCAATGAATGTGCAACTACTGAACCGTAGAGATGAAGTGGCAGTATTATGTAAACATCGAAAATGTTTTTCGTTAAAATTTAATTAACCAAAAAATACCTCATTTACATAAAATAATCCCCTCTAAAAAGGTAATTAATACCCATGAAAAAAAATAAAAAACGAACATTGTTTTAAAAAAATAAACTCACACAATATTAATAGTAACTCTATTCCATCCACTCATAGATAGTAGTAAAACAAAAAGTGTCTACCCTTTCTTAATAAACCTTACATCCAAACATAAGGATTACACAGATGAAACTAAAAAAAATGACCTGTCCAAAACTAAGTTACTCCGCATCCCTCTCCTAACCCAGCTCTCTATGGCTACAAACTACCGGCTAAATCATACTAAACCCCCATCCCACATTCACTTACATATCATATTACCAAAAATAAATCGTTTTAACCATTAATTTTTTATTTCAACTTATCACCAGATGAGGAGCACACGTACCTCCGAAACGTGAAGATTTTTGTGTAATGATACTATGCTAATATAAAGCATTGTAACAACCATTACAATAGATAGATAGATAGATAGATAGATAGATAGATAGATAGATAGATAGATAGATAGATAGATAGATAGATAACCAGTTATTGGGTTGAGACAAATGAAATATATTACCACTTGTGTTGTTTTTTCAGTTTCTGTTTATAATGATTCGTATCAGAACAAATATTTCACTGCCTGACGAAGTGCAATTAGCAAGCACCGAAAGACAACAGCTCTTGTGTGATATTAACTATGTTTTTATTATTAACTTATAAATAGAATATTCCTATATAAATATACTTACATACATTCATATATATATATATATATATATATATATGGGATTAATTAAAAAAAGATTTTCACTTAACTGAGCAGATTCGTGCCAACTTTGAAGGTTCGTGAGGACACTGTTATGGTGTCCTCACTCGTCAGGCTTAAGTTCGAGTTTTCTTTGCATCATTACAGTAGTCTAGTGAGTTTGATCTTCAGAGAGTTCCCCATACTTTTGGCCTTATATCTTATCTAAACTGTGCTTTGAAAATCACCATTTGGTTAGATTTATGAAAGTTAGCTTAGAACTTTTCATTAATCTCTTGTAAAAGAATCTACTATAATTGAAAAGTAAGCGTATCGTTATTCAAGTCCTTTTTAACACAAACGACTGTCCATTTTTCTTTCATCCACTTGAAATTGTTTTGCTTTGTCACACAATATTAAAGTGTGAAGAATTTTCATCTTTACCACTTATAAAAGCAAGAGATAATAGATTATTAATATTCAGTCGCAATTTAAATTTCCAGCCGATGTAACATTGACATGAAAGATTCTTTAGAAGTGCTACCTAAAAGCGCCTCTTAAGATTATTTATCAAAAGAGAGAAACTATAGCCGGATTGAAACTTTCTCAAGGATAGCTAATTAAATCAAAATTTAAAAAAAAGAACACCTTATCTAAGATGATTATATGAACTGATTAACTGGATATCAGACGTATTCGAAATAAATTGTTTAACCCTCAAACGGTAGGAAATATTTGCATAGATATGACAAAGTCTGGGTGACTCCGTAATACTGTTCATGGTTTCTACATTGCCGCTTTATCAACGCTTTCTGTGTTGAAAAATCCGCGGAGTGGCGTTGGCACAAACGTGATGACGTCAGTTAAATGGATGTAGAAGTTCTTAATACTAGGCAGTTGCATTGGCTGCTTTAAAAATAAAGAGCTTAAGAGTGGCACTTGTTAAAAAATTATAAAAGTATTCCTTTAAACTGTTATTGAACATCGTGAAATAAATAAAAAATGAAAATGTATACATTTATTACAATTAAATATTATTACAATGGGTAATGATGGACTACGCAGCAAATAAATATAAAAAACGGCATTGTTCTTCTACGATTTCGACGATTATTTACTTGAATTTTAATGCCAGCGGGTATTTGAGGAAGATTATTCTCGTTCCTCATGGTCATGTAGATAAAAGCGTTGACGCGATCCAGTGACTTGATCCAAAGAGTTATGAGTTCAATACTTGGCTACAGCAGAGGTGAATAAAAATCTTAGAGAGTTGAATTAAATAGAGATAACTGAGACATCAGGAAGTAGCATAACTCATAGAACGAGAATAATCTATCACAGTAAATGAAATATAGGTTTAGGTTCAAAATTCCAATCACCTGGAAAAAGTTGGAGCATACAACGACTGACACTTAGGGAATATAGCAACGAAGATGGGAGCAACCTTCCGAACAACGTAAATAATATAAATAATTACAATACTTTGCCTAAAAAGAGTTTGTATTTGTTTTTTTTTAAAAAACGAGCTTTATTCTTCATTTCCTGTTTAGGATATGGTTTCTGCCTCCTAAAATCTACTTCCACATTATAATTCGAAACAGAACATTGAAATCTAGTGTCAGTGTTAGAACTTCAAATCTAGTGTTAGCGGTTATCTTTTCTGTATCTGCCCAATAACTTCTTGTCTATTCTCACGTTAATAAAACACCAGACATTATTCATCTATCTTGAGTTGTTTTTGGGCCTTGTAATGAGTGAACATTAATATAAAAAAAATTAAAAACGGCTTTTGGAAGGCATCTTTTGTTATCCTAATGCGTCTTTGGACTTCGATGTCGGACTTACCATTCTCTGTTAAAACACTTCCAAGATAATCATGTATTCTAACTTCTTGCAAGTCATCATTAGTCCTTGTTATACCTTTTTACTAAAATCCAAATCCGTAGTATAGATCTCTAATAACGTCCGCACATAACATTCTATTACTCTTTCGTTTGTTTTCAGAAAATTTTCCTACTACTCAATACTCTACTCAGCTTCTGCAATGCATCCTTGGCCATGCCAATATGCCTTTGGATCTTAGTGTCACTTTTTCCGTTCTCAGTTAGAACACTTTCCCAGGTATTTCAATTTCTGTATATGCTTGATTTTAGTATTCCCGTCCTGTAGCTGGCATTTTATCCTCTTTTTACTGATGACCATGCATTCAGTTTTGTAAATGCTGGACAATTTCATCAAAGATGAAGGAAACACTTGAATCAATCGAAATGTGGTTCTACAAAAGGATGCTGAGGATACAATGGACCGAACATTTTTGGTTTTGGAGAGGACTGAAACGAAAAGGAAAAGAGAGCTAAAGTTTCAGGAACACATAATGAGTAAGGCTGATTTGATGAATCTGGCACTCACAAGGCAGGCAGGGAAAGAGAGACAGGGGGAAGCAACTCGTGACATACTTGATGGGCTTAAACAAAGGGCTGAAAAGGGTTTCGGAAGGGTTACAAGAGAAAGAGTGTTAAGAACTAAAAATAATAGGGAGAAGTGGAAGGCTATAATCGCCTATATTTTGAAGGGATACAGTACATAGATGAAGAAGGATAACTTCCGGTATTAATTTCAGGTTCAGACAACTGTGGTATTAATAAAATGTTGAGCGTTAAGTAATTAATATTTTTCACCGGCACTGCAAGGAAGGTTGGATCACTGTGTGGGGCCAGGAAGTTTTTTCGTCTGAATTCATCTTGCGCATATACAAATCAGCTATTCGTTCTTGCAAAGATTGCTTTTGTTATATCTGGTCAGGCGCCACTGCTGTTCATCTCAGTGTTCTCGACAGGGTCCAAAGGAGAATCTATAACGTGATAGGTCCCGACTTGGCAGCTCAAAACCAGCCACTTTCTCACCTCTTTTTTTTTCTACAAATATGTTCATGACTTCTGCTCCGACGAACTTAAGTCACTGGTACTCCCACTACAAGAATTTACTCGTTCAACCAGAATGGCAACATAGTTCTCTCCACTTACAGTTAGATCAACCAAATGCAGCCGGCAATTCTACTCCAGCAGCTTTTTTCTCGCACACCCCATCTGTGGAATTCCCTTCCGTATACTTGCTTTTCGGGGGGCTACAACCTCCAGAAATTTAAATGCAATGTCAATTCCCCTCTTTTATTCACTTAGCACCAGTTCTTTCTACATTACCCTGTGTGTCTTTTTTTTCTCTTTCTCTCTACCTTCTCAACTGTCTTTACACCTGTGTTCCCATCCTTCTCTTGCTCTTTCTTGGACATCTCTTTAACTGGTTCGTCTTTCTCTTCACTTTCCTTCCGCCTAAACATTTACTCTTATGTAGCCCCCTGCGCAACAGTGGCGGTACCGCCTTGTTTGGTGTGAAAGGATTAAAAAAATTTGATCAATAATGCTTTTTATTTAAAAACTTTTCTTAAAATAAAAGCAAATAAACATTACATCAGTATCACCGTCTTACATGAAGAAGGTTGGCGTCAAACGTTTCGCCGATAAAAGAAATAGGACGGCCATCGAAAAAGATGCTTCAAAACAACAGAAAATGACACTCTTATAAAACCTTATAAAAACGAAAATCTCATAAATGTTACACATTGTAGGCTGCCAAATATGGTAACTGATATTACTTGTATAGCAGAATGAGAAATCTACCCACTTTTCTTTTTTTATTTCTTTATTAGCTTCCTATCCATTTCTAGCTACGCCAATCATATCGCTAACGTTTTATTATATCTCAGTCCCAAAATGCAATGTCCATACCGGAAGAAATATGCAATTACACCGCCACCGGTGAACAAGTAACTTTAATCTCAGTTTGGTTTGCCTTGTGTCCATTTACCATATGTCAAATACAGGTCTCTTTCTCTCTCTCACTGTTACACACAAAAACACTCTGACTCTCTCTCAATTAAACATACCAACACCCTTTTCTCCATCCCGTCTCCTTCTCTCTCTTTCCGTTTCTCTTTCTCCCTGGTGCATTGATCCCTTCCTTTCCTGACCGTTGATCAAGCAAAGAAGAGAGCATCCTGTCGAAGACATTATCCTCTGATTAGTACACGTCAGCATTTACTGCGCATGTGCCATTCTTCCTTGTAATAGACACTCGGATGATGGTGTCTGTTTAGGTTGGAAAGAAAGCTTCAAAAGAACAGTAAAAAATAATAATAAATTCTAAAGAAAAAAAGGAAAAAAGTAGCAGAAAACACAAAACGAAAACATTATAATTCCAGCAAACGTAAGGTTATAACTTCGTAAAAAATAAAGAATTAATCGCTCTGACTAATCTTTATACGGCTTTTACAAATATTAACATTTTATGATTAAAACACTTCTTATTCTGAGACCCTTCCTGCTTTTTAATCTAAGCTATTCCACACAGTCGGTTGAATAATGAATCTGGTGATTAATGAGTGGTTGAAATCAGTTCTGCGAACGGCTCTGACACATCTAAAGCTTGCTTGGATAAATAGCACCAATATTTCAAACATAATAGCTAATAATAATAATAATACATCACAATTTGTCCCTGAAGATAATTTTTCATCCTCATTTGGGAAAAACATTCAAAGAAACCTGGGTATTTTTATAAATAAGATAACCTATTCACATGAGGACTAGTGTCCGAATCTTTGTTAATGTTATTACAACGTTGAAGTCGTTGTCTTCTCAGACTATTATTAGGTCTATGCGGGTAGGCGACATAGAATTCCAAAATTAACAGTTTATTTAATCTACGGAGGGAGACTGTTCTTGTTCCACCGCCCGTGTCTAAGGGAATCTAATCTAGTTCTTATTCTTAATACTGCTCAGTCGTTGCTTGACGTTTCTGCTGAGTTCAAATACACACTAAACGACCCAGGGATTGAGATCACAGTTACTATATCACTAAACTCCTGATTAAAACCTTTATTCTACTTTACAATTGCTAAAAGATGAGACGTAGAAAAATGGGTGAAAATGAAAGAAAGTAAACATTGCAATTTCTGTTAAAAACTGAAGAATATTATCTCTTGGAACAAATGGATATGTAAAAGATTAGCGATTTCATTGATTTTTTTGTCTTCCGTTTTTATAATAATGACGGGATGTAACTTTTTTTTATCGGTACTAGATTTCTAAATATTTAATCAAAATTTTATATATTCTGAAACTTGACGTTTCACAAAATATGAAAAGAAAAATAAACAGGTAAACACTGAACAGTGTCACCATTATATAGTCAAAATTTGTTTTTCCTATTTTTAAATAGGTTTATGAATTTTTATGATAGGTAATAAAGATAGAAGTTAAATCGGATGCAAGAAAATTATATTTTTGTTCACTGGTTCATTTAAATATTGAACCCATACAAAATACATGGTAATTGTTCTGATGAACTGTCCTCTCTGGTAGTTTTCTAAGCGTAGCTTAGATGTGACACAAGACTGGAGATAAATATATGATATTCTTTTATTATATCTCCATAATATAAACATGTGCGTTGTGGTGGAGGATATGCCTTGTGGTGGAGGATGTGCCTTGTGGTGAAGGATTTACCTTGTGGTGAAAGATGTGTCTTGTGGTGCAGTGGATATATGCTCAGAACGAGAAATCAGAGAGCCGAGTTTGAATTCCAGTTGAATTGGTTGCATTCACTTACGCGTAAATACCCTTTCGAAAGGTATTAATCCGTCGATTCTCCCTCCAGCTATAAGTTAAATAGCAAAATAGATTGATTTCTATAGCGTTGATTGGCAACCAGTCTAACGCAGAAAGTAATGGCGATCTGGTGCGGGAAAATGTTCTGCTCAATAAGTGATATCTTTTGAGACATGATAGTCCAGGTGTGCATCACGTAAGGCACTAAACTGACTGACTTACTGAATATAAACATGGCAGGCATAATAATGAAACTCACCGCACCCACCATTAAATTCACACACGAATTTAAAATGAACACTTCTCTATTCTTTCTCGACTTTTTATTAATACGCAATAATAATAAATTAGATTTTAAAGTTTACTGTAAGCCCATGAATAAAAAATTATCTAATTAATTTACTTAATAAACAAAACCAAAAACTAAAATCTTGACTAATCATAGTACTCTACCTCAAGGTCCTTAAGAAATGTCACCAGTAATATCTAAACTAAAACGATATATTGAGAAAACATTCAGGCTTCTTCACTACTCACGTAATTTCATTGTCAACGCTAAAAACCGAGCTTTCAAAATCCACAAAGCCAAAATATCAGACACCATTAATGATGCTTCAATCAAAAATAACAGAAAATTCTTAATCCTTTTCGCCGATACATTTTTTACCAAACTTGAAAACAAAATAACTAGTTATTTCTAATACTTAGGTCATTACCAGTATCCTCAAAGACAAACGTAGATATAATTAGGAAAAAATATACCTAACACCAATTCAAATATCAATATCAAATAAATTGTTTACAATGCAGAAATGTTGGGGCAACAACACGCGGTCAAAAAACACGCATCCACCAGTAGAAGAGAGACTTGCGTTCAGACGAACTCTCCAAATCTCACTGGAATGTTGTTGGCCATAATCTTGATTTTACTAATGCTTAACTAATTAAAAAAAGAGCACAATTCATTGAGAAAAAAAGAATTTGAAGGATTAATAAAAAAACAATATTACCAACTAAAACACACACGCCTAAAACATTACAAGGCATGACCATCCTTCTTTGAATTCATTTTTAACGAATCTAAATATCTAATACAAAGAATACGCACATAAAATCAGTTCAAGATTAATGGAGGGCCACCCTACTGTTCTGGCTGGACACGTAAAGAGTGAAGTCATTAGAACTCCGCCTACTAGACAGACGCATAGACAATTTTTCTCTTTCTTGGTTGTCTCTCATGTTCAATGTTATTTAGGCCCCTTTTTATACTCCAGCAGCAGCCAGTCGTCAGTCGTTTGTCCCTCCGTCCCTGGTACCTCACTTCTATTGTTCTGATATCTTGATGGAATCGTTCTCCTTGCTCATCACCAAAATTGCTGCAATTATCCCGAAATTTATCTAGATTGCTATGTGTAAATGAATGTTAATTCTCATATTAGAATATTACCAATAAAGTGTATTTCTGATAAAGTTTATCACTTGATTCGAATTTTAGCGATAAATTGGGAAAATCGGTACTTCTATTTTAAAATGTTTAACTCAAAAACACCATTCTTCTAAAAAATAGTCCTTTTCAGGTGGCTGACAAAAATTACTCGGACTACCTGAAAATTGATAGGTTTCTAAGAGCTTTATTAACTAAATGTTTCGATCAGCCAAGATTGTAAATCTTTTTTTTTTCAAAAATGAACAATTTTACTAGAACAACAATGGTAGCTAACAATGAAAATGGAAGTTTATTTTCGAAAACAGTTTCAGTTTGCTCATTGCTGATTCCAATTCAGATTTTAATATTTCCGGTTCATCCTAAATTTTTGTATTGTTGGTTGTTCTCTTGTCGAGGAAGAGATCACAATTAGATGAAAAACGTATTTTGTTTCTTGACACTAAAAATTGCGTCGACCATTATTATTGAATGGAAAATAGTCCAGAAGCTACATGACGAACTTGTGTAAAACGATGGCCGGTTGTAGGAGAGACAGAAAATAATAACTAAGAGCTAGAAAGGATAGGAAATTCTGGAGAGGCATAATTGACAAAGGTCTATGTCACATAGAATTGTGTGTGTGTATTTTCCCAGTGATAGCGAACTAGCGTTAAACATTTTATTTCGTAAATTGAAAAATTTGTTTATCTTTTATTTAATATATTTTAAACGTTTTCTTTCATAAATTCTGTCTACGAATTATACTCATTGAATATTTATTGCATTTAATTTGATTTCGTCATTATATATATATATATATATATATATATATATATATAATTACATTTCAGTCAAACATGAGGACACGATAACAACACCGGAAAAATAGTATCCTTGAAAATGGCCTGTGAAGAGGCGGAAAGCGCTTGGAAATTTAAAAATTATGGAAAATTTTTCATTCATTATCTCCATGAAAAGGAAACATGTAGGAATGCTAGAAAATTAAATAAAAAATTAATAAGCCTTTCTTTTCGTTCTTTTTTAACGAAATATGTTTAAATGAAAGATTGCTGCCCAAATATACATTAACGTATATATATATGTGTGTGTGTCTGTGTGCGTGTGTGTGTGTGTATGTATATATATATATATATATATATATATATATAAGTATACATATGTGTATACACACAGGTACACACCGTTATATAAATATTTATCAGTAGTTAATAGAAAAGTGCTTAATGTAATATAACAGTGCTATGCTATTAAGTAAAAATGTATAATTTAATTTGGTTTATACTGAAATATAAAAATGAAAGTAAAATCGTAGGAGTTGAAATAAATAAACAAATAAATATTCAATCTTTTAAGCACCCATTTAACGTATGTTATAAGGTAACTTGTTTATTTAATTTATTCTATTTTAATATATTTATTTTCTGTTGACAAAGACATTGACTAAAAGGTGGATAGAACATAAATTGATAGGTATATACATATGCATGCATATCAATATATATATATATATATATATATATATATATATATATATAATAGAAAATGAATGAAAGAAAGAAATTTTAAAAAATCAGTAGATGAATAAACAACTAAAAATTAAAAAGAAAAAGTGAAAAAATGATATAAACAAAAGTTACCCACTTTATAACATACGCTAAAGGATCTTAATATGTTTAATATTTATTTATTCATTTATTTATTTTTCTTTATAACTCCTACGTTTTGACTTTCATTATTTATTTTTAGGTTTCAGTATAAACAAAATTAAAATATATATTTAATAAATAAAAACAATTACATCCTAGATATATAATTTATAATAACCTTAAACCACGCGTGTACTAAAAAACCAAAATTCAAATCTAGAAACGTTCAGTTCATAATATGTACCTGATGATTGCTTTGTGCATGAAACTCCGATTCTGCTTTAGACTAAAGAAAATGACTAATACGATTCTCTTATGTTTGATCCTATCCCAACCAACATTCTACACCCATTGTTTTACTCACCCTTATTTCCGGAATATTTATTTTCTTCCATTCTTTGGTCGATTGGGGTTGACAATGCATGTTTGAACTGATATGTTGATATAGCTATCCCCGCTAAATGTAATCTGAATTTACAAATAAATAAATGAATATCTGCTCTGTAAATTAAAATTTTATTGAGCTCTCTGTTAGATCAGTTTTAAAATTTAAACGATATTACTAAGATCTCGGATTATCTATCAGTTTTATATTGGATTTTTTACTGATATATATATATATATTCCGGAAAATACTTGAGGATATAGTTAAATAAACAATTATCTGAGTTAGGAGTTGAATTTTATCAGAAGAAGATCTTATCTAGAACTTATAGATTTAAGCAATACTTTAGTCTGGCGCCAATTATAATAGATTTTATGATACTATTATATCGAAATAGGAATTAAATGCAGATTAGTTTCCAGATACATTGATTTACGCTGATAAAATGTCTAGTAAAATGACGTCTGACATGAAAGTAAAGTCAAGTCATTAAATTCCTCTATACGGAAATAATTTGACTCTCGAAAACATTAAATTCAAATATTTACTAGCCTCCTGAGACATTTATGTACGTTGTTACAGATATCAATCGAGTATAATAAAGTTTTATAGGAAAGTAAAATCGTCACTGAATTATTCAAAACGTAAAATATTTTATTCTCGTCGACATAAAAGAAAATTTTTAATCGAAAATTTGATTTTCGTCGACATTAAATTTAAGTGTTTCTCTGACTCAAAACGTTTATTTACGCTGTTCGAATATTCAGTCAAGCAAAAGAAATCTAACATGAAAGTAAAAGTAAGTCACTGAATGCCTTTTTGCGACATGAATTTTATTCTCGTCGACATAGTATCGAAATACTAATAGGCACAGATTTTGTTTACGCTGTCACAGATATCAGTCTATTAAAATGACGTCTGATATGAAATAAAAGTCAAGTCACCGAATTCCTCTATGCGAAAATGATTTGAGTCTCGTTGACATAGTATTTAAATGCTTATTTGTCGCCAGCGATGATTATCCACGTTGTTACTGATATATGTCTAGTAAAATATCGTCTGACATAAAAGTCATCTTGCATCACTGAATTCCTCTGTGTAAATAATTTGATTCTCGTCGACAGATTATTTAAGTGCTTATTAGTCTCCAGAGACTTTTTTCGTTATACATATATAGCATCTGACACCATTAATTCTTTTTTTCGATCGTTGTGCGCTAATGATATTTTTTTATATTTCTTCAAACTGTGACGCCCTCTGACATTTATCACTCTAGTCCGCTTTACGCTTTTTTACCAAATTGTTCAGTCTAGCTTTCAACTTCTGTATATTAGGTACATAAATTTGATAATAGTTTGCTTGTAACCTAGTAAAGTTTGTTGAGGGATGCGTATTCGTAATTGTACTTACCCTCGACGCAACTGGTTACGATCATTACTTTCAATGTATTTGATTTTAAGCAAAAAGCAATTCACACTTTTCCTCAATGAGTTTAAACAGGTACACTCGTACTTTTAACTGTTTAATTAATATATTATCCTGATAAGCTACTGCGAAAGTACAATCTGCAAGAATGCTCTCCATTGCTTGTTATCAAAAGGAAATCGGTTGAATTAATATAATCTCTTGTGCTTATTTTAATTGTTTACACGGAACATTATTCTTGTATCTGTAAATACGCTTCAGAATAACCCCGTTTGGAAAAAAAAATTCCACTTTGCAAGGTTTCCTCTGGAATTTGTAATAGTTAGTTATTGGTTTTTAAGCAGTTGTTTAACTCTATCGGAAGATACAAATGCGAATTTTTCTCTTTATATACACTGCTGGTGCTATCAATTTTGAATGGGTAATTTTTACAAGTATCACTTTTTTAAGTCTGTCTAATTTTTCGTTGACTTGATCCGATGCTTTGAATGGTACATTAAGTTTCGATTCAAACACTGACATCGGTTCTTTTTTCACTGAAAATTTTGCTTTGAATTGGAACACCAAACTAACTCACTCGACAAAACATTCTGATTTTTTTTCCAATTCATCCTTGAAATTTTCAATGTTGTTTTTTTTTAAGAAATGGTCGCTTGTACATTAACATTTTTTAAATAAATATTTATAGATAATTCATACAGCTTTTAAGCTGTTAAAGTAAAATGACGTCCGACATTAAAGTAATGTCATTCACTGAATTCATCTATACGGAAACAATTTGAAACACGTCGACATATCATAGAAAAAACTTATTAGTCACCAAAGACATTTATGCATGCTTTGAAAATATCAATCTAGTAAAATGACATCTGACATGAAAGTAAAGTCAAGGTATAGAATTATTTTATATGGAAAGAATTTGATTCTCGTCGACGTAGCATTTAAATGCTTATTAGTCTGAAGAGGCGTGTATAAACGTTGTTACATAGTAGTTGAAAGTAATGTCAAGTCTGTGAATTAGTCTGGGCGGAAAGAATTTGATTGTCGACGAAATATCATTGAAATGCTTATTATACTCCAGAGACGCTTATTTAAGTTGTTAAGTATATCAGTCTTGTAAAATGACGACTGACATGAAATTAATGTCGAGTTATTGAATTCTTTTATACCAAAATTATTTCATATTCGTCAACTTAGCGTTCGTGATTAGATTCATTTATTTACCTTCCTACATATATCAGTCTAGTAAAATGACTCTCGACATGAAAGTAATGTCAAGTCACTGAATTCCTCTATGCAGAAAGAATTTGATTCTCCTCGACAAAGCATTTATATTCTTATTTGTCGCTAGAAATATTTACTTACGATATTACATATCTCAGTCTAGTAAAATGACACCCGGCCTGAAAGCTGTCATGTCATGAATTCCTTTATATGGAAAGTATTTAATTCTCGTCAACAGAGCATTCAAATGCATTTTTTATCATTTCACCACAAGCAAGTGAGGCTTCATAAAAGGAGAGTGAAGGATTACATAGAAGGAGAGAAAAAAGAAAAAGGAACCGAAGAGGAACCGGTTACGAGGGGGTGTCAGAGAATTAGAAAAAGAATGATTGACTACTGGTGTGAAGGGAGCTGCGAAAGAATAGAGTAAAAAAGGGAAAACAAAATTCAGCGGATGTTGGGGAAAGGATTAGAGAAGTCTGGGATGCAAAGAGTAAAAGATGGCAACTGGTGTTGCATTTCAACTCTTGTAGATTGTAGCTATTAGGGAAGCATATCAGTCTCCAGAGACATTTACGTTGTAACAGATATTTGTTGAGTAAAATGACGTCTGACATGAAAACACTGAATTGCTATATACACAAAGAATTTCTTACACGTTGACATAGCATTTAGATGCGTTTTAGTATCCAGAGACGCTTATTTACGTTGTTACATATGTCATTCTTGAGAAATGACGTTTGATATGAACGTATAGTCAATTCACTGGATTCCTCTATGTGGAAAAATATGGTTCTAGTTGGCATGGCATTTAAATACTTATTCGTCGTTAGAGACGATTTGTTTTGCATTTTTACAGCTATCAGTGTAGTAAAAGGACGTCTGACTTGAAACACACGTAAAGTTTTTGAATTCCTCTATCCAGAAATTATTTGATTCTTGTCGGCATGCAATTTAATGGCTATTAGCTTAATTTACGCTATTACATATATCTATCTAGTAAAATGACGTAAGACATGAAGTGTAAAGTCAAGACACTGAATTCGTGTTTGCAGAAAGAATTTGAATCACGACGCTAGAGTTGTGGCTCGAGATATCTGGAAGGCGTTATTCTTTGTTTGGCTCGCTGGCTTCCTACGCAATCTCCCGGGCTACGCTATTACAGAACGATTTTTTTTCATTTCATCCAATTGTTCCTATCTAATGGATGTAGTTTGGAATGGGAACGCTTCCAGTTTCTTTTGCATGAACGCAAGTATCTCCCACGGCTATATCCTTGGTACTACGCTGTTTCTGATCTGTCTCAATTTCAGATTTGTTATTTATGTAGATGACACCACCATTTAATCCCATCTCAGTAGAAAATCCGAGTGACCTGAAAAAGTAAACCTGGCTGCTGCTCTTGAAAAGGGACTACAATCAACGATTAACTGGGGAAAGAAATGATTTTGTAAATTGTTAAGCCTTCAAAATATAACTGTACTTCTTTAACCATCACAGGCGAACTTTGCTGCTCACCATCAGCGTGGCCGAATATAGTCTCCTGAAGAGCAACACACTGTACCACCTTGGCCTCACTTTTTCAACTGATTTGAAGTGGAAAAACTACAGCGAGTTATTAGCTGCATATACTGCAAGGAAATTTCCTCATTGTTTCGTGCAAGAAAATCTTTCTCGTCAGAGTCTATCTTGCAAATTTATAAATCTACCATTCGTTCGTGCATTGAATACTGTTGCCATATGTCTTGGGTGAACTTGCTATTCATCACGATTTTTTATGAAATCTAAAGAAGGATATGCAAAGTAATCGATCCTGCCATGGCATCTCGATTTCAGTCACATCCTCACCGACATAGCGTGACTTTCCTTTTTACAACTATTGTATTCATGGCAAATGCTCTAACGAGCAATTTTCCTGGTGCCTCGACCACATGAATGTGCTACTAGATAGCATTCCAAGTTTGCCGTCAAAATAGTTATATTCAGTTGATACTTCTACTTCAATAGTTTCTTTACTCGCATTTCTCGTCTGTCGAATTCACTCCTGCTTATATTCAGTTGATACTTCTACTTCAACAGTTTCTTTACTCGCATTCTCGTCTGTCGAATTCACTTCTGCTTACTTGCTTCCCTGATAACGACAATCTACAAAATTTTAAATGCAACGTAAGCTGTCATTTTCTATCGTCTTGAATCTCCTTCATTTTTTATCTTTTCCTCAACACCCACTATACCCAGTTTTTTTCTACCTTTCACTCTGTGTAACGTCCTGCGTGCTAGTGACATTCTCATCTTGCTTGGGAGTAAAAAAACATTGTATTTAAATACTTTTTAGATACGCTGATTTACACTGCTACATATAACAGTTTAGTAAAATGGCGTCTGACATGAAAGTAAAGTGAAATCAATAAATTCCTCTATGGGGTTTGTATTTGATTCATGTCGATATAGCATTTAAATGATTATTAATCTCCAGAGACGTATATTTACGCTGTTTTAGATATTAGTATAGTAAAATGACGTCTGGCATGTATGTAAAATCAAGTCGCCGAATTCTTTTATGCTAAAAGTATTTGATTCTCGTCCATATAATATTCAAATGTATTCTTGACGTTTATTTGCGTTGTTACAGATATCAGCCTCGTACAACGATGTTTGGCATGAAAGTAACGTAGAGTTACTGAATTCATCTCTAAGGAAAGAATTTGATTTTCCTTGACATCCATCGTTGTCTTCCATCCACGCTTGCTAAATTTTTAATGAGCCCAAATACTTGATGTGAACACATGCAACGAGCAGTTATGATTCGACTGATGCAACAGCAATGTTTGTAAAAACAGATGCTGCACAATCTATTATATGAAAAGTCTTGAAAATGTGTATGCATTGAAAGTTTAAATGTAAATTATCCAATAACTGAGTACTTTTGACTTTTCTCATATATTATCAAAGCATTTTTTGCTGTTTATGTTTTTATTTAGATTCTTACTATGACAGACTATCTAGTTAGAGCGTGTCTCCACAGTTCTAGAAACCTACTATCAAACCCTATTTTCTTTAATACAAATAAAGAAATTAATTAATTTTAGAAGGAGATATAAAAACTAGCATATAAGTAAACAATTGTATTAGCATAACTCCAAACAGAAATCGCTCTTTATATATCAAAAACTATATCTTTTCAACGTCTGTAAGAAAATCACTTGTCAGATGATTGATTTAGCTGTTCAGCAGATAACAAAATAAAATTTTAAAAAAAAAAACAAAGCTAGAAAATATATCGACTCTATGTAGAGAACTTGAAGAAAACTGGATCTCGAATAACACAATTGTGCTCATCATTAGATCATTTGGAGTGTGTGAACTACTCACGAAAAGCTTTGCAGAGTGTGGAAGAACTAAAAATCATTAAAAAAATCGAAATATCCAACCGATTATTTTTCTATGTGCAATGTACCTTAATGACATAAGCGATCATGGCCTTCAACTTCCTATCCCTAGTAGCGCTTAAAATGATTTTTCTTGTTACTCCTTCTAATCTCTGCTCTGCATTTCACTCGCTGGACCATCAAGTATGTTACACGTTGCTTTTCCCTGTCTATCTTTGCTTCTATCTCTCCTGTGAACATCTGATTCTTCAAGCACTCATTCTGATATGGATCTTCGTCGCCAATTTGTTGTGGAGTTGTGACGAAACTTCGCCGCAAGGTTTTAGTGACCGGAACCAGAAAGTAGGTTCAAAACAGTATAACAAGAAAGATATTCAAAGAAGTATTACTAATAAGTAAGTCCGAAGGTATTATTACGCTGCTTGTTACTTGACTGGTAGCTATCGTTAACTGCCTTCGTTAACTGCCTTTGTTAACTGCTGTCGTTAACTGCTACCAACTGCATTTGTTAACTGATTTTCTGAAGTCACGCAGGTAATTACATATAACAAGAGTAAGAGTCAATTACTCGTAGAATGGCACCGTAACACTTTTCCCGTTAAATGTCCCAGAAACTTCAGATCCTTATTACTGATGTTAAGTATTAGTTTCCTTTTTGTTTTCATTTTTTTTCAGAACCTTGCTATGTTTAGTCAATGGTCCCCTCATTATCTTTCTGTAGAATGATATTTCGGTTGCTTCAAGTCTTTCCTTAATCTCTTAAGCGATTGTCCAGCATTCACTACCATATCGAAGAACAGACATCATATAACAGTAATCTTTTCTTTGTTTCCACCAAAAACCGATTACATTACTAAAATTAATTAAAATACCAAGAAGATTTAGACTGTACTGACAAACAATGCTCTTCATTTATCGCTGTTACAAAGCAAGAAACATTCTTCTTAGGTAATTTGAAATTTTACAGTTTGTATAGCGTATTCTTTTCAAATATATGCTTTAAAATGCGGTTTGTAAATTTTTTTTCGAAAATTTAAAACATTTTTAATAAGAATGTTGAATTTTCTTCGAAGACAGTTTTTTGTTTCCTTGGAAATTACATTTGATTTCTGACCTTTTTACCAGTTACTTATTTTAAATGTAATTAAGACTCTTACATGAAGTAATATTATTGGCTAAATGGGTTAATTAAATGTATTGCTTGCATCTATTTCTGCATGAACGATTATTTGTTTTACCTTTTAATACTAACATATTTAATAGATTATATCATTATGATATTATCTGGCTTATGCGTTGTTTTTCTTCTACAAACTCCAGCTCGAATTCTATTATTCGATTTATCTAGGTCAGCTGCTAAGAAAGTTGTTTTGCTGTGTTGTGCAATTTTTCTTTCTCCAGAATTTATCTTACAGATCTATAAGTTTATCATTCATCCATGTCTAGAATATTGCTGCCACATATGGTCCGGTGCCTCTGCGATTTACCTTGAGCTCTTTGATAAAATCCAAATAATCAGCAATATACTTCGTCCCGAGATGGCGTTTTGGCTTCAGTTATTTTCTCACTGCCGCACAGTTGCCTCCCTCTACGTTTTCTATAAATACTTTCATGGTAATTGTTCGAATGAGTTCGTTGCTAAGGTACCTAGACTTTTTGAATCTAAGTGCGTTATGCAATCTGGCCACGAAATCTCACCAATCTACAGTAAAGCTGGCTAGATGTAACCTTAACTTCTATGCTATCAGTTTTTTCTCACTTCTCGTGTGTGGAACTCTCTTCTGTCTCCATGCTTTTAAGCCAAATTTAACCTACAAACATTTTAATTCAGTGTTAATCGCTATCTGCTGTCCTCCTGATTACTTTTTTTGTTCACACTCATGAGTAATGTTTCTGATCTTAATTCTTTCACACTTGTGTCTTAGTGGCTCTACTGCGTTGGATGGGGTGATACCCATTAAAAACATTACATTTAATTTTTACGTTATTATAATTTCTTCGTATACACCGTTATTAAATTCAACATTAATATTTATGCATTAAACAATTTTTTTTCATTTATACAATTAATCAGTTTTGGTATTTATTTCTGAGATGAGTAATTAATATCTTGGTATTATTTCGAACTATCGTTCTCATCTTGGTTGATATAGATGATATTATAGACACAATGATTCGTCCAAGTACTCTTTGGTCATCATCATTGATTGACTGATATAGATTATCTGCGAATTATTGTAATATATCCTGTGAAATTATTTCGGAACGGTAGCATAGTGGCTATAGCAGTTAGTTATACATTTATTACTATCATCTAATGATCATGAGTTCAATTTTTGGATGTGGTAGTGAGGTACCAAATACAACAAGAAAGAACAATAACTGATTTCACAGAATATATCAAAATAATCAACAGATAATACATATCAATCAACCAATGGATACCTGATAAGGACCAGAGTGTACTTGGTCAAATCGTTGTGTTTATAATAACATCTATATCAACTAAGATGTAAACAATAGTTCCAGATAATACCAAGATACCATTAATCAAGTATCTTAAAAATCATAATTTCTTTATCATCTCAACAGAATGCCTGATTCACTCATATCGAAAAAAAGAAATCTGCAAATATTTTAAATATAGAAATTTAACTTTTGCTGATTTTCGAGTGATTTCTGGACCTAAGTATAACGAGATTCAATGCAATTTTCATTGTAATCATTTACAAGAAACTTTTATTATGAAAAGGGTGGTGTCAAGGAGAAATCTAAACGATAAAAGTATGTCCGTTTCCATTGGTCCCGTTCAGTAGAATCAAAGAAAAAAGTGAATGGATTTCTTGCAATGTTAAGTATTACTAACTCGCTGAATTTTATGAGAAAGGAAAAATGACGTCAAAGTGCACTTATCCATTTCGAAGCAAAGAAACCCAAGAGATATTTGTGCGCGCGTATTCAATGGACAGGCGCACGCAAACGAAACGTGGTAATAACTGTCTATCATTTTGCAATAGTTATTTCATTCGGATTGTAATTTTGAACGAATAGAGGGTGATTTCTTGGACTTCTCAGTCCTGTATGGACAGCAGTGCAGGACAATATACCACAATAAATAATTATGAATCATAAAAGATTCCGCTTGATATTGTCCTTCTCAAAAGTCCCGTTCATCGTCTTCTTTGTCAATGCCAGACAAGACAGTTAAATATGGGCAGACCCTGTCTACGACTGGAAACATTATAAACGTTTCAAAGTTTGCTTCTCTTTGCGAGTATTCAGGAAGTAGTATATTTGCTGGAAACGAATTTCTGTTCTTCCGAGTAAGTTATAAGGTGGAGTTTCATTAGATGTTGCCATCAGTTCTTGAACAAAGGTCACCTGGTTTTGAAATAAATATCTGAAGTTATAATTCAAAACTTAAACATATGATTCCGTTTAGATAAATCGACATCGTCCAGTCAAATTTATTGTTCCTGACAAACTGATAAATTCAAACGGTACCAATGTTGTCATTTAGCAAGTTCAGTTTTGATACAATGCAATAAATTTAGGCACCTCGTGAGAATCAAGTTCAATACTTATGAAACAGTTACTTACACATATTAGTATATATCAGTCAGTTAAGTGCCATACGTGTTACACGCTTTGGCGATCATGTACAATCATACATCCATCCATACACACACACACACACACTCACGTATATATAATATATATATATATATATATATATATATATACACACACAAAGAATCTCAAGCTAGCCAAAACCTACCGCGGTTTCACACTACGGCTCGTCAGGGCAAAGGCAAAACCAAAGATTAACCAAATAAATAGACGACCACCAAGACAAAAACGAACCATACCAGCACCAAAAAAATGGGGGGTAAGGAAAAAAAAACAATACATAAATAAATAAATAAATAAATCAATATATAAAATAAACTCGTAAAAAATAAACACGTAAAAAAAAAACACGTAAAAAAAAAATATATAACATACGCTAACACACTAAGCAAGGAATTTAAGCTTATGAAATTTACATTTGTTTAGGATTTCTGTTTTAGCATTAAGCAGATTATGGGCGGGTTCGAACACGGCTATCGCTAATTTTTCCTCACCACATAAATTACAGAATTTACTGCCTTTATTGTAATCGGAACATTTTTTTATTATTTCCCATTTCAATATGGGGTCTTTTTTAGTTTTAGTTTTTATGTCCCATATATAATTAGATAAGGTCGTACTGTGTCTATACTTCTCATTTTTAAATGGTCTTATGATTATAAAACCTAATTTTAAACGAATCATGTGTAGCCCCTATGTACGTTTTAGGGTGTTTATCATTCTCGTTTTTATAAACTTTAACCCTATAGACTACATTAACTTGGTTACAATTACCTCTAATGGGGCACTCAGTTTTTATTTTACAATTACAATTATTATTAGTAGTGTCTTTAATAGTAGTACTATTTTTCAGTTTTCTTTTGTTACTATTATTAATGATTTTGCCAATATTCGGCAAACAAGAGTAACTGAGTTTAATGGTGTTTCTGTTAAATATTTTTTTAAGTTGGCTATCATGACTAAAATGTTTATCTATAAGATTGAAGAACATTTTACCAATTTTAGATTTAACTTCCTTGTTAAAGGGGGGGGTTAAACCATATTATGTTTCTGGATCTATTGTTATTTTTGCTTTTATCGCTATTTTGGTTTAAAAATTTGAGGGCCTGGGAATGTCCACTTTTTGTAAGTGCAGACTGGTAAATTTTCTTATATTTATCAAAAATTTCACCATTAGATGAATTGGTGGACAATCTATATGATATACCATTAGGAATACTCTTAAGTATATGGGCTGGGTGGTTAGAACTCTTGTTAACATATTTAGGGATGTAGTTATTTTTAATGTAAGGTGTTATATATCCATTATTTAAATTTAACGTAATATCCAAATAGTTAATGATCTTAATGTTTCAATATCGAAACCGTATGATTTAAAAATTTTTTGTAAATCCTTTCTAATTTTATCACCTATTTTAGGTGTACAGTAATCTACTATAATTAAGCCATCATCTGGTGCTGGTATGGTTCGTCCTTGTCTTGGTGGTTGTCTATTTATTTGGTTAATCTTTGGTTTTGCCTTTGCCCTGACGAGCCGTTTGGTGTTCTTTCGACTTCTATAGTCCTGCCGAGTCATTTTGGCGTGTGTTGTTATTCTACGACTTACTTGACCCTTATTTTGGCGAGTGGTGGACTTTTTGTTGAAAAAAAAAAAAAAAAAAAACTTAATCTCTTATTTGGACGTTATTTTAAAAAAGAAAGACATTTTTGGATAGATAAGTTTATTTTTTATTTATTTCTTTTCGTTTATTTACTTTGTTCTTTTCGTTTGTTTTTTTTTTTTTTTTCTCTAGCTTTTTGTTTTTTAGTTTCGCATTTTTGGCGGCCATATTTGTTTTTGTTTAGGTCGGCCGTTTTAAATTAACTTTTATTTTCCTTTTTTTTTCTCTGTTTTTCATTTTCTTTTTTTGATTCTTATTTTTCAGTTACAACTCGGTTTCATATTTGTTATTGTTTTTGTTTTGACAAGACAAGTTCGTTCCTTTTTTATTTAATTTTTTCTTTTTCAGTGACCAGTTCTTGGCTGTTTTTGAACTTTTTATTTTTTGTGGAACTTGTTCAGCCCCTCCCAGACTTTTTGGTTACCGAAATCTTTTAGTTTATTTCGCATTTTATTTACAACTTAGTGTTTTTATTAACTTTCCCTCCGTGTTTTTTTTTTCTCTGCTTATTTAGTTTAATTCTTTTCCCCCTTTTTATTTATTAGTTAAAAAGTTTCTTGTACTGCTTTTTATTTTTATTTTTGTAAAGTTCAATTTGTTATTATGTAAGCCGTTCTTGGCCCTTTTTTTCTATATTTGAAAACTTTTCTTTCGTATATATATTGTTGTTTTTCCTGTCGCTTTAGGCGATTTCTTTTTATATAAAAAAAAAAAAAAACTTTTTCTATTGTCCCCCCTCTTTTTGTAGGAAGGATTATTGCATTTCTCCCCAACAAGTTGTTTTTTGTATTTTAACCCCTCCTCTTTTGTAGGTGGGATTATTTATTTTTGCCCTTTGCCTTTAAGTTTATTTCCCATTGAAAAAGTTTGTTTACACACGCATTCATTTTTATTTTTTTTGAAAGTTTATTATTTGATATTTTCAACCCATCTCTTACGTAGGTGGGACATTATGTGATTCTTTGTATTTTCATTGACTTTTCCTTTTATTTTTTTTCCTTTATCCATCCCCTGCAATTTTTGAAATTATCCCCATCTCCACCCCCGCTTTCGTGTCATATTTCCCCCTCCCCCTTCCCTCCCCTATCCTTTGAAATAATTTCACAAAAAATAGAGTGTGTGATTAGATAAAAAGTAAGTCTTCATTTAATGATGGCCGACGCTGATCGGCCAGCGAGGAGGGACTTATTTGGGTCCTCCTCTAAGAAAGATCCGCCCGACAAAACAAAGAAAGGGCTGGAAGCAACTAAAAAAAAACCTCGAAAAAAGACCAGACCATGGAAAACACCCCAGATAAGGAGAAAAGAAAAGACGAAAGTGAAAAGACAGCCGAGGAGTCGCCCGATTGCTGGAAGTCCCCGCCATCATGTATAATAAACCTCGCGGAGTTCTTGGAAAGGGCCAAAGAGTACGAACATCTTCTGAAAGAGGATGGTCTCTTAGAGAACCCCCAAGAATTACAGAAGTTTGAAAAGAGAATGGTGTCGGTCTTCGTGGTGGACAAGCGGTCTCGCAAAATTTGTCGCTCCACGAAAGACACAGTGATCCGTACACTGACGTCCCTGGGGGTCAATCCCCAAAGAATTATTAAGGGAACAGGGTTCTTCATGTGGGACATTCTGTTACCCACCGCCAAGGATTGTGAGGAGATGGTTCGCCGTGACCTCATAAAGAACGATCTAATAATCCGTACCGAGTATGAAGGCCGGCGAAGGACCAGTGTAGCAGTCTACGAGGTCCCTCCTCAAGTTGTTGGGGAACATCTAGCAGCCTTTCTTGGCAAATATGGCGAAATAGTTAGCGCCATTTCCGACAACTTGATCGGGGGATGGAGCTTCGATATTATGCTCGATCGTTTGGCCTTTGTCTCCGTCCCCAACTGTTTGGACTTTTGTGGCCGGAAAATGCCGGTCATTGTGGCCGGCAGAAAACCAACCTGTTGGAAGTGTGGTGAGACTGGTCACCTTGCCGCTTCCTGTCCAGACAAAAAGGCCTCTGGACTTCCGGCCACTACAAACGCAAATACCCCTCGGCCTGATACTGATAGTTCCGCGGCGCCTGTAATGGGCCTACCAGCGGCACGTACCGGTAGGGTGAAACTTTCGGTTGGGGCTTGCCCTTCACAAACCCTGAACCCATCTCCTTCCGCAAGTGCGTGTCAGGAGAAGGAGGAAGGGGAGTGGCGTGTCGTTGGTAGAGGCAGAGGGAAGAGACAAACAGCGGGGCCTCAGTCTCATGAAGCTCCCAGGGATAATGGCACCTACATCCCCATTCCCGCTACCAGTTCCAAGGGCGACGACTCGGCATCTTATGCTAGTAAAGCGTCAGAGATACAAAAATTAAATGAGCCAAGCTGGGAAAAAATAATTAAAATAAAAAACTTAATGAGGAGTTGAAAAGAAAAACAGCAAACAAAAACATAGAGATCCCAAGGTCCTCAATATCGGCCCCGTCCAGCCCTTCTGCAAAAAAAATAATGGCTCCTCGCCCAATGACTAGATCATTGACCCCTACCCCTTCCAAGATGACTTCATTAAAACAAAAGTAAAACAAGTCCACTCCTAATTACACCCCTGTTTCCAGTCCCATCTCCAGTCCCGATCCCACTCCATCGCATACTCCAAAACAAACACCAAAGAAACTGGAGAAAAGACAAAGAAGCCCTTCCTTAGAGGACTTAAAGGCCAAAAAAAAAACCTAAGGCATTATTTAACAAGGGGATTAACATCTGCAAAGTTTCCACAGAGCAAGCAGATCGAGCAATTGTGCTCTCCAATAAAACAAAACATTTTAAGACTCTCCTTAATTTCAAAAAAGTATACGACAAAGATGTGGAGGATCCTAGAAATTTTCCAAAGGGTAAACGGATCCTCACTGTTGTAAGAGCTGGTCAAGGTTCCCAAAAAGTGTGGGAAATGTTGGCGGAAGCCAACGAAAGTTTTCCTGCCGATCCGCCATTATCCTATATAAGGGATGATTTGTCTGACAAACTGTCACAATTTTGTTCAGGGAGGATCCCAATTTTTGTTCGCCCCTCCCTATATAGAGCAGTGAAACTAACGTTTCCTTGGGACATTGGTGGCCTGTCTCTTGATGGCACTATCAAGACTGAGATGGGCCATGGCTCAATGGGACAGGCCGTCGGTGTTCTCGCCCCGGCTATGTTCAATGTGGAGGCGTAACCTTAATCGGTTCAATCATGGCTCTCTGGTTAGCTAGTTTGAATGCCCGGGGCCTGAGATCAGAGTCTCGCAGAGCGAGACTCGTTCGTGATCTTCAGAGTCTCGGGGTGAATGTCTGCTGTTTGCAGGAAACCCGGTTTTTTGCTCATGATCATGAGAGGATTCTGTCTAAAGATTTCCATCTTTTTTCAGCATGTTTTGATGGACGTTCGAGAGGTGTTTCCTGGCTGGTAAGCAAGTCTTTGGATGCGACGTGTGCCCTTGTTTTCGCAGATCCGGCGGGCAGGCTTTGCGTCCTGGATGTTACCATAAAAAGTAGGTCCTTACGTTTCATTGGGGTTTATGCGCCCAATGTCCATGCTGAGCGGCCTGCTTTGTTTCGGCAGATCGAGCCGTTTTTGATGACCTCTCGTTCGGTAGTGTTAGTGGGGGATTGGAACGCCGTCCTTGACCCCGAATTAGATCGTATAGGTTCAAATACGGGTACTAACAATCCTGACGTGAGGCCGTTTCGGGACTTTATCGACAGGTTCGATCTTGTCGATAAGTATCGTAACGAGCATCCGCGGGAAATAGTGTGGACTTTGACAAATAGTGGCGGCTCGGTTTTCGTGGTACGTTCCAGTTACCTCGACCGAGTTTTAGTTAAGAGAGTCGAAGTAGGGCTCTTAGAATGTCCAAGTTTTCATTCGATAGTTTATTCGGATCATAGGCTCGTCCGGGTCCGGGTAAACTTAGATAAGCCTAAGCCTAGGTTGGCTGGTTACTGGAAATTGAACGCATCATTGTTTGATGACAAAGATTTCCAGCACCAGCTGAAACTAATGATTCAGCGGGAATTGACGGGGGCTGTCATTGGGAAAAGGTGGTGGGATAAACTTAAATCAAAAATTAGGTCTTTTGCTGCTGACTATAGTCGTCGGCTCAATCTAGCTAGTTTAGCAGAGCAAAAGACAGTAGAAGGAAAAGTTGATCGGGCTGTTAAATCCCGTGTTAGTGGGGACGTAGCCATAGCTAAGGCCGAGCTGGCCTCCCTGCTTATCAGGAAAGACCAAGCTCAGGTAGTTAGGTTAAAAAGAATGTCTTGCGAGGCGACGAATATGGCCGCTGAACTGCGGTTGGAGGAAGTCAGGAAAGCTTCCCAACGACATATCGCGTGCGTCACATTGCCGGATAATCGGACCGTGACTACAAACGCGGGCATATGTGAGGCTTTTCGTGATTACTTTCAGGAACTTTTCACCAGGGAGCCCGGTCTGAGCTCTGCTCAGTTCGCCACCTATTTGGCTGACTTTCCCCGCCTTGAGGCGGCTGAAGCGGCTGGGTGCGAGGGGCCCATAACAGAGGATGAAATCTGGGAAGCGCTGAAGCTAGTTGGCCGGGACAAGTCTCCGGGATTAGATGGTCTTCCCTACGAACTGTACTTGAGGCAGTCGCCCGTGCTTGTCCCTCTGCTGGAACTGATTTTCAACAACTGGATGAAGCAGGGGTCTATACCTCAACGCTTCACCAGGGGTGTGATCAAGTTGCTACGCAAGGATAAGAACGGTGGGGATGGCATAGGTAATTTTCGGCCCTTAACTATGTTAAACGCAGAGTTAAAGATTTTGGCCAGGATCTTAGCCCGCCGTTTGCAGCTTGTCCTGCCTAGTCTGATTGGCTCGGAACAGACTTGTGCTGTGAAGGGCAGGACTATCCAGGACAACCTTCATATGGTACGCTTGATCATTGAGCAAGTCGACAGTGAAGCCGCGCTGATCAATTTAGATCAGTCCAAGGCATTCGATAGGGTTGACCATCGATTCCTCGAGTCTGTCCTTTCAGCCGCTGGTTTTGGGCCATACTTTCGCTCCTGGATTCGCCTCTTGTATGCAACTCCCGGTGCGCTGGTGGAAGTGAATGGGGTAAGATCGAAGCCTTTCGTATTGTCTCGCTCCATTCGTCAGGGTTGTCCGTTATCGCCTTTACTCTACGTGCTTGCGTTGGAACGGTTCCTTCGTAAGTTGAAGACGAATCCGGTCCTGCGGAGAATTTCACTACCTGGTGCTACCACCTCGGCCAGGTATTCCGCCTATGCTGACGACGTTTCGGTTCTGGTGTCGAGTAAGGCCGAGATTGACGAAGTCGGCAAAGAAATCAGAGGGTACGAAACGGTGACAGGGGCCAAGATCAACCGTGATAAGTCTGTTGGCTTGCGGTTGGGTGCGTGGAAGGGAGTTTCTCTTCCCGGACCTTTCCTCTGGACGGACGGGCCGATTAAGATACTCGGCATCTTTTTCGGTCCTGATCTCCAGTTGGAAATGAATTGGTCGGCGGTGCAGGAGAAGGCCGAGGCCGCAATTTCATTGTGGTCTCGGAGGAATCTTTCCTTAAAGGGGAGGGCGGAAGTATGTGCCTCGCACATCTACCCCATTCTCCTTTACCATCTTTCTGTGCTGCCACTCCCGTGCGCCATGCTAATGGATTTAGTTAGGATGTTGTTCTCCTTTTTGTGGGAGGGCAAGTCCTCTAAGGTGTCTCGCGAGATCTGTTACCTGCACCCTTCTGAAAGCGGTCTAGGCATGCCTAGCGTTGAGATTCGTCAACATACGCTTCGCATTGCGTTCCTAGACCGAATGTGTCAGCAATTGGATGGGGAAGGCAACTTCTGGAAGGAAGATGCCCATGAGAATTTCCCATCCCTTAGAAGTGTGCACTCGTCTGAATATGAGGCCAGCCGTTTACCACGTGGCGAGTGCGCCTTCTATCGTGAATGTCGGTTAGCTCTGAAACGACTCCAACGGGCGACGGATGGTCTCTCCGACGTCCAGGCGTTGTCGCGTAAGGCATTATATCAAATTTTAGTTCGGGAAGCCGTTCAGGATGATTTGATTGGCGAGCTCGGTCTTACGAGGCGGGAGGCTCGCTCATTATGGCCGTGGGCACCCGGGTTGAAATGTCTCACTAATGATGAGGCATCACTCACCTGGCTGGTGATACGTAGGGCCCTCTGGGTCGGCAAGAGGCTTTGTGCAGCGGGCTTGGAGAAGTCTCCAAACTGCGTGCGATGCACTGGGGAGGTGGAGTCCGTGGACCACGCCTTCTTTCAGTGCAGAGTCGTAGTACCGCTGTGCAAGTTTGTTGAAGGCATCATGGTTCGCATACTGCGCGGAAAGTTCTTTGTCCTCGAGGCCAGTTCTGTCTGTAGCAATGTGTTTCCGCCACTGACGAAGGCTGAGCACTATGTGTTCTTTTGCTTGCTAGGAGTTATGAGAGTAGTGATATGGAGGACGCGTCAGAAGGAACTCTATGGGGACGAGAAGTTCACCTCTTCCCAACTAATCTTGTTCTTTAAACATCAGCTTAAAGTCAAGATTAGGACGGAAAGGCGGCGGCTCCCTCCATCAGAGTTTGGCAAAAGGTGGGTACATCTTGCGCGATTGTGTCGAGTGAGAGGAGCTGATTTGGAGTGGCATATTGATGCCGGTTAGGCATGAGGATTTTGTTCCGACCACTTTGAACCTAAGCACCCCTGCCCTCATGTAGACTAGATTAGGCTTGTTTTTTTGTCTTGAGTTGTCTTTTATAATTTATTCTTAGCTAGAATTTGGTTGCTCATTGGCCCCTTTTATTTCTGTCCCCATTTTTCTTTTTAGTTTAACTCCCCCTCCCTTCCCTTGCGTAGGTGACTAGATATATCAGTTCTCTGGTGGGTGCAGGACGCTTTTCGTATTTCGGGTGTGACTTTCGTATTTGTTTTTGTGTTTGGATGTGTGCATACATGTGTGCGTGATTGGAGGAATAAATGGTTTAGTTTATTTACAGTCCTGCATCGATTTCGTCCAGTTAACATATGTATCTATCACGTGATAGAATATGTGGGGGGGGTTTGTTACTAATAAAGTTTTGTTTAGTTTCTTGTATATAATGCGTTTTTTCTTGTAAATATTCATTGGTTTTTTTTTTTATTGTTATTTCCCTTGCCCCCACAGACAATCATTGTACATATTGGGAGCTTAGATAGGACTTCATTGAGACATTGTGGTATTATGGTGGACGTAGAAAGAAAGGTTAGTAAGAAAGCGTTGTTTTGGTGATAGGAATACTGTGGCATGCCTGGGTCAGTGATTGTGACTAGCTAAGTTTAACGTTAGGACTAGATGAAGACCAGCCTTCCCCATCCCCGTATTCGGCCTTGTGCCACATTTTTTGTATGAAATACAAAAATAAATAATGCCCTGACGAGCCGTAGTGTGAAACCGCGGTAGGGCGCACCCGGTTTTTGATTTATTGGAAATTGGATTATTACACGTATTTTTGTTACACTGTGAATTGTGAGTACCTGTTTTGTCACTTGTTTTATTGTGTCTTCGTCGAGCTTTTGTGAACTTTTTGTGACAATTTTGTGTTTGTGAGGGGGGGGCAGGTCAATAATGGCTTTGTCTCCCCAACCATCTACTTCTGCTGTGGGCATGCCGATGGTGACTTCTCCACCGGAGGCATGGAAAAGTGCCCCTGTGAAGAAGGACTCTAAGTATTACCTGCAAATGCAGGAAAAGTACAAAGAATTTATAAAGGACAACGAATTACTCGTTATACCGGAAGTCGTAAATGTTATGGCAAAAAAGACAATCTCCCTGCTGACAGCCGATGAAAAAACAAAAAAATTTATTGCTGTCAGTAGGGAGAACATGGAGGAGGCATTGAAGGTTCTTCATATTGTGCCTTGTGTGTTGGCGAGGAGGTCACGAGCTATGTGGGACATTCTACTGAGCTCGGAAGTAGAGGCAAAGGATCTGGCTGGAAGTGTCATGACAGCTAAAGGTATTCGGTTCCAGACCGAATACCTGGGAACAAGAAAGACTAAAGTGACCATACATGGTGTTCCCGTGGACGTTTCTTGTGATCACATGGGTGCCTTTTTCGCGACTTTTGGAGCGGTGGAGGAGGTGGCACGTATGAGGAGTAAAGCGGAGATAGCCACGGAGGACATAAGTGTTAGCATTGTGTTGGACCGTGAAAACTTCCTGAAGGTCCCGGACGTTTTGTTGTACGGTGGAAGGAAATTGTTTGTGGTGGTGGAGGGGAGGAAGCCGCACTGCTGGGCGTGTGGTCTGGCCGGACACACATTTAAAATGTGTCCGGGAAGGAAACCCGCGGAACAATAAGTTCCACCAGCATCACCGCCGGTGAAATCTACAACGGTGGACAAACACAAAAACGGCCGTCCAAACTAATGAGTGGACGGAAGTAGTGAGAAAGGGGAAAAAAGTGATTCCCCCACCTCAGCAGGAATCCCCAACAAAGACGAAAAAGTCCCCGGAGAAAACTCAAAAGCAGCAGGAAGTGCGACAGCAGCAACAGCAACAACAGAAGCAAAAACACCAACAACAACAACCAGATAAACAACAACAACAACCAGAAAAACAGCAAGACATGGAGGTAGAAATGCCTCCTCCACGGTCGTCGTCCCTAAAGAGGGCTAGAGAGGAGGAAGAGGAGGTTACCATTAAAAAAGGAAAGAAGGAGGAGCGTGGAAGACCGGAGCGGAGCACAGCTAACCCCAGAACCCAATCTGCCCCGGCATCACCTGCCAGAACTGTTATTGTTGAGGGGAGGAGTCATTCTGTCTCCCCAGTGAGATATATACCTTCTCCTTCTTCTTCCCCTACACCTCTAACACCCTCCTCCCAATCAGCACCTTCCTCCCCGAAATCTGAACATCCCTCCCCGAATCCTGAAAAACCCTCCCCGAAACGGGAGAAAAATAAAAAGAACATTTTTTCAAACGTAGATTTTTGCAAAGTGGACAGACAGGCCTTAGAGAGGGACCTTTCTTCTCAGAAGAGGGCCCTCCTAAGGCCTTTATTCAAACTAAAAAGTATAGATGGAAAGTCCATCGAGGACCCTGTCAATTTCCCAGGCGCCCCCGGAGTACTGACTTTGACCAGAAATACCGTGGGATGTAAAACAAAAGCCTGGGAATTTGTGCAGGGGGCCGTTGAGGCTTTCCCTAATATCAAAATGTGCCAAACAGGCACAAAATATCTCCAACGGCTTCCTCATTTTTGTGCTGGGAGGGTCCCCGTTATCCTCCACCCATCTTTATATAGGGCCGTAAAACTAACGTTCCCTACGGACGTTGGCGGTATTGTCCTAGACGGACGAATTACGTCCGATATTGGCACTGGATCTCTGGGACAATCCGTCGGGGTCCCTACTCCCATTGATTTTCGCTCCTTATGTGACCAGAAGTAATTTTCTGCTTTCTCTTTACAGGTCTAAATGATGTCAATTAAGTTAGCCAGTATGAACGTGAAGGGCCTTAGGGATCGGAGTAAGGCTGCCCGCCTGCTTCGGGACCTCTTGTCCTTCGGCGTGGATGTCGCCGCGATCCAAGAGACTCACTTTGTTTGCAAGGTCGATGCCTGTGTGCTGTCTAACGACTTTGTCGTCTATTCAGCATATGGGAACCGGCTGGCCAGAGGAGTTTCTTTGCTGGTCAAGCGTACCCTGGACGCGAAGGTGGATCTTGTCCATGTCGGTGCCGAGGGCCGGCTGATCGTGGCCGATATTGCAATGAAAAGCAATGCGTTTCGTCTGGTTGCGGTTTATGCGCCCAACGACGAGGAGGAGCGCGTCTAGTTTTTTCGGCGGTTGGAGCCCTTCCTGGTGGATTCCAAGCGACTCGTCTTAGTGGGGGACTGGAATGCCATCCTGGACCCCAAGTTGGATAGAGGGCGGGGAGCTAGAGGGAAGGCACATGATCGTAGCTTGGTTGATCTCATCGAGGACTTCGGTCTAGTCGATAGATACCGGGCCGATCACAAGGGCGGGAGAATGTGGACGTGGACTAATAGTTGGCCTTCTACCAAGGTGGCTAGCTACCTTGATAGAATGTTAGTTCGTGAAGCCGAGCTAGATTTCTTAGATTGTCCCACGTTCCACTGGCTAGGTTACTCGGACCACAAACTCGTTTGTGCCCGGGTAAATTTAGAAAATAGGGTTAGAATGGCTGGTTACTGGAAGTTCAACGTGTCCTTACTGGACAGGCGGGACTTCCGGCGCCAGCTAATTAACTTAGTGCAGCGGGCGTTAACTGGGGGAGTCATCGGGAATAAGTGGTGGGAGAACCTTAAGGATAGTATTAGGTCTTTCACCACTCAGTTCAGCATTCGGCTCAAACTAGATAAGGCTGACAAGGTGAAGACACTTAGAGCTAATTACTCCCGGGCGGTGGCTGGTGGGGATCCCCTAGAGATAGCCATAGCTAAGGAGGCCGTGGACCGGTCGAATAGCTATCGTTACATGGGCCAGGTAGTTAGACATAAGTTAAGCAAGATGTCTTCCGAAGCTGTGAACATGGGCGCAGAACTGCGCAAGGAAGAAATTCGCCGCGGAGGCGACCGGTACATTCGAGAGGTTCGCAACCCGGAGGGACACACTCTGCGGTCGACTGACGACATGTGCGAGGCGTTTCGGCGGCATTTCGAGATCCTGTTTACCAAGGAGCCTGGTCTCCGTGATGAGGAGTTTCGCAGCTATTTGGCTGACTTCCCCCGGCTTTTGCCGGCTGATGCAGCTAGCTGCGAGGGAGAGATTACGGAGGGCGAAGTCTACGCGGCGCTGAAGAAAGTCGGCAGAGGCAAATCGCCGGGTCTCGATGGTTTGCCGTATGAATTGTACTTGAGGCTGTCGCACATCTTTGTTCCGATTTTGACTGTCGTGTTCAACAACTGGTTCCGGCAGGGGTCCATCCCCAACCGGTTCACCAGGGGTGTGATCACGCTGTTGAGAAAAGGCAAGGATGTGGGGAGGGAGCTAGAGGGTTACCGGCCCATAACTCTGCTAAACACAGAGTTAAAGATTTTGGCCAAGATCTTGCAAAATCGTTTGCAATTAGTTGCCGAGTCTCTGTTGGGACCTGAGCAGACTTGTGCTGTGAAGGGCCGAACAATTCAGAGCAACCTGCATCTGATACGCACGATCATAGAGGGGATAAAAGACGACGACGAAGCCGCGCTGATCCATTTAGATCAGTCCAAGGCATTTGATAGGGTTGACCATCGGTACCTGGCGGCTGTCCTGCAGGCAGCTGGATTCGAAACCAACTTCCGCCGCTGGATTAGCCTCCTGTATCAATCCCCGACGGCTGTGGTACAGGTGAACGGAAAGTTGTCGGGTGTTCTGGCGCTGTCTAGGTCGGTCCGACAGGGTTGTCCACTGTCGCCCCTACTTTATGCTTTGGCGTTGGAGCCCCTCCTTCGCCGGCTAAGGGACAGGGCGTGCAGTCCGGCCCTACGTGGAATCGCTGTCCCTGGTGGTGCTCGAGCCAGGGTTTCCGCGTACGCCGATGACGTCACTACTTTCGTGTCCTCCCGCAGGGACATCGAAGTGGTACAGAAGGCGCTTGAACGGTACGAACAGGTGACAGGGGCCAAGATTAACCGCAACAAGTCGTCCGGCTTGCGGTTAGGCGCCTGGAAGGGTCTGACCCTCCCGGGGCCCTTCGACTGGACGGACGGCCCGGTCTACATTCTTGGAGTGTGGTTCGGGCCCGACCTACAGTTGGAGAAAAATTGGTCTGAAGTACTGGCAAAGGTAGGCGCGTCGGCCAAGACTTGGCGCCGAAGGAATTTGTCCTTAAAGGGTATGGCTGAGGCGTGTGCTACATACGTCTTTCCCATTATCCTTTACCAGTTGTCAGTACTTCCACTTTGTAAACGACATAAGAAGGCGATCGAGCGTTTGCTATTCTCCATTTTATGGAGAGGACGCAAACACTATGTCGACAAACGTGTCTGTTACCAACGTCCGTGTCATGGGGGTCTGGGAATGCCATACCTGATGGGCCATAAGGTTGCGTCAAGGTTGGTTTTTCTCAGGCGAGCGATTTCCGAAGACTCATTGCTTAGGGGGATAGTGAGGGACATGTTCCCTAGCCTTACTATCACTCCCCCCATCTCGAGGCGGTGCCGTAAGCCTCGAGAGCGATCGAGTTTTCTCCTCGAATGTCTGGCGGCCCTGCGGGCCATTCCACGGTCCAGTGACCTTTCACGGCCTAGGAGAGTCTTCTATCATGGGTTAGTGGAGGGCGTCGCAAAGGATTCATTACGTGATGTGCTGTGCTTGTCGGAGGACGAGTTTCGCTCGTTCTGGTCTTGGGCACCAGTCAGTGATTATCTCAACAACTCTGAGTTTTCGCTCACCTGGCGATTAGCTCGGAATCGCTTGCATCTCAATGACAAGGCCTTCATATGGGGCCTGGCGGATTTGCCAGATTGTGAACGCTGCAACCTTGGCTTGGAAGAAACGGCTTCGCACGCCTTCTACCATTGTTCGCGGGTTCGCCCTCTATGGGACCGGGTCGGCGAGTTGACTGCTCGTATCGAGCCGCGAGAGCTTGTGCTCATTGATCGTGCATTCGCCTGTGATAATGTGTCGCCCCCGTTCTCTGGGATGAAGCGTATGGTGTTTCTGTCGCTGCTAGCCACGGCTCGAATGGTGATTTGGACGACGCGAATGGAGGAAGTCTTGCGAGGTCAGCGTCTTTCACATCAGGATCTGATCTGTTATTTTGAGCATCAGCTCAAAATAAAGATTAGAAGTGATTGGAAACGTTTGACTTCGACAGACTTTAGCAAAAGGTGGGTAAATGTGGCGAGCCTGGTTCGCTTGAACGGGGCTAATCTTGATTTTCTCTTTTAGATCTGCTGGTTACATCGGGGTGGATTCCTCTGGAACCCTCCCCTGGTTAAGCTAGTTCTCTCTTGTGTACCTAGTTAAAGTGAATGAATGTGTTCCTAGCCTGTACTCGGCTTTCTCTTTTGTTATGATCCATGTCGAGATTCCCAACCTCCCCAGTTTGTTTTGGTCTCTTTTTATCTCGGCTGGTTCAGCCTTTTATTATCCCTTTCCGCTAATTTTTTACCCCCTCCCCACTCCCTTAGCGAGTGTGCTTCTTGATTTCGCCGTTGGGCGGAATACAGCGGCCACTCTTTTTTCTGGGATGGTCGGTTCTTACTAACATTGATTATTATTTTAGTTCAAAATTTGTTGTATGTTTAGTTGATTTTTGGGTTCATTCCCCTCCCATCATTTCATTCTTTCATTAAATATTTTATATTATATTGTACAGTTTATTGTATTGTACATAAATACATTTTTATTGTCATGGGTTATTCTCCCTATTTTTTTAGGTTGCCCTTGTTAGTTTCTGGCATTGTGGTGTACGAAGGATTGGGAGTAGATGGATGGGTTCTTTTGGTGACTGTGCAAATTGTAACGAGTGAATGGGTCGTGATAGTGTTTAGCTAGGTATAGGATAGTTAAGCGAGAACCAACCTCTCCCCCTCCCTTTTTAGGCCTTGTGCCATAATTTTTTGTATTTTATACAAAGAATAAATACAGTGTGAAACCGCGGTAGGTTTTGGCTAGCTTGAGATTCTTTGTGTGTCTTTGCTCTACTTTTGCATATCGTTTGTACTTTGTATCGAGCACTTTTTCTTTTTCTTGTGGTTGGTTCCGTTTGGGTTTTTTTTCTTTACTGCGGAGTATCGTATGTCTTGTCCTTATTCCGCGGATTTCTTTTTTTTCTCCCCTTTTATCCGACGCCTTAGTGCACCGGATTGTAACGGAATTAGGTTCTGTTTGTTAGTGGTTTTTCTAAAGGTTTATCTTAGTATAAATTTACAACCTAAATACTTACAGAGTCTATTTAGTTATTATTTTGAGTATATATATATATATATATACATAATTTGAAAATGAGTTATTTCTGCAAACTAGACCTACATTTAGATCTAGATTTTTTTTTAATCGTTTCACCCCAAGCAAGGCATTCCACTGCCACTATTGCGCTTGGGGCTACATAGGGGAAGGTAAATAGAAAGAGTGGTTAGATATAGAAAATGTTAGAAGATGGGGGTGATAGGTAGTTGGGAGGATGGGAAGAGTGTTTGAAAGAATGGAAGCGAGTTATTGTGTTAGGAGGTGTCTATTGACCTTACATTTAAACTCCTGGAGATTGTAGCCGTCGGGGAAGCAGTCATGTGGAAGGGAATTCCACAGTCGGGAAGTACGAGAAAAAAACTGTTGGAGTAGAAACTGGAAAACATCAAAAACTGTACCAAACTGGCTAAAATTGAAAAATTAAAGAGATTCTGATATAACTTGGAGCATAGTGAATATAGCCAAGCCATACGCCAGTGGTAAATTATGCAGATTGTGCCAGGAGAAACAATTATCTATTGTGTTATTTCCAGAACGAAAAAAAGATTACTAAATGAAAAATTATGTCCAGATGCATTCGTACCTATAAATTCTTACTAGGATGATACAAACATGAATGAAAATGTTTTATGATTATTAAATAGCTCCTCCATAATTTTGAAAATGTTGGGTTGTTTGTTAATTCTATATGCGCGTTCGTAAAATAAATTCCTATTTGTGCGTTTGAAAAACGGAAAAATCAGTTTTCTAAATCGCCTGAAGATACCGAATGGTTGAAACCGACGTGCCGGAAATGACTCATTTAAAAATGAAAAATATTCGATATGTATTGAACACATTTTAATACAACTACGTATTGGTCTAATTTAATTATGACCATAAACTTATTAATTACACACACACACACACACACACACACACACACACACACACACACACATATATATATATATATATATATATATATATATATATAAAGACAGACTGACAGACAGAGTTTTGAAAACGAACTTTTTTGTAATTGTTCAGCCCACACCGCGTGGGGTTTCGAAGAGTGAGAGAGAGAGAAGTTATGATATAAATAATTTACTTTTTACTTACTCAACTTTATTCTTCAAACGTAAACCTATAGTTCCTTTTCATTCAGTTATATATGCGCCGTTTTTTGCAATAAGTTTTTTCTTTGGTTGGGGTATACCGCTTGGACGGTATAAAATATATCTACAGAAAACCAAATTAAAGAATTCGCCGAAAGGTTTTTCATAACAATCATTCAGAATTCTACTCAAAATGTGTCAATGAAATCTCTGATAACTGAATAATAATAACTGATTTGTTTAAAGTTAATTAAAGTTAATTAAAGTTAATTAAAGTTAATTGAACGAGGTGGATCTGGTAAAATAAAACGGTCGATTGAAAAAAATTCCAGAAAACCCTCTCTTCGACTATTCGATTTCGTCATTGCACTGCGCAAAAACATAGCTTGGTTCCAGCTTATTGTGCTAAACAGCTCTTACAGCTTCAAGAATGTTTATTTGCACATTGAAAGGTCTTGTTTATACTCCTGCTTAGTGTTTAGCAACCCTGCTAAGAAGGAATATTTTATGAGATAACCGGTCCAGTTGCCTGTGTCCCAACCATGAAGCAAGTAGTAATTAGTAAGACGTTGTGTGTAACACTTGTAGAATAACCTCATATGAAATTAGTAATTATCAATATTATATGTTTTGATCCAAAAGTTCATTTTGGTTTTTATGCTCGCAAAGCTTTGACCGCCTTACTTTCCGGTTTTCTCTAGGTGTCTGTATTTGTAGTCGTTAGCCGTCTACAAATTTCGACCGAACACTTATTCAATCCTCGGGGTAGATTGATGTTATTTTATTTTATTTTATTTTTTATTTTTTTTATTTTTTTATTGAACATACCAGTTTTAATCGCGTGCTGATAGCTTGTTTCTTTCACTAATGCAAAATATAGAAACTTTCATATCGAACTTACAATTTTCAGTAAACCAAATCTGTTATAACTAATGCAGTATTAGAGAAATAAATATAGACATATAATAACAAGATGACCAATATTTACCATCTATAAAAAAGAAGTATACTTAAAATCACCAGCCAAAGAAAGCCATAATTCGACCAACCAATTAGAAAACTTTTCCAACCACCATGTAAGAAAAATATAAACAAGTAGTAACAATAGGTCAAAATTTTACTACCTGTAAATAAAGTTCGATTAATCAATCACAATCTATCAAAGCCAGGATATAAAACTGCTAGCCAAAGAAAGGTAAGGTACAGTTTCTGAGACGTGTCTATAGATATGTCTTTAACGAAATGGAAAATCAACCGAAATTAGAGTCAATAAATAAATATTCTTTGTCCATTCTCTGATGTTGCTGCCATCATAACATATTCAGAGACAGAATATATTTGCACGACTAGCTGGCAATCTTAGACTGCTAAACAATCTTTAGTATATTGAAAGCAAACTTACCTTTCGTCACCACATTATTAAACAGAGGCTGCTACATTTCAATACATACATACGTACGTTTACAAATATATTAATATATTCCCAGACTCTTTCTCTTTCTCTCTCTCTCTCTCTCTCTCTCTCTCTCTCTCTCACACACACTCACAGACATTGTTATGCACCAGGAATTTTATACTTGAACTCTTTAAACTTTGACTTTCACCTTATTCTTCAGCATTATTATATTGTATATATAAGTATCTATTTTGGAGTGTTATATTCTCTGTACATTTTACTTTTAATCATTACACAACGCCAATATACAGTCACATACAATATACGGTGGAAACGGGCGTTATTATAAAATAAACAACTACTCATAAATGATAACCCCCTAACCACCATGCATTTATTAGACGAAATGTTTTTTGAACACTCCAATGATTTAATTTTGACCGTTGTAAGTATGTGTTAGTTTTGCAGTGCTGAAACGTCAGATAGTATGGCTCTGTAGTCGAAACGGAGAGGCAATACAAACATGACGAGGGCTAAGATATAAGTTGTCTCCCCTTAGCATCTTCAAACGGATTGAATATAATAGACTCCGTGGATTGAAAAAAATATTCGAATTGATATTCCAGGATTTGTTTACAAAGATAAACAAGGGAAGAAAGGTATGTATTAGAACGGTTGAAATGGCAATTTTAAAAGAGTATGGCTACCAATGTATATTAAATTATTAAATTTAAATATTTTCAGTGTCAAATAATAAGATAAATCTATGTCGTGATATTCAAAATCTTAGAAAAAACTTTTGTGTATTTAAAAATGACTTTTTATAGTTTATGTTTAATCAACATTATTGGCTTATTTTTGCGATTTTTTGTCGGCTCCAAATATGAATTTTATTAATAATAGTGACGTTTTATGAGACGCTTGTTACTCTTAGTTTTCAGACAATTAATATTTCTTGTCTGCTACGACATTTTGGAAGACCACTTCAGAAAATGATAAACAATATTTCCTCTACTTAAAGTAGGTATTTAAAATTTGAGAAAATATTTATTAATCAATAAATTTACGAGGGTAGTGAAATTTAATTCAGGGTTTTTCTAAAGCAGATGTTTTGTTATGAAAGTCACTGGAAAGAACGGTTCCTTTTTGTTTGTATCATTCAGTTTGTAATCATCTAAGTTAATAACATATTAATTTTGGTTTCCATAATATATTTAGACACTTCACCTTCCGTCGAAACAGAAAACTGCAGCATTCATTCATGTCTATAATTAAAAGACAAAATAGTAATCAAATAAAATTTTGCCACTGAGAAATACCAGGCGTAATGTAACTTACAAAAAGTCCCTTTGAAAGAAAAAATTATTTACCTGATCATTATCATCTTATAAGTACGCTCTTTGTAAAGTTATAGACTTCGTTAGAAATGTTGCCGTCCTTGGAAACAGATTTGAAATTTGTTTTAGGGAATTCCTTTTCTTCAATATAGTCACGTTTTGCTGGACATCAGAAAATTATTATTGCTGAAGAATATTTTTGTATTTGGGCAAAAGTAAAACATCCCAGTAAAGTGTTTAAGTCTGATGAATAAGTGTATTTTTTTACCAGGAGATCTGGAACTGGTAACGCTGTTTTTCTTTCCTTTCCAAATCCTGTTAGAACCTAATACATTACTTTTCGATTTTTAATGTTCTCCTTTTATCGGCTACATACTTTTCTGTTAATGAAGTTTCCCCCTTTACATTTACACCTGTACTTTATGTTTTATTTAGCTGATCCTGCTAGCATTATCTTTCGCAAATTTTCGCCATCTTTGAACCGCCTGAACATATAAGAAAATATCGATTTCTTTATACTATGTTCACCTGGAGCCATTTTAATAGGATTAACACTTCGCCAACACTTATAACAATCTTCATATATTAAGCCTCTTTTCTAGATTCTTTCGCTCATTTTCCGCCATATTTTTAGTTGGTTTTGTCCGCTAATAATAAATTCTGTAAGGACATAATTCTCTATAAGACTCACCTATAAAATAACGGATTTAAACTTTTACGTTTAAGTATTATTTATGAAGCATCAAATCATGTGGAATTCACCGTGAATTGGATTAATTATTTGATGTTTTTACGGTTTGACAACCTCTTTACAAGTGATATAATACCACAAAACATTTTAAGACTTTAAGAATCTTTATGGAGACACTGAACCAAGTGTTATATAGTGTCACTAGATCAGGAAAACAACGAGGAACACGTATATATTAAAATATTATGTTACAGTCTTATTCATCGTCGCTGACACTTATGCAGGCGAGTTGCCGGAGAGAGTTGCACACACGAAGGAATCGTCGGGAGTCGTAAATCAGGCTCTGTTTCTTCAGCCTAATCTTCTAGACTATATAGAGTTTTAAAACTTTCACGCAGTTTTGCCTTTCCAGGCTGTCACTACGGATATATCCTAAGGCCAGGTATACCTATCAACCACCATTGACTTTTGTTGATTATTATCTATGAGCGGATGTATATGTCAATCACATCCTTGCCGGCCATAGTCTTTCAAGCCGGTTGTCGCTTGTACTTTTATTTTTGTTTTGTTGTTGCACATTGTTGACATCATCCATGACCGGATATATCAATCAACTTACCTACAGCCGGATATACCTGTCAACCACCATTTTCCTTTGTTGATGTTTATCGATGACTGAATGTATCTGTCAATCGCATCCTTGCGGGCTACCGCTTTTTATGTCTGTTGTCGCTTTTATTTTTTCTTTTGTTGTTGCACTTTGTTAACATCATTCATGACCGGATATATCAGTCAACTTACCTACGGCCGGATGTACCTGTCAAACCAGAAAATAGACTAAACTATCGCGAGGTTCACACTCCACCCACACCTATTGAACAGGTGAAGAGGCTCATCCCTTGTTGCCTATTTAGGATGCGGTTTCCGGTTTTCTCTTTTCTAATCTTCTCACTCTTATGTAGCCCCCTGCACATCAGTGGCGTTACCGCCTTGCTTGGGGTGATATGATTAAAAACAAATATAATTTAATTATAGAAGTCTTATTAAATAACCCATAACTAGTGGGAGAATAGATGGATTAATACCTTTTCTAAGGATATTTACCTGTAAATGAATATAATGAAGTCAACAGGAAATGGAATTCGGTTCTCCTCTCCAATTAATTCCGAGCCATTATCCATAAAAACACTCACATCTAGGCTTACAGTACCTGGGATTCCTAAGAGGTCACCCATTTGTACTCACTAGCCTCGACGTTCTATAACTTCGATGATCATACTAAATATCTGATGTCGGGTGAAAATCAACGTAAAATATAATTAAACTTGAATTATCACACGCCAGTGCCCATGCAGAAATTTTAATTCAGAAGATTCAACTTGTTTTTCTTTCGTCTTTTTTCTTTCTTTTTTTACCTAGGTACTGATATTCCAGTTCTTTTTCCCCATCATGATATTTCATCTTCTCTTTTTGGGTTGCCGCTCTCATAATTCATAGCGCATGATGAAATATGACTGTATAAAAAGGACATGGATATAAACGTAGCGTAAGCGTTATGAAGAACGAAATTGGATTCAGCGTGAATATTTCAATTTAAGGCCGAGTTAGTTGTGTTCACTTTCGCAAAAATACCTTTGGAAAATGTATGAATTTATTTCTTCTCGCACCTATGTATCTGTCATCGCACCTGCTTTCTCAGCTTTCTATTGTTCCTTTCTAACTAGTTTTTACTCCTCACTCTTTTCTAATTAATCTTTTTACATTTATGTAGCCCCTTGCACATCAGTGGCGTTTCTCATTGATATTATTGTTAAACAAATAAAATTATGTTAGCAAAAATACATCAGTATTAAAATAACAAGCAAAAAAACATCAATATATTTTACTGGAATCAAATGCACAATAATTATAAACGGGATAAATTAGCTCTATAAAAATTCATTAAATAGTATATTTCTGCTGTAAATCCTCAAAACATGTAAATGTATTATAGAAAATGGAAGACTGCAAACCTTGTTGTTTCTGATCAAAACAACCCCATCAAATCTAAACTAGCGATGACTAATATAGTTCATGAATTTCAATATCCTGTAAAAGACTCTGTTTCTTATCATAAATCAGTTACCTATATTGACTATGCTATTCATTTTTTATAGATACCTCAAATGTCATCTAGCAAAAAACATTTATTAACCCATAATTTACAAAATCCCTTATGGAAATTTTGGTTGAACATACAAAAACACTTTTTAAATCACAATATCTAGGGCATCTCGCTGAAAGAGAAGTACTATATATCAAACATTTTTCATTCCATCAATCTTACATTATTAGACATTGGAAATGGAGTTTTGAATTTTTTTTGTCCAGTAGCACACGTCACATGACAGCTTTAAAGAGCGCTCTTTCTCAGAAACCAAATAACTACGTTACAGTTAAAAAATAAGGAGAAAACAACAACACCGAAAAATTAACATCCTTGAAAATGACCAGTAAAGTCGCTGAAATCGCTTGGAATGGAAAAAGAAGTATGGATCATTTTAACATTCCTTATCTCCAGCAAAATTAAACCTTCAAGAATACTGGAAATAGATACTTTTTAAATTAATCCATTGTATTTATGGATTTTTTGCAAAACAAGAGTTACAATGTAACACAGCTGACTGGATAATTTTAGAAATATGAAATGGAATGAAATGTTATATGCACTTTGTTAAACTAATCATATAACACGACCCCTGACTGAGTCCAGCCAACCATCCTGACATTCGGTCGATTCCGTCCACGTTGTGATCTAAGTTAAGATTAGTTGTCATCACCTAGACACACGAAGAAACGATATATAATGAAAAACCATATTTTAGATTGCCACGCCATGGTGTAGATTTATATATATTTATATATATCAAATCGATAAAATTAAAATCATAAGCAAGTCAAATCTAAGTGACGCAAAAATATTCAGTTAACTGGTATTTCAGTAACACGTGAATATTAGAGATCTGTTTTCTCCACGAAACGATGGTTTGTTCAATTTGCAGCTCACCAAATTTGGATGGGTCATCTCTTGCAAAATGTATTTCAGTTTGACCGCATCAATTCATCACTAGGCCCCATCTCACTAAATTTCATTCTCCATCTCAGTTTTATTAAAAATTACAAAACCGTGGTGTTGAAGTTAGGTGCAGGATTTTTATTTCCCTTCCCCTAGATACGTCTTAGCCTCTCAAAATATAAGTAATATCATTTAAACATTTTGACTCCCAATGGAAGGGGAAAGAATTACTCTGTGTTATTATCTGCCTGTTCCCATTGGCCGTCATGGTAGTCAGTAAACAGGAAATCCACAAGGCCGAATTTTGAACTAGGACCACATATCTTCAAAACACAATGACAATATTTTGACTAACTAGCTTTAATAAATTCGCTTGCTTCTCCTGACAAAATCAATTTTGCACTCATTGTATCTTTGAATCTGTATTGTGTATTTTTATCGCTTTGGCTATTTTTCCCGATAAAAAATAATTGTATTCTGCAATCTTTAGAGAAATCATTTCTCATGCTTAAAATCTCTTAAATATAATGCCATCCATCTGGAAATAAGGTTACAATATATTTTATTAGGCGTTGGTTGGTTGATCTTTGTAATTTACCTTCAAGAAACTGATTAGAAAACTGGAAAAGATCAGAGATCAGTATAAAAATAAGTAGACACAGTTTGTCTATATTATTCAAAGAAACATAACCCTCATTAAACAAGAAATATTGGCCAAAACACTCATTTTACTAAAACCCACTATCCATGAGCACTAAGTGAAGCATACGTACTCGAATCGCTAAAATGTATAGGTACCACATCATCTGAGTGAAACAATTTTTGAGTTCACATTTTTGTCTGTGGTTTTCTGTATAAACTCAATAAAAATGCACCTTGTTTAAGCAAAATTTGACGGGATATGAGGAAGTAATTATTTACACTAATTTTCTGTAAAAAAAGCCAACTTTAGCCACCACATATACTGGTTTTCATCCTAAGAAAGTCATGCTGTGCAATTGGTGAGAATGGAGAAAAATCCTGTACTATGAGCTTCCAACAAAGGATTCAGTTGATTTTGAAAAGTACTGCTCGCAACTGGATGAATTAAGTAATTCAAGAAAATGCCCAGAATTGGCAAACATGAAAAGTTTCGTGACCCGGCACAAATTGTTGCAATTAGGCTAGAATGTGTTACAACACCAGCTATATCCACCGGACATTCCTCCTTCGGATATTCAATTATTCAGGCTCTTAGAAAATAATCTCATGGGTAAAAATTTTAATACTTTGGATGACATAAAAATACCTTTGTGAAAACGGAATCTTTAAGTTGAAGGAAAAATGGAGAAAGATTGTGAAACAGAATGTTTCATATTTAGTTAAATAAATATTTAATGGGCCATTTTTTTGTGTTTTAATTTTCCTTCAAAATTGACATGCACTTTCATGACGACGCAATCAGCAGCAACATTTTTTTTATCTGCGGCACAATATGCACCTAATCTAGCAAAGTTATGAAGGTTTCTCTGATTATTATTCATAAAATGGCAGATATATATATATTTTTTTTTTGGTAGGTTTAATATATAATGGTCACAAGCTGTCTACCCTGACTAATTAATGATGGCAAAGTGCCTGATATATATATATATATATATATATATATATATTGTATGTGTGTGTGCGTGTATGTATGTGTGTGCGTGCGAATGTGTGTGTCTGTGTGTTTATTGTGAGTGTGTGTGCATGTAATTAATGTGGAGAAGTTTGTCACTTAGGTGAGCAGAGATTTTTCAATCATGCCAACTTCGAAATTTTGTAAAGGCTTTGTTATGATGTCTTCACTTTTCCGGGATTTTGTTTTTGCTGTTCATCTGAGTGACTAAATTCACCACATTAATTCTATTTATGCTCTATGTCTTGATATTGAGGACGTATGACAAAAACAGATTGTCAAAAACGCTTTTCTACTAGCATATATATATATATATATATATATATATATATATATATATATATATATCTTGCAATAGAAATCTCAATAAGGAAAAATATACAATTCTATTTGCAATGTCATCTACAGAAGGATGCTCTCGGATATCATGGATCGAGCTTGTGAGCAATGATGAAATTTCGGAAATGATGGAAACGAAAAGGAAATTAAAATGATGGAAGCGAAAAGGAAATTAAAATGATGAAAACGAAAAAGAAATTAAAATGTTGGAAACGAAAATGAAATTAAGATGATGGAAACGAAAAGGAAATTAATACTGAGCATCAGAAAGAGACAGCTGAAATTCCTGGGACATGTAATGAGGAAGGAGGGCTTGGAGAACCTGATACTAACAGACCATATACAGGGAAAAGCGACAGAGGAAAACAACGGATAACATATTTGAAGGACCTAATCAGGTGGATGATGGAACGAGGGTTGCATGGTGTAACAGGAGAAGGCGGGCTAAGAGCCGCCAGGGATAGGGAGACGTAGAAAGCCATAATCGCCTATGTCCTGAAGGGACAGGGCACATAGAAGAAGAAGAAGAAGTCATCTTGAGGATCTACAATTTAATCGATGCTGGCATGGCAGACAGACTTCAGTATGTTTATTATCGATGTGATTTGGCTTCCTTGTCTCTTTTCTACGAGCATTTTCATGGCTGCTGCTCTGATTCTTCTCTCACACTTTCCGTTTGTTGAACACCTTTCCGTTTGTTTGCTTTTCTGATATCTACAATCTCGAAAAGTTTAAATTCAACGTCATTTGCTATCCTCCCTCTACTTGACTCCCTTATTTCTCTTATTTTATTCCCGACACCCCCAGTACCTTTCTCTAGTTGTAACCACCTGCGCGCCAGTGGCGGTTCTGCTTTGCCTCATTTACATAAAATAAGTAAAAGTAAAATAGCGTATTTAAATTTCATGCATATTTTCCTAGTTACATCTACTTTTATGTGGATTTCACTTCTCCAGAGATTTACCTCCTAACACACTAACCTGCTCCCATTCTATCAAGCACTCTTCCCATCTGCCTAACCCTCATCCTCGCTATCCTTACTCATCTGTCACCTTCCTCCTGACATTCCCTACGTCTAACCACTCCTTCTCTTTACCTTCCCCTATGTATCCCCATGCGCAATAGTGGCAGTGGAATGCCTTGCTTGGGGTGAGATGATTAAAAAAAAAAATTCTTTTTCTTTTTAAGAGTTATTTTTAACTTTACTACCTTTGCACTTCTTGTCTACGGCCCATTTAATGTGTGTGGCATCCGTGTGGCATCTCGAGAAACCTTGAATCTGCACCCCAAAAGCTTCTGATAGCGGGACAGAACCTGTTGTGGCTCTACAGTCTTACACGGAAGTCCCCATTTCGTTGAAAACTGTCGTACCTTTTTCTTTACGTAGAGCACATTTCTTCAAGGTATCAAGCGCTCGTTTCTCTGCACCTCGTTTCAGGCACATGGCGTAAATCACCAGTCTCCAGGTTCATTAATTAGGCTATTCAAAATTTCTCTCCCTCCCTCCTGGCTTCATTATATGCAATTAGAGGTGATTTTACTTTAATAAAACTTGGAATAATTGAGTGTATCACGAAGAATTACAAAGCAAGTCATTACCTTAAATGTTGCCTTCGGTTGCTTCTGTTTTCATATTTATAAATTTATAATAAAATTATTTGCAGGTTATAATTACGACTGGGCTAAATTAATGTAGATTACTATTAGAATATTGTCAGTCGTATATATTGCTGACACACTAAAATGTTCTACAATACAGCTAAAATGAATAATACATTGAAATTGTTAAATTAAAATATTTTAAATTATTTACTGTATAATCATATATATATATATATATATATATATATAGATTTATATATAATTCATTTGTTTGAATATTATTTTAATCGAAACTCATATCTGAGTAGATATTCAGTTTTTAATTAAAAATTATATATATATACAGGCCTGAGTATTTACTAAAATTTTATTAGGAAAATGTACACCATTTGACAGGATTCGAACATATGCGAATCCTCCAGGTGATGTGGTGCGTCTTAAACCGCTTGACCTCCAATGATTCCAGAGTTTATTCGAATATATATATATATATATATATATATATATATATATATATCATACATATATATATATATATGTGTGTATATATATATATATATATATATATATATATATATATATATCATACAGTTAAACGGCATACACGCTTAGGCGATAAGGTTTGGAAAGGGATATGACTGATTGAGCAAAAGATTTTTCTGCAGTAGGCTACCAGGTAAGGCTATAAAGCTGAATCGGTCGTGCTACTTACACCATATCTGAAGAAAGAAGGGATGGATCCATAACTTTTTTCAATGGTATTAGCGCGTAAGTGAATTTAACAAATTAAACTGCAATTCAAACTTGGCTCTCAGATTTCTCGTTCCGAACCGATATCTCGTGCACCACAACGCACATCCTGCACTAAAATGCACACACTCACACACATACACACATACACATACATATATATATATATTCATACATATATATATATATACATATATATATATACATATATATATATACATATATTACTTAAGTACTAATATAAACAAAAACAAATAAAGACAACAGAAAACCCAACATCAAAACTGTCACATACAAATACACATGTATTAACACTTAATCACGAGCAAACTATAAATTAGACGACAAAGAAAAAAAAATCCAAAAAGAACAACCAGAAAATACAACAATCATCAAACTGAAAACAACTCATGCACCATGTATACAAATGAATACACATGAAAAAAAAAACCAACCCGCTTACACGCACGAAGTCAAACACTTAATCATGACCTTTTTTTTTTTAATCATATCACCCCAAGGAAGGCGATAACGCCACTGATGCACAGGGGCCTACGTAAGAGTAAAAAGATTGTAAAAGAGAAAGCCGGAAACCGCATCCTAAACAGGAAACAAGGGATGAGCCTCTTCACCTGTTCAATAGACATGGGTGGAGTGTGAACCGGGCAATAGTTTAGTCTATCTAAAAACATTTATGCAATCAAATACACTGATATAGTAAAAAGAGGTTAGCTCAACATGATACAAATAGGTCAGCCCAAAATTGTAAAAATTAACCAATACAATATAATTAATTGAGCAGCCATATACCTAAGTACGCTTAAATGGGGTCAGCAACAATAAAAGTAATTAACTACTAACAACTCCTACACCACCTTAGAAACAGCAAAATCACAAACACAAACAAATAATACATTTATTAGGTAAAAATCACTCACAGAAAAAGATATCAAATTATACCAAACTTCATAGAAATATTAGTTTGTCACAAAATAATAGCTATTCAAAGTGCTGTATTTTGAAAAGCCATTTTCACATAGTTTCACGGTATATATTTGGTAAGTTTTGGTATACATAATAAGTAATGAGTGCTCATTAATAGTTTTTATCTTATTTGCAGACAGAAATATTCTTGAAGTATAAGTAATCCTTTATTATGAGCATGACAAAAGATGAACTTTGTTTACTTTTTTGCATGAGTTGCAACTTGGGCACAAAGTTCTACCAATATCAATAGAGCATGGAGAGATGGGACCACAAGTGATAAGAAAATACGAAGGTAGTTCCGGAAATTCTGTGCAGGTGATGAGAGCCTTTTAGATGTAGAAGGTAAAGGACGTTCATGCAGTCTTGACAACGAACAATTGCAAACAGTAGTTGTGCAAAGTGTCGCAGATGCTTGGTGTCAGCACTGCAATAATCTCACGCCATTTGCAGAATATCGATAAATGGGTCATGATTTTGATGAAACTCAAAAACATAGGCGTTTTGAAATGTGCTCGATACGCTTTTTGCTTAAAGCCAATGATTCTTTTCTAGACCGAACTGTCATTTGCGATAAAAAGTAGATCTTTAGGATAACGGTAAATGATCAGGTCAATGGCCTGATTATAATGAGATCCTCAAACATTTCCCAAAGCCAAAACAGCATCAGCAAAAGATTATGGTGAGTGTCTGGTGGTCTGCAATTAATGATATCCATCAGCCCATCAGAGCATTAATGCAGAGCTTTACTGCAATCAACTTGCTGAAATGCTGCATGCAAAATAATGAGACTTGCATTGGTGAATCGACGTGGTCCAATTCTGCTCCACGATAATGAGGGGTCACGTGCAGCGTTCAAAACTCACGGACTTGGAATACGAGAGTTTACCACATTCTCCATATTCTCCTGATCTTTTATCCACAAATTATCATTTTCTAATCACATCTTTAAGTGGTAAGAATTTAGGTCCAAACCACAGGTGGAATCAACTTTAAAAGATTTCGTTACATCAGAGTCCACAACCTTTTATCAAAGTGGAATAAATGCTATCGTTGATCGATGGCAGGGGTACAGGGCTAATTTCAACATTTCTACAGTAAATTTGACAGGAACAAAATTATTTTTATGAAATCAGCCTTTATTTTCGTAGTAACCTAATAATAAAGAACAAGAGAAACAGCAGCAATAAAAGCAAATAACCCTGAGGAGTGAAAACGTTATAATAAAGCCCTCATGAAACTTCAAAGTTAGCATTATTAAATAACACTGCTCAGCTAAGTGACAAGCTTCTCGACATTGATTATATATATATATATATATATATATATATTTTTGTTTAAACATTATTTTTAATGGGTACTCGGATCTGAGTATACACTCTGTTTATTTTATAATTAAAAAGTATATATATATATATATATAGAGAGAGAGAGAGAGAGAGAGAGAGAGACAAAAAGAGAAAGATAGAGAGTTTGATATAGATACAGATGGATTGATATAGATATGGATATAACGGTTTGAATAATCAATAAGACTTGTTAGGGAAATTATTCAGGCTGGTAGGTATATTTAAATATGTTCTTTAATTATAGCAAAAAGAGAGTCAACCCAAATATCAGTATCTATTACAAAATAATGGTTAAAAATTAAATTAAAAATTTGTCGGAAATAATACTTTTCTTAACATTTCGTTATATATATATATATAAATATATATATATATATATATATATATATATATATATAAAATTATCGCAATACCACATCACCTTCTACATATAGCAATTAAAAGATGTCAATAAAACTCCTACCGTAAAATGGAAAATATTAAAATGAAAAAGAACTCGTTAATCGTTACATGAGCCTTCTTTACTATGTTTAAGAGAAAAATTACAAATTATCAAATTCCCAAAATTAAACTTGCTCAATAAACGTAAGGAATTAACTCCATTTGCCATTATCGTCTACGCTATACCTCACAATGTAGTTAATTTTTCCAAATATCAAAACTAGACATCTATATTCTATACCCTAGCATATATTGATTGATTTTTCCATCTTTTGATAATCAATTTGCTACGGTTTAACAAATACATCACCCACTATGTCAACTACGTGTTCTTGACGTGCAGCGTCTTTAAAAAGATCTTTCCTGTTTTTGTCCCCTGTTCACTACGTTAAAGTGAAAAATAACTTAAAGTAAATCCTTTAACCGTTTAACGATGACAAGCGATAACATTTCAGACTTGCTAAATGCAACATATGTATCATTCCGTTTATTTTATCACGGCATAGAAAATGACTGGTCTCAATTCATTTTAACCCTCTACGGCCATTCGTATCATATTTGATACAGTATTTCCCTATAAGGAAACATTTGGTATTTCCCTATAAGAAAACATTTGGTATTCATTGACTGAGCAGTCAGTACTGCTTTCATTTGAAATTTATAAAATATTTCTCTTAAAAAATTTTTCAGGAAAATATTTCTTTCAAGGCTTGTTTTCATACTGTATCAAATATGATACGAATGGCCCTAGAGGGTTAAGTCTCTTACCGCCCTTTAACCTTACAATGAAATTTCTCCTTTCCATCATTATCTGACTTTCTATTGGTTCACTGAGACAAACCCTTCGGAAATTTCCCCCTCTTAGTTGTTTGGATTTGGTAAAAACTGTGTTGTTTTTAAGCTTCTATATATCATGATTCCTAACAGAAAAAGTATTTCAGGTGTTAATAAGATAGTACCGAAACACAACGGCTCCTGTGTTGCAGTAAACTATGTTTTTATTATAAGCTTATAATAAAAAATATAACTATGTATAAATATATATATAACCACACACACACACACGCACGCACACACACACACACACATATACATATATATATATATATATATATATATATAGATAGATAGATAGATAGATAGATAAAGTAGTTGATGTTTTTATTTCAGATTTTTTTCATTACTCTAAATACTCTATTTATTTCATATGTATTTGATAGATATATCTAGTTTTATTTTATTTAAAAGTAAAATTGATTATAGCTGCTTTGGCAGTTGTATAAATCATTTCTTCCCAAACAGGACTAGATTTTCTAAGAAGAAATTTTTAGTTCTTATTCAATGCAAAATTTTTAAAATAATGCTATATGCGTCTGCTTGCTTGCTTGCTCATTTCCTTCCGAGTTTTTGTAAATTTGTATTATTTCGGATGCTCAATGTTCTTTTAATTGACAATATAAAGAGAATTTCTTTTATGTTGGAAATATTAACTTTTGGCATCAAGTGTTCTTGTGTTTTTTTTATTATCAAGTTTTGTACAAAACTACTCGAAAGTAATTTGTCTTTTCGTGGGACTTTAGACATTAAAAGTCTGACACACGTTGTTTATCTGTCGTCTGACTTTGAAATCACTACTCAATTCTGGAAGCCCTTCTTATTACAAAGCAAAAGATCTCAGACAAAGAGAAACCCACAAAAAAAAATAATAGTTTATCCAAACCGCCATATCAAACAAAGAATCCGACAAAACACACAGAAGTTCTCGACCACTGGTAATGGTGAGCGAAAATCGATTGGAGTGAACATATAATATTTGGTTGTTTATTTAAGAAACTCTTCTGTCAGACTGAAAACAATTTCAAGTTCTGAGAAAATCCGAATAAAATTACCAACAAAGCGCGATGTCATAAAATGTGTTTATGCAAATAGCTATTACTTACGTCTACTCAACCACGTTCTCTTCATATTATATATATATATATATATATATATATATATATATATATATAATGTTGGTTTTTAATGTGAGGTTGTGTTTTTTTTAAGCGGTTTTACTGATGAAATACGCTTTGACAAGCAGGTTTTTTATGGTAAAATGATATTGGGGTGTGGATAGACGTTGATATTCAAAAAGCGTCACTTTAACTGGGCAGGTTCATGCCGAATTCGTGAGAACGCTGTTATGATCTTCTTCCTTGTCAGGGCTGGTTTGCAAACCAGTCTCGAAGTATGATCCTCACGGTGTCCTTACAAAGTTTCGAGATAGGCATGAACCTACTCAGTTAAATTGACAAAATCGTTGTACATATATATATATATATATATATATATAGAGAGAGAGAGAGAGAGAGAGATTTACCTCTTCTCTTCTCTAGGAAGGTACTTGCGACACAAGGTGATGGTTTAATGTGGGGAGCCCGAACGCGTGCAAGCGAGTAAGGTACATAAATTGCTCAGTCACTGCAACCGCCGGTCGCGCTGGCCCAGGTGACGAGCACCAGACCACCCCTCTGATGCAATGGGGTAGCGCGGCCTCGAGACACTGTTCCCTGAGACTGGGCACCTCACAGTATATTTTTTCTTAATTGGATGCCTGTCCTCGAACAGAGATACGACTGAGTCGCACTCTGTCTTTGAGGACAGAGATTCATCTGAGAAATGATTTGGAATCCCAACCCACCACGAAAGTGGCAGCTGTATATATATATACTTAGCTGCCCCTCCTGGGTAAAAGAAAAAGCAATCAGATGTCTAACCATAATGATGAGCTGTCATACAGCAAGACAGATCTGGCTGCGGATGATTATATATATATATATATATATTATATATATATATATATATATATAATGGATTTTATTTGGCAGTACTTCTTATGAGGATAAATGCTAGTCTTACTGGGTAAACGAGTTGCTATTCCTTTTTTTTATTCAACAGTGAAATTAATAACAATCGACCGAGATTGTTGTCCTCCTAATGAAAGATGTTTCACCGACAGGAATCGAAACTCTATCTACTTTTCGATCAGATAAGTTGCGTATATAGTCGAAACATGCCTTTGCCAATGAGGTTTGAATTAAACTATTTGATAAATGCACACATTTTTCTTTTTCGGAACTAGCTAGTCTCGTTTTCATAACCGAAATGCAATCAACATTAATTTTTTAATGGATTTCTTATCCGGCGTTATTTCTTGTTACAAAAGGGTTATTTTTTGTAGATAAACGTTTTCAGTTGCTATTGATTTTGTTTTTATTTTCTCGAACCTGTGAAATTTAATAGGACCTGTTGTCATTAATTTCATTGTGATTAGTTTAGCTTCGTCATTATCAACAATTGAATATTTTCAGTGTGGTAAAAAAGGATTTTGTCGGCAGTTTCAAATTTTGCAGCCTGACTGCATGTGTAATGCTTAAAGCGAACAAGACCTATATGAAAAGGGTAACTCAAATATCTATAGGTATTCTTATTATTATGTATGACTATTACATATTTTGTCCATATTTCTGAGATGAGCTATTCTAACTACTTACATTATTTACTTTATCTAAAGTAATTTTCTCATCTTTATTATTACCTTCACGTTATATTCTTCTTCAGGCGATAAACATTGGAATTATAAATCGAACCCTTTATTTAGTCCCCGGGGGTAGATTGTTCTAGTTCCATGTGCCATGCATTTTCTGGATATCTCAGTTTCAGTTATTTTTTTTAGTAACACAAATTTACAAGTTTTGTTTTTATTCACCTTCACTCTGGCCAGCTTTTGGGTTCACATTTTTTTGGGTGTCTGGATTACCTTAACCAATGTTTTTATTCACTGGGCCATGTGCCCACACTGAAAAAAGAGCCGACGAAGGCCATGTGCCCACACTGAAAATATGGGCTAAAGATGGCCGGAACGTACAACAGTCAAAACGTGGTGAATATGAAAATAAAGATCAGTGCAATATTTCAGACAATGCAAAATGTGTAAATTAAATACATTGTGATTGTATATTGTAGCGAGCATGTTTTTACGGGATATACCAAACCGATTTTGAATTAAAAGTTGTAACCATTTCTATAGAGCCCCGTCTGAGTTGGTATTCAGTTCAAAGGACTGGGTTGGAAACAAGGGATTTCTTACTTCTCCAAGTACATTCGTTTTGAAAAGTAATGCAACTGGCTCGGATGGAATTTGAAATCAGCACATCAGTCCCAATTTTCCAATGCCGATAACCATAGAGCTATTCTTCGACAATGTTTATACTCTGCATATAGACTTTTTCGATTTCTTGCCGCAAGTTTTCATACGCTTATTTTTAATAGTGTGTAATAAATTTTGTGACCCACATAATATAATTTCGGTGAAAAAGCGGATTACAGGCTCTTAAACGAAAGTGTGTTTACATTAAGAAAATATAAGACAATGACAGAGCGATGCAAAACCAATGACAAATAAAAAGTGTTTTCGGTCAAAGACAGAGTTTTAAAGTCTTTATAAATATATATAACAATGACAGAGGAATGCCTCCAGTGGCAAACCGAAAGTGTGTTTACATTAAATATTATTTCGAAAAAAAAAACAGTAGAGGCCAGTGACAAACGAAATTGTGTTTGCGTTAAGACAGCGTTTCGCAAAGTCAGAAAATATAAAGCAATAGCATAGTAATGTATTATATTCTGTGATTCACAGAATATTATTTTGGTAAAAGCAGAAAATATAAAACAATGGCAGAAGAATGTGATGACGTCGGAGAGAGCTGACCAAAGACAATAATAATGCAAAAATGATAAATAAATCTGCTTAGACAAATATGGCGCAACTGGGCGGAGTTTGATACATCTCAGATTATTTAAGATCGTTTTTTCTGTCAAGTTGAGAACATCCACTGAGAACGCAACTGAAAATTACTCTAACCAGCTAACTCCCTCGTGTGTGCGTATATGCGTGATTTCCTCTGACCACCACTCTACACACAAATGTCGCTTAAGTGAATAAAAAATATAAAAGTATATTTTTATATACATGTGTTGGTTGTTCTGTGTTGTCGTTTATCCGTCAAGATGACTTTTGTTCCAGCAGCAGCAGAAACAGTATATACAATATATCATACACAAAATGATTTATATTGAACTGAACTCAGTTCAGTCGTCGATGTGTTTTTTGCCATCTTTATTTTATACCGATCAATGTCAAGCCGATCTTATGAAATACCGATCCCCTCATTTAAAATAATTGAAGCAAACAAAAATGTCTTCCTAGTGTAACATTTTGCTCATGTTTATCAAAAAACATAATTGAACTCCCCCACAATTAAAATAATAGAATGTTGAACAAGCGTAAAAAAAAACGATTTATTTTATTTTATAATAATAAAAAGTTTTATTGATCATACAATAACATCAAATTTTTATATTTATAAGAATTATAATGGTAAAAATTTCATTGGAAAGATTTTTACAATTAAAATTCAGTTCTCTTAAATTTAAGAAGAAATATTTTTGGAAAGAAATTTATTTATATTTGTTTATGCGTGCATAATAGTACTAAACGTTTATATGTTGATTTCTTATTCCTCTATTTTGTTGCTGATGGCGAAGAAATGCCAAGTTAAAAGAGAGAGTGATGCGGTGAGAAATGTATCGTTTGCTTTTAAAAAGCCTGTGCAGACGACACCTAGGCTCGTTCTTTTGTTGCACAAGAAAAGGTAAGAGAATGACAGAGTGCGAAAATGCGTGACAGACATCAGGCATGAGCCGAGACTCTCGAAATGGGTAAAGCAAAATCAACACTCATTTATGCATTTTGACGACCAAGAAATGCATCGACTCTAAATGCATTTTTCTTGTTTTCTGATTGGTCCTTATATAAGATTTCGTATCAAATGTTTTCTGGACGAAGTCCGCACATGGCAAAAAATGTAAACCAATTATCTTATGAAAAGGTATTTTCTACCAATTAAATATAAATGTTCTATTCATTGGTCCCTGAAAAAAAATAGGCGCGTGTAAGTCAGATTTATTAAGCAATCAATATATAGAGAAATCCGACACTAGGATCTTTCACACTTTTCCTGATCACGTTGTCTCTTGACGCTGTTTTTCTCTTCCGACCGCATTTTCCTTTACGTTTTGGACTGACGGATCGAGTTTGTATTTTCGCCTTAATAACACATATGATAGTTGCAAGACTGACACCAACAATGCCCATGAACTCTCTTTAAAGCTTTGCAGTGTTTTCGTACAGAGTTACAATGTTTGTACGCTTTCTTGGAGTAACATCCATAACAAACAATGGCCGTAGGGCAACTAATCAACAGTGGATGCGTGAGAAAAATTTGATGCAATCACGGATAACGCAATATCTTTCAAGGACAAACAAATTTTGTCATACACTTCAAAAACAGATTTATACATCTGCACACCGCTGCAAATGACATAATCTGAGAAAAAATATAAATCGATTACACCCTGTCACTCTAGTGGGTCTAAAATTGAACGTATGGTGAAAGAATAGAAATTATCTCAGTTGTTTCAATTAATTTGCACAAGAGTGTACCTACATATCACCCACGCAAAATGTTTAGCAAGCTAGTTTCATGAAATATTAGATTTGTAATAAGCTCTACTGAACCTAATTGTAATTTTAACGATTTGTTTAACATTTTCGAATCATTATCTGTTACACCACTTGGCATTTCCCCGCGGTGATCCATGTAGCCATTGACCAGGTTCTACGTTATTTAACTTCGGTGATTGCATGGCCGTGATATGATTTGACCATGAAATCAAATTATTTTTATTTTAATCAAATTCTTTTTTTTCCGAAATAACAAATATAACACCGATTACAATAAGTTTGTACACTCAGGCCTTCCTCAAGAGCTAGGAATTTTAAAGAGAACACTTTATTTCGATCACAAATGTAGATCGTACTCGTTCTATATGGGATAACCACACGACATTAGAAAGTGGCATCAAACATGGAACGAGAACTATCTACCCCGTTGATCGAAATAATTAATTTAGTACAACATTCCCAGCACTAGTTTACAATTGCCGAAATTTCGTAAATATGGCAACAAAGATAGGCCAACAGTCTGATTTAAATAATGTGATATTACCCTATTTTACATTTTAATTATGGTTATCCAGATAGCCATGTATAAGGCAGTCGTGAACTCCCTGTGAAGTTTTGGATGCGGTTTAATACGAAATATATTGCCTTTCCATCAAAGGCAATCTTTGAAGAGGACAGCTTGGATGCTGTTGAGCTAAACATTTGCACGTGCTGCAAAAAGTTTTTCCCCTGGACGCCTAAATCTGAAAAATTACAAACTGCAAGGAAAAGCCCAGGGGGTGACACGAAAATCAAATCGATTATATAACTATAAACAGAAGATTCCGGAATGCAGTTTTTCATTGCAAAACTTATCCAAGTGCCGACTGTTGGAAGCGACCACCTCTAAGTTATATGTAAACTAAGGTTGAAACTTCGGAGACTGAAGCAGCCTAGTGCAGCACCCAAACTGAAATACAAAATACTCGCAAACTGCAGGAAAAATACACGGGTAGTGTGAAAAGAAAAAAATGGAAACAAAAACTCAAAATGACCATACTAAAGAAAGTTTTAATGACATCAGTAAGAAACATAATTCCAAAGGAAAACAGACGTATAAGAAAAAAATGAGTGGATCACAGATGAGATTCTTGATATGATGGAAAAGAGACAGAAAACAATTCCAAGAGATGAAACGAAATACAGGAAACTACACAAGAAAATAAGGAGCAAATGTACACAGGCTAAAGAGGAATGATTTAACGACAAGTGTGCAAAAAAGAGTGATTGAGCACGAGTAATAAAGGAGGAATGCATAAAAATAAGAGAACTAACAGGACACGGGACAAGCTTCTTAACATAATGTATAAATTCCGATGGGAAGGATATATAGGAGATCTTTTCCTCTACAAGAGAGAGCAACCGACAATACACAGAAATATAGATGGACCGGAAATATTACAACTCGAAGTGTCAGACTGGCCAGACTGAATAGAAACAAAGTAGCTGGACCAGACAACATTGTAATAGAGATGTTGACAGCCTTAGACGATTCCGGCGTAGAAAAAATTACAGAAATAATAAATTAAATTTACAACAGTGGTGATATACCTGAAGACCTAAACAGATCGATTTTCATAGCACTGCCTATGAAGCCAGGCGCAAAGGAATGTGAACTGTATCAAACAATCAGTTTAACGAGTTATATAACAAATCCTGATCAATAGACTATACAACAGAATCAGGCCAGAGATGGGACAAAAACAGTGCAGTTTCGTCAAAGACATTGGGACAAGGAACGCGATATTTATGCTTAAAATGTTATCGGAAAGGGAAATACATATGCAAAAGAAAATGAACCTGTGTTTCATAGACTACATAAAGGCATTCGACAAAGTACGCTAGTAAAATTTGATAGAGATGCTCAACAACCTTAACATATTCGGAAAAGGCATTAGAGCAAAAATCTGTACTGGTAGCAACTCGCCTGCATACGAACAGGAAACGAATTCAGCAGATACACAAAGATAGAAAGGGGTGTAAGACAAGAATGTCTTCTAGACAGGTCTATTAAACATGTACAGAGAGACAACTCTGAAGTCTCTAAAAGTACAGCCAGGATTCGACATTGATGGCCGCAATCTGAATAATATACGACATGCAGACGATACAGAGTTAATAGCAGACACGGAAAGGAAACTTCAATACGTCCTGCAGAAAGTAGTTAAAGAAAGCAGAAAGAAAGGACTACAAATAAACTACAAGAACAATGAATGCATGATCATTAGTAAAAAGATGAGTGCAAATTGCCACAGGGTCATGACCGCCTGCATCCTAAATGGATATAGCACATAGAAGAAGAAGAAGAAGAAGAAGAAGAAGAAGAAGAAGAAGAAGAAGAAGAAGAAGAAGAAGAAGAAGAAGAAGAAGAAGAATAGCTAAGCTCTCAACAGGATTAAAAACAAGATGTGTTTAAGAACGGATAAAAAATCATTAACCTAACGGGTTAGAATGACCTATATGGCTATGTTTGTAGCTCGTTTGGTGATGAAACTGCATCGGACGGCTTCTTCAAATGAATTCAACTACTAATGTGGAGTATTACTTCCATAGCATCAACAGCCACGTTCCCGTGACGAAGACGAGCTTTCAAGTTTGAGGGTATCAACTAGAATTCGATCTAGGTAGGAGTGAGCACCGCCAAATATGCTTGCTCAAGATACGTAAAACTTTCAAGCCAGATATGTAGAAAAACTAATCAGATTCTCAGGTACGCAACGATGCGACGACCACACAATGTAATTTAACTGATAATGAGGAATAATTCATATACTAATATCCATAACGATGTATTGTATATTGGAATTCAAATAAAGTATAATCTGGGGGGGCATATTTAAGTTTGAAAACGCCTGTTAGTTGATTTTCCTAACTAAAGTGTCAATGCACTTGTCCAGGTTAAATGAGTTGAACTCTTCTCGCAATACAATGTGTTTTCCAAGCTGTTTATGTAAGGATTAAGTTCTTTATCGATTAATTTGTTTTTACGGCTTGTCACTATTTGCTTGTTATCTAAAGCTAGAAAATATTTTAGAATGTAGCAATTTTTAGGCGATAATAATGAATTACTGATACAAATCCTACTAATTAACCCATAGTGGAAGATGAGGAGTGCATCCATACCTTTTCCAGAGTTATGTTAGCGAGGATAATGAACCGGAATGGAACTGGAACTCGGTCTTCAAATGTCAAATTGTTAACCTTTAAACCACCTGACATTTTCAAGCGATCGCCCGTTTCGGTACTTACCAGTCTAGACTTTGCTTGACTTCAGCGTTCGTCAGTGAACCGGTGTTTTAACGTGATATAGTCGTAACCCCTTAATGATCGTAGAATGTAGTTTTCATTTGATTTGATGATACTACTTGTTTTGATCATGAAAACGTGATTAAAATAACAACTAAAATATTACAATTTTTTCAGTTGTTTTTTTTTATTTGAGAATATCTTGATTTGTCAATTCGTTGCATAAATATGCAATGAAATAAAAGTTAAGGTTTTTTGTTTCGATTTTAAATAGAGAATGAAAATCTAAATTATTACAATGTTATCACATATTTCAGTAAACGATCTAATGTACAGTTAAAAATAACCATTGCTACATTAAAAATATTGTAGCAAACTTTGTTCTCTCCTCTGTGGGTTGGATGTATTTGATTTCTTTTATACTGAAGTTTAACAATTACAAGACTTAAGTGCCACTCAAGTTGGAAAAACTACTGCTAAAATGGCCATAATTAGTATTTAGTCTATACGTCTGAGATGAGGTTGTATTTATATTATTTACATTGTTTGGTCTGTTGTCCTCATCTATACTGCCATGTTTACAAAGTTTCGGCCCTTTTACGCACAGGTCTTCTTTATGTGCTAAAAATTTCGAACTGAACTCTTTATTTCGATCACTGTGGTATATCATTCTCATTCCATGCGCAATGTTACTTCTGGTAGCCATTTAGTTATATCGCTTTAACTCAACTCTCTAAGTTATTTGTTTACCACTGCTGTAGCCTGGTATTGAACTGAAAAACTCACAAGTCACTGGATAAGCGTTGGTTAGTTCCAGTGACTTGACCCAAATGGTCCCTAAGTGCAATATCACGCTACAGCAGTGGTGAACAAATAATTTACAGAGTTGAGTTAAAGGGAAATAACTATATGGTTACCGAAAGTAGCATCAGACATTGGAATGAGCATTATATACGGCGGTGATCAAAATTAAGGGTCCGGTTCAAAATTTCTAGCATCTGACGAAGACCAGAGCTTCTAAGAGCCGAAACGTCATAAACATCGAAATAAACATACGGACAACAGTCCGAACAATGTAAATAATGGTCATAATCTATATGGTGTGATATAAGTGAAATATGAGACGTTAAAAATTATGGATTACGATGATGGGGCGGATAGATAACCAATGAAACCTGACATGAAGATGTTAGCATTGTAGAGTTCCGGGAAGCGTATACACAAGAGAATCGTGCTCAAAGTAACAGGTCTTCGGAAAGAACTTGGTGGGTCTTTGGAATAAGTGGATAAAGATATGTTCTAGCCGTAAATGTCTGAAATAATCGAAGGGAGTTCGCCTGGATATTTTCATGGAAATAGTGTTGAAGATGTGATAACTTTACGTGACAGCTCCATTTTTTGTCGAGTTCATTCATATTAAGATAAATAAATTTTTAGCCAGAATAATTACATTGACATAATACTTTATTCGAAACGCTATAAAAACAGAACTTGAAATATTCTCGATATGCTGGAACTTCTCCTTTGGACGTTTGGCGTAACGCAGTCTTACTCCTTATTTTGACCTGTTGCATATAACTCCGAGTAAATATTCAGAAAAAATGTTTCTTCTTTTTCTTCGTCGACATCTCTTTCTTCTCTTTCTATCTTTTCGATTCTTTCTTCTTTTCATATACTTCATATGTTTTTCTTTTTCTTATCTTTGCATGATCTACTTTTTCCTGGGCACATCGACGTGGTGTAATTGTAATCAAGCAAGCTTATCTCCCTAGAATCATTACAATTGTGAAGTTATTTCGGTCCTCATGGGGTGTTTCATACTTTCGGCTTTGTGCCATATTTAAGCTGCGCTTAGAAACTTACCATCATTTTTGTCCCGTTTTCTTTCTTTCTTTTTTTATCTCCCCTTTTTTATCATCTTTCCTCCTGCTTTATTCCTCTCTTTGTTCGTCTCATTCTATTCTTTTTTCCTTAACTCCTCCTACTCTTACATTGTTAATCTTTTATCAAGTGAAGCCTTATTTCTCATGACACATGCCTTCTAAATCAGAGAAATTCCATTCATTGTATCACTGAAAAAAAGATAGAGATTTCAGTTTCAACTTACTAAAACCATACAGAATGCTACAATCAACGAAATGGAAGACTGTAATGCCAAGAAGAATTAAAAACTTATAACGTAAAACTTTGAATAGACACAGATACAATGTAAAAAAAAAAAATAATCACCGTAGACCTGACTAATACACTAATTTTCTGTACAAGTTTATTGAATTCGTGACCAATTAATATTACAGAATATAATTGTGTTCTCTTAATGCAATACTTAATTAAATACTACGTGATTAACAGAAAATGAAAATTATTTGTCAAGTCATAATGTATACGCGTGTATAAGTGTATGACGTTAATTAAAAGCAAAAGTAGTTAATTAAAGTCGGCAGTAGTTATTTTTATTTATTTATTTATTTTGTCCAGTAAAGAAAAACCCTTAGTTCGTAACGTTTGAACTCTGCGTTAATCTGCATGTACAGTGGTTGGGAGATTTTAATCAGTAAGGAAGTCAAGGTACAATGTGTTATGACCGTAACAGGTTAAATCTGCATTTGTAATTGCACAAATGGACGGATATCTAAAGCGGTGAGGACGTGGCATCGCTGTGTAAGGACTTCTTAGGCGGAAGTCAACAGCCATGGCGGAGTGTTACCTACACGATGAAATCAACGGCAACGTGTTTGTGACTAATGTGTGCGTTCAAGTCAGAAGAACCGTCTATGCCCTGATCAGGAGAAAGATACCCCTGAATGAATTACCTATCAAGACACGTAAAGAGATTTGGTCAGGTGCCCAGGATGATAGTTTTGAATGGAGAATCATAAAGAAGAGACAAAAAAAATAAGAAGGAAAAGTAAAAAGAACGTCATACAATTTTATAAGTCTACCATTTATCATTGCTTTGAATGTTGCTGCTACATGAGGTCTGGTTATGATTTTGCGATTCCTTATAAAATCACCCCCGACAAAATACAATATTTTCGATCTTCACCTGGCATGTCAGATTCAATCACCATAACATAGCTTCCCTGTGCCTTTTTTATAAATTGCAATTGTTTTTACGAGCTTTCATATTTGGTACCGTTATGAATATAAACGCATTAGATTAGCGACAAGATCTCATCATTTTACGATTGAAATAGAAATATGTAACTGTAAGATCTATGCTAATAGATTCTTCTTTCGAATTTTTTCGCTTGGCATACTCGTCAGGTTTCTTGCTTTTATGTCAACATTGATTTTCAATAATTTTTTATACAATATCAATCGCTATCTATAGTCTTCTTATTTCCTTTTTTTCTTTCTTTCTCATTAATACTGTTTTCGTTTTGTCATATTCTCTTATGGTCAGTAACCCAGTGCTTCTTAGTGGATTTACTGCCTTTTTGGGAGAGAAATAGTTTTCAAAATGTCAACAGTGTATGCTAAAGAGAATCGTTACGATACTATTCTGCCACAGAAAAATAAAGGAAAGCGACAAGTAAAATAACGTCAAAATAATTAAACTAAGGTTTATTTCTAGCGGGAAAAATTCACATGCATTATGTCAGATTTTATTATGAAAGTTAATGTCTTGAATAACATATCTTATTAAAATGTCATAAATATAGGGATTTCCCATAAGAATATCTGTCTTGTTAGATATAATTGTGCTAAATTATCAGATGGTTTAATATTGTATTATGCACCTCAGGGATTTTTCTTCTTATTTAATAAGCATTATTATCGTTATCAAGATCAATAAAAACACGAAAGTAAACTTCTCATACATAACTTTATTGCATATTCCACTCTGGATTTTCTCAGCGAAGAGGTGTGTAGTTTTGTAGTTTTCTCTGAACGCAGATTATACATCTCCCTTTAATCTTTTTCCCTGCAATCTGGTTTGGTCTGCTACAAGTCGCAACTGATTCAACCATCTGTTTATATACCGGGGTAGCTACTGACTTCTAGTGAATGCACAGATGTTCATTTGTTGATACACATTGTTTCTCTGATGAACACAAATGTAAAGTTTATTTTGTTACCATCTGAGAGGCGTCATACACGACATATGTACGTGAGCACTCATGGCTCTCCAAAGCTTTCTTTCCTTCCTGTAAGTAGCGCTTACTTCTTTAACGTCCAACATTGGTCTTGTTTTGTTAACCATTCGATCAAACTTGTTCACTAACTTAGTATTTTTTCACTTCTTTTGCCTGCTGTATGTCCTGTGAGTGTTAAATTTATCTGGCCCCATTCATGATCATATGCCCAAGTAATTTTAACTGTTTCTATCGAATTGTATATATCAGCTTCTTTTACGTTTATTAGCGCCGACTTTAGGCGGCGGTATTATATTAGGTCGCATTTATTTGTTTGTGTGGTCGTGGTCACGATATTTGAAGACCCGCTAGATGAGTTGAAACTTTCAGGAATAATTGGCCTTAGACTGGAACGAATTCATTAGAATTTGGGTTCGATCTGGTACGGGAAAAAACTTTTGGGCTATTTTTCCGTTTTTTCTTTTTTAATATTTTTCGTACGGAATTACCTTCCCTAGACTTCTTTACGTCATCACATTTTTCTGAACGCACTTTTTCTCCACGAAAATTTTATTATTTATTATATAGATTTAATATTCATTAGCCAAAAGAAACAAAAAAGAGCGGTTAAGTTCATTGCAGTTATTCTCATTTAAACAATCATCTCTTGCTAATCGCTGAAAAGATGTCGCTATTGCCTTGGCGGACGTCTGGGGTCTTTGATTGTTCTTGTTTAAAATTATTTTCGTTTTCATATATTCTAACAATAGTATTCTTGGCATTCCCCAGTAGAATCACCTTTCTGTCACTTCAAATCTCTTCTTCATCTGCTACGAGATTATACAAAACTAAATATTGCACAGCGGTATATCACTTTTGTTTCTCCATATATATTCCTGAATAGTTTCTGAAAGGTACCTTCCACTATAAACATATTTCTTGACGTCTCTCAATCCATTACCCAGATAGTTACGGTACTGTACTTGTTTCATCATGACGTCCCATACGTTTCTTACCCCTTGGACTGTCTCTTTTGCTAATAAGCATGCATTCCGTTTTCTTAATATTTATTCCCTTTTTTTACTTTCCATTGCTAAGCTACTCAAGAATTATTTACATTTTTCTACTGAGACTTTATCAAAACTATGTCATCCACGTTCCTTTTGTTGTTGTGTTTATGTCTTTCATTAATGTATATTAGTAGTTCTAATAATACTCTTAATATCGCCATGATGTATAGGTTAAAAGATCCCGCACGAAATGTATTTTTGTAAAGCTTATCAGCTTGTGTATTTCGCCGATCAAATAGATAGTAAATATGTTAGAATAGCGGATAGTAAATGTGAATACTGGAAATAAAATAAACACTTATAGTTAGAATAAGAAAATGACAACTAAAATGTCTATAGTGCATAATCAGGAAAGTGAATTTAAAACTCAGATGATGTATTGAATGCCATAGAGCCAGGGGAATGGAACGCATAAACTACCTAACGTACTTATGTAAACGGCTGACAGAACAGCGATTAAGATAGATAGAAATACGACAGACCTTATTAAGTTGTAGAGAGTCATGGCCACTTATTCCCTGAAGGGCCACAGCACATAGAAGAATAGCCAAAATATGTTTCTAAAACTGATGAAATGAAATTAGAAGAAAATTAAATTTGGATACGTAAGTGTATCTGGCTAAAAATCTGAAGATTTTATAGAACATGAAAATGGCATTAATACCAATCGGTATCAGAGTACTGGTACCGATATTTAAAAGAAGAGTGACTGGAAGTCCGGAAAGAAAGTCGAGGCAGGAGTATTTCTGAAAACAGCTAGAATACTGCGAAGAGTGAAAACGTAATGCTTAAAGTGGATATAAAGTTAAAATTATGTATCACTTGCTTCTGATGCAAAGGTAAAAATAAAAAAATTAAAGAATAAAAAAGTAGTTCTCTGCTAATTGTAACAATTCAAGCAATTAAGAGAATAACTCTTGATCAGTGGTGATACCGAGAAGATTGATGTAACTTTTTTTAAAATCTTGCTGTGGTTTGATCGTCAATGAATACACTTCACATGAAAACTATCCCCTCTGTTTTAATAAAGACCCTTCTGCATTTTTTGCATATATATATATATATATATATATATATATATATATATATATTGATTGTTTTATTACTTAGTTTTTGGTCATAATAAAATAAGACAAGTGCACATTTGCATTAAAAAGTGTTCAATACAATTATATTGTAGAACTTTTGAATATTTTCCATTTGTAAACGAGTTTTTACGCGATCCAGGTTTCTTACATGAGCGTTGTCTTCAGGCGATTTGCAATAACTGATTTTACCGTTTATCGTTTTTTTAAAGAACGCTCACGTAACGGTGTTTTTTTTTTTGGAACGCTCATATGAAAGGGAATTTGTGAATTCAAATTTTAAAATTACAAGAAATTATAACGTTTTCATCTATGGTTGTATAAACCTAATAGATACTTTTTAGTATGGTTACACTCATAATTTCTGTTCTTTCATTCAATAGTCCATTTTTCTTTGGGAATAGCATAATCTCTAACTTTTTTCCTAGCACAGCCTACATATTTTGCAAACGTTGTAAGACTTGGTTGTTTTCACTATACTCCACGTTATTTTGGGGTCTTTCACATATTTTGATTTTAATTTTCGCACGTGGCTAGACAACTTTGTACATTTTTTTTAAGTTTACTATTTTTAATGTAGACTTGTGATTGAACCACCTGGTCTTAAAGGTGTTTTTGGTTGATCCCAAATATATTTCATTATGGCCATTTAAGTCATGTACTTTTGCCTTGTAAATGATTTCTTTTGTACTGCAAAATCCTTGAAGTGGACATTTATTTTTGTCCCTGCAGTTGAATTTTTTATTAGTGGTCTTTTCGTACAATGCTAGCTAAATTTCTGGAGTTTTGTTTTTTTTTATGAAATTATCCAAACTACTAATAAAACTATAACTTAGCTTGATTGTGTTTCTATTGAAAATTTTGTTTAGTTCTGAGCCTTTTGGAAAGTGTCTATCTATCAATTTCAAAAATATTTATCCTATTTTGGGCTTTACCTCTAAATTAAATGGTGGGTTGAACAAGATAATGTTTCGTTTTCTATTATCTTTTTTTGTTTGTCTGTTTGGTTGAGATTTCTCAGTATATACGTAATACACACAAAACCTAAAGTAACCATACAAAAACAAAAAAAAACTTTAAAATTTTAAATGCAAACATAAAAAAATGAAAAGGCACATATATACCTAAGTATGAATACAATCACAAGTACTTTTTAAAATATAATTTTAATTTTTTAAGACTTTTAACTTTAAAATGTTGCGCGACTTTCATTTGTAAACAAAACTTTCAAGAAATTAACTTTCCTGTTCTCATTTGCTCATTTTAAAGGCATGTATGTGAATTTCTGTGAATCGAGGCTTTGTCCCTGGTATCAATGATGACCCGACATTCTTCAGAACATGATAGCGGGTAATTCTGGATACTGTAGCTTCCCTAAGCTTTTGAAAAGGGCTCTACTGATCAGGCTGGGTTATTTACAGCTTCATGTTTCATTCGTGACAAAGGACGTCGGGAAACAACCCTTGTGTTAACTCTTATCGGACGTCTTACATACCTTTCTTTCTAGAAGCCGCAACAAATCTTTTCGCTGTTTGCTGATATCTTCCAATTATTATGGATATTTCTAATGTAAATGTACCTTTGGAAAGTACAGTTGATATAAAATTTCTTTCTCAAAAGGAAAAAAAAGTCACATTTACGTCCAATAGTTTTACAATTATAATGACATTCGGTTATAGTCTGGAACACTTGTATGCCGTGTTAACATTGCAAATGTCCACTGTTTGTTTCCAGTTGCTCAGAACAACCTGTGTATATACCTATCCTATTATACTGTGAACATCTCTTCAAATTCCAATTTTTTTTTTAACAAAATGAAAACAAAGTGCCACTTCCATAATAATTATAAACGCAGCGTACATACATAGTGAATGACACATCTTATGGAGATGAGAGTCTTTCCAAACTCATTGCATTACCTGTGATGGATTCCGTCTTGTTTTGACATCCATCGCCATTAAGATAACTCTTGAGACCAGCATTCGAGTTAATAAATATAAACTCTGTATTCTTGAATAATTTGATTGAATCCACGTGCATTGCGAATCATCCGTGTAACACCATGTCTCTCCTCAGTGACGATGATCATCTTCAGACCTAGTTGCATGTAACATATGTATTGTTTGCTGGATAACGAGGTAGTTTGGCATAGCTGGTTTGATTCTGGTTGTTATGATGACCTTTCATATGGTGTGCATAAACTGATCTGATATTTAGTATGTTTTCTTCTCGTTTGCATCCAACACCTAATCGTTGCACATGTGCTCCGTCCATGGTATCCTCAGCATCCTTCTGTAAATCACATTTCTGCTGCCTCTAGCCTCCCCTTTATCCTGATGACACCGACCAATATTCGCTTCCATAGAGAAGGACAGATATAACTTAGCAATCTAGCATTCTTTTCTTTGTTTCTAATGATATTTTCATGTTTTTCAGTACTCTGGCTAGCTTCTGAAAGGCGTTGTTGGCTATGCCTATGCGTCTTTGGATGTCTATGTCACACTTTCCATCCTCTGCCAAAACACTTCCCAGGCATTTGAATTTTTTACTTGTATTTTTTTAGTTTCTCCGAATTATAGTTGGCATATTGGCCTCCATTTTTTGCTGATGAAAATACATTCAGTTTTCTTCACACTTTCTTTTGCTCCCTTCTGTAATTCCTGCATTTTCCTTTCCGTGTCTGCTATCAGCACCGTATCATTCGTCTGTCTGATATTGTTAAGATTGTGGCCGACAATGATGAAAACCGGCCAGGCTTTTATTCTTTCATAATTGCTTCGCTGTACAGGTTAAAAAGATCCGGTGATAAAACTCATCCTTGTCTTACGCCCCTTTCTATTTTTTGCATACCAGCTTAGTTCACTTTCTATTAGATTCTTGATCATTCTAACGTCTTTTCCGGAAATGTCGAGGTTGTCGAGCATTTCTATCAAGTCATTGTGTCGTACATTGTCGAATGCCTTTGCACAGATAAAGATAGTTATGCGTTTGTATTCCTGGTTTAAATAGTATTCTTAGCATGAATATAGCGTTCCTCGTTCCGGTATTTTTAACGAAGCCACACTGTTCTTGTCGTATCTCTGGGCCGATTCTACTGCGCGCTCTGTTCATCAGAATTCGGATGATGAGTTTTGTTACGTGGCTCATTAAACTGATTAGGACTGCATATTAGTTAGCAAATCAGGGCGATTATCTCTTCTTGGCTTACATACATACATATATAGTGATTGCAAAACGTATGTATGCCTGATATTGCATACAGACTTACATATATTGCATGCATACATATGTGTGGGGTTTTGTGCGTGTTTGTGTGTGTATATGCAAAAACTATATGAGATAAAATATAAAACCGATTATGTAAAATGGAATCGGTGAAACGCATTTGAATGCTGAAATTAATTTATGTGCCTATTACTTATCTATTTATATAAATAAAAAACATTGACATCCAATACATTTCTACATATTCAATATATTGCTGATAACCTTTAAAGAGTGAACGAAAAGATATCGCTACGAAACTTTGTAGTCGGGACGTTGAAGGCAACATCAATCCACTAAGTGGCAAATTGTTCCTAATCTATCTATAGATATATATATATATATATATATATATATATATTATGTGTGCTAGAATTTATATACTGGCAACAGAAGATCTAATTTAATAAATGCTTAAAAAACTGATAAAAATATCTGTTAAATCTGTTTCTCCTTGTGTGGGGAAAGTCGTTTGGTGTCAAGAGGAAACATGCAAAAGAAGTTGCGTATATTATGTTATTTTTAGGACAATTTTGATATTCATTGTTCGTTTTGAAGATAAGAAATTGATAACTGAGTATAGATTTTATTAATTTACGAATTTAATGTTTGAAATTGCGTGCTACAACTCTGAAGACGAATTATGGCGTCACGTGATATAATTTTAGATTGGAAAGGCAGTTTAACGAATCATGTAGATAAAAGGGAAGATTATATGCCTATTTTATGCGGAAATTAAAAGAGACGCCATAGATTTCTGTTGCACATTGCACTTTGCTGAGAAAGAACACAATCCCTTATTTTGGATAGGCGGAATAAATGGAACAAATCCCATAATCAACCCTATTTATTAAAACACGCTTTTTTATATAGCTCTAAAAGAGTTATTCATTGCACATTCTCGGACCAACGTTTTCAGCTGATATGAAGTGGTAAGAGTTTATTAAATCAATTGCTATGTCTACATCTAAGAAAGAAAGTTAGTTTTCCATGTCGTGCTATGTTGTGCAATTTTTAGTAATGTAATATAGGCCAGAATCTATATACATATTCATGTTGTATATCAATAAACCGACAAACACGCATATATATAAAAATATATCAAGTGATATTTTTATTAATGAACGATGGACCGTGTAGCCTAGTGAACAGAGAGTGAGAGCGCGCTTCTAAGGGTTGACGGGGGGTCGTATCTGTTGCTCCTTCTGCTCTCACTTCTTCTGACTCTCTGCTCTGTCTGTGAAATCCGTGCCCGAGGTCTTTTTATAATCTCCAAACCGGTACTTCCGATTTTTGCCTCGCCCACGCACGACACGCAATTCTCAGAGACACCTGTTCTGTTTACCTCTTGTAGCCATTTCCGCTACTGCCGGAAATAAGGTCAAACAAACATCCGTTCCTTTCAACGACCGGAAAACACCCCCGCTTGCATCAGCCTTTCCTCGGGTGGGGCCAGGTTGTTATATTACATTCCTCGCCCACCCATTTTCCAAAATGTTCACCTAAGAACATTTTAAGCGCAACACCCTCACTCTCCTCCCCATGCCACACAAGCCCGACAATTATATAAAACATGTGTCGAAACAAACAAAACAACAAAAAAAATAGGGGAGCCTACATCGGCAACCCAACAGCTCGTGTCCATCTTGAAAATTGTTCTACCAGCTCGATGTTTCATTGTTCTTTTTTTTTTTTTTAATATCCATTTTCACAGAATTGGGCAAAGTTCTTAAAAATGTTCATTTTCTTTCTCGACTCTGTCCATAAGCGTAGACTCTTCGATGCATAATCCACATGATTATAGGCGGTAATTGCGCCCCAGTTTCTAAACTAACATCGAGTAAATGACCTTTGACCAACACCATGTGTGCTTCTGCTCGAGTTTATTGTTACACATGTAACCTCATTTAATTTAATTTAATTTCAAACATACTATGTTTGAACACAGAAAAAAATGGTCATTATCTGCCGTACATATCATTCATAGTCTGACCGAGAAATGTTCAATAGAAAATGAAGAAAATTACCCTGATTCCAACGTTAATCCGCATGCAATTTACTTGTGGAGGATATTAATTTAGTCTAAAAAAAATGGACCCGTGACTCGTAGTCCCTTAGTTTGTACAATGCTTTCCATTCCCTGAACTACTTCCTCTGGATTCGAAACCAAGCATATCTGATTTGTTGACATCTCTCTGTTTAACGCAGAGACATTTTTGAGTGACGAACACCCGTTGACCCCGGAGTACTATTCACAACGGATAACTCAATTTCCTTTTCCGAAGCACTGTTGCTTCTTTTACACTTAAAAATCCGCTTCCTGGCTATTATTCCCAGGATTATTATTACGCCGACCACGCCAGCAATGACTCCTATCGTCAACTTCTTCGGGAGTTGTTCATATCCTTCACTAAATCTTTCCATATCTACCTGTTCCAAGGTATTTACTAGTTTTCAGAAATTAATATATCTTCACAAGATATTTCCCAAGTCACATAAATGAAAATTCACAGAGGATGTTGAATTGATGGGAACCTGCACAAAAGCATAAAAGTGAAGTACTTTTACGTAAATAAAAATAAGTTTTAGATTTTAATTTAATTTTCCCAAATCTCCCCAAATAATCCGATTCCACTATATTGATAACAAAATATCTTTTCAATATCTGACTCATATCGCGAAACACTGAGACGCGGGTGAATGTTTTAAGAATATATATAATCGGTGTATTCGCAAAGAAATAACCAAACAATGCAGTTGTTTTCAAGCAACGATGTTGAGATATTTTTATTATTGGCGATTTTGTTGGCTGTTGTTAACTGCATAATTAAAATTACACTTGAAAACTCTCGATAACATTTAAGTCATTTCTATGCTGTAGAAATGTCACGCAAAACACAAACATTTTTAAATTTTGACAATATCTGTGTAAAGATTACAAATTGACGTTTACGAACAAATTCTGCTGACGAGATCAAAATTAAAGAACCCTTTCGTTTCTCTGATTTTCCTATTGTGGTAGCATTCAGCTACATTTATAATTTGTTAATGTTTACCAATTTTGATTTAGTTCATGCAATACAAGGCCAAATGGAGAAAATGGAGAGGGTCATTTTACGCTAATACTCCAATTGGGGAAAGTTTGTGTACGTAGAACATCGATTGTTTTGTTTTTTTTTAATTCGGCTCGAGTACTGATCTGAAAAACTCAACTATTTCAACCATACAACTGACCTTCATAATCACATTGAGAATAGTTGTTCGTCAATATTTCTATCGGGTTGTCTGGAAAGTTCATGCCGCTTTTTAAGTAAAATTAAGACACAAACCAAAATTATTTCATTAAATATTTATTCTACGAAATATTAACTATTTTCTTGCACAAACCAAAGAAAACATTCTTATCAACAAGTTAATCCAATTATCCACTTAAACTCACTTCACATATATGGTAAAATATTAACAACAAAAATAAATCATTAACTCAGATGTTTTGTACTTACAGATAGGTAAATATCTCAACTTCTTCCTCCCCGTCGACTTTAGCACCCTCATCAACTTTAACACCCCACTCCTCCAACTTTAACACCCCTGTCAATTTTAACACCCCCGTCAACCCGTCAACCTATGCGCTACTCCCTACATATATTCCTGACCCCCTATCTCTCTACCGAACAATCCATTTTTCTCAATGGCAAAAGTATGCATTTTTTTTCTAACTGGACTTATTATAAACACGAGCAGAGAACACACACACTATTAAATCAATGAGTCACTTACTTTGGCTGACTGTCCATAGTCACTTAGTTGCGCAGCTGCTATATATTTTCGTCTTCTTTTTTTTTCTTTTTCTTCCTTCCTCGCTGTCGTCCGGTTGTTTACTATTTTCGTCTTCTATCCGGTAGTTTTAATTCCGTCGAATTTTCAATCGTTGCCGTGGTAACCCTCGTATCAATCTGTTTTGTTGTCTCAAAACAGCAAGCCACTAGCACCAAAACGTACAAGTTTGTTATATAGCAATATACAACAAACAAGCATATATATAAAAATATATCAAGTGATATTTTTATTAATGAACGATGGACCGTGTAGCCTAGTGAACAGAGAGTGAGAGCGCGCTTCCAAGGGTTGACGGGGGGGTCGTATCTGTTGCTCCTTCTGCTCTCACTTCTTCTGACTCTCTGCTCTGTCTGTGAAATCCGTGCCCGAGGTCTTTTTATAATCTCCAAACCGGTACTTCCGATTTTTGCCTCGCCCACGCACGCCCACGCAATTCTCAGAGACACCTGTTCTGTTTGCCTCTTGTAGCCATTTCTGCTACTGCCGGAAATAAGGTCAAACAAACATCCGTTCCTTTCAACGACCGGAAAACACCCCCGCTTGCATCAGCCTTTCCTCGGGTGGGGCCAGGTTGTTATATTACATTCATAGGTCTACCTTTCTTCCTTGCTTTGAATATTAATGCCATATCTAGTCTGATACGACTGATGAATATTAAGAGTAACTTGATAAACTTTAATGAATTATCTACAATATAATTGCTCTTGGCCTGATATCTTGGCTTCAGTTACTTTCCCAACGCCCTGACGTATGTTCCCTGTATCTTTTCCATAAATACTTTCATGGTAATTTTTCTGATGATAATTTCGCTATTGAAACTAGACTTATGAATTTAAATGCAGTAATAGTTTGGCGACAAGATACCATCATTTTACAGTTGATTTGGTTAGATGTAACCAAAAGTTCTATACTAAAACTGCTTTTACTGCTCTCATCACTTGTAGAACGCTCTTCCGGCGTCTTGTTAATCTTCACAAGTTTAAATTAAATTTCAGTCGTTATCTCTGTATTCTTTATTCTTATTCTGTCATACGAACATGCATACCCTAGGGGAAACCGTTGATTATTTCCTCCCATATGGTACCTAATTTCGTATTTCATCTTATTTTAAAGTTTTATGGAATCGTTTTGCCCCAAGTAAGGTGGTAAGACTACTAATACACAGGGGATTACGGGGAGTGAAGGTTAAAGAGAAGACTGAAAAAATGGGGTTTATATAAACGTGTGCTATTAAATAGAACAGTGAGTATATTATGTGATTTGTTCGATGTAATTCCGCTCACCGAGAAGATCCAAAAAGACAAAAGATGAACGGGATTCAACAGACGGAAGATTGTTGCATTAGAAATTTTGCTTATTGCCGGATGTGCGTTGTTGTGCAATGATATTAGTCGGAATACGAAACTGGAGAGCCGAGTTTGAATTCCAGTTGAATTCGTTGCATTCTCTTACGCACAAAAATCCATCTTTTCTCTCTACAGCTAGGTGTCGAATAACAGAACAGTTTGGATTCTATAGACTTGGTTGGCAACAAATTTACCACAGAAATAAATGGCAACCTCTTGCGGGAAAATCACCTGCTTAGTCCAACATGCTTTGAAAGAAACATGATCGCCTAAGCATGTATCATGTATGCCATTTAAATAACTGACTGGGTTATCAAGGATTTAAATAAAAGAAAGCGATATTGGTGTATATATATATATATATATATATATATATATATATATATATATATGCACCAATATTGCTTTCCTGGAAGAATGGTATACTTTGAAAAACAGTAGCTACTCTAGCGTGTACACATCGCTCATTCAGTACAATGAATTAGATCACTTTAGCTATTGGGCGCGTATAATGATAATATATGCGCTAAAAATATGCCTTCTTCCACCGAACGCCCATAGCCCAGTAGTAGAGTCGCCGACTGACGCCAATTCAGTCGGGTTTCAATCCTGGGTTAAAAAACAATCGGAGTCTAACCGTACTGATGAGCTGTGATACAGCAAAACAGATCTGTCTGTGGATGACAATATATATATATATATATATATGCACCAATATTCTTTGTTCTAAAGTCCCTTAAAATAGATTTAATTGAGACCCTGGTTCACCGTGCCTTAATGATTTGTTCCCCTGGGTGTTGGATAGTGAACTCGCCAATTTGCAAAATGTTTTTGAAGGTAACGGTTACCCTAGTAATGTTATTAAACGTGTGGCTGGTAGGAAAATCGGACGTTTTAAAGAACCAGCAGTCTATGGACCTAGTTGCTGTCTAAGTTATTTAAAATTACTATGGATTGGTATAAAGTGTCCGTTCATAAGTGACAAAGTTTCGGCGTTTTTTTCGCCGTGTTACTTTTCAGTTAAGTTGCGTACTGTGGATCAGACTCGAACTGTGTTCCCTTCTTTCACTAAAGATAGGTTGTCTTATTTTCGCAAAAATTCTGTTGTTTATAAATACAAATGCCGATGTGAAGCGGTGTACATAGGACGTACCAATCTGAAGTTGGAAACACGAGCATCGCAACACGTCCCCGCAAATATACGTTTAAGTAGTCCTAGACGGTCTTTGAGAACAACTCAGGCTGTTCAACAATCGGTCATTGAACGACATTTACTTGATAATCAAAACTGTGCCTCTAGGTATGAGGACACTTGGTTTTCTGTCTTGCACAGTGCCCACTCGGCTCATCGTTTACGTGTTTTGGACACTGTTTACTTGAAGATCCAACAGCCTATTATGTGCAGACAGAATGAGCATTTCATTCAGTTCTTACGACTGTTGGAAGGATTGGGAAATTTTCTTTTTCCATTTTACTACTCTTTGGAAATAGTGTGTTTAAACCCCACTGCTATTTTCATTATTACTTTTTTAATTTAACTTTTAGATGAGTTTCAACTTTCCCTTCTGTAAGTAATTTTTGTGTTCTGTCTATCATTAACAATAACGCCAGCTAGCATCTTTGATAATGTGTTGGCCTAAGGATTCTAAGGTCTACATGACGAAGTCTGCTTCATATATATATATATATATATATATATATATATATATATATATATATATATAGATATAGATATATATTCATCCCTTATTTTTAGTGGATACCCGTGTATGATCAGATATTCCGTTTTATTTTAAGCAGTATTTATTTCTACTACCTATCTGCATACTCTAGAAAATTATTAAAGAAAACGATTAGAACCTGAGTTTATATTTACAGAAAAATCACCGTCTTATCTTGTTGGCTTTAACTGTTCGGCTTCCAAAAGATTCTAGTTAACTTTAAATAATATCTTGAAAATTATACTTTTTCTTGTGTAGGTGAAAAATTAAACATATATTTTGGTAAGAAATAAGCCAAGAGAAACTCAATCACTAAGAAAATAAAAAACCTATTATATTAAAATAATTAACTTACAGATAAGTTCGCATCATCTAAACTACACACATATATATTTTGTCGAAACTCCCTGGGACATAACTTTGATTTTACTAATGAAAAACTAATTAAAAAAACAACAGATCATAACCCTTTAAGGAAAAATGTTTTGAAACATAATAGCATTACTACCAACTATAGTGACTCGTCGTTGCTGACATGTTCAGTCCATGGTATCCTTCTGTAGAACCACATTTCTAATTTTGTTTTTCTCTTTGAGGAGATTGTCCAGTATTCTCTGTCTTATAGGAAGACGAATATCATATAAGAGTAGAGTACGCTTTTATTTGTTTCCAAAGAATTTTTTCTGTCTCTCAATACTCTGCTCAGTTTTTGGAATACATCCTTGACCATGCCAGTACTGTTTCGGATCCCAGTGTCGCCCTTTCAGCATAAAAAAAGAGAAACATTCCCATATCCCTAGAGGTAAATATCTACACATTCAGTTGAAAATAAAAATTAAAAAATATCCTTGATAATGGATAAATAGAGGTCGACAATAGAGAGCATTCGGACAACTGGTAAACACTTTATTTTCAGAAAAGGAAAGAAAACTTGTACGAACACGAGTAAAATTTTTAAAAAAATCTTTACCGCAGTACTGTATCACTCAGTCAGTTAAAGTGCCATACGTGATACACGCTTGGACGATCATGTCTCGAAAGAGACATGACTGACTGGGCAGGAGATTATCCCGCAGTAGGTTGCCATTGCTTTCTGCGGTAGACTGGTTGCCAGCCAAGGCTATAGAACCCAATCTGTCCTGCTATTTAACCCATAACTGGAAGGAAGAGACGGATTAATACCTTTCCCAAGGCTTTTTGCGCGTAAGTGAATACAATGGATTCAACTGGAATTCGAACTCGGCTCCCCGTTATCTCGTTCCGAGCCGATATCCACTGTACCACAACGGTCGTCTTTAATTAAACTTATGCAAAAATAGTATTGCTGTTCAAATACACAATATTTATTCAAGTTAAGAGACAATAATAAGATTAAACAGAAGAACATTTTTTTCCGGTCCAAGATAGATTTTAATATTGAATGACTACTATTTTGCACAAAAGACAATTGTTTAGAATATTTGTCAAAAGTAAAAAAATACGTTATAGTATATACGACCAAACATTCTCTGCCTAAAGTTGGTCAAAAGATCTGAAACACGTGCTGTGAAATATACCAAAATATATGAAAAACACACATATTAATCTAAAACATTTTGGGGTTTTTCTCTTGTTATATATATGTGGGCAGCAGCGTTTGTTTTAAGCACGCTTCATTGAAAACTACTGACGACTAAAATTATATTAATATTTTAGCTTAATTTTTCTAGAATTCTTAAATATTTTCTTTTTACTGGAGATAAGACATGTAAAAAAATGTTCCGTAATTATTAATTTTTCAGACGCTTTCAACCACTTCTCTGATTATTTTCAAGTGTGTTATGTTTCCAATGTTGTTATGTCACTTACTTTCTTTTTTGGGTTTTTGGGATTTTAGAAATAAACGTTCTTCAAAGTTTTCACGAGCCGCGCGAGAGTGAAAATCGTGTGAGCATCTTTCTTTTAAAAAAAAAATTTCAATACTCTATCTCCACTAGTAAATAATGTAAGATTGATGCTAGAAGAGAACTGATTGATGTATAATGCCTATCTTATAGCGAGATCATTTTGGTATTGGGATTTAAATAGTATTCTTACATTTTCGACCAGAATTTTCATGAAGGGTTCTTGTATATTATGGGTTAATGAAGTTTTTAGGGCACTTTGGTTTAATAAATTGCATGAAAGACGTCCTCTCAAAGAGATGGTAGTGTCTCCAGTATAGGTAATTGTTTTATTAAAAGAAACAGTTTTGTACTAGGCATTGAAATTCACAAACTATATTAGTCATCGCTAGCTTGGATTTGATGATGCTATTTTGATTAGGAACAAGGTTTGTGGTCTTCCATTTTCTGAAATATATGGTAAATGTTACATGATATTTTATTTGTTTTTTTGTTTTACGGCAGAAATATGGTGTTTAATTATTTTCCTTTTAGAGAGTTCACACTGCTTATAATTATTGTGCATTTGGTTGCAGTAAAGTAGGTTCATGTTTTTTGTGCTATTTTTAATACTGGTGTCATGTATATTTTGTAAGTCTACTTTTATTTGTTTAAAAACGATATCGTTGGGGAAATTATTGTTGACAAATGTGTTTCATATGTTTTAGTTTGTTTAAACATATTGAGTGGATGATTCTGGTTTGCTCTATTTAAGAAGTTTGCTATTACTGCTATTTTATATCTTTCTTGGCAATGGTTATTCTAGCTTAGAAGACAAGAGTTCTTATTGGCATTTTTTTATTCAAGTAACTATATATATACGATAAAATGACTTATATGAAATATCCGAACAAAGTATTTAAGATGGATGATTTGATTTCTACATCGGAAAATGTTAAAGTAAATGCAGAATATTTGATCTTGGAAAACAAAAAGAATGATGACATATTCCGTACATATCTAGAGAAAATAGGGAATACCTATAATTGATATCTCACTTAAGATATGGATGTGTTGTAATAAAACCTTAAGCTTGTGGTTCCTGCCAGACTCTCCTAACCTCTCTCAAGTGGTTGAATTTTACAAGTAGAAATGGGACAAAGTCCACAGCCTCAGATGCGAGTGACTGGTCAGTAGCTACAGAATACTCATGAAAACTTCTTTGACAAACTTTTTTTCAGGTTTCCCGTCTACGTGAATTAAAGTGTGCTGCTAGATTGGCATGGAGATCTCAACTGTTTAGTGATGAAGTATCTAAAAGCAACCACCACTTCTACTCCAATAGTTTCTTTTATTGCAATTTCTGCCACTAAAACTGCTTTCCGTTTATTTGTTTCCCTGATAATTGCAATCTTCAAGAAATTAAATGCAACGTCAATCGTCATCTTCTATCTTCTTTAATTTTGTTCTTCTTTGGTCCTTTCTTCAATCCTCCCTATACTCAATCTTTTTTCTCGCTTTTACTACTTGTAACCCCTGTACAAGTGGCCTTGCTTTCGTTAAATTATATTTTTTAAAAATCGCTACCAAATCACTGTAAGGTACTAACTAAAAGTATTTACTTACTTTTACGCATGGCATATTTTGAGTTTGGGAGAAATCAGTCCTTTTTTTAATAAATAATTTTTAAAAAATTATTTTAATCAGTATTCAATATTTACAAAGTCTAAATTAGAAACTAGTATTTGAATTCAAATTGAATAAACTAATTTTAATTGTTTATAATAACAATGACCTTGTCGCAAACATTCAATCAGCACTGTATATATCTCAGGGTTTTAGATTCGATATCTATATTGCCCTACTAAAATGCATTAATATGTATTTATATGATGCAGATGTCTGACTTATTATCAATCATTATCCTCGTTTGTAAATCGTATAAATACTTACATTTACTCTAATATTAGCTGTAAATTCACATTTTTGCATTTTTAACAATTAAATGAATAATTAGGGCATAGTTTGCAGTTAAAAATAATAAGTATTTGTTAAATATTTACTTTAAATTGTTATTTTGTTTAAATATTCATGAAATTAATATTCCTGTTTTAAAAATAGATGTTTAATCAAATATGTACATTAACTAGATATTTCATTCTAAACAGAATATTGATACTTTTTCAGCTTTGAGAATTACAGTTCGGATCCTGATTAATTTCTTTATGTAAATAAAGTATGAAGTTTTGTGTTAATATGCTTTCATATTCTAACATTTTCCAGCTTCATGTCTGTTATACTTCCTTTTAGTATTGAACCACCAGGTTCATTGTTGCTTTAAATGCTGACATATATTTTAATGTGCAAAATATTCATTAAAGGTTAAAAGTCATTTAACTGCCATACGTGATACACGTTTGGGTGATCATGTCTCCTTCAAACATGACTGACGGGGCAGATTTTTCCGCAGTAGGTTCCCAGTACTGCCTGTGGTAAACTGGTTCCCAGTAAAAGCTATATGACTCAATCTGCCAGCTATTTAACTCATACCTGGAGGGAGAACAGACGGATTAATACCTTTCTCAATGGTATTTGCGCGTAAGTGAATACGACAAACTCGGCTCTCCGATTTCTCGTTCCTAGCCGATATCTACTGCTCCACAACGAACATCTTTACATTGCACAGAAAGTTTAAAAACCAAGAGTTTACTCAAGTATGGATATTCACTAAATATAACAGAATATTTTTCAGCTATAATAAATGTTATGTATCCTATAGAAGTATTTGACTTGTTGCAAAGCCTGGTGTAATTTAAAATTAAGAAAAAGGTAGGAAATTACTTTTTCATTATAATTAAAGCCCAAAATTACAGTTATATTAAATTTCTATTAGTATTTAAATGCTTCACAAAATATTATCTTCATCTTCTACAAGGATTCTATCACAATATAAAATCGAACGATTTGCTGGTTAGTCACACTACGTTAAATACGTTTATTCTGTTTTGATTATTCTTTTGTTGGTAGCTTGCATATTCCAACATTTCCCTGTATCAAGTCTGTTTTGTATGCCTTTTCTAAAATATTTATCCTTTCAAACAGAAGTAAAATGTATTCATTTTATTATTCTGTGCTGTTCATTATTGTTAAAGTTTGCTTTACAAACAGGTGTTTGGATACGCAAATTTAATAGGCTTTTTAAAATTTTTCTACCTTAACAATGACTATGTCTATGGGGGTCACGAACATTCCAGCGATACACTGCATATATATGTGTGTGTATGTGTTTGTATTTGTGTTTAAGTTTGTATTTAACACACACACACAGACACACACACGCACACACACACACACATATATATATGCAGTCAGAGAAAGAAAGAGATAAGGAATAGAATTAACTCGAACACTTAAACAACGATACGTGGAAAAGTTGTTTTTTAACCCTCTGATAATATTTCTTTAACATTATATATATGAATAAGCATGTTTTCCAATTATATATATATATATATATATATAATATATATATATATATCTGTGTGTGTGTGTGTGTGTGTGTGTGTGTGTGTGTGTGTGTGTGTGTGTGTGTGTGTGTGTGTGTGTGCCATTAGCAGTGACTAATTTAGAAAGCTTGAAAATAACGCCGGACACTTCGTAAATACATAGATGTCGTACTCATCTAATATGATGTTATGCCAGCCTAATCGAGCGTATCTTATTACCACGAAGAAGCCACTATATTGGAAAATATTAATTACTTCAGTCAGGATTTAGGGCCCGGGAAAATAGAAAGCAGGCGCCGATGGATCCTATTATATGTTGTTTTTGTTTTGTTTGCCTTCCGGTTTCTCACACTTTCTTACTTACTTATAACTGTAAGAAAACACTCAACCAAATATAATTTTTGCATAGACATGGACAAAAATTCCGGTGACAAAGTATATTGTTATAAAACAAACACCTACACTTTCATATTAACATAAACACGAATACTAGAATATGTCCATATGAAACTATTAATATGTGTGGGTTCAGTGTAGGATTTTATTACGCAAGTCAATGTTTTACAAAAAATACATCAATTATATTACCAAACCGATTCTGATAAGGTTGTTCAAATGTATTTATATGAAAATGATAAATATACCATATAAATTTTGCTTAACAATATCTTTCATATTGGAAACATTTACAAACCGATTCTGGTAAAACTTTCTCGACATCCTTATAGGAATATGATTATGTTTTTCGGAAATATTTACGTATTTGTTAGCGTGTGATTATGCAACTTATACAAGTTTAATAATTTATATTTACTCCTATTTAATTTCCATTCTATATACATTACCATTTATCGTTGTGGATATCTAACCTCAAAAAAGAAATAATTTATTGATATGTTATTGTTTGATAATAAGTGAACTTTGGAAATTGAGAAAACCATGAATAAAGCATACAGTACAATCTAAGCTAAAAACCGTAAAGTATTGGCATAAACCTCAAAACTAAGAAGCTAGCGTTGTGAGCGTGAACAATAAAAAGAAGAGGCAAAATAAATACACGAAATCAAACTTCCATTTTTAAAAACTAGCAAAGAGCTATGTGCATATTGTGAGAAAATACACATGATTTTGATTTCTTAACAGAAATTTAGAGTGATGAATGTAGAATTGCATTAGTTTGACTTAATGGATAGATTAGAGAACAGACATGTCATGATAATTAGCAACCAGCAAAGCTTAGAATACAACAATGCGCAGGTTAATAAAAATGTTGCACTCGTAGTGATAGTATTCAATTTGATGTTAGTTTTAATATAAATACACACACTTACTGTAAGGTCTAAACGAGATCTTCTTAAGTCATGCAAATCACGGTTACATAACTGTATTTTAATGCCTATATACTTACAATACAAGACGTCTACATATCCGGAAAAAAAACTTATCTTTGTTTACATAACAGAAACAATGAATGAAATGGTCATCAGCCTCTTCAGATTCCCAAAAATTATTTTCTCACAAGCAGGGCAGTAATGCTACTAAGACGCGACAGGTTACTGTGATTATAAAACAAAACTGAGAAAATGTAAAAGAAGAGGATTATTAAAACACTATGATTGATATTATATTTAAATCTTTTAGAGTATAGTTAACAGTAAAAGACCGTGAGATAATTCTGCTGATGATAAATGCAGGAGAAGAAAATATTAGAATAAGATTTACGTCTACATATAGCCATTTTAACTATTATATCAGGAGATCTACCTGCCAATCTAGTACTAAGCTTTAAATTTTGAAGTGGGGGTACAATGAGGAAAGTTCACCAGAATACTTCTTCTTCTTCTTCTTCTTCTTCTTCTTCTTCTTCTTCTTCTTCTTCTTCTTCTTCTTCTTCTTCTTCTTCTATGTGCCTTGTCCTTTCAGGAGGTAGGCAATCATAGTTTTTCACGTCTCCCTATCCCTGGTGGCTCTTAGCACGCTTTCTCCTATTACTTCACGCAAACCCGTCCTGTCATCCTCCTCTTAAAAAAATATTATCCGCTGTTTTCCCTTGTCTCTTTTTACCTCTATGTGACCTGTTAGTATCAAGTTCTCCAAGGAACTTTAGCTGTCTTTTCCTGATACTCAGTATTAATTTACTTTTAGTTTCCATCATTTCCAAAACCCCATCATTGCTCACATGCTCGATCCATGATATCCGCAGCATCCTTCTGTAGAACTACATTTCAGTTTCTTCAAATTTTTCCATCATCGTTAAAGATATTGTCCAGCATTCGCTGCCATATTGAAGAACTGACATTACATAACATTCCATTACTCTATTCTTTGTTTCTAGCAAGATTTTTCTGTCTCTTAATACTTTACTCAGCTTGTGGAAATCGTCCTTTGCTATACCAATTCGCCTTGGGATCTCTGTGTCACACTTTCCGTTTTCTGCTAGAAAACTTCCCAGATATTGAAACTTCTGTATCTGGTTGATTTTACTATCCCTCACCTGTACTTCGCATTTTGAGCTGCTCTTTTTTCTGATGACCATGCATTCGGTTTTCTTTCAGTTTATTTGTAGTTCTTTCTTGTCACTCTCTTCGGCTAACTTCTGTAGGAGGTCTTGTAGTTTCCTTTGCGTGTCCGCTATAGCACTGTATTATCTGCGTACCTTATGTTGTTCAAATTGTGAACTCCGATGACGAATCATGGCATAGCATCTAGAGGCCTCAGAATAGTCTCCCTGTTCAAGTTGAATAGATCCGGTGAAAAGACACATCCATGTCTTACGGACATTTCTATCATGGTATATCTGCTGAATTCGTTATTTGTCCGTATGCAGGCGGTTTGTTACCAGAAGAGATTTTTGATTAACCTTATGTCTTTCCCAAATATGCCGAGGCTGTTGAGCATCGCCATCAATTCTTTGTATCGCCCTTTCGAAGAGCACCCTAATCATAAATATGGTGTTCCTTGTTCCAGTGTCTTTGACGAACCAGCGCTGTTCTTGTCCTATATCTAGCCTGATTCTGATTCTTGCTCTATTCATCAGGATTCGGATGATCAGTTTTGTAATGTGGCTCATTAAACTGATTGTTCGGTGAAGTTCACACTCGTTTGCACATGGCTTCTTAGGCCATTCTATGAAAATCGACTTGCATAGGTTGTCTGATATTTCAACACTATTATAAATGTCATTTATTATTTCTGCAATTTTCTCTATGTCGAATTGTTACAGGGCTATCAGCAGCTCTATTACAATGCCGTCCGGACAAGCTGCTTTGTTTCTGTTCAGTTTGGCCATTACAGCTTCCACTTCAGACTTTAATATTTCCGGTTAGTCTTCATCCTTGTGTATTATCGCTTGCTCTCTCTTGTCGTGGAAAAGATATTTTATATATTCTTCTCATCGCTGAAGTATTTCCTTTTTCTCCAATATGATCGTTCCATCCTTGGATTTTATATATCCTGTTGAGGAGCAAGTTTTTGGTCCTGTCAGTTCTCTTATTTCTTTATGCATGTCTGCTTTATTAGTCCTGCTCAATATCTCTACTTCTGGCTTTTATCCCCTAAATGAGTGATTCCTGGATATTTTTTTAGAATATATACATTAAGATGTTCGTCGATAATCGCTTGTAAGGAAATATTCTTCAAGGTCCGTTCATGTCATACTATTTTGTTAGATATCGTATTTGTGGCCATTATATCTTTTCTTTAATTTTTCCGTTGTGCAACCTACATATATCAAGCCAGGTTTGGCATATTGCGTGTTGTATACCAAATAAAAATCAGTACAATCTTTATCTTCTGAAGAAATCGTGATGATTCTCTTTGGATTTGCGGTAGAATTTATCTGACTCATGTTGCTGCACAACGAACTGGGTTTTTCTCTTATACAACAGTTTTACAGCAGTACAACGATGCGAAAATGCTATGGTATTTTGAGTATAAGCAATTTTATTTGTAAAAGTTTGTCTGATGTTTTTATTTCAGTTAATAAAATTACAGTAAAAGATGTCAATTTTGGTTAGCAGAAAAGTCACAATTTTTATTTGAAAGTGACATGTTTGGTATACATGAACCCATTTTAGCAGATTTTTAAATACTCGCTTATTGCTGTCAATAATTTACTTGGAAAAAGGATTCAAATTATTTTTCACGAAATCCAAATATTGTTGATAGCACCGAGGTCCGAGATTTCTTCTATTTACGTGGTCTTGATAGTTAGAAAACATGTTTAGAAAACATCTATGTAAGAAAAACGACTAAATAGTTTTAACATTTTTCTGTTACCTTTTTACAGTGATTCTTTTAACCTGAGAGCTTTTATTTCGTTCTGAGAAAAATGACATGCGGGCTGAGTAAATACTTTAAAACGCGGATATTTAAAATGCAAAATATGTTCATAACTGTCGAAATTATAGTAAAATTTCAGTGTCAGTTGATGACTAATTAGATTCAGTCATAATCTGGATGATGATGACCATCATCATTTTCATCCCATCATCGCTTTAGAAGCTTGTATTGCTTGGCTCTGCAAATTTTTCTGCAAAAAGTGTTCTTTGTCCAAGGTTGTTCGACTTGTTGGAGAACACGTATAAAACAAGGTACCCTACTGAAAACAAGATAAGCGCGTGAAAGTAGAGAAAATAGTAAAAAGAACAATCAACAGCACAACACTATTTATCTAGCATACTGCGATAAGTGCTGTCAATCAAGTGTCATACGCTTGGATGATCATATCTTGCAAAAGACGTGACAGACTAGGCAGAAGATCTTCCCGCTCTAGATTACCATTACTTTTGGCGTTAGACTGACGACCGACCAACGCCATAGAAGCCAATCTTTCCTGCTATTTAATTCATAGTTGGAGGAAGAAACGACGGATTAACACCTTTCCCAAGGGTATTTGCGCGTAAGAGGAAGCAGCGAAGTCAGGTAGAAATCGATTTCTCGTTCCGAGCCGATATCCACTGCATCATAGGCACATCTAAGTTATATAGCAGATTTAACTGAAAGAAATAAAAATGAAAAAAGTAATATCAAGAACAATAGCAGTAATAATAAAATAGGGTAACGAAAAGTTCTCAATCGGACTTTCTACGGATAATATGTAAAAACGACCAATCATTAAAATAGCTTTGGAAAAAAATATTTTTCAGCATCTTTTTCATAACGCCGATTAAGCAAACAGAAGAGATGAGAAGGTTGTTTGCGTTGTCAGTGCTGATAATATAAAGGTAATTAAAAGAAAAAGGTTGGAACAAAACACCTGCATTTAACTCACGGTGACTCATAATAAAATCAATTAATATGAAAATGGTGAAATTTAATTTGCTTCAGGCAATTTTAAACAGTTTTTTTAAACACGCTTAGGAAATATAAAAAGAAAATGGAATGAAAACCTTGATCACTTCATGCTGTTTTGCGGGTCATTATTCGAAAATCACAGACCGACTTCACAATAAGAATATATACAATAAAATGACAATTTCATAAATAGTTTTAAGAATGCTTCATTTTGCCCAAAGCTAAATCGGAAGGAAGAGAGATGGAGAGATTGAATGCCTGTTATATACGTTTGTATGTTTTACCAAGGCAGGAATACAGTTAATAAGCGAAAGTAGGAAAGTCCTTCTATAATATTATTTATTTACATAATATTATCATATATATATGTATATATATATATATATATTATTTACGCTCTCACACCCTGATTGAGCACTCTACAAGAATGGTAGACTTTGAAAAACATCAGCTACTATAGTAGCTACGCATCGTTCATTCAGCAATGAATTAGAACACTCTCAGCTATTGGGCGAGTATAATGATAATATACACACTAAAAAGTTTGCCTTCTTCTACCTTCTTCTACAGAGCGCCCATAACTCAGAGGTAGAATTGCCGACTGTCTCCAATTCGGTCGGGTTTCAATTCTGGGTTAAAAAGTAATCGGAGTCTAACCGAAACAGGTCTGTCTGCGGATGATTATATATATATATATATATATATATATATATGACTTGAATATATAAATCTGAATCCGAAAAGAGGAATAGAATAAGTAAAGAACAAGGAAAAAGTGTCTTTAATTTAACATGTTTCACTTTAACAAGCTTCTTCAGAGATTCTTTAAAGACGAATGATTTAAATATCTAAGACACAGTATGTTGATTGAATCATGGTGTCATTGGTCAAATGCTTGTCACGTTTGATAAAGCAAGGGGTAGTTATTAAATGTAGGAGTAAAAAATTGTGTCTGTGTAAGTGTGTGTTCCAATGAGTAATAAAATATTAGATGTTTATTATGAATGTAAGTATATGTAAGCAAAAGTAATGTGTCAAGCGTATTTAAACTATAGACGAATTAAGTGCGTTTATATGTCGGTAACGTTAGTATGTGTGAATTAATATATATGAAGTTATAAGAATGTTTTATTCTACAAACACAATCACAACATTGTGACCGTGTTCACAGTTAATGCTATGAGTTAAATTTTTCTTCTTGATTATTACGATATCCTTAATTACTTACATGTTGATGAGGATATTATACTTGCATTTTCTACTAGTATGCTTTAGATGGAGTCTATTAGTTTTTTTATGTGTTTAAATAAGTCTTAACTGGGCTATTTCTGGGTAGGTGTAATGTGAGTTATCTAGATAAGCATGTAATAGTATGACCAATATAATTATTTATGAGCTTGCTTTGGTGAAGAACATAGTTTCTTTAATAGAAATTTGAACTCATAAATAATGTAGTTCGCTCAGTAGTTTTGGTTTTGTAGGTGTGCTGCTATTTTATGATAAATTTAGCTGTTTAATTCTTTGGAATTATTCTTTTAATTTCTTTTTCAATTCAGAGAAAATTCATATCGCTTTTAGTTGACATGTACTTTGTATAATATTATTGAAAAAACTGCTTTAGCTTCCATTCTTTTACCATCCCGTCAGTTTTTAGACCTAGGGTGTAATCGATTTCTATTTTTTCTCAATTTGCAGTGAAATCTATTTTCGAGGTGTATGATGAAAATCTTTTGGCCTTGAAAGATATTGCGTCATCCATATATTTTCCTATATACAAGGTGTAACAATTCCATTCTCGAAATGGTGGTTGTGAATGCTAACATTGCTTATCTTTACCTCTGTCACCTTCAACATACTCCCCATGTGAAACTATGAACTTCGTGAGAAGATTTTGTCGCTGGATGAATTTTAGAATATTGGACTACGATCAAGTTAGGTTTTATTGTAGTGCTGGATGTTATGTGTGTTAAAAACATTTGTTATTCAGGGCATTCGAGAAATAAACAACAATTACAATAGGCTGGTAAGTTTGATAAATAAGTAAAATATTATTTACTATTCGACTGGATGGTATTTCCTACAAATAAGTACAGGGTTAGCCGCCCAACCAACTGTCAAAATGAATGAGCCCAAAACTTGAATCTTTTATAATAGAACTTTTCCCTGTCGATGAATAAAAATCAAATGACTATGGTGATATTTGAAATAGTTTTATATATATATTAATTTTGTTAACTATTTGTGTATACATTTGTTTTAAATTTTCTACCCTGAAATATGTATCGCAAGTGCAGATTTAATTTGATAAAATGATAGTACGCAAAAGAATTTCTCGTTTAGCCAGTCTTGGATAAGTGAGACTTTTGTTGGTGATTTTGAAGATGGTGAGCACCTCCGTTGATATGTGGCTGGAATGGTTCTTCTCTTAAAAAAAGATAGAAAAAAGTGAGAAAAACTGTGAGAGTAAATAAAGAAAAGGAATGTACGGTGTTAGAGAAAAAGAATGAAAGAAAAAAGAAAGAAAAAAGAATGAAAGAAAGAAAGAAAGAAAGAAAGAAAGAAAGAAAGAAAGAAAGAAAGTACAATGATAAAGAAAAAAAAGAAAAATCAAAAAGTTAGAGAGAACGAAAAAAATGTTCGTGGGAAAAATAAAAAATGAAGAAAGAAGAAACAATGAAAGAAAAAGAAAAAACAGAAAAAAATAAGAGTTAGAAAGAAAGAAGAAAGATCAGCGTGAGATAAAGAATAGTGAAAGAGAAAAACTATTGAAGAAAGAAGAAAGAACTATTAAAGAAGATATAAAAGTAAATCTGACTGACACAAAGTTAAAGTAAGAAGAAGTAAGAAGAACAAAAATATCAAAGAAAAATAAAGATGTTGAAAACAGATTGTTTTACAAAAGAGAGAGGCCTATAAACTGTAAAGGTACCAAAACAAAGTGACGGAGAAACAAAGAGACATACAGACAAACATAAAGACAGACAGAAACGTAATGATCTCAGAAAGAAAGTGAGAGAGGGATTAAGAAAGAAAAAGTGAATAAGAAAGAGATATATGTGTAAAAGAAAAAGAGACTGAAAGAAAGCAAACGTATTGTAGATAGATAGATAGATAGATAGATAGATAGATAGATAGATAGATAGATAGATAGATAGATAGATGGGGCTGATAAAGTAATGAAAACACATACTACCATAATAACATAATTTGGAAAATTTGATCAGTCTGTCAAAAACTATTATCTATTTATCTTTGTTGATTTAATATTTGTGCTACTTCTTTTTTCTTTTTTATAATTTTATAATTTTTTGGCAGATAAATAAATTGATTAAAATCAATAGTCAGGATTATTTAAGAATTTAAAGTGATCAGCTTCATCCTTTTTTCAAGAACTGTTATAGGCGGGTAGTATCATCTTTCAGTATGACAGTGAACCTAGTTATACGGTTAAAGTTGTAGTTGAATAGCACAAAGAACACTCTAGTAAAGTAGAACGTCCTATTTGACCACTACACTCTCCAGATCTCAATATCATTAAACCTTTATGGTTCATTTTAGAAAAACAAGTGAGGGGTCAAAATACTCCACCATCATTATTGAATGAATTGGAGATTATTTTAGGTGAAGAATGTATAAAAATTCGTCCGGAAAAAATTCAAACTGTGTACGAGTCAATCCCACGCAGAATTCATATTATACTTACTGCCAAAGGCAGTCCTGCCATGTACCGAAATAAATTTGCTTGACATTTCAAGGTTTTTCCATTATTTTGTCCACTCCCTGTAGATAGATAGATAGATAGATAGATAGATAGATAAATAATGGTAAAATGAAATGAAATCAGCCCAAATGAATATTTTTAGCTTTATACATTAAACTACTTGAATATTTCAATAAGTATATTTAGAATAAATTTTCCTTTTATCTGTTCGAATAAATTCCAAATTAAAAGATTTTATATTTTCAAGTGATTCTCAATGACTAGAACGGTTATGTTTTATCTGTTTTTGAAAGATGGCAGGGAATTCTGTTGTTAAGCCGGCTGCTCTTTGTAAATACAGCAAAATGAAAAAGTCCCATTCAAAAGCCGCTCTCGATAAACGCAATATTTTTTTTATATTTCGTTTGATTTTTCGACTAACAGGATTTTACTTTTAGAGACTTTCATCTCATTGCTGTTAGTGTGTTCAGTTATCCTTCAGTTGCTCAAAATATATTTTCCCTCTTGTCTGTTGCTGTTATCAAACTCTACTCAAAATATATTTCCGTTTAAAATATCAAAGATTACATTTACAACAGCTTCTTATCATTCGAAATAAAATAAATGTAAAATGATTATATATATATATATATATATATATATATATATATATATATATATATATATATATATAATTATTTTATTACTTAATTTTTGGTCATATTTAAATTAAACCAGTATACAGTTGTATTAAAAAGTATTCAATACAATTATATGGTAGAAGTTTGAATATTTTTTCATTTTTGAACGAGTTATTATGTATCTCTGTTTCTACCCTGTGGTCTCTTTAGACGATTTACAATAACTATTTATTGTAAATCGCCTGAAGACACCAGATGGTAGAAACCTGGCTTGCATAATAACTTGTTTACAAATGAAAAAAATATATAACAAAGCAGACGTACATGATACAGATGGAAAGAGAAAAAATGTATATATAGGTTGTACTGGAGGAAGTTTTTAAAAAAACGTTGGAATAATCACAAATCAACTTCCAATCTTCAAAGCCTTAAAAATTGTACCAAACAAGCCATTCACATATGAAAATTATAAGAAAATAAATGGCAAATAACCATATGTAAATTGAAGCATATTAAAAAAGCTAGAACTTGCAACGGTGGTGATGCCTGCAGAATGTCCAAAGAAGAGCAGTTAGTCATAGTATCATTTTTAGAACGAGAAAGTTTGCTAAATGAAAGATCCGGAGTAATATCTGGATGTAAACACCTCAGAATAAATACTTTAAGATAATACAAATCCGGATAAAAATGTTTAAAGTTCTTAACCAGCATCTCCCTTATTTTAAACTTCCTGTTATGCTTTCTGAATGCTTCTGTTATGTGTTCGAAAAAAGCCTTGGGAAAAGAAACCCCTTTAACTTTCAATCACTACCTTTTAGTTATTGCTTGAGTCATCTTCTACTACTTATCATTACTTTGCAAATTATTTAAAACCAGAAACGATTTTAGGATTGTAATTTGTTTCACTTAAATAATAATGATTTAGTAATACATGCCAATAGCTGAAGGAGAAAAGTTGTTTGTTTTATATTTTGTTTCATTTTACAGCAAGATTCGCCCTTATTTGCTTAGTGTAATATTCTAGAAGCATGAAACAAAACAAAAAAACAGAGAAACATGCGTTTTTATTAGATATCAATAAATATTGCCTTCACTTTTTACGATATAAATTATTTATTTACAGTCGTGTAAAAGACAACTCAACACTATTTAAAAAATAACAAATATCTCATTACCATAAAAAAATGTAATAATCATATCATTGCATAAAATTTGTTAAAAGTAATGAATATTGTTATATTTACTATACAAACTTGTATTTTACAAGGAAACCTTTTACTTCAATAATCGCTTCAGTACAATGAGGTATGTGGTAAAATGGATATCGGTTGGGAAATGGAAATCGGAGAGCTGAGTTCCAGTTGAATTTATTGCATTCAATTGCGCGTAAATACCCGAGGGAAAAATATAAATAGATCTCTTCTTCCTCCAACTATGGATAGAACAGCAAGACAGATTCGATTATTTACCATTGGTTGGCAACGAGTTTACCGCAGAAAATAATAACAAACTACTGCGGGAAAATCTGTTTGCTTAAAGTGCCTTTCTTCAAGAAAACTAGTGAAAAAAAACAGTAATTTTGGCACTAACTATTATTAAAATTTAACTTTATATATATATATATGTGTGTGCGTGTGTGTGTGTGTGTTTGTGTCTGTCTGTCTGTCTGTGTGTATACATATGTGTGTGCGTATATATATATATATATATATATATATATATATATATTTGCAAGTTTCATTAACAATGACAGAAAAGACGCTGTTTTTAACTTCTCTATATAATTTTTATGTGATTTGATAATTGTTTCCTTTCGGTTCATAAATCATATAAAAATTGCCCGAATATTTTATTTATTAAAGCGCTTTCAGTTATACTTTTTGCCATTATTGTTTAATGTATGTATAGTTAAAGGGATGTTATATTTTCAAACAATGGTCAGCACATAAAGGCTGTGTTCATAGTTGGTGTCATTGAGTGTTGGCACTTTCTTTTCATAAAAGGAATCCATATATTTAGCTAAAAGTAAAATAAAATTCATTATTGGAAATGGATAAAAGTATGGCTGAAAGAGCTTAGATAAGTAAAGCATTCAGGAAATTTTTTTATATAAAATATAGACTAAAAATAAAATTTTTAAGATGACATGAGAAATTATATAAGAAACTTAACCACGGCATTTTGTCTGTCATTTTTAACGAAACATAAAAGTGGGATTGCTGCTTATTATATATATATATATATATATATATATATATATATATGTATATATATATATATATATAGAGAGAGAGAGAGAGAGAATTTATCCGCTCTTTCATGTTCGATATGAAAAAAGTACGTATTCACAGCATTTTTGGCGAAGACTTAAAATCGTGTGATTATTGTTCTCGCAAACCTTCTGGCTTATCTAACACCAGACGGATTTACAACTTAGTATAAATTCAATCTGTATTCGTCGAATAAGGTGAGAGAGAAGTAAAAGGCAGAAACATCGGATAACAGAAAAAGAGAACAACAAGTGGATTTGTCTTTTCAATATACCATCGCTGGCCTGTTGACATGAATGCAAACGTTTCACGTACAAAAATATGGTTGAAAGCTGAAAAAGATGGTGGTTGACACAAATAATTCAACTCGTGCTTAAATGTATATAAAAACAGCTGAATAACGCGCGATAATTCTGTTGAAACTTGGATAGAATGGAATGCATTTATATCTTATTTTTGTTACTTCTTTCTTTCTGATGTTGTGTTTATTTTTGCTAATAGTTTAAGCGTAGCTGTCATTTTCCCTGTGCTTCCGACACAGTTGCTAAGTCGTCATGTTGTCAGGGCAAATGCCAACCTGGAAAACAATGGCTGGTCGATATTCGGGTGCTGCAATTAGTTCTTGTAAGGAAATATATTTTTTTAAATTTCATTGTTAATGTTTTAAAGTTTAGAGCTTTTTTATATTAGTTGAACAAAATTACTAATTTGTAAGGAAGTGAATAATTTATGTAATTACTTTGTTTTCTACGGTATACTAACACTTTGCAGGCTATTTAAACCCAGAAAATATTTTAGTTTGTAACAATTTGGTGGGGAGGAATAACGATTTAGTTATATAAGTCTTACTGATTAACACATAGCTGAGGAGGAGAAGAGGTAGTCTGAGACTTTCCCAAGATTACATGTGCGTAAGTGAATTAACGAACCCAATTAGAATTGGAACTCGGCTCTTCTCTTCGAGACATTATCCATTACACTACTCGCATGTTCAAGCTTATAGTATCTTTTATTCTAAGCGCTCACCCATGTAGGTTCTAATCAGGATCGACGTTGCTTAACTTCGGTGATCGTACGGAAACCGATGTTTCAACGTGACATAGCCTTATTATTAACACTGTTAAAATGAAAGGATCATTAATGAATGTGAGAAACTGTTTTGACTTTATATGCCGTATCCCTTCAATGCGACGGGAATCATGATTCTCTACACTAACCCGTCCTTCTTTTCAAATATTCTTTGCCACAATACTCTCCCTCAATCACTTACACCATTTTAATGTAGGTTACTTGCTGTCTTCTTCTATTAACTTCAATATGTCTTGTGAGTTTCAAATTCTCCAAGCGCTCTTTTCTCATTATATATCCCATCAATTTCAACTGTCTCTCTGATTTCAAGTAGAATTTGTCTCTTCTGCAAATACTTTCGTGGCTTCTGCTCCAATGAACTTAATTCACTGGTGCCCCCCATATATGAATTATATAACAAGATTAGAAACTAGGTCCCACCCTTTATTGTGATACCAATAAAATGTAAACGCAAATTCTACTCCATTATCTTCTTTTCTCGCACTTCCCGCCTGTGGAATTCCCATCCGTATACTTGCTTCCCTGACAGCTACAATCTCTAATAATTTAAATGTAAACTCAATAGTCATCTTCTATCTCAGTAACCTGCACCCTCTCTCTCATGCTCTTTTCTTCGTCCATTCTACTTATCCTTCTCTTACTCACTTCCTGACACCTCTATAACCTGTCACTCTTTCTCATAACTTTCCTCCTCTGCAAAACAGTGAAAGTACAATGCCTTGCTTGGGGCGATATGATTAAAAAAAAAAGAAGTGCCCTCATTGCCCATATGTTCTGTATCTCGCATTCTCAATATCCTTCTTCAGAACCAAACCTTTTCTTCATTTTTAATTTGAAATCATCCCTTTATTTATTAAGAAAATATTACATGGCATTTCCGTAATATTATATTACTTTCTAACGACATTATCCTGTTTCTTAATACTTTATTTAGAGTATTTCCGTGGTGAGTAATATTAAATTGCTATGATGAAATGTGGAAATGTGTACCATACCTGTAGATATGCACCTTTAAAATATTATGGTGGTGGTAAAGTAATTACATTTTACGATAAGGTATATAACAAATCTCAGTAGATTTATTGAAATATTATTCAACAAAATAATAATCACATTAATTTTCCAAATCTGAATCTCATCGGAAAGTCAAACGTTATATTTTACGCTTAAAGGAATATGGATCTTACCTCGAAAAAATATTGAATGATGGTTTTAAGCCCTCCGCTTACTTTTTGAATGGTCTTTCGTTTATGAAATGGTCTAGTTATTGAAACATATTTTTAATATTGTGACACGCTAAGCAAGACAGTAAAGCCACTAAGACAAAAGGGGTTACTGGGTGTGGACGAATTAAAAACAGAAACTGCACTAAGGAGAAAGAACAAAAGAAAAGTTATCGACAAGGCAGTAGAAATTGAATAACACTGTATTAAAATTTTTCAAGAATAGGGTTGGCTGAAAAACCTTTAACTGAAAGAGAGTTCAACAAGCGAGAAGTACGAGAAAATAAACTGTTAGCATAGAATTTAAGATTACGTCTAGCTAACTCATCCGTCAGTTGGTGAGACCTCGTCGACAGTCTAGTGCTTTGTTTAAATTCATTAAGTATAGGTACCACGTCGCCGAGCACATCAGAATGGTTGCCATGAAAGTATTTACAGTAAAAAGCTGTGGGGGTGCAACTTTACAGTAGTGAAAAAGCTAATAATATTAAACAATATAGGTCAGGACCAATAATATTGCTGATTCTTCTTTGTATTTCATCAATGATCTCTAGATATATGTATCCGGAGCACCTAACCGTATGTGCCTGAGATATTCTAAGCATAGACAAATGATAGACTTGTTAATATGGAAGATGGGTTCAGGAGAGACAAATATTTTAGCAGGATACATTGAAGTAACTATCATAACAGCTAATCTAGCAATGGATTTTTACTTCATGTTAGATGATAACGTTAGTCCGAGAAAGCACAACATTCTCCTGGAGGTTAGTACCAGCCAGACTGATGGAAGACAGATAGGCCACTCAGAGTATTACCAGAGAGTCTTTTAGTTGTGGAGGCGTTACCGTTAACAAGTCATCCCTTGTACAAATTAACAACAGACTGACGGTCGTTTTTTTTGACATCATCCGCCAATGTAACCTTATCGGACCGACCTGGCTTAGTATCGAGACAGGAGTAAATACTTGCGTCATTAACATGAATACAAAGTTGAAAACATCTAAAAATCTGCAGGTGCTAAACATGGTGAGTATTATGGACGTGGAAGGACCTCCCACCCTAAAGATCATTTTTTTTATTTCCAGTGTTTGTTTCTTTTTTCAGAGAGTGATCGTAATTGTTGCGTTGGAAAATAATAAGCATTTTTTTAGCAAAGTAGGAAACTTCCGACGTAATGATTCATTTACCGTATCAATTTGCTGCTAATAAATATTGCTATGATAGTCATTCCCTGTTTCAATAGCTCATAAACAAGAACGCTTTTCATATCATCCCCGACACAAATAACAGACTTCTGTGAATGGAATCCTGGTTTTTCTATTGGCACTGCTTTCTTAATGTGCAACAGCATCCATTGTTTTTTGCGTTGTTCTATTGAAATGCAACAACAATTTTGCATTACCTGTAATAATGTGATAAAAAAAATAAAATGTGCTCGTTCCTGGTAAAGAAAAATCTTCTGCAGATGGTAAAACTGTGTAAAGTTCCCAAGGAAAATCTAAAAACGTAACTAAAATTCCTAGCAGGTTTCTCATTTAGATCACCTATCGTCTGGTTTACATTCCTCGCTGGGCTTTTGCACGGGAGAAGAGGATCATCTTTTGTCTCTTGTTTAGGGTTAGGTTACCACTTCATTCTAAAATCTACTTTGTCTAAACTTCTAATGTCTCTGCTGTAATTGTATTTTCTTTTTTTGTTCTGATGAACGGTAGATAGTTTCGACTATTACATGTTTCACAACAGAAGTAGAGGCTTACCTCTTTTCTTGTTTAGGACTGGGTTCCCGTTTCTTTTTAAAGTTTTCTCATTCTCTTTTACTTCTAGTAGCCCCTTGCGCCTTAGTGTTATTATCGCCTTACTTCAGTTGAATTGATAAAAAACAACTATGAAATACAATATAAGCTACACATCACAGGATTAAAGAGATGGCAAACTAATTATTTGGTTTGTTTTTTAGGCCTATCAATTCCGTATAGGTCATTTAATGTCGGAATTTAATTTTCTTGTGGGTTTTGAATTTTTGTTTTTACTATTAAAATCTATTGCTGAAATAATCTTTACTATTAAAATGTATTGCTGGGAATTTTTGGTATAAAATGTTTATTCTTTCACAGTATTTCAGTCTCTTTAAGGAGGTTCACTATTTGTCCATTGCTGGGACCCTAACCTTGGAAAAATTAGAGGACTTGCCGCCAGATGTCTACAATTAGTTCACCCCGTCCTGGGTATGTCGATAACATCATACCCAGGACAGGGGTAAGCTAATTGTAGACGAAGTTTTTTGTTATTCGACCAGGGCTCTGTATTTGTTGGATTATTTATGATTAATTTCACGAAATATGTAATAAATTTTCAAATACCCCAATATATTTGAGTAGTAAAACACTTTGATATGTTAGATTTATTGTAGTTCACAGGTAGATATCTATGCAGCTTACACTATCTTGAACGCAGTCTCCATAAGGAATCTGCCAAGCCTGACAAAGTAAAACTCTTGAAAAGTACCTCCAAGCTGTAATAAACTGGGGTAAGAAATGGCTCGTAAACGTTAATGCTTCCAAAACGATACTGCTATCTTTTAACTACCATAGAAAACTTTTCCTATTTTCAGTAAGTATGTATCAAAACAACACACAGAGCGCCTCCTTGACCTCACTTCCTCAACCAACTACAAGTGGAACGACTATATCTAATCAATAGCTATATCTATCGCTAAGAATCATTTTGATTATCTCACAATTGTAATATACTTTGTAATGTATACACTTTTCATCGACTTTCAAATTCTGATACATCAAAGAGCTATGAAATAATATATCTAATGTTTTCATATATAATTTGAATAGTTTAAACATTATGCTTATCTCCTGTACCTTATAACTGATTATTCGCAAATATTGATTGGATATGAAGAATTAGATGTGGAGCCACACCTTATGAGAAATCACTTTCGGTACGAAACATAACGTTCCTCAAAAACTTCACAAATCTTTTCTGCTCATCTGTTAACATTTTCTGAAATATCGCCCTAAGTATGATGATAAACTACACGTGAAAAAGACTCTGATTAGGAAAATTTAGTGGAGTGTGGAATCACCTCTTAATAGCTTTTGTCCCCAAGTTCACTCTGACTCAGCTGGTAGGGTTCTAGCTCTGCGAAAATAATGAAACCTAAACCGATGTCAAGACATGAAAATATAAAAATATATTAGAAAAAACTTACCAGCATTGCCTTTTTATAATAATAATTTAAAAAAGTGGCCACAAGTACATCATTAGAAAAGGAAATTACCAAAGCTCGCAAGAAAAGAAAATTTCTGCATAACTGACCCATAAGAAGTAGATATGCAGTTTAACAAACAGAATCTTTCTTAGAACAAGAAAAATGCTAGAAATCGTGCTTGTTTGTTTGTTTGTTTTTATTGTTAGAATAAACAAACAAAAATATGCCGTTTTCGACTGTTTTTTGTTTTATAGATAACTAATCCCTGTTGCAAACGCCTGCTCATGAGCATGTTTTTTTTCAACACGCAAAAATTCAACCTATGGACTATACTACGACCCGGCCGAGTTAAATTTTCTGAGAGAAATCGCATAATCTAGCGTGATTAGTAGATGAACACGGCCAGTAGATGTACACCGCTGGTAGATGAGCACATTCAGTACGTTCAAACTCTCTCTCAAAAAGACTTGTTATTTATATTTCAAAAATTAATTTAAATAATTTGTCCATATTGAAATCAGAAGTATTATTGCAATGGAATGTTCTCAATATTGCAGAATATTATTTGTGTTTATAGACAAGCACCAATCACCGTCTAGTCTGTTGGCAGCCATCATTTAAATAATTATTTGAAAATAAGGGGAAAATGCATTAATGTTTCAGAATTTATTACTATCGATTTTATGATTAATGCCTTTAAAAGCATTACACAAACTTTATGTATTTAAAAAAGAGAGGCGTCATTCGCCTTCCCACCACCGAATGGAAGTGCAGTAGTAAAGTTGCAGCTCGGTTTCGATCTCTCTGTTGCTAGTTTTAGCCAGTTTTTTTTATTGCTACTATTGACTATAATGCTGTTTTTCTCCTCTCGTACTTCTCGCTCATGGAAAACCCTCCTGGATTCGTGATTTCGTGTCAACTAAGACCTGATTAATTTAAATGCAAGTTTTTCTTGAATCCTGTTCTTTTATAGTCGTCTCTGTTATCTTCATTCTCAGTAAACTCTTGCATTGTACTTACTTGGAGAAAATGATTAAAACAAAATATCAAAAGACTATTTTTAAAATATTCTAATCATAATGCATTTAATTGGTATATTTTATGAATAATTCCTAATAAGATTATTCTAAATATATAACCATTGATGATACCAATATTGAATGTGGGAAAAAACGAAAATCGGTGAAATAGAAACACCAAAAACCGAATTTACCGGGATATATTTATGCAATATGGTTATGTAGCAATGACGTAGTCAAATATTTCTAGTCTTGCATAGTTTACAGCTTACCATGAAACAAACTAGGCTGGTGTCGTTGATTATCATTTTCATTTTCTCTCTCTCTCTCTCTCTCTCTCTCTCTCTCTCTCTCTCTCTCTATCTATCTATCTATCTATTTATCTCTACGAGGAGTAAATATGTATTTAAGTCAATATATAGTTAATTGTACGTATATATCAAGAAGACACCGCTCGTAAACACAACAAGACTGATCGTCTAAGTGAATGAAAACACTAACTTCCATTTCCGTGTTTTTGTCCTTACACCCTCTCATGAGAAAGCCAGTGGGAGTCAACCTCGATTAAAAATCCGTAGTTTGTATCTGCATTTAGTAAAGCATGCGAACTACGTCAATCCTACTTAAACCATGTTTATTACTATCCTCCATTCCAGTGGACTTTTTGTGCAAAGTGAAGTAGAGTATCCATATATCTGTCATCTGTCTGCACAACCAAGAATTTAAACCATGGGAAACAGCACTGTAGAAGATGATCTGGAACACCATTTCAGGTACAACTTCATATTCTCTCGACAATGATGGATGCCTAATCTAATCTAAATAAATTGTTGGATTTTTACCTCAAAACCTGATCTTAAAATATGCTTGTCCTATACAATTAAAGTGAAAATAAAAATGTTTTGCACCATTTGCGAGGGAATAAAGAAAAATGGCTAGGTCTTGGAAAGAATCCCTTCGAATGGTTAGTCGATTAGAGAAGACAAATGCTATTCGCTTTGCGGAGATAATACATTTTCAATCAAACAAGTTTACACCGGATAGTAGTTTAAAAAGTTTTATTGACTGTGGTGATATTAGTTCATTTTTTTGTCAACGTAAAGGCATACGAATTAAAATAAAAACAGGACGAAAAAGAAGACCGACTTTGTTCAGGTATGTATCTGTGTAAAAGTGGTACAAAAATGCGATATAAAAGAATAAGGTATTTAAGCGTCTGGGATAAAAAAAAAAAACAATGAATGGGAAAAAAGCATAATATTGGATCCAGTAATGAAAAATCAGATTTCTTTCCTAGAGATAGTGAAAGCTATGGGCATTACATTCTCTTTGATCATATGGACCCAATGGCTGACTCTTTTCCAAAATATAGTGAAACAATGATTCCGATTTTTTCCAAGTGATGATGGATGTATTAAGATTTTTTTTTATTTCTAACCAAGTTTAATAAGAAAAAAAACTTTTAATCGATCTGAATTTTATTTTATTTTGATTGACGATAGTGCTTTTTATTGTTGGGAACTGTTTATGCATATGTTTAAAGTATTAGCTTGAATCTTTTCATATATTAGCGTGACTTTTTTCTAAAGCATTGCTGTCAAAATATATCTGATACATCATCAAGTTTATATTCCAAAAAATATAGTAATTATCTGATCGCCTAAGTGTGTGTGTCTCGTATTGCACTTGACTGACTGGCTTTGGTAAGTTTATTTTGCTATGCCGATGATTTTCGGCTTTCAGTGTCACCTTTACGGCATCAAATTATCCTAATTTCCTCCTTATTCCAAATGTCAGAAAAAATACCGTCTCAGAAAGTTTTTTTCTAATATCTAACACTTTGTTAAGGCAATGTTTCCAGTCTATATCCAATTCTTTTAGTCTCGTTCTGTATAGATCACGTCATTATAATTCCAATCACCTTCATTATAGATGTACGGAGAAAATTACACTCAGACGGGCTTTGTTGCCTCAAGAAGGGTCACACTGTGAAACAGACTCTTATGTGGATCATTCCATGAAAAGTAAAATGTTAACCTTTTCAACTCAGGAATCATTCTTATCTAACTTCCCTGGTGTTATATCCCAAGTTTTTCAGATTAAACCGCCAAATGAAGGTCGTTCTGAGTGGGCGTGCCTCTTCGTCCTTCAGCACGAATGCTGGTGTCCCACAGGGCTCTATCCTGGGCCCGACGCTCTTCCTTATTTTCATCAACGACCTCCCAGATGAGATCAAGTCCCAAGTAGGCATCTACGCAGATGACACTACAATATACTCCCGCACCAGTAAGAAACCTGTCGTGGCGGACAGACATAATCTCGCTGCTGACCTTGAGCGGGATCTACACTCTGTGGTGAACTGGGGCAAGAAGTGGCTTGTCAACTTCAATTCATCTAAGACCAAGCTGTTGTCTGTCAACCATTACAGGCAACCTCTCCTGCCTCCCATAAGCATGGACCAAGCGATTCTCCCGGAGAGTAATACACTACGCCTCCTCGGACTTACCCTGTCCTCAGACCTCAAATGGAACCACTATATTGAATCCATAGCAAAATCTACTGCTAAGAAGGTTGGGTCACTATGTCGATCCAGGATGTTTTTTCCACCTGAATCCATCCTGCATATATACAAGTCAACCATCCGTCCGTGCATGAAGTACTGCTGCCATTTATTGTCAGGTGCCTCTGCCGTTCTCCTCAGTGTTCTTGACAGGCTCCAAAGGAGAGTCTGTAATGTGACAGGTACTGATCTGGCGGCTCGACTGCAGCCACTTCCCCATCGTCGAAATGTGGCTTCCCTTTGTCTGTTCTATAAATACTTTCATGGCTTCTGCTCAGACGAACTTAAGTCACTGATGCCTCCTCAACAGGTGTTTACTCGTGCAACCAGACTGGCAACTGGGTCCCACACATTTACAGTCAGTTTAGCCAAATGCAGACGACAATTCTACTCCTGCAGCTTCTTCTCTCGCACTTCACCCCTGTAGAACTCTCTCCCGTATTCTTGCTTTCCTGACAGCTCCAACCTCCAGAAATTTAAATGCAAAGTCAATACTCATCTACTAACCACTGGACTCTAGCTCTCTCCCCACCCCCGTATAACCTTCCCTTTCTTTCCACCTATATATCTGTCATAGCACCTGCTTTCTCAGCTTTCTACTGTTCCTTTCTAACTAGTTTGTACTCCTCACTCTTTTCTAATTAATCTTTTTACATTTATGTAGCCCCCTGCACATCAGTGGCGTTTCCGCCTTGCTCGGGGTGAAATGATTAAAAAAAATATTTTAAAAAAACGGTGAAAATAAAAAAAAGCAATTGTAATTATTTTTACTAGTTTTAACCAGTGAAAATTTAACGAATTTCTTATTTTAGTATTCTGAGTAATTTTAATTCTTCAGTTAATGATTGAATAAGCACATGGCAAATTCTATGACAATAAAGTATCCGTAACAATCCCCCCATTGCATCATTAATTATTTGAACTAAACAACTTTAACTAAAATATTGCAATAACAATCATAAATATAAAGTTCTCTCTCTTCTTTGTTTACATAATTCCTCCTTGCTTGCATTCCTTCTATATTACGTTCACGGATTGCTTATATCTCTTCTGTTCGTAATCGTTCTTGTATTCCTCTCTGTAGTTATATTGCTGTTTTTCTTTGTTGTTTTCTTTTTTTATATACAAAGATTTTCTCCGAAAATATAATGCATTTAAAAAATACATTTAATTTCATTCACTACAGCAAAATCATGACACACGTAGGTACCTAGGTAGGTATTACAATTACTGTATTACAATATAAAGACTACGACTTACTATGTTGTTCACAGCGAGAACCGAAGGGCCGATTGGATAAAATAAATAAAAATAAACGTATGAAAATATTTTTCTTGGTTGAAAAAACTCAAGATGAAAACAATAAAGAAAGATATGAAATTACTATTTAAAGCACAAAAATGTTATAAATACAATGATACTCTCTTTCTATTTCTCTCTCTCTCTCTCTCTATCTATCTATCTCTCTCTCTTTTTCTTTCTCTCTTTGTAATAGATGTTATATATTTTACAGTAATTCTCTTTTCGTTTTATATTTCGCGTTGGATGTTTTGTTTCATTTATCATGCGTGTCTGTGTGTACTTTGTCCGCTGTTCTTATGTTTCATCTGTTGTGTCCGTGTGTGCGTTCATATCTCTTTCTAGAGTGTGACACACGTGGATACTACGGTATTAATATATAGACTTTTATTTTCTCAAATATTCGAAGTAATATTCGCATTAAGTTTTACGGTTTTACTGGAAACCCTGTACTAAGTTGTGATGAATCCGTTTTCTGTCCTCTACTGAGGTCCGGTTTTGATGTATTGCCTTCCATTCTTTCTAAGTCTCAATTTTATTGGCGTTAGACTATTTTATTTATTTATTTTTTCTTCTCGTCTATGCTAGTAGCAAACAAGGAATGAAGTAATTTTAGTTTGTGCTATCTTCCTTTGTAGGGGAGAAGTAAGTTAGCATCCACTAACACCGATCCTGAAACTCTTCATTTCCCTCCTTACACACCCTCTTTCATCCATATTTTACATCTCAGTTCTAAACATTTAAAGATAAACTCTTGATCTTTAGTAAGTTTAATCATTGTACTGAATGAACTTTACGATAGAAGAAATTAAAATGTACGCAGATTATTTAGTTAAACAATTACAATTACGACAAGCGTGTTTTCAATCTTAAAATATTGATGATTACTAATTTGTTTTAGCTATAATCGTTTTTTAGGCAAAAATTATACATTTCATGATAAAATACTACTCAGTAGAAAAAGACGATTAAATTGCAAGAATTTATTTTTACCTTGAGGAATATCAAATCACTATCACTCCAAATACGAAACAAAACTGCACAAATATTTTACGCTTATGATTAATCATGTGCGACTGTTTAAAGACACCAAACGTCGGACATAACAGAAATAAACATTTTAGATAAGGATAACAGTCCGCAAAATAGGAAAATAAAGTATAAACTACCAATGTCACAAATTGTGAATTTGTTGATGTATTTTCAGTTATTATTTCCGGACAACGAGGGTAGCAATACGGATGGCGGCAAAGGAGAAGGATATGAAATTCAAGGATGATAAGAATGAGGAAGGTTGGGAAGTAGATGACGCTGAATTGACGGGTGTTATGGCCATAGAGTGCCCAACTACCTTACAATAGCATAATCAATCTTGCATAGAGAAAAATTAATATCCGGCTGGTTCGGATTCTCTTGAGCTCAGATTTCGAATTGTTTGTTAAGAGAGCAGGAGTGGAAAGCGGGAGAAAGAATAAAGAGAGAGAAACAAGGGAAAGAGAATTTAGAAACAAATATGAACAGGAAAATTATAATGGAGAAAAGAGTGCGAAATTCAGGAAGGAAATTGAGAAAATAATTCAACGAAATAACGGAAAAGAGTAAAAAAAAAGATAGAAAAGAAATTAGAAATATTCAGTTGAATATATTCTTTAAATATGAAAGAAAAGTTAAAAGAAATAAAAAACAAATAGAAAATTAATGAAAGAAACGCACAAGGAATAGGAGGGAAATGCAAACGGATTATCAACTAGAGAAAGAGAGAATATATACTAAACATAAAGAAAGAAAGAACATTGAAAGAAAAGTAATATTAGATAAAAAATATTTACACAGAAAGAAAGAATGTTAGAAAGAAAGAAAGAAAGAAAGAACATTAGAAATAACGTTAAATAGAAAGAAAGAATATAGGTAAGAAAGATTTAGAAATAAAGAAACAAACAAACAAAGAATTTTAGAAAGAAACAAGCAAAAAAAACAAGCAAATAAAAGAATAAATGCACTATACATAATAAAAACATAAATCAAAATTCGAAGTTATGTTTCTTCCTAGTTTTGACTTTTCAAATCAAAAATTGTAGAAGTAGTTTAGAAAGGAAATAAAATTGCTAAAGACAAAACCTCATTTCAAAATGAAAAAAAACAAACGTCTAAAATTATTATGCATGAATAAAAAACGACAAAAGAAAACAGATTAGAAAGAAAAAAGAAAGAAAGAAAGAAATGAAAAGAAAATACAATAAACAAACAAACAAATAAAAGAAAAAAACAGAATCAAAGCACAAAAAGAAGAATAATGTATATGAAAACAAAAAAGGAAAATAAATAAAAAAAAGAAAAAATGAAAAGAAACCAAGAAAAACGAAAAGGAAAGAAGGAAAACAGAGAAAGAAAGAAAAATGAAAGAAAGAGAATCGGATTAAATTTCGCTATAACGTTGACAGCTGAGGGTCGGTGCTAAAGCGAAAGAGTCTTGATTGGTACTGAAAGCTCAATAAAAATTCGCAAGCCCTAATACTGGTTTCTAATTGGTTTACCATTATCCGTATTGTGACACCAGGGAGTTTGCTTTATTTGTTGCGTTCAGCAACCTGATTATAAGCTTCATATCTGAATCAGCTCAACTGTTCAGCATTTCATTTGCGAAATCAAGAACTTAATGATATAGCCAGTAAAACTAAAACCTTTTCGGCCATTGCAAATATTACAAATTTGCATAGAAAATTCATTGACTATTGCGTTCTTTTTAAGTATGCATAATATTGTAGGCAGGTTTTGATGATTGGAAGTTCGAATGATACGAATGCACAAACAAGAAACTGCCATGAATACTTATTGAATATGGGAAATTGTTTAGTTAATACGCTTTTATTTCTTTTATTTTTATTTTCTGTAATTCAAGTTCTTCTAACTATCAGTATATAAAATTCTATGACCTCCGTTAATCCGTCTGTCACACTGTCTAAAATAGCCGATCGAAACAATATGTGGGGAGAAGTATAAGCAGGTAAGGGGTACAAAGTACAGTTGGTTATACTCGGGTGCTTAACTTAATACAATGCATTTTCATTTTTTTGGACAAAAATTAATGTTTTATTCATAATGGTGCCGGTATAATACGTGACCTACCTCTTTTATTTTGATATAGTATGTATCGTAACTCAGTAAGATACGTTTATAGATATAAGTAATAGATATAAGTAAGTATATGAGGTACCCAAATAAAATAGCGTTTAATACCTGATCAGACATTTTCCTTTCAATGTCGAAACAAAATGTACACTTTGTAGTAGATTGTAATTTGTGCATATTCTAAACTATAATATATATATATATATATATATATATATATATATATATATATATATATTGAGTTATCAAAAGTCATAGCCACGCAGTATATAGGCTTTTTGACATCATGAAAATGTTCAGGCACACCTATAACAGGAGTGTTCTGACATGTGATGAGTCACAATATCTATCGACTCATCTACTCATGCCAAGGCTATATAAATATATACTAGTGTTTCTCAGAGAGTCGATTTAAGGTAACCTGTTTTGTAACGGGAATGGCTGAGAGAACGTATTGCCCCTAACCATAAACACCGCACTTGTGACCGCGGATCCTTGATGTCCAAAATCGGCGCCATATGGCTAGATGTGTATTTTGTAAATAAAAAAATGGATATGGATGTGATTTGGGCAAGTTTTGCAAACAAGTAAAACTTACTAAAATCACATCCACATACAGTTCAACAGAAATCAGCAACTAAGTTCAGTTCTTTCTTTCTTTTTAGCTTCTATAAGATATGGGACGGCAACAGCGGATATAGCGTCACACCTATGCGAGGGAAGATAACAATTGGTGCCTCAGTGTCTGGTAATTTGTGGTCTTGATCCGATGAGTTACAGTTCCATTTGTATCAGGAGTAAGATAAGCTTTGCCTGTTTCGTAGACCTGGCAAGGCTATAGAAGACAGCTCGTCAAGACAACGTACAGTTTTGTGGTGATTATATATTATGTGCAGATGATATGGCTTTGGGCCTCTTATCTGCCTAACGCTCATTGCATCGTTCTAACACTTAGCACTCATTAGATTACACGATGTTTACCAGAATATGTGGCTAATTACAGCAGGATTGCGCTGTGTAATCAGGAATTGGCATGAGGTGAATTTAAGAGAATCCTGACGAATGTTTCACGAACCATTTTCATCCAACATGAGAACAATCGAGCATTCATGAAACTTGATAGAGCGCAATGTTCGCACACAAGTCTCTGAATTTAAAACTATCAGGAATTATAGGAACGCTATCGGGATTTCAGGATTATACATAATTCCATTTCAGTTTCGTTCATTTCTGCAATCGATTACTAGTAGAATTACTGCATTTTCACTGCACTAGAGAGCATCATACACGATACTAGATGCGGTAACAAGCGAATTATGTATCAGTATATATGTATCAGAGGGCGACTGCATATTTACATCTCCGGCTCATTTCCCACCAAAATCAGCATTTCAATGAACAAAATAATGATTTTAGAAACTGAGACAGCAAGTTTTCAGCGGTCTCTCTCTCTATCTATCTATCTATCTCGCTCTCTCTCTCTCTCTCTCTCTATATATATATATATATATATATATATATATATATATATATATAGTGTATCAAGACAGCAGATAATTTTCTAGACATATATTGTTAAATAGTCCAGACAATGAAGGTTTACTGTGGTTAATTATGAGTTGTTCTAAACATCGTATTTTGGCTTTAATTTCAGGTGAAAATAAAGAAACAATTATCCAACATTTGGATATTTTGTTATTATGCTGGTTCTAAGCTTTCGGCTTACACGTGCTATCTTCAGAGAGGTTACAGGGACGTTAACGTAAAGATATCCATCATCAAAGATGATATTATCTTGTGCTAACATAAAACATTCCTATGCAACGATAACAATCAACGAATAACAGATGCAGGTCGAAAATTTGTAATGCAGTTCTATGACGTCACATCACGTGAGAGATTGAAATATTAGCAACAAAACTATATGTCTAAATGCAATGTAATGTCTTCTGACTAGATTGAAATGTGATTTTATTAAGTGTGGGTTGCTGAAATTTAATGTAGATGGCCTCCATTATCTGAAGGTTCATTTTACTGTGTGTATGTGCGAGTATATATATACATATATATAATAGTACAAAATTTAATTATGGCGTTAAAGACATCTTTTGCTACAATTGACCATACCAAATTTTAAAACAAAAATACCAGTCGACCGGTTTCGTTCCCTCTTATCAGAACTGTAAAACGGGGAAACATTATAAAAAGAAAATATGTTATGAGTGAAATGAGTAAATGAATGGGTAATTTGTTTCAATTTTTACTAAAATTTACTACATCTAAAAGTGCTAGAGACCAAGCAGAGCAAGACCAAGCAAGCACACCCTTTGTTTACAAACTGAGGGCTGCTTAAACCTGATAAACAGCGTGTCCAACACCTTCACATTGAAAAAGAAGTGGGATCTGGTCAAAACGGAAAACCAATTCACACTAAAATCCGCAGCACAACTCAGATTATTTATCAAATGATCCGCTATGGAAGACCCGTATGTATTTCCAATGGTATCACCAGAAGAAAAATTCTTATTGAGTATTTTAGCAGACACATCCTAACATCCAAGCGCTGCATCGGTCTACCTAAGCAGTCGACTCCACAACTACATCTAAAATGGTAAAATTCAGAGTTAATATGGTGGCGGGGTAGAACGTTTTTACGCATAGATGAAAGGACAGATTTAGTTTTAGACAAAAAGATTCCCATCGAGTATAGAGACGCGTAAAGAAAGTTAAATAATGAAAGAGGAAGATTTTTAATAATCCAGAACAACTAATAAGGGAAGATGACAATTGATCTCCTTAAACAACAAAAGAATAATTTAATGAAGACTTTGACCCATAGGGCGTTAATGATTTGTTCAGATGAAACCTTGAAAGATGAAATTGTTTTTATAACTAGTATCTTTGAGAAAAATAGTTATCGTCGGACATTGTTTAGTCGGTTATTTGAGGGAAGATTGCTGAGTGTAACGGTTGAAAAATGTCCAGTCTATCTCCGAATACCGTGGTTGGGTAAGGTTAGTGAGACGTTAGCCAAGCGAATTTCATTAAGTTCACGTGAGTGTTATTATGCAGACAATGTACGTAAAGTTTGGTATATATTGGGAAACTTTTTTTCTGCATAGTTTCAAAGAAGACAGAAATTGAACCAGATATATTTTAGGATATATATTTTCAGTGTTCAGTGTAATAATTTTTGGCTTTTTCTTTCACAAATTAAATATTAATCTGTCTGTTTTTATTTATTTATTAATTTATTTTTTATGAGTCATGAATCATTTTCCAAAATTAGTCAACAGTGAAGCCATTGCAATAAACCATATACATTATATTCTCACTGTAAGTATACAGATTAAGAAATTTTATTCGGAAGCTTACACACACACATATGCAGGATGCAATCGATAAATTGTTAGTTAAATCACGCAAAAATGAAAACACCACTGACATCTAATTTTACCAAAATTACACAAATATTCTTGAAATACTAAAGAGTAAATTTATTCAATAAACTTGTTATTGGCTTGAACTACGGCCTCCAGACAACTTCGGAATCTTCTAGATCTCTTCTGGGTGGTCTCTGTGTTAAACTTAATGAATGCGTCTACCTGTTCATCTTTGGTGTTACAACGAATTGTGTTAGTCTCTTGCTCTACTTCGTCCCGCACATAATAATCAAGAGCGCTACAGCCATGGGAGTTAGTGTGTCAGATGTAGTGGGTGATGTGGCCTCAGAAATTGTCTGACAGCCATGACTGAGTTATTCTGATTGTGTGTCCTGTTGCAAGACATAGGGTCTTCCATAAGACACCCTGATCTTGAGTATGAAGGTAAACTGCATCCTCCAGCAAGGCCTCTGATTGGGAGGTTGTGAGGAGCATGTAACTACCTCTTAATTGCTGTTGTTCTCAGGTTCACCATGACATGGAGTGGCAGCACCTGTTAAGGTCCCAGGTATGAGCAAATAGTTAACCCTCAAACTGGGGTCAAAACACTATGAAACTATAAAAATACACTTCTATAGAAATATCTACATAAAAATAGACTTTTATAGAAAAATATACATTTTTGAAATAAATATATTATTAACAATACATTTTTGAGGGAAAAGTTATTCTCAGCAAAATATTTTTGAATTCAGTTTTCTAAAATAAATAAGAACAAAAACAAAAAACACCCTTCTCAATATAACCGAATATTTAAAAAAAACTTAAAACCCCACCTTTTTTATATTAAATAACCCACAGCGGTCGATATGCAGTTAAACAAAACTCAAACTCCAACTCCATAAGCCACTCTCTTGACTTAGTGCAGTACTACCTCCTCAAATACTATCTTCTTGATGTGGGCCACTGTGTTGAGTTTGAGTCCTGTTGAAAGATGAATCAAGGCATAATGTCGCTATCACTCGTGATCACTTCAAACAGCATGATATTAACTCGATATATCAGTTAACTATTTCCAAATCCTCTGCTCTGTTCTCAGACTGATACAGAAACACTATAAAATATTCGTATTGAAGTTTCCGGCGCGAATGCCAAGTAGAAGAGAATGCTGTTTCCAAGTTTTCAGTGGAGTGAATGGTGCAATGGAGCTCTTTTTTTCACAGAGGTGCCTAACTGACCTTACTATGCTGTGCTTTCGACAAAATCAAAAACAAACAACGCTCATGCGCAAAATTAAAAATATAAAATGGCGATAATTAACCTATCGCTCCAAGGTATATGCCTAGAAAATGCAAATTCACAATATTTGTTTCACACTTTCACATTATTCTACTGTTAAATTGTTTTATTTATTATTTGTCATCACTTTTTCTGATTCGTTTGTTTTCTGTTAACTGATAACGATAATGTCGCATTCATAAGTTTAATGTTGTTAAGATTAGAATTCAGAACATGATAACCATATCTAAATTCCAACAAACCAGAATACATGTAAATTAACCACCAAAGCAATGAACATATATAACAAAACACAAAAAGAAATCAATTTAGATTAATAACAGAGATATAAGTTATCTAGAATTTCTATGATCTCCGTAGGATTAAGAGGAAAAACTACAATTTCTCATAAAACGTTATTTACATACATGATTTATTTTCTTTGGTACAAATTTATAAAATAATTTGTAATATACTTTCAAGGGAATCTACGAATAAACTTTATTTAAATATGAAGTGTCGAATTTTCTTTTGTAAAATTATAGCAATGCAATATTCTTTCGGTATAACATTTATTATTGCAGAAAACCGGGTATATCCATAATGATGTCTTTCCTCTTCACCAGATTAGTTCCATTAATACCAGTTTCAAAAACTGGTGCTAAGCAAATTATATATACAAAGTGATTGTGAAGTAACTTCTTATTTTATGTATGATGGACTATTCCGTTTGACTATAATTTTTACAAGACAGCAGAGTCAAACATACATAAAGTAAGGAAGTACTGTTCATTCTTCCAGTATAGAGCCAATCAAACTTTTAACAGCAAATTTCTAGCCTCATTTTTGCAGTGACATTCACATTAATTTTGAAATTTTGTAAAAATCAAGTATTTGTTGGATTTTAATGTCATTTTCCGAACTTATTCACAAATAAATGAAATTATTTTTAATGTTTTATTAGAAAACATTATTAATTTTTAATATGTTTTTTCACCGCCTTACTTTATTTTGTGAAAAGTTGAGAAATCCAACGTCATAATTTTAGTGACTATATTAGCTAAAAGCAGAATTCTCAGAAAAGTTTAAATTACCGATTTCTTTGCAAAATTTTACCGAAAATTTTTCTGAATCGAAAAATAATAACCGCAATAAAAAGATACTATTTAATTAGTAAAGATGTTAATTGCGTTCATGAATAATATAAATTAAAGACAATATTGTCTGAAGAAAAATAAAAAGACATTTGTTTACGTTTTTATACAATATTCAATTGAATAATCTATATATTTTCAATGAATAACTTTTAGAAAAATACTATTATTAAGTAGAACTATATTCCTAAACATATATCATAAAGCTTATGAGAAACTGATGATTCCGAATACTTTTTAAAGAACTTCTATTTTTTTCTGTTTAAACGTCCTAATTTTTGTCAACGTATACGAGTACTTAAATTAGCACTAAAAGGTCACATGTTTTAAGTATTGTTCTATACTTAGGGACAAAAAATTAATTTTATAAAATGTATCGTCTGCTATGAATTCTGCGTCAACATACTGAACTCATCAACATGTTAGGTTATTGAAAAATTGGTCGATACGCCAGAAAAACAAAATCCTGTTGTTAAGATGTGCTTGTATACAACATTTTATGCTATAAGTAATATTTGTTTCAAAACAAATTAATTTCACTTTACATTTAATAACTTTCATCGAATAACGTTTCAGAAATTTTATTTTCGCAAGATTTTTACAACCGAATTTTAACTTTTATTACAAATGTCTCAAAATGGCTGATTTTATCGATTTTACTGAAAAGCAAAATCGATTCTGATCAATATAATTTCTATCAGAAATACACCACAGAGTATTTTGCTTACTGGAAATAGAAAATTTTAAGTCCTTTAGTTTTCAATTGAAGCTAAATAAACCGAATTAGTGGAAGTAGCTATATTTACAGAAGAATTTTACAAACTTAGTAGCAAAGGAAAATGTTGATTCAGTTTTAAACATAAATCCAAATACAGTAGTAATTTGTTCTAATTCATAACTAATTATGAGATAAATAAACCAAAGCATGCTTCAATCAGTTCCCGGGTATTGTAATTCAGCAAATAAAATTCTGTAAAAACAAAAATTAATAATTAAAGACTTACCCCATCTTATGATTCTGAATTCGTCCGAGGAATGACCCCTATTTTTAAACTTCCATAGTGTTTAGACCCCAGTTTGGGGGTTAAATAATTGCCCATAACAGGAATCCTAACAGGTGCTACCACTCCGGGTTAGGGTGGATCTGAGAACAACAACAATTAAGAGGTGGTTTCATGTTCCTCACAACCTACCAGTCAGAAGTCTTGCTGCCGTATGCAGTTTACTCTCATGCCCAGAACCCATGCGGTTATGTGAGAAAATAACAATCTTAGTTAATGAAAAAAGACGATATTCACTCCCCAATAGTACCCAAGCCTACTTTGAAAAGTGAAAAGCAAATTCTCAATTCGATGGTTTTGATTATCTTCTGAATTCTCCAGACATAAGTCTACCTAATTACTTCGTTTATTAATGTTTGCACAATTTTTTCAAAATTCGGAAAAAGCCTTCCGAGATTTAGAGAAGTATATGTCGCAAAAGCTCTGTTGTAATCTTTTCATAACTTTATTAAATAGTTTCAAGTATTGGCAAATATGTTTCAACGTAGTTTATTTTTCCTTTTTATAATCATACTTTTAAAGAATTAGCAGCTATTTTATTCTGGCGATTATTTTACTAATAGCCTAACAACGTAAGGCATATGTAATACCAGTTCAATTTGCTAATAAAACATTTCTAAAAACATTAAAAACAGACAGACTTTATTATATGATTATCGTTAATTATTTTGAGGTTGTTTTCTATTTTAGTGCAATTTTGTTCTTATTTCCTTTTGCTAATGGAAATGTATTCTTTTTAAAAACACAATCGGTGACACAGTCTGATAACCTTTAAAATGTAAAATAAAATGGGATCATGGTAACGTTGAATGTCTCATATTTTAGAATTATGTACTTGTTTTGTTCTATCTGAATTCTAAAATTTTTACTTTATTGTAAAATCAAAAGTAGCAGCTAAATATTAATGTTATTGTGTTATTTATTTATTTCTAAACTGATTCTCACTATTCATCATCAGATCATATTCTATAAAGATATTTGCAATTAATTCTAAATATTAATTAACGCTACATTATTTCAAATAAATATCCTTCAATATCCCCAAAGAACTTAAAGAAAACTTAAATTTACATTTTTATTCCAGTTATTAATTATTAACAAGGAGATAACTGAACATTTCCCCTGTATCATCTTCCTGAGTAACAAACAGTATAGTGGCCATTGCTCATATATTAACTGTCATCATTCAAAGAATCCATGAATCACCAAAGTGATTGCCCTAGATATCTCAAAGTCTTATGACTTTGTGGCTACACAAACTCTAATAGCTATGCCATATATAGTCAAATAGCAAATCTTTTCACTCAGGGAGGTTTATCAAGAATGTGCATTGTGGTGCAGTGGAAATCGGCCCGGAGCGAGAAATCGAGAGGCCAGGATCGAATACCAGTTGAATTCCCTGCATTCACTTACGCACAAATGCCTTTGGGAAAGGTATTAATTCATCTCTTCCCTCCAGTTATGGGTTAAATAACATGACAGATTGGGTTCTATAGCCTTGGCTGGCAGCCAGTCTACCGCAGAAAGTAATAGAAACCTACTGTTGGATAATCTTTGGCCCAGTCAATCATGTCTTTTTCGAGACATGATCACCCAAGCGTGTATCACGTATGGCACTTACCTGACTGACTGAAGTTTATCAAGATCATTGTGAGAGGCGTATTTTCTCAAGCTCATGAGATTAATTGAGGCGGCTTTAACGCTCTCTCGATGGTTATGCTATTTTTCTTATTTTTATTAATGATTTACTGCATATATTCAAATATACTGTGAGTTTTTATAATCATTTACGCATAAGTAGTGGTTGCACTATACACAAGAAATTTTTAATGAGGTTGAAACTCATGCATGTTTGCTGACCGGTTGCCCAGATATTCTTTATGGAAGGGTAAGCTTATTTAGCCTCCCTCGAGTAACCTAGATCATTTATTTGTTATAACATACGTCCAGAATGATGCCCACTAGAGCAATATTTTATTACGGTATGCCTAGTAATATTGCTTTGAAAATGTGATTCTATTATACACGAAATATATGAAAGAAAATCTATATTTTTATAAAAAAAAATCTAAAGAGGTTATAATATATATGAATTATACTCATTCCCGAGTATATTCGGTGCTTTAAACATTTTCACATTGTTAGTAGACATCTATGCAGAAGTTACATTTTATAAATTGACTTTCAAAAATCAAGTTAATCAGCACCTTGAAGCTGATCTCTACTCTGATTTATCTCTGACAGTTCAATGGAAAAAAAAAAGTCTTGTAAATTAAAATACATCACACAGCAAGCAGTTGTGATTTCAACAACACCAACCAAAGACTGAATTTTCTCCCATAATTATAGCATTTACACTGTCAATGAGTTTCCCTGCTTGAAAAACTATGTTTTCTTCAGATCTCAATTACGAATTCATACTTGCGGTTTCTTGCGACTTATAGTGATAGATAGTCAGCTTATCTTATCGCTTCAGAAAGTACCTAATTCCTTCTGTCTCTCTTTATCTTCATATTAGACAAAAATGGTGTGTTTTTGCCACATCTTGTAAGCAGCTGCTCAATATTCACTTTTCGAACTTGATAGCGTAGAAAACCTTTTTCGCGGCCTTGTGGTTAAAGACCTCTTATCTACTGTGTGGTCGTCCCTACTCTATAGACTTAACGCTGTATTACATATCAGTACCCATCGCTATATTTATAGCAAATATTCATGATTATCTCTATTTTTAGATCCACCAATTCATGTCTGATAGAACACGTCATATTATTTCTATCGAATCGAATTTCACTCACATCCTGCGTATTTCAGTTCTAAGCATAAAGTACCTGTTAGTTATTCTCCCTAGAACAGCTGCTTTATATATCAAGCGTTCGCAGCTTTCCTGAACTATTTAAAGTCAAGAGTTAATCTTAATATATCATCAATATCCTTATAATTGTTAAACGTTTTCTGTCCTCCCTATCCTCATAATCCACATAACTCTCTTATTATCATAATTTTAATCGTTATCTATCTGCATTATCTACATAACCTTCATTTCTTATATCTTCTGTAAAACTACATTCTTCTTAGCATCATAGTTTTTAGTTGTTATCTATCCTCATTAGCCTCATAACCTTCATTCTCCTTACCCTTAACTCTTCCTTATCATACTTTTCGTTGATCTTTATCTATCGTCCTTATCCTCATAAAAAATTCCTATTTATACTTCTTGTCATGACATTCTTCTTATCATAATAATCATTAATCCACACCTATCGTCCTTATACTTATAATCACTTTCTATTTATACACCTTGTCCTCATATCTATACTCGTTCCTCAAAATAATCGTTAATTGTCAACTACTTTCCTTATCCACATGATCACTTTTTATTTATACTCCTAGTCTTCATATCTCCCTGATCAAAGTAGTTGTTAATTGTTATCTATCGTTCTAATCCTCATCATCACTTTCTATTTATACTCCTTGCCATCGCTTCCTTCTTTACCATAACAATCTTTAATCTTTAGCTTTTGTTATTATCACCATCATTCCTTTTTATTTATACTCCTTGTCATCTCATCCTCCTTATTGTAATAATCATTAATCGTTATCTATTGTACTTATCGTTATAATCACATTCTATTTATACTCCTTGTCATCACATCCTGTTTATCATAATAATCGTTAATCGTTATCTATCGTCCTTATCCTCATAACCACTTTCTGTTTATACTCCTTGTCCTCGCATTCTCCTTATCATAATAGTCGTTGATCGTTAATATATCCTCCTCATCGTTATAATCTTTACTTTCTCTTTTCCCTCACACCCACCATATTATCACAATGGATAATCATTATCTATTCTCATTATCCTCATAATCTTTACTTTATCTTTAATTCTTTTAAACACCTCATTAGACATAATCATTTTAACTGAAACTCTCTACAATGAGTGTCTCTCGAGAATTACACTGGGGAAAGTTTAGTATATAACTACTCCATTAAGACAATATATCTTACTATTTATAATGACAACAAATAATCGTCCTTGTTCTTTGGCTAACATAATATGGCATCGGAAAAAGCGTAGTTATTTTACATTTTTAATTTTTTGATAGGCTATCTATCTTAGATAGGGTTTGATATTATTTAATTTTTCGAAATTATACATTGCCAATATCTTCAATATAAATAGAAATAAGTAATCCAGAATGCAAGCAAAAAATTATGTGATATTTTTGGTAAAGATTGGGCATACGTTGTAACCAAGCTTTAAGTGTGAATTCCACGCGCACATGGAACAAAAATTATCAAGCTTGTTCAGCTTTTGCTTTTCGCGATACTTTAGAAATAGGGAGTTTAGCTTCACTATCATTTTTATGCGCAATGGGAGATTATTTTTCATTAAGTTTTGCTGTTGCAGTTTCTAGAAAATTCTACCTGGAACATTGCTTAAAGTTTAACCTTAATGGCAGTATTTAAATTGATAAATTTGTGTCTTTTGACAGCCTCTGTCAATATCAGAGTAGTGATAGCATTTTCGTTGTCTTTGACATTAAACTGAAATTCTTATTTATTCTAAAATAGGCCATAATAATCTTGAATAATATCAGCAAAGAACTAAATTACAACATTCAATTCGTTTTAGAAATTACAACCCTGCTAATTATCTTTAACATCAACTATTACTTTATTTATTTTACATTGTTGCCTTTATAGCTATGTTTACGACATAGTACTCCCCGGTCTTCCTCAGCTGATAGGAATTTGAAACTGAACCCTTTATTTCAATTACTGGAGTATATGATTCTCATGCCATGTGTGATGCCAATTCTAGAAGCCATGAACTTATCTCCCTTTAACTCAGCTCTCTAAGTTTTGTGTTAACCATTGCTGTAGTCACGTAGTGAACTCACAACTCTTTGGTTCAAGTAAGTGGTACTAACCAACGCCTATATCCACTAGACTATGTGTTCTTGAGGATATACATTAGTATTCGAAATAAAAAGTCTCGTTCAAAATTCCCAGCACCTGAAGAAGGCTGGAGCGTACAACGGCCGAAACTTCGTAAACATGGCAATAAAGATAAGGACAATAGTCTGAATTGTGTAAATAATATAGATACAACCTCATCTCAGAAATATAACCAAATATTAACTATTACAGTTAAAGAATTTAAGAAAAATTTTAAACCAGGTGAAAAATATTTGGACTATTTACATTGTTCGGACTATTGTCCTCATCTTTGTTGTTATATTTACAACGTTTCGAAGGTTGTACTCTCCGACATTCTTTAGGTGATTGAAATTTCAAATCGAACCCTTTATTTTGCCTACGAAATAAAGGGTTCAGTGTATAAAGCGATGTTTGAAGCAATCTAGTGGCTTGATATAAAGAGTTGTGAGTTCACTACCTGACCAAATCAAAGATGAAAAAGAAGAAAAAACTTAGAACTTGAAATTATTAAAGGGAAATCAAACACCTATTCCAGAGTTAACGGAGGTAGAGTCTCTTTTAAGTCACAGCAGATAATATAGGGTGAACGTCTTGGATGTGGAGTTGTGGGTGTGACGCACCTCGCACGGGCCAACAGTAATTGACGAAGTATGTAATCTAAATTATACGAGTTTGAGGTTGTTGATCTTTTCAATCGGAAGTATTATATCTATTAGACACCCGCATTAACAGACATGTTGGATTCAACTGCATTTAGTATTCCTGGCCTGATTTCAGGAAGTAATTATGATACTAGATATGAAGCAGGAATTTCTGTTTTCATTCTAGGCTTTTTCGACACAATTGTTTTTTCTAATGTGAAACAAGGTTTAGTTACGAGGTCACTACTCATGTTGCCCTTTAGAGCCATAGAAATACCGCATCTACTGCTTACAGCAACAGTGATGTCTCTAGGTCAAAATGGTTTGACTGAGCCCAGCTGATTTTAAATTTAGTTAAATACCCTTAGAATATTTGCTTTATCACACCAACCAGGTAAGCGACTCCATTCAATCCTGCTATTAACCTAGACAAAGATTTATTACTCCCTTTTTTAAAAGAATTAAGGTGAAATGAATGATCGAATGTAATTTGGACTCAGATTATGGATTCTATTGTTTGCATAAACTGGCCATACATTCAAGAAAATTTAGATAATATAGAAAGTTTGCAGCTAATTTGTACTCCGTGGTTGAATAATGAAATTTCAAACATAAAAGTACTGCATGATTATTTATTAAAGTTATTAAAAATAGTGTAAATAAGTTCAAATAGGGAGACAACTAATTCCCTTGCTATAGCATAAAAAGAAAATCTACTTACAAAAAGTAAAAGATGGCGCAATAAGCGGTCAGCTTTATGATCAATCTTTAACAAAGCGGACGTTTGCTAAATTCAGAATATTAAACAATAAAAAAGAATTCATTTAGTTAAGTTCCATATGTGATCTAAGCATAGGAGATCGTGTCTCTTTCAGTCCATGTCAGACTAGGCAGATGATTTTCATGCAGTAGGTTGCCATTTCATTCTGCGGTAGACAGTTTACCAAACGATGCTACAGAACTCAATCTATCCCGCTATTCGACTAATAACTGGATGAAAAAGATATTGATTAATGCCTTTCCCAAAGGTATTTAGGCGTAAGTGAATACATCGAATTCAACCGACATTCGAACTCAACATCCATTCAAGCCCCTGTCCATTACACCACAAAGCACATCTTTCGCTGTTTTCTCTTCATCTTCCTTTTTCGACGTCGACGGTAGCGGCAACGACAGCGAGCTGAAGCTGATGCTGATGGGTAGAAGGACGGGATCTTCACACAACGGACAGGTCTCATATGCCCATAGCATTGTTATTGGGCAGTTCATTTACTGCAACTGTAGCAGCAGCGGGTATGTCTAAGGCAAAATAGACTCACAGAATCAGGCTGATTTTAGATTCAGATTTGTTCTTATAGACGTGTTACTAAGCAAAGCCCTGGCTGGTTTTCTATTTAGCTGGCGGGTAGACGAGATGGGTTCAAAAACTTCCCAAGGGTATTTGTGTGACAGTGGGAAACAGAGTTAGAATTTGTTTATGGATGTCTTTCAGAGTCGCTACCCGTTAAATCACCAGTACAGCTGAAACGAATTATGTTGGCCTTTCTGTCTCTCGTTTATTTTTCTTTGTTATAAGAGGACACATGTTGTAATGTTTTAAACATATCAAGGATCCTATTTGATAAGGACTGATACAAAAAACTGACTGCCTAACAGTAATGTATGCTTGAATTTTCTTTCTGTCAATGTTTCCTTATTTTACACCTGTTAAAAGCAACGCCTTGTTATTTTAAACTTTTTTATCAGACATAAATAAATTTTACGGCATTCAAACTATGCATAAATTTAATTTAATAACGAATCGTTTTAGTTTCAGTTGTGTGTCACATAGACTAACATTTTTTTCAAGAGTTGTATTTTCATATACCGATTAATAACTTTGCTGATACTGACGAAATTGAAATCAACAAGAGTTGTTTAAGCTTTCTTTTAAGAGCTGGGCAAAGACTAAAGCTAATTCTTCAACTTCATTGGTTCGCTGATGAGATCAATTGAGCGACAAATTGGGAATTGCTACGTAAGTGCTTCTGGCAAGAAAAAACCGCCCCTGAAGGTAGAACTGATAAGAACAAAGGCTATCGGTTTCTTCCGTGCCATCAAGGGTTACTTTTTCCTCTTTCTTTTCTTCTTGTTTGTTACAATTAAATTTCTGCTTAATTGATTCATCAAAATGAAATAAATTTAGTGTAATATAATGAATTTGCGTTTGCCTTGTTTTGCACCATAACCAAGACAATTTACGGATACAATTCTTGTTCATTTATGCGCCTTCGGAACCTAGATAGGCAGAGCTCTCCACAACTTCCCAACTTTTATAGTTCTTATAGTTAGTTGTCTTTTTCATATCCCTCTCACTCCTTTTCCTGCCACTATTTACACAAAATCGTTAGTATTTGCAAAATTCGCTATTTCTCTCTACGCTACTTGTCTTCAGTATGTCATGTGAGTGACAACTTCCCCAAAGCTTCTTTCCTCATTATGTGTCCTATAATCTTCAGCAGTCTCCTTGTCATTGTATGTATTTGTTTTTGTCTATATCTCTGAGATTATGTAGTATTTACACTATATTATTTGGACTATTGTCCTCCTCTTCATTATCATGTCCACGACGTTTCGGCCTTTGTACGATCCGTCCTTCTTCAGGTGCAAGGAATTTTGAACTGAACCCTTTATAAAGATCACTTGGATATATCATTCTCATTCCTTGTTCAAAGTTTCTGGTAGTCATAAATTATTACCTTTTAACCCGTCACTTTCTGACTTGTTCACCACTGCTTTAGTCTGGTATTGAGCTCACAACTATTTAGGTCAAGTCACTGGAACTAACCAACACCTATATCCACATATTATTTCTCTTCATACTATTCATTCTAGTCCATGTTCATTGATGCAATTCCGTTAATTAGTTTACTTGTTGTTCTCCTTGGTTATTCTTCCCTTCTGTAAATCCTGTGCTGGTCAAATTGTGTCTCCTAGAAATCTCAACTGTCTCTTTCTAATCACAAGTGTCCCACTTTCCTTAACTTCATCTCTACTCACATGTTTCGCCCATGTTATTCTAAGCATTCTTCAGTAGAACCGCATCTCTGTTGCCTCAACTTTTCTCTTCTTTTGTGACGAAGTTGTCCAACATTTACTGCCATACAAATTAATTGATATTAATTCGTGGTTCAGCACGCGTCTTTTTCCCCAATTTCTCATTAATTTTGCTTTTGAATTATATAACTCTAAAATATGGTGAAAAAGGCTTTGTATAATTATTTCATCTAAAGCAAGGTAATAAATCTACTTAGACGCAAGGGGTTACTTAGGGTTAGAAAATATGAGAAAACTAAGAAGGAGAGAGAATAGAAGAACAGAAATTAAGAAGACAGATAATAACAATTGCTATTGCATTGAAATTTTTGAAGATTAGACTTGACTGGAAATCAAGGAGCCGATAGAGAGTCTCACAAAATGAGAAGTACAATAGAATAAACTATTAGCATAGAACTTACGATTACGTCTAACAACTTCGACTGTAAAATGATGGGAGTTTGGTACCGCTCTAGTCTTCTTCTTAAATATGGCAAGGAAGTTGAAAAAGCTATGGAAAATGACTGTTGAAGTATTTTCTGTAATATTGGTGCGATTGGAATGCCATCAACTATCATGAAAGTGCATTTAGGAAAAAATAGAATTTCAACAAAGATTATAATGCCCAGAAATCTGTTGTTATTTACTCTGTAAGCATTCTCCAAAAAGTTATTGAGATGTGTATTGTTTAAAACCATGTCTCAAGAACAACATTTCTATTGATGCCATTGTATAAAATATTCTTTTTCATTTCCTCTTTTTCTTCTTCTTCTTCTTTTTCTTCTTCTTTTTCTTCTTCTTCTTCTACTTTCAGGACGTAGACAATCATGGCCTTCCACATCTTCCTATCCCCTGTAGCTCTGAACACCCGTTCTCTTATTACCCTTTCCCAAACCTGCTTTGCTATCCAATTTCTTAAGAACATCACGTATGTTAAGCGTTGATTCCACTGTCTCCCCTTCCCTTTAATTATCCCGGGTGTATTAGATTCTTAAAGCCTTCCTTCCTCATTACACGTCCCGGAAACTTCGGCTGTCTTATCCTGATGCTAAGTATAGGTTTTCTTTTCGTTCTATCCTCTCCAAAATCTCGTCGTTGCTTACATGTTTAGTCAATGGTATCCTCATGATCATTCTGTAGAACTAAATTTCGGTTCTTTCATGTCTTTTCTTATTACTGACCTTATATTCATAAATGCTAGGCACCATAGACGAAAGTACATCTGATAATTATCACTAAAATATTTATGAACAAAAAAACAGAGGGAGCTACGCTATGACGGTGGGAAAGTGATTGTAACCGAGATACCAGGTAAGAACTAGGAACATTGCAGATTCTACTTTTGGATTTTATCAAGAACATCTAAATATATAGCAGGAGAATCAGATCAGATATGACAGCAATATTCAAAGACGAACGGTAGACTTCGAAATATGCAGAATTCTGGCAAGGAACAATGTCTAGCACGACAAAGTGTGCAAACTTTCCTAGTAAAAGACTTTGGAAATGATCTGAATCATTTCTGAAACTTTCGCAAAATCGCGAAAATATATGCAACAGGCGTCTCCAGGCAATATATGTAGTCAGTGTAAATGATCGCAAAACCCTTACATAGAATTTGGATGAATTGTAGACAGAAGAAAACCTTAAAGCAATACATGCAACGCTATTGAAATTTTTCGAAAGTCTTGATATTTTATCTTAACTTGCTGTCACTTGGTGTCCAATGAAGACCACCTGGAATTTTTTATGGAATTATGCAAATGATAATAAGATGAATAAGACGAAAGTGTATCCTCATTCCCAAAGCCACACAAAGACATACATACGCTTGAAAGAAAATATTTACTTATGCCTGGTAATATACAGTCTTGAATCGAATCGCATACAGAGACACACATAGTTTGCCAACGCATATATAATAAAAAATACTGACATGTGCGCATGCGCTCAGATGATGACGGTAATGTGAGATGTCGACTTGAATGTATTGGACAGTTTCGGGTACTGAATGAAATAGTCGCATTGTGTGACGTATGGGAGCCGGGCGACCTGGCATGACATCCATCACGTTGGCGGCGGCTTTTGTAGTTGGGCTCATGTCGCCAAGGACAGCTGACAGCACATCCGGACCGGGCGACAAATATCCATAACAGGGCGGAGAGACGGTGTTGACAACATGATCGATACACAGGACAAAAAGGATAGAATAACAGATAGGATTAAAGAAAGAAAGGAAAGCAAAAAGAATGACAGAATAAAATGTTAAAAACAATATTAAAGGAAGGAAACATTTAGGGGAAAGCCATGTTGAGTATGAACATTGGAAAGACCGGAGAGAAGTAAAGAGTTAAATCATAGAGAACGAAATATGGAACGACGAAAAAGAAAAGAAAGATTTTCTTTTTAACAGTAAGCATAATGAAGTATAGAAGCGAGAACGATTGCTGATTAAAAAGACACGAAAAAGAACAAAATATCAAAAGAATGGAAAGAAAAAAGAAAGAAAGAAAGAAAGACAGAAAGAAAAAAGAAAGAAAGAAAGAAGAAAGAAAGAAGGAAAATAACAACAACATGAAGTAAAAAATGTGTATAACAGAAAGACAAAAAGACAGAAAAGAAATAGCAACATGAAGTCAAAAATAGGCAGCAGAAAGAAAAAAAAACAAGAATATAGGAGAAAAATACACAACCTGAGTTTAAAGAAAATAAGAGCAGATGAGAGAACGAAAAAAAACATAGCGAGAAGGAAAGAAAGAAAATGATATAAACTTGAATTTTAAATAATCTAAAAGAAGATCAAACAAATAATGTGAGAAAGAAAGAAGATAATAAACTGAAATAAAAAAACATATATATTTAAGACGGCAACAGAAGGAAAGAAAGAAAGTAATAATAACAAACTGAAATAAAAATAAAGTGGGCAACAGAAAAAAAACAGCAAAGTAAGAACGTGTGAAAGAAAGAAAACAATCAGAATTGGATAATAAATAAGTAAATAGTAGAAAAAATAGAAAAGAGTGATTATTAAAAATAATCAAGTAAGAACAAATATATAACAGAAAAACAAAAAGACTGGATAATAAACGATAACAAAAGAAACAGATTACAAAAAAGTAAAATAAGAAACAAAAAATAGAGAAACAAAAAATTTTTAACAGTAAAAGAGAGAATAGATACAGATGAAGATAATGTAAAGATAATAAAAGACCATAGAGGAAAAAATACTTTACTCAATAAACAAGAAGAGAAAGACGATCAATATGAAAAAGCAGAAATGTAAAACTAAATAGAGAAAACCGATGTACAACGAAGGCATATTTAAAAAAAAATAAAAAAGGACTTGATTGAAACAAAGTCGGAGAGGAAGATGAACACGGAGACCGAATCAAGAAGGAAAAAGTACAAAGGACAACTGGATGAAAATATAATGAATGAGAGAGAAATATGTAATGGCTGCAAAACGGTAAGCGGCAAGAGAATGTGAAGAAATGAAGAACTGCAAGACGAGACAAGAAAAAGGCTAGAAGACAAAATGGAAAGCGGGTAAAGGATGCCTGCATCATTAGTAAAAGGTCTGTGGAGTATTGCGGAGATCTGCAGGGAAGGTGTCAGAGGCGAATGAGTGATTACTAGATAAGGAGCGAAAAAGTGGGTAATTGTTGGATCAGTTTCAAACTGTTAAGCGACTCATTGCAAAACTATTTAGAATCCGTATATTTTGCCCTTACCTTTTCATACGCACATGCGGACACACACATACATACGTACATGTGGCAAGCGAGAGCGTGTGTGTGTATGTGTGTATGTGTGTGTGTGCGTGTGTGTGTGTGTGTGTGTGTGTCTGTGTGTGTGTTCCTGCGTATATGTATGTTTGTGTATGCTTTTATTTAATATTTAAATTATGAAATGTTCACAAATGGACACATATTCATAAAGTTAGTAATGCCAATTTTTATTGAAAATTGATATTGAAAATGAGAGAAATATATACTGAAATATTAATTGAAATCCAAACCCAGGAGACGAAATTAAAAACAAATAGATATATTTATTTAATTGAGACTCACATTTGTCGTTTTCACGTTGAGAGAGAAAGGGATAACTCAGCTGACCACCATTTAACAACCCTTCACAAATAAGATTTCTCCTTCTCTCTCTATCTCTCTTTCTCTCACTCACTATATATATATATATATATATATATATATATATATATAAACTACCCACTATAGCTAGCATAGCATCTATTTATCTCTCCTTATCTCTCTCTCTCTCTCTCTCTCTAGATAGATAGATAGATAGATAGATAGATAGATAGATAGATAGATATGAACATATTCAGAGAGATATGTACTGTGATAGATAAAATATGCAATAGATAAATATTTACTAGTGTGCGGGGTTTACAGTGTGAGGAAAGATTTGTTACAGGGATTCAAGAAAATAGATCAAAATTGAGGTTGCATTTAAATTTTTGAGATTGGTAGCTATCAGGGTAGCAAGTAATCAGAAGGGAGTAGGAAAGTAGTAGAAAATAAACTATTAAAATAGAAGTTACGGTTACATTTAACTATTTCAGTGGAAAAAAGGTAGGATCTAGATGACATTCATGTGATCGGAAAAAAAGCTAGTCATAGCAGTTGCCATGAAATATTGTAGAAAAGACAGAGTAAAGCAACGCAACGTCAAGGAGAAAAAGACTGAAATAATCGAGATGCTAACTTAGGATCGATTACACTGCTGTTTTTTTTTGGGGGGGGGGGAATTTTGTAAAGAATCTCCTGATGAATAGCAGGAGCACCAGCCAAGATGTAGCAACAATATTCAATGCACAGGCGAATGTGTATTTAAACGTATGCAAGATTGATTCTGACGAGAAAACATTTCTGACACGGCACAGCGATTCAAACTTTCTAGAATAGACGCAGCCAAAGATACGATGTAGTCGTTCCACTTCAGGTCAATTGAAAAATAAGGCTAGCTCGACGCATTGTGTTACTCTCAGATCGAAGGTTGTCAACCTTGTCAACCCTACCTATGATGAGTTCCTCCATATCAATATGAATCATTGGGGTATTATATCGAGGACCTCAGAGCCCACATTTAAAGGCCTGTTCAGTAGGCGACCATAGTGCTTCTTCTATCTTTGACCGTGACATCCATATTTGGTGTTTATTGACTTCCTCTGTCCTGAGAAGAGATCGTGGTGGATCTCGGGCCAGATATTTGTTTCCTCAAGCAAATATTTTTTTCTGCTCCGTATTATTCGAATTCGCTACATTCTGTATTTCATTTGTTATCTTTGACAACCAATTTTCTTGCATAGTTCAAAGAACATATTGAGCCTCTGCTTTTGCAGATTTAAATTCTTTGTACGTTTTGATGTATTGTTCTTTGGACAGGTCTATTTTTGGTAACACAGAACTTCGTATCCGATTCTTTCTAGCAATGATCTCCCTGATAGCGTCTTCATTTTCATCAAACCAGCCTCGATGTTTTGCTGACATTTTGCTAAAAACATCTTCATTCACTTCACATATATTCTTCTTCAAGGATTCCTATGAAGATGCATCATTGATTTTAACAAGTTATTGTTTTAGTGATCCCTGCATTTCCTGCGAGTCAGTTTTGCTACATTCAGACATGCAGAAGGATTTTCATTGTTTTGTCCAGTTGCTGGATTAAGAACAAAGTCAATATAGGCCATCTCTAGGACATAATCAGTTTAACAAATCGCACAATGCATAGATCTAACAATATGGACATCCTGCGTATCCTTCTTGTTGACAATGACTAAATTAATGAGATTCCACTATCGTGAACAAGAAATGTTTCCACGTTATACCAGGATCGCCACTGCTTTAATTGGGTACTGGCGATAAAAGATTAAAATCAGTAGAAAGTTCGAGTAGCATTAAACCATTAGTGATGATTTACCTGACGCCATATTGCCCAAAACTACTCCAGGTCCCCCAATCCGTTTTAGCTCAGGCACTGAAGTCACCGAGGAAAACAATCTTGTCCTCTTTAGAAATCATAGAACTAAGCCTTAAAAATGCTGGTATTGTCCATTGTTTGACGTAGTCACTAATGATTGTAGGGCATAGTGATCCATGAAAGTGTAGGTGAGGGATCATTAAATACTCACTGATTCCTTTAGAAGTTTCAACAAGCATTGTTACAAGTGTGCTACAGCTACTCTATCTTCCACAGTGCGTTTTTTCTTGCAGAAGTGTGGCCACCTTTAACTTCTGGAAGTTGACCATCACAAACTAAATGAGTTTTGGGGAGAGCAGTTGCATCTACAGAATTTTACTCTAGCTCCCTAGATACTAGAGCTGTCCTGCGTTTAGGAACAGATCCCAAAAGATTATCTATAAGAGTCAGTACGTTCCAACAAGACAGTTTCAATTCCCTCCTTAGTTTTTTTTTTTTTTGTTAATTTTTTTTTTCGAAAAAACTGGCTAGATAGATAAGACAGGCAAATTTTGAGTTAACTTTCTAGACCCTTCCAGCAAACTTCTGGTTATCAGTATTCTCCTTAAAAGAACTGCTGAGACACCCTGAAAGAACCGAAAGCAAACCCTATCTCAATGAAGGTGAATTAGCGACTTTAATTTACTAGGTGGCCGTCAGATGTGCAGGTCAGCAACTACGCACTTCCAGTCCGTCAAACTTGTACGTCTCACTCTACTGACATCGCCATCGAATTGATAAACTACAAGCTAGCAAGTTGTCAGTAATGCCCATGCGAGTTTTAAGATCGGATGCAGCTTGCACAGCACTATATCGACCCCCACCACACAAACACACGACCGAAAAACAAGCAATTGCAAGATATCTGGTGTGGCTATGAGGCAGGTTTTATATCAGAGTTACTTCTAGATGATCACAGAAAATCTTGGGAGGTCCCATTTTTAGTGGAGTTATCGTTCATCTAGATAGCAGCCAAGATATTTCTAAGGCCTCGCGTAAAGATTGCTAGACAGACGTGGACCGTTCAAAGAGGTCTATCCGCCTGTTGATAGGTCTTGCTTTTTTCCTGCAAGTTTTCCATCTACTGTCTTCACCAAGTAAATCTAGTGGGGGAATTAATTTAGTCACAGATTGCCCGATTATGCAAAAGGTATGACCAGCTTACATGTAGTATCCCATCGGAATGACCTGACACTTAACCTGACGTATATATATATATATATATATATATATATAAACATATATATATATATATAAACATACACACATATATATATATATATATATATATATATATATATATATGTGTGTGTGTGTGTGTCGAAATAAAAGTGAATAGCATAATGTTACTCGATATTCAAATAACGAAGTAACAGGTTTCGCTCCGGCTCTTCAGGCCTTATCTGGAGATTCAAACTTAGAAGAAATAACCCATGAAATGTGTAATGGAAAGAAAAAAAACACAAATGTAGGAAAAAACTATGAATGTAAAACAAAGAACTAGAGACAAATAGCAAGTCCAAACAAACATTCACGCTGTTTACAAAGAGAAGGTAGTCGGGGACCCTATATAAAGAGCTCCAGGACTTTAGAATGAAATATAGAGTGTGACCAGGATATAGCCGTGAACCAGTCAACACTGAAATCAACAGCACACTTTCTGTTATTTAACAGGTGCTCACATATGGTGAAACTGTAAATATTTGGGACAAGTTCACTCAAAGCCAATTTTTGATTCCTAATCTTAGTAGAAACGTGTTGTTTAATTCTCATATCTAGGCGCTGAGTAGTTCTCCCTACTTCTCAACCACAATTATATTTATAAATAACAGAATTTACTTGGTAAGGAGGAAAGAACTTCCTTGCGCCCAGAACAGAAAATAGGCTGGGTATGAAAACACTCGATGAAGTCAGTCTAGTCAAGCTGTCACAACTAGCTCAAAACCAGGGGAGTCTAAGATAAACAAGGCATTTTCTAACTGTACAATATTTGATCTTTCTGAATTCTACAATCTTGTCACGGATAATGGAATGAAGAGCATTAGGGGGATACTGAAAACCACATAAAGTCTCCGCCACAAAATCAATTTCACCATCCAAAAAGGACTCTGAACATATTCTTAATGCCCTATGTATAAGGGTTTTAATATTGTTTATCTTCTCCTCAGACAAAAGGAATTCCAGCGCGTATATAACCCGCAAATGTCGGTTTCCTATATACTGAAGTGAGAAAATGTTGTTGAACCAGGACATTCAAAAAGGCCAGTTCAATATTAGATTCTTTCTCAGCCATAAACCACAAGGCTGGATGAATACTATTAAGGAAAGGGAAAAACTGATTAGCCCCAACTTCATTGTTAAATAAACAAGAAGTATCAACAACGTATCGACAATACAGCTGAGGACGAAGTACACTATCACGTATTCTCTCCTCGTGAAAGCACACAAAAATATTGACCAGTTCCAAATACAGATTCAGGAATACTAAGCAGAGACAAAGAACCGCAATAAAGCAAATCACAGTTAATATTAATTGTCTCGAAAAGCGGGACACAAGTGAATGAAAAATAAACATCAAAAGAACACATGAACTTACCTGAAGATAGATAGATTTCGGATGCAGTCAACAAAGGAGAACGAATCGCTTATACAAAATCTACTTAAGTGCTGGAATACCGGTTCCCAAAGTTACGACAGCCATCTGGCTACCTTGTGTTGGCCTGATCCAATCATTGACAGAATGAATCTCAACGGCACCTCATCTTAGTGAATGTTTGATAGCTCATATAAACGAGGACGATTTGATACGGACGATCGAATTTTATTTGAAATTTCCTGAAAAAGAACCTCAATTTTTAAGCACATCAATTCGGAAATGTTATTTCACTTGAGGTAGTTGCATCACACGTATTCATAGATCTTAGCTTAGTAAATTTAGATGTGTCTTCCGAGATCAATAACATCATAGCCACATAATCTGCACGGTCCTTGAGAACGACACCAGTACCCTTATCCGGTCTGGAGATCACGAAATCAGAATTTTTTTAAGTGAATTAATACTTCGTTGGTGTTCAGCTTTCCATTTTGATTCGGCTGATGCTACTGAAGAACTAGCAAACATATCTGCAAATTTATTCAACTGGGCTTTTAAATCACTAAACGCATCAATAGAAATAGTTGGTAGTTTTGTCAACTGAGCGTACAAGACGTCAGACTCAGAAAAAAATCTTTTCATTATCAGCCATAGATGGTGGAATACAAAATTCCGAGCCATGAGCAAGAACAAACGACTCAAGCTCAGTCAGTTCATGAGAAGACAGATTTACAATACTATTCAGATTTGGTTTCATTGTGCGTCCATATCTCTTATGTACCAAACATTTTAATTTGGCCTCATGCTTGATTGATAATTTAATACAATCTCACTGATGAACCAAACCCAAATACCGAGAGAACCACACCCAATCTAAAAAGAAATTAAATTTCTACATAAGCACCAGAGATCTATAATATTCTTTTTTTTTAAACGCAGGCTTCTGGCTGAAATTTGTTGAATAAGATATTTAATGAAAACACATTCAATCTTCCAACCAATATGTAATCTGTTTATCTTAGTCTTCCATTATACATATATACATATATATTCTAAAACGTACCAACGGAACTTTTGGCTCACTTTTAGATTTAGTTCGTATATACATATATGAGTGTGTGTGTACATATATATGTATACATATGTGTTAATTTACATATATATATACATGCATATATACATGTATATACACATACGTATATACATAATACATACATATATAGATACATATATACATGCATACACGCATGTATATATACATATATACATATATATATATATATATATATATATATATATATACATAAATATATATACATGCATACATATTCATGATGATTGTTCCGTCTTGTCAGACGAATGGCATTCCTATCATTCTTTCCCTTCGTCTGCTACAGAACTTTTGAACAGATTGTTGCTGAGGTTTGAAGAAATGCCTGTCTCCTAGGTGAAGTACCAAACAAGGCTAATTAGTTTAGCCTACCGGAAGCAGGCTAGTTTTCAGGCCCTAGTAACTCGCCTTTCACTGTTTCTCCTCTTAGTTTTATTCCGTATCCAAAGAAACACTATTCTTAAAAATTGCTCAATACAAAGTAGAGCTACTAATATTTATTTAAAAAATTATAACATATCTTATAATATCACTACAAAAGTAGCTATTTTGTTTCGACACTACTTGTGTCTTATCAAGGAATAATGTTTATTTCGAGTTGAAGAGTTTTGAAGGGTTAAAAACTAACCCAAACCCTTAATCAGGGAAGCATTGTTACATTGTAAGGGGGCTGGGCTAGTTTTTAACCTTTTAAAAATCTTCAACTTGAAATAAACCTTATTAATTGATAAAACACAAGTGTCGAAAGAAAATAGCTATTTGTAGCGATAGTATAACATATTTATGTTATAACTTCAAAATAGATATTATATATATATATATATATATATATATATATATATATATATATATATATATATATAACGAGATTATAATTATACTCGTGTCGAAAAACCTTCCTCGAAAACATTCGACAGAAGGAAAATGATTTTCAAAAAAGAAAGACCTTAGTATATGAACGTCAGTCAAAAGTGCTCGGGCCCAGATAGCACGAAGACCAAAGAAAAATCCTCGACACGAGTAATCATCTAACAATACAGATGTAGAGTGAAATAAATAGATAACACCTGGCCAGCTTTCCCTGACGATCTGTTTAGGTGAAACCTACGTAGGTTCGTCTGGCTCATTAGGTGTTATTTATATATTTATAGCTCGAATCGCTACTTTGATGTGAATGTCTTTGAGGCTTCTGAAGAGTGGAAAGAGCATAGAATCTACGCAATGAATCTCTCTCTTCCTTGTTGAAGCATTGATGAGTTTCTTTGTGTATCCTTTTAGCCTATGCGCTGATTACTTTAATTTTCTGCGCACGTAGGTGTTTGTCTTTGTTTTGCAAATTTTTTCTTTTGGTAAACTGGAATTGTTTTCTTGTATAAGTAATTTCCTACTTTTTACATCTTTTGGCAGATATTCTGTGGGTTCCACCAACATACACACACTAACACAAGCACACAGATACATGCACACAGATAGATAGATAGATAGATAGATAGATAGATAGATATCCTAAATTAGGTTATCTTGAGATATGTTGCGTATTTTTCTTTTTATCTTTTTTGTTTTTCTCACGTAGTATTACATTTATAACAGCATCTCTTCTATCTTTTCATTTTATATCGCCCTCACATTCTCAGTAATCTCGCCCACAATCTCATTTTAGCATTGCTGGTAACAGGGAACCAAACTTTGATCGCCGGAAGGAAGAGATTGACGCGTCTCGGCAACCTGATAGTTTGCAAAATTTTCCTTCATAAGCTGTGAAGAGAACGAGAAATAGTCAATGATCTGGTTATTCTGTGGAGAGTCCGTGGAACCCTAGACGTATAATTACTACACTGTCAATCACTGATTGAATAGCCTCCCAGGATTATCTTCACGTTTTAAATAACCCTTGATACATATTCCTTGTGAATATGAAGGTAAAACAAAACACAGCCGATTATATAGGTTTCGCTATCGGTAACCATTTATGAGTGTGTAATATGACGCATTCATATTCTTTTATCTTGTAATGGATTGTCAAACTCTGTCCAGATATCTCAACCTTTCGAAAATATATTGAAAATGTCTTTTCCAAAGGAATTTCTTTTATATATATATATATATATATATATATATATATATATATATATAAAGTCCTATATATTCTTATATATATATATATATATATATATATATATATAAATGAATGTGCCTGTGCGCGTGTGTCTCTGTGTGTACATTCTTTGATGAGGCTGTGGCTATGTCAGGCGCTGTGCGCGCTTACGCTTATCTAAAGAGTTAAATGTCTGAAATAAACTAACGTGTTCAATCAACTACTGATGTCATTATACTTCCTACACTTAAAAGCATGAAATTAGTGAATCAGAAACTAGAAAACTGTTAATTACGCATACGTCAATTTTGCCATACATCTATTTTGTCATACATACATTGAAACTCGTTTAGTAATTAAATTTCTGTCCCCGCCCTACTTTCTTAGTCTTCATATGACTTGGAAATTCTATATACCCTCTCTCTTCATTGTGTCACAGAAATTTCAACCATCTCTTTCTGAGTATAAAAATCAGATTTCTTGTAATTCCTTTACTCCTTAAAATTTGCTTCTCGCTCGAGAGTTTTGTTCATAGTATTCTTAACATTAGTCCGTAGAATCTCCAGGAGTTTAAATGTAAGGTCAATAGACACCTCCTAACACACTAACCTGCTCCCATTCTATCAAACACTCTTCCCATCTGCTCAACCCTCATCCTCGGTATCCTTCCTCCTGACATTCCCTATGTCTAACCACTCCTTCTCTTTACCTTCCCCTATGTAGCCCCATGCGCAATAGTGGCAGTGGAATGCCTTGCTTGGGGTGAGATAATTAAAAAAAAAAAAGAATCACATCTCTGCAGTTTCAAATGTCTTTATCTATTCGAGTATCATGAAGTATTCCTTGTCAGATAGAAAACTACATGTTACGTACAATTTAGCAGTATTTTCTCTACTACTTTGAACGTTTTCCCATAGCTTGATATCTTTACTTTCTGGAAGGCACCTTTCTACTTTCTTATGTGCCCTAGGATTTCTGTCACAATAAAACGCAATGATTTTCAACTGAGATTTGAAGGATGAATTTCTTTATAAAATAATAACAAATACAGTCTATGCAGGGAAAGGAAACAAAATTATTAAGGATAGAATAATTGAATAGAATATATTGACTTAAAAAATAAAATGTAGACATAGCCAAGTACAGAAGGTGATCAACTGTAAACAGGGCAAATGATTTTGATTAGATTGTAAAACGTTAGATACCAAAGATAGTAATTCTCTTAAAATACTGAACTCACAACTCTTTGAGTCAAGTCCCTGGAACTAACCAACGTCTATATCCACTAAGCCCGGTGTCTTTAAGACTTGTAGTGGCGAACAAGTAACTTAGAGAGTCGGTTTAGAGGGAATAACTCATGACTACCAAAAGAGGCTTTGCACAAGGAATGAGAGTAAAATACCCCAATGTCTCGTAATAAAAGCTTTAGTTCAAAATTCCTAGTATCTGAAGAAAAACGGAACGTACAAGTGCCTAAACGTCATACCAATGGCAACCAAAATGAAAATAATAGTCCGAATAATGTAATTAGTGTTTTTTTTTATTATTTTAAATTTCAACGAATAAGAATGGTGAAACCGGCTGTAGCTTTACATGTTTTCACTACAAGCTGAAAAATTACAATCTCTAGGATAAATGTTTTAAATGATCTAGGCTCCTTCCTATCAAATCGTGAAATGATAGTCATCCTGAACACCCGCTGTTCCATATTCTTTTGTAGTGATGCAGGTTTCTCCCATGGATCCATTTTATTAATGATCTTCCAGATGGAAACTTCTCTCAACTTGGAATTTTACTTCTGTCTTAATTGTAATTCTGATCAGTTTGATAAGGTTAAAATGGTATCTAATAATGTCAGATGTAAAAAATGTTGGATCGTGTGTCGAGCTAGACAATTTTATCCCCAGAGTCTATCTTTCATATATATATATATAAGTCAACCATTCGTCCATGCTTGGAATTTTGTTACCACATATAGTCCGGTTCTCCTGCTATATATCTAGAAATCCCTAATAAAAATTAAAGAGCAATATCACTGGCCCCAATCTGGTGTGTCGGACTCAGTCACTTTCCCACAGCTGTTAGGTAGCCGCCCTTTGACTTTTCTATAAATACTTGGAATGTAATTCTTTAAGTAACCTTTCGCTATGTTGCCTAAACTCTTTGAATTTAAGCGCAGTACTATACTGGCAACTATATCTCATCAGTTCAAAATTATGTTGGCTAGATGTAACCTCAATGTCTATGTTAATGCTTTTTTCGCTTTTTTTGCTGGTAGAACTCACTTCTGCTTTCAGATTTTTCAGCCGACTTTATAATCTTCAAAACTTCAAATATCAATCACTATGTCTTGATTACTTTTATCGTACCTTAAATATTTTCTTTTTTTTAATATTTTACACCCAGTGTCATATTAGCTTTACTGTCTTTCTGAAGTTGAACTCGATTAAAAATATATTTTTTGTTTATAATATTTTCAGGATCTTACTATAAAACTGAGTCATTGTTGTCTCAAATCTTTTCTTGGGCTGTGAAGAAATTTCTCAGAATTCATTTTCGTTTAGAAAATTTGATATTACATGTAAGCATTTCAGTTACGTCTTCCCTTTGATTCTAACGAATTTTGTCCTGTTTTTTATACTTTGTTTAATTTTTGGAAGGTACCATTTGAAATTCCAATAGACATTCTGGTTTCGTTGACACATACATACCATTGTCTGATGCAATACTTCTGAGATAATTAAATCTTTACTTAATTATGTCGTCTCTGTCAAAGAATTGTTGTAGTGGATGCTATCTACCATACCCATAATTATAATGAATGATAAACAAAAAACTAAACAAAAACGGGAATTGTGGGTAGAAACGTAGCTACATGAGTCAATGAGAAAATAGCTGATCAGGGCTCGATCGAGTGGCAGACCTTTTGGCGGACGGATGAACGGACGGATGGATGAATGGACGGACAGAAAAAAAGTAAAAAGTTGGCGAAAGCGAAAGTAAATCCAAGTCTGCAATTCGTAGCTTGCATCTTGGGCCTATTTACCTTGCTAAAGATCCATATATTCTGTTTTGCTATGGTTAATTAGTCCTTTCTTCTTGTCTTATTTTATTACTTTGTCTTGTAAGTTCAGTATTTTTATATCTGTATTTTCTAATAACAAAATATCCTTATTGTATCTTATGAAAAATGTGGGTAAAAAATAGTATTCTTCCACACCCATTAATTCTTTGTGTTATAGTGGCTTTACCGCCCTGCTTGAGGTGAACTTTATATATATTAACACGTTGAGGAAAAATGTACAATACATTTAGGTAACGATTAATTCAAATAGCACACTTACGCTGCTAATGCGATAAAAGTGGGTATTTTACAGCAAAATAACTGATCATTTCACTAATAAGAATTCAGCTGATTTATGGCTACAATGGTAAGTTAAGATGCCATATTATGTAATTACTTATTTGTTTGCTAAAATAATTTAAAAATACTAATTTTCGGTTAAGATAATAACAGCGTTATTTGTTTACACCAAAACTATTTTCAGGACACGCTGTCTCATTATTATTGTTAAATCCTAATACATATTAAAAATTCTTAGATCTCTATTCATAAATATTGTAGCACGACAAGTCCTTGTTATTGTTACGTTATGTTTAGCAAGACACTGAGTGAGGCAATCACTTGACCTTGAACCAAACTATGTTTAATAAATAATGAAAATCATGCTTGCAAGGAAGGGTTGTCTTTCTTATAAATGCAGAAAATTTTAATATTCAGAAATTAAAAAATATTTCCTTTTCTTTTTCTTGTTGCATTTCTTCACTATTTCAAGGAAAATATCTCCAAACAAAGATGAAACAATATTTATTTAACCCATAACCGGCAACTTTAATACCCGGGTCTAAGTAAAAAAGAAATAAAAAATAGTGATTACTTGTCGGTTTTAAAATATTAGTTTATAAAAATTCCGTACGAATTATAGATTTACTCTAAAATATGCAAGTCTTCTTCTTCTTCTATGTGCCCTGTCCCTTCAGGACGTAGACGATCATGGTTCTTCACGTCTCTCTATCCCTTGTGGCTCTTAGTACGTTTGCTCCTGTTGCTCCTGGCGACCCCCGTTCCGTCATCTACCTGATTAGGCTCTGCAAATATGTTATCCGCTGCCTTCTTCTGTCTCTCCTTCCTTCTATCTGACCAGTCAGTATCAGGTTCTCCAGGCTCTCTTTCCTTATTGCATGTCCCAGGAACTTCAGTTGTCTCTTCCTGATGCTCAGCATCAATTTCCTTTTTGTTGCCATTCATTCCAACACCTCATCGTTGCTTGCATGCTCAGTCCACGATATCCGTAGCATCCTTCTGTAGAACCACATTTCGGCCGCTTCCGGTTTTGTCCTCATTTTCGATATAAAAATAATCCAGTATTAATTACAGGTTTTAAAAAAATCCGATATTACTTTTAGTTTTATAAAGTCCGGTATTATTTATAGGCGTATCTACAAACCATTAATGCCTACATCTGATTTGGAGGACAGCGGATATTAAGGAATTAAATTTTAGCAAAAAGTACGACTTCCATTTTATGTTCTGGCGTATTTAAATCACTGACTTCTCAAAAGTAGCAACATTTCGATAGATGAACTTAAATCATAATTGTCTTTATTTTTGTTTTGAAAATAATCGTTTTGAAAATAAAAATGATAAAAGCAAAAATAAATTAGCTGAAGCCGGATACGTGATAAATGAAGAACTGAAAAAAAACGGTTGCTACAATTGGTTAGGTTAGATGGATTGAATTTACAACATATCAACACAAATTTGAGTTTTGTATTTTGCCCCTAGTGAGAATTGAACTCACTGTTCACAGTGATGAGGAGTATTAGAAGAAAGCAGTGGATTATCCAGAGCATTGGAACGATTAGTATAACAAAGAGAAGTATAAGAATAATATTCGATGTGAAACAAGATACTTTTTAATTATCAACCCCTGTTCTTTTGTATGGTTGAGGCAACTTCAACGAAAAATCACTTTGAATTTGTTTAGAAGTGCGGCCCAGTAATCAATGGTCATGAACAGAATCACAGCCAGGGCTTTAGTTCGTGATCTTCATGTACAGAGATATTATGTTTGGATGGTTGGGGGCAACATAATCTTGCTTTCTCCATAGGCCACATTTCACAAATGTTAGATTAGAAAGATAAGAAAAATGTGCGGGAGAAGACGAAATAAACAGATATAAGAACAATATGGAAACTGAAAAGGTTTATGGGTAACGAGATTGAAAAAAGAGAAAGCGAGAAAAGAACGGTCGGAAATTGAGGAAATAGATGGAAAAATTTGAAAATAAAGACAGAAGGAAAGAACAAGTAGAAAAATTACTGGGTTTCAAAATAATGGTGAGAAGAGAAGTAAGAACAAAAGGACATTTTTTAAAGAAAAAATTTAAAAATGAGATGTCAGTATTAAGGATAAGTGGAAAAAATTATTTGGAAAAGCAGACGATAAAAAATGAAAACAAGATAAAGAAACAAGATATTTTTTTAAATCTGTTTTAAAATCTATAACAAAAATATTGGGTTTTTAGTTTGTTTTCCGACATTTTGTTGCCTTGTTTTAATTTTTATCGCTTGACATTCAAAAAGTATTGTTGACTGTTTGGTTGGCATTCTTATTTATTTTTCGAATTTATTTCAACTTGGAAAAGTTCAATATTGAGTAGGAGCAAATTAAAAGCGTTTTGTTTAAACTAGCAAGCAATTATGCTGCTTGTAAAGTAAAAAAATACTAAACTTCTCTTTATTTTATTTTCAATGCACAACGAATAGAAAGCACGAGAGAAGTGAGAGCGAATACAAAATTATGTCAGCAGATTTTTAGGTTTGTGATTCACAGGTGGATTGCAAGTAAATGACAAGAATAAAGAATTTTAGTTAAATAATTTTATAGAACAAAATAAAAATAATAGAATAACATTATTTATTTTCTTTTATACGAATTTTAAGAAAGTTAAAAAATAAATTGTAAATATTAACTCCATCAGTAAAAAAAGAAAACGATTTCAAACATCTCAACGATAATGATAGTTTAGTATCAACTTTAGCATAACAGAAATAAATTCTATTATGTAAGTCACTTTTCTCACAAAATATTTAGTATTAAAGAACTGAAGATGGTAGAATCTTTAGTATAATATCATATTTATACGCGTAACATTGGGAAAAAACGGATTTGTTTATACAGTACTTTCAAACCCAAGCTAGTAACATTTCAACATCACCAAGCAGAACTACAAAATTCTACAGAACTAATAAAAAAGCATACTCCCACTGTGGTTCATTGTCTTTAACGTCTAGTAGGATGGAAAACGCGGCATGGAGAACCAAAGACGCATTGGCATGGTCAAAGACGCATTTCAGAAGCTAACCAGATTACGGAAAGACAGGAAATTCTCATTGAAAACAAAGAAAAAAGTGCTGATTTGTTACGTGATATCTGTCTATTATTGTAGAAGTGAATATTGGACGACCTCATCAAGTATGAAGAAGAGGTTTGAGGCCGCAAAAATTTGGTTTTACAGAAGGATGCTGAGGAAATCATGGACGGAGAACGTGTGCAACAATGAGGTGTTGGACAAAATTCAAACGAGAAGAAAACTCTTACTTAACATCATGAAGAGACAAATAATGGTTCTTGAAACACGTAAGGAGAGATGATGGCCTGGAGAATTTAATATTCACAGGTCGAACAGAGAGAAGGAGAAACAGGGAAAAACTGCGCTAAGAGGTACTTGATAGGTTTGAGAAAATGGAGGGCGGAGCTGATTTTGGAAGAGATACCAAGCGAAAATTATTCAGTGTAACAAGAGACAGAGCCAAGTGGAAGTCCATAATCGCTTACGTTCTGAAGCAACATGGCATGTGAAGAAGAAGAGGGATTCAGCAGACCACAAACAAAGAACCATCGATAAAGATGCTATGAAAAAGAGTTGGTTCTTCGTACTCATCTATAAATAATTTCCTCCTCATTCCATGCTCTAAATTTAAAGAATCAGACCAAAAAGGTGTAGTGCAGCCATATCACGCCTGGAGTTTCCTAATCTCACTATCCAACCTAAATAAGAATTCAGAACCGCCGCGTCGATCATTGCCTATGCTTCTATGTCTCCAGCTGCATGTCGGGCCCAAACCACCACTAAAGAGCGTTCACCGTTTTCGCCTTATCTAGTTTGAGTTGTTTTCTAAATTCGGTGGTCAAGAATCTGATCCTATCCTTAATCCTCTCCCACCACTTATTCCCGATAACCGCCCCCACTAGTTCCCGCTGCACTACATTAATTAGCTGCTGCTGAAAGTTCAGCCTGTCCAGTAAGGACAGATTGAACTTTCAGTAGCCAGCCATTCTGGGCCTAATTTTTAACACCACCAGGGCACAAACGAGTAGCCTAACCAGTAAAACGTGGGACATTCTATCCAGGTAGCTCACCACCTGGGTAGACGGCCAACTATGAGCCCACGTCCAAATCTTTCAACCCAGGTGATCGATCTGGTATCTATCGACGAGACCGAATTCATCGATCAGATAAACCAGGCTACGATCACGCTTCCCACTATCTTCCTGCCCCCTGTCTAGCTTGGGGTCAACGATGGCATTCCAGTCTCCTATTAAGACTAGTAGCATCGAGTCCACTAGGAAAAGCTCCAACCGCCGAAAAAACCAGACACTCTCCCCCAGTGGTTTGGCCCATAAACCGCAATAGCCGAAACGAGCTGCTTTTCACTGCAATATTGGCCACGGTCAACCAGCCCTCGGCACCGACATGAACAAGGTCCAACTTTGCGTCCAGGGTACCCTTGACCAGCAAAAAAAACACCTCTGGCCAGTTGGTCCCCATATGCTGAATGGACGACAAAGTCGTTATCCAGCACACAGGCATCAACGTTGCAAACAAAGTGACTATCTTAGATCGCGGCGACATGCACACCGAATGACAAGAGGTCGCGAAGCAGGTGGGAAGACTTACCTCGCTCTCTCAACCCCTTCGCTTTCAAACTGGCTATCTTGATTGACATCATTTAAATCTACAAAGAGAAAAAGGAAAAAGCTTTCGTCACATACCGGGCGGAAATATCTGGTTGATAGGACCCCGGCTGATTGTTCCCGGTTACTGCTACACATCTCAGATGTAATTCGTCCTTCTGAGACAATTCCACCGACGTCCGTAGGATAAGTGAGTTTTAACACTTTATACAAAGATGGATGGAGTACAACTAAGACCCTCTCTGCACAATGATTTGACAATTTTTTAAATTGAGGGGACTCTACTTGAGTCATTCTAATTTGGAAATGTGTCTCCTTCCCCCAAAGGGGATCCCATACTGTTAGATTGCCTCCTGGATTTCTAATTAAGAAAATTACCCCGGGGGCGTTCGGGAAATTTCTAGTGTCCTCCGTTGACTTTCCTTCCACAGTCCTACAATTAAAAAGAGGCCTTAAAAGGGCCTGATGAAAGATCTCTTTCCAGTACCTGTCTGTCAACTTGATATGCCCTCTCGGTGATAAAAAGGTTATTTCTTTTTTTCCTATTATCTTGGGAAGGGCTGGAAGAGGTTTTAGGAGAGGGAGTAGAAGGAACCCGAGAGGGAAGAAGAGAGGCTCTTTACCTTTGCAGGATTGTGAGTTTTTGAGAGCGAAGCTAGAGCAGATTGTATCTTGATGGCTGCAAGGGCCCTTTCTGCCCCACTCCGATCAGCTTTTAGTACTTTTTTCTTACTGTTTTTCCACCTTTGTTTTCCCTACTCCACTTTAAAGACAACGATCTTGGTGTAGGCATATTGTCTATCTCCATGGTCACTTTTGGTTGCGGTGACTCCATCGCCCCTCTCTTCAGCCACACGCTGTTGATCTCTCTTTGAAGACGGCTGCTTATTTTCTTTGTAAGCCGTAGCTTTGGTTGGTACTGCTTGCTGAGTAGGAAGGGTAGATGCTTTTTTGCTCCTCTTCGCCACCTCTGTCCATTCATTAGTTTTAACAACTTGGTCAGACTTTTCTCTGGCGGATTTTTCTGTTGTTTTCCAAGATTCCTTTTCCGCCGATACAGCTGGTTGTGCCACCGGATTTCTTGTCTGGCACGTTTTCGCTTATGCCCCGCGGCACCACACATCTACTGCCACAAATAGTTTTCTATCACGACACAACAAGATGTCCGGAATACTGTTGAAATTGTGTCTCTTTAGTACGACCTGTAGGCCAACGTCCTCCGTCGGAACCCCCGTTTTGCTAGCTATGCGGGAAACCTCCTCCACCGCTCCGAATTGAGCAAAAAGGGCATAAGAATATTTCCGGCCAGCGACTTCGCTTACTCTTCAAACCCCAGCAGCACACCCCACATAGCTCTTGATCTTCTCACCAAAACCTTTGGTAATATATTCAGACTTTTCAGAGCTTCTTCTATTGATTTCCATGCTGATTCCGACAAATTTACGCGTTTTTACATCGCATGTCAGCAGGGAAATCGTTCTCGTCGAAATAGCATTGACAGCTTCCGGAATTGCTACCAGCTCATTTCCATTAATGAATAGCCCGTATTCAAGACGCATTTGTTCATAATATATGGCGTCTTTCTTTTCCAACGATTTGGGCTATACTGAAGTAGACGGCTTCACTGCTGTTTCAGCATTCAGCTGGGAAGACTCACTTATAGTGTTCTCCCCACATCAGATGGGGAACAAAAGTTCACAGAATAAAACAAAGAATTAACGGAACGAATGCAATAAATAACTTAAAGAAAAATGAACAGACTTACAAGGAAATCTCACTTGAAAGACAACAGATCCGATCTGAAATTCAATTGAAGAGCAATCGGCCATCGTGACATTGTCAGCATAAGATTTATCATGCAAAATACATAATCTTGGCACAAGGCCAATGTTCTTTTTTTTGTGAGGAGGGACGAAAATTGAGGCTGGTCATCAATAACTATCCTATACCTAGCTAATCTGACTCACGGCCCAATTACTCTTTACAATTTTGCATTCAACATTAGGGCCCATCCATTATCAATCAATCCACCATACACCATAATACCTCATACATTCAGGGAACCTAAAACAGTAGATAATTCCCACATGAATTTTTAAAAAATTCTTTATATACATTATACGTACAAAAATATATAAACATTTATACATGATATGCAATGAAAAAAAGGGGGTACATGAAATAGAAAATCCAAGCAAAAATTTCAATTTAACATACAAAATAAATACATTAATGTTAGTAGGACCCTTCCAACCCACAATAATAAAGAGGCTGTTGTATTCTGTCTTTATGACAAAATCAAGAAACACTCTTTCTAAGGGAGATGGGAAGGAGAAAAAAATAATTACGGTTGGGAAAACAAAAATTCTGACCCAGACGAGATGAAGCCATAGGATTAAAAAATATGGCAGAAAATGGGAATCTCGACCTGGATCATAACAAAAGAAGAAACCGGGAACAGGCCGGGAACGACACCTACTCACATTAACTAGGTACACAAAAAGACTTCCTTAACCAGGAGAGTGTTCCACAGGAATCCGCCCTGATGTGACCAAAAGAGAAAATCAAGGCTAGCCCCGTTCACGCGAACCAGACTCGCCACAGACACCTACCTTTTGCTGAAATCTGTCGAAGTCAAACGCGTTTTATCAGTTCTAATCTTCATTTTGAGCTGATGCTCAAAATATCAGATTAAAACCTGATGAGAAAGTCGCTGCTCTCGCAAACATCCACCATTCGGGCCGTGGCCAGTAGCGAATGAAATAAATCTTTGTATATTTTTTTACGCATATTGTATGCTAGCATCATAGCCCGGCGTTGCTCGTGCAACTCAGAACATTTTAGAAGTAGGACTCGATTATATAAAAAATAATTATATAAAAGATTGTTATTTAAATATTGTTTCAAAATTCCATGAAAACAACTATTTTCTATTGTTTTGCGTAAACGCAAGTTGATGTATTGTGTGACATTGTAAATAACATTGCGTTTGTTTTTGTTTCAAAATTACGGGGAAAATATTTACATTTTTTGTTGACTAAACGAATTTAAAATAAAAATTATTTATTTTGTTTTACTGCAATTAGAAATATAAAAACTATTACGCTCTCAGTTCAGAAATTTTCGAAGAATATTTAAAAATGTAGAAATATAAAACCTATTACGCTCTCAGTTCAGAGATTTTCGAGAAATATGTTAAAATGTAGACATTTAATTTTAGAGAAAAATGTTACATTAATGCCACACGAATTACAAACAGTTGATTTCCTGCTTGAAATATTTAGCGAAAAAAAAATGCTTTTTATTTTTTTAAATTTTATTTTCTGAAGTATGAAATATTAAATCTGAAAAAAAGTATTAAATAATTAAATCAACCATTGGGACTTTTTTTACATATTTTGTTTTTGTTTAAGAAAAACAAATTTTTTTAAATATTTCATTTTTTTCAAAATTACAGGGAAAATATTCACATTTTCTGTTGACCAAATGATTTTTTAAAACTTCGGTATAAACATTAAATATAAAGGCTTATTTTTTTTAATAAAAATATTTTAGTCGCGTTTGACACGTGTGATTTGATTTCTGTGACATAATTGAGCAACTATCTTAAATCTTAGAAGTTTACGGAGCAAATGTAAACAACCGCTTCGATTGGCCAAAAAGTGCGAAAGGGAAAATTTGCTGAACTTAAACTCAAAAAGTATGTGTTGACCTGGCTTTCTTGTAGATATGTGTCTCTAGAAAGTCTGAATGGCATAGCTTAAAAAATGTAGGCGTGCATAGGGAGCAGTCACACACAGACTCATAAATTGCCTTTTATATATATAGATAATTCTTTTTTAAATTCATGTGGGGATTATCTACTATATTAGGTTCCCTGAATGTATGAGTTATTATGGTGTATGGTGGGTTGATTGATGTTGGATGGGTCTTTATGGTGAATGGAAAATTGTAAATTGGGTCGTGAGTCGCATTAGCCAGATATGAGATAGTTATTGAGGATCAGTCTCAGTTTTTGTCTCCCCCCCGCAAGAAAACTGTCCCTGTGCCAAAATTATGTATTTTTCATAATAAATCTTGTGCTGATAATTTCACCATCACTATGTCATCTTAATTTGCTAGAGTTCATTTACATCAGTTCTCCGGGGCCAACTCTCTGTAAGCAGAGAGAATGCCTTCTGGGATTGAGTACAATTCGGTACATCCTTATAGTTTTTTCTCCACTTCATAATTTCCATTTCATCTTTTCTGCTTAAATCCCAGAAATTAAACTTTATAATTATATATTTATTAAGACGTATATTTATTATTAAAAAATATGTATTCTTTAATAGAATTTGTGAATATATAATTAATAAATATATCCATATATATATATATATATATATATATATATATTAAGCAATAGTGCGTCTACTGAAGCAATGATTGCATCGTGCAGAAAACTCTAAATCGTAGAATAATATATATATATATATATATATATATATATATATAGAGAGAGAGAGAGAGAGAGAGAGAGACCTGAATTAATTATTTTATTATTTTTAATGTTTAAATAGGCTTCTTAAATATTCTGCAATGGTTATCTATTATGCCAATTTTTGTCCATATAATAACTTTAAAATCACTGGCAGCAACTTGTATTACTTCCCAGAGGGCTTTGACAATATTTTTTTCTCTTCTTATATAAATTTCTTTTCATGTTAGGCCACAATTATTCAACTGGATAAATACTTGGGGGTGCATGTCATAAATGTTGGTGTCGTTGAAATCATTTTTGACATGTAATGCAACAACCAGCTTTGCTGAATAATAAGAAGAATTATTTTTTTTTTAATAATTTTCATCGGCTCCGAATAAGAAATCGGAGAGCAAAGTTCGAGTTTCAGTTAAATTCGTTGTATTCACTTACCAATAATCTACCTCTTCTTTCTTCAACTATGAGTTGAATAGCAGGCAGATACAGTCCTGTAATCTTGGTTGGAAACCAGTCTACCGCAGAAAGCAATGGAAATCTACTGCTGAAAATTCTTAATCTTATTGAGTCATGTCTCGAAAGACATGATTGCCCAACCGTGTATCACGTATAGCAATTAAGTGACTGACGTTGGAAAGCTTATTTTGCTATCCCTATAAACCTTCGGATTTTAGTGTCATATTTTACGTCAAACACTTCCCAGATATTTATATTTTGTACTTGATTGATTTTGGTATCTTCAGTTTGTAATTCGCATGTTGGGTTGTTCATTCTGAAAATAATCATGCATTCTGCCTTTTTTTAAAAATTAGGTTTAGTTCTTTCTTATCGCTTTCTTTCACTACCTTGATTTTGTATTTTCTTTTATCTTCCTGCTTTCGACACTATGTCATATGCATATATTATGATGTTTAGATTCTGGCTTCTAATTATCTCAGAATTGCGTTATTATATGGGTTGAATATTTCCGCTGAAAAAAAACACATTCTTGTCTTAAAATATTTAACTTTTTGTCAGAAGTTTGTATAAAATCTATTTTTAAAAAGAATGATAAATATATAAACACTTTTTAGTCGTGAAAAATGATGGAGGGTTTGTTCTGCTAATGTTTGATCTCTGGTGCTTGACAGTAAATATTTGTTCTTAGATTGATTTGATTAATTAAGGAAATGTGCTTAAATAGGTTATGGGTATTCTCTCTTTAGAAGATATTTCACCAAATATGTTACGATCAAAATATCATTTCCCATAGCTGATCAAAAAAACAGTGATTTACTGAAGAAGAGATTTAGACTCATGTTAAAATTATCGATCCCTACAAAATCATATGGGGGAGAGATTCTACATTTTTTAATTTCATATATATTAAATGGAAAAATTCTCTTTTATATTCAGCAAAAGTGATATTGCCCAAATTGTACACAAATCATTCAAAGACGCCATTTTAATCTCCAGATATTAATTTAGTGGAAACCACGTGATCTCTTATTAACCTTAACAAAGGCATGAGAAGAGACAACAACATCCAAACAAAGATTTATGGGCAATTATAAAACCTGCTACAAGTTATGTTATATATTAAGTATTAAAAAAATTAACATAATGAATTGAGGTTGCAAAATGTTAAAGAGAATATTTTAACATGAAAAATATATTTTTAGTGAATTAATTGACTCTTTCTGTCTTCTATCAGCTTCCAAAAGAGTAACACTTTACACCTTCTTAGGCTAACGATTTCCACTGACAAAACATGTAAATATTATATCGAATCAATTGCTAGGTCTATTGCCAGAAAGTTCGGTTCCCTGTGTCGTAGTAGACAATTCTTCTTTCCAAAATCTATCATACATACTTACAAGTCTGCCATTCGTTCATGCTTTGAATATTGCTACCACATATGGTCTGATGCAGCTGCTATCTATCCTTGATAAATTCACATAATAATCTGCATTGGTATTGGTCCTAACCTGTCATCATGATTCCATCAACTTTTCCAATGACGTAATCCAGTATACCTGTGTCAATACTAGCTAAAACTACTGCTAAGAAGGTTGGGTCACTATGCCGATCCAGGATGTGTTTTCCGCCTGAATCCATCCTGCATATATACAAGTCAACCATCCGTCTGTGCATAGAGTACTACTGCCATTTATGATCAGGCGCCCCTGCCGTTCTCCTCAGTGTTCTCGACAGGCTCCAAAGGAGAGTCTGTAATGTGATAGGTACTGGCGGCTCGGCTGCAGCCACTTCCCCACCGTCCAAATGTGGCCTCTGTTCTATAAATACTTTCATGGCTTCTTCTCGGACGAACTTAAGTCACTGGTGCCTCCTCAACAGCTGTTTACTCGTGCAACCAGACTGGCAACTGGGTCCCACCCATTCACAGTCAGGTTAGTCAAATGCAGACGACAATTCTCCTCCTGCAGCTTCTTCTCTCGCACTTCCCACCTGTGGAACTCGCTCCCATATTCTTGCTTTCCTGACGGCTACAACCTCCAGAAATTTAAATGCAATGTCAATACTCATCTATTAACCACTGGACTCTAGCTCTCCCCCACCCTATATCCTTCCCTTTCTCTCCACCTATGTATCTGTCATCGCACCTGCATTCTCAGCTTTCTATTGCTCATTTCTAACTAGTTTGTACTCCTCACTCTTTTTTAATTAATCTTTTTACAGTTATGTAGCCCCCAGCTCATCAGTGGCAATTCTGCCTTGCTCGGGGTGGAATGATTAAAAAAATTTCATGGTAAATGTTCTGATTAACTCACCCTTATTGTTACTTGGAATACTTTGTGAATTTAGACGAATTACTAGATTAAACGCCAGATCTCATCTTTTTACAGTCAAAATGGTTAGATGCAACCCTAAGTTTTATACTAACACTTTCTAACAATTGATTGTAGAACGCTTCTGGTTTCTTGCTTTCCAATTAAGTCTGATCTTCAAAAAATTTAAATCCAATGTCAACAGTTATCTTCTGTTGGCTTAAATTCTTTTTTTATGGTTCTTGACTCTTGATAATGTTTTACTCATATTCTTTTACAGTTAGTAAATTATTTATTTCCAAATATGTTTTTGGAAATTAGTTTCAGCCATTATATTATCTTTTTTCATAGTAAACATTCACTTTATAATTGATAATTGAGACGAGCCATGCAAGAATTTAAACGAGAACACTAACAACTTTGCAAATATAATATACTCTTTGGAATCAATCAGAATCCCTTCGAGTCAAGATACATAATGCTATTAGGATCATTCCAACCGCAAATGGCTACAAAATGTAAAACGTTGCTAAAAGTCATGTCACTTGTTATCTTTTGTCTATTTAAATTTTTTTCCTTTATGGTTTTAGCTTCTTAATAATGTTTCACTTATATTCTTTCACAGTCAGTAACACTCTGCGTGTTAGTGAATCAGTTGCAATGAAATGATAAAACACATGTTTTATTCCGGTATCTTATTAGTTCAGACGTGATTATAAGTTTGGTTCCCTGTGTGTGACATGGTTGAATTACATATTTGGCTCAACATTAGTACAAGAATTAATAGTACAAACCAGACTGGAATTTCAACCTGAGTCTTTAATTTAGCTTTCCACGTTGGTAACCGTTAGACTAACGCCGAAAGCAGCTTACTTAATTTTCAATATTTATTTTCAGTTGATAAAGGTTATCATTTTTCTACAAATATGTTTTCTTAAATTAGTTTCAGCTATTATATTAATTTTCTTCATAGTAAGCTTTCACTTTGTAACTGAAAGTAAATGAGAACACTAACATTATTGAAAATACAAGAATTTCGGCAACAAACTAGATCCTCTCTGCAGTCTAGCAGAATCTTTTTGGGTCAAGATATTATTAGGGTCTATTTAACTGCAAATGGCTACAAGATGTTGGGGTGAAAAAAGCAATAAAGTGCGACACTGAAATCTGAAGGCGTATTGGTTTAAGGAAAAACGTTTGCCAAAACTTAGCTAAGTACTAAAAAATAGAATGATTTTTTAGAAACAAAAAACGAACTATTACGTAATATCAGTCCTTCTATATAGCAGTGAATCCTGAAGAAGATGAAGAAGAGACTAGAAACAACAAAAATGTGGTTCGGGAAAATGCTTAAAATATGAACGTGTGACCAATGACAACGTTTAGAAATAAATGAAAACTAAAAAACTTATATTATCATCAAGAACAGACAGTCTAAACTTCTAAGGTATATGATGAGGAAAGAATGGTTAGAAACTTTGATACTCACAGGACTGATTGACGGCAAGATGAAAACAATGCATAGCCTATATGGAGATTTTGAGTAAATAGATAACGGAACATGTTTTAAGAGAGATAACAAAAAGATAAAATTATTTAAAGCTACAAACTGTGAAAAATCATGATTGCCTAAGCGCTTCCCTTTGATTTCTTTTCCCTGCATTTTATTATTTTTAATATTTTTTTATTCTAATTTTCAATTTAAATTTTTTTTCTACATCTAACCTAATAATACTTCAATTTTTAATCTTGTTGTTAAAAAGCTGTAACTTAACGTTATAAGATTTAATTCCTATGAATATCTATTAAAATGTTAGTTTGAAATATGCATCTGATGATTGTATAACGAATGAAACACTGAATCGTCCCATAAACGGAGGAGAACACACACACACACACACACACACACACACACACATATATATATATATATATATATATATATAAACAAATGTTTAGAGGTTCAAATTTGGTATACTATTTTAAAAGCAAGGAAATTATTAGTAGTCTCAAAGGCTCTTTCGTGCAAAATTAAGAGAAAAATGCATTAAACGAAGAGTAACCACGAAAATGAAAAGCAAAAGAGAGGCAAACACGATAAAAAATATACATATAAATATATATACTTAAAAGGGTGGGAGGAGAATGCACGTGCAAATAATTAGCGAGGGTCAGTTAAAAAATATCCCTCAACAAAATCAGAGATTTTACAATATATATATATATATATATATATATATATATATATATATATAAGTATAAATCTAACCTAGAGGGAACGGACCTACCTAGGTTTCACCTAACGGATTGTCAGAGCAAGTTGGTTTATACTTATTTGTTTGCTCTGCTATTGTATTGAGCGCTTTAGTGTTAGGGTTCTCGTCTTGTTTTTGTTTTTTTCCTTCGACGAATACTTTGACTTATGTTCATGTACGTAGTTCGTTTCTTTTTTTGTTTCCATTTTTCCCCTTCCGCGGTTATACTCGGTGGGTTTTTCGAGATGGGTTTAAAAATAAATTTATATATATATATATATATATATATATATATAATTTGAGTTGTAATATATTGGCTAAATGGAATATCTAAAGTTTCTACCAAAATGTGAGACTGTCTGTTTTACGATATTTCTGAGATGGTGTTAATAATGGGGAAGATGTTGGAGACTGTGAAATACTTGCTATTGTTCATTCAGCAATAATAATTAACCGACATCTGGTGTGGAAATGCAAATAAAGAAATATAACCGCCAATCCCATAATGGGCAATGGCGGAAAGTCAGCAATGACGTAGGATAATTGAATTTGTATAAATATGCAAAAATTGTTGGCATCTCTGATCACCTAAGAATTCAACAAACAAATTCAATTTTACCCTGCAAAACATAAGAAAATGCACAATTTTTAAAATAATACTATTCAGTTAAATCAAGCTATTACCTCATACCTTAGCCCACACCGCTCCCAGTGAAGCATAGACCATTGACGTTTTCTAGACCACTTACTACCCAAATATATAGAAGTGAGTCCGTCCTACTAATTAACCATAGATAAGGGAAGAAGAGATGAATTTATTTTTTCTAATTAACTGAATGTAATGAACTCGACTGGAATTCAAACTAGGTTCTTTGATTTCTTAATCCGAACTGTTACGTTGCTTATATAGATTGTTGTAAACAAGAATAATATGTCATATTGTGGATAATAATGTTCTATTAAATAAAATAATAATTTTTAAATGATAAGAAATGTATAAAAAAATCTACCGTTATAGAGGAATAAACATAATATTAAACATGGATATACTTGGAAATACCCTGATGAAACTTGAAAAGATGGAAGTATTAGATGTATGAGGAGGGAAAGATGCCAGCAAGACATACTAAAGAAACCAAATTAATTTTATATGGAAACCAATTACTATACTTGAAGGCATACAGCGTCGTCCTCAGACATCTTTCTTCCGCCAAATCAATGACTACCCCATGTTGACTCACGATTCTTGCTCGTGTCTGTGTCTAGCAAACGCCGAGAAATCCTGTTTCACGCTCACAAGAAAACGAAAAAGGAAGATAAATGCCACGGCGAGAAATAAGGACTGGAAGACTCTGTGCGATATATTTCATTCTTTATTGCAGGGCATGGGTGGTTACAAACGTGACACTTTGGAGAACTTCTCCCATGTCATTCAGATCTACTCTCCCTTTCAATACTCCTTCTTATCAATTATCAACCCATCTTACCCACATTCCGAAGCACAGCTACTAATTTTAACAGACGCATATGATTGTCAAAAGTGACAATCCATCCCTATGATTGTAACTATAAGCTTGTGAATGAAAATCTTCAATGTTCGTTCCGGTTTTGTTGTTACATTTTTCTAAAAATATAATTTATCTATCCTTTTGTTTACTTTAAGTCTGGGTAACGTTTTAACGATCATACTTCACATACTTATCACTGGTTTTAAAATACAAAGCCTTTGAGATCGAAATAAAATTTGATACTATCGCTTGTATATGAATTATCCTGTCATATTGTCACAGACTTACTATAAAATTTTTTCTTAATTTGACAAAAATTCATTACTGTGATCCAATATATATATATATATATATATGTGTGTGTGTGTGTGTGTGTGTGTGTGTGCGCGTGTGTGTGTGTGTGTTTACGATACATGGCGTTGGGTTTCTATATAGACTAGGTTACATTTGTCATTTGTCTACATTTATAGCTATTCTGTCTTCAAGTTTAACGTGATAATCCACCATTTACAGGTTATTTAAACCGAGGAAGTATTTATAGATTGTAATAACTTTTTAGATAATAATGGTATAGTGATAAATTTTAATATTGCTGCCACATGGGTAAACTGAGAAGTGTTCCGAATAACAATGGAAAAATATTCATATCCAGAACCGTAGAAAGAATTTGTGAAATGAAATTAAGTAGTATTATACCAAAACTAGCGTTTATTTATGAGTATTCCTGACTAACAGTACCGTTGAAAAGTTCAGGGTTTTCCTATTTGAATTTTCTGATAAATCATAATTCATGAGTTAAAAACTGATTATTTCTCAGTGGAGTTCAACAACTGCAAAAAATTCGGGAAAATGTCTCTATTGCATTGTCAAATATATCTGGATAACTTGCACATAATATTTCAATAAAAATCTTGTTATGAATGAGGGCTATTATTTAAAGTAATGTTACAAATGAAAATAATCGAAATTCATAATATTTCACTGGCTTAGTAGTAAGACGCTGGGGAACAATATCAACTACTTTATACTCTCTTTATTTCTGTCCGACATTGCTTTTTTTTATGTATGTTTACTTTTTCTCATTAAAACCGAAAAGTTTATTTCGTCTTGCTCTGCAAATGAAACATAATGGTCTCTTTTTGTAAGGCGTAAGGCATAAGCTATCGAAATTAGAAAGAAGTAAGCAGAATTATATAATGCTGTTCTTATACGCCTATTTGAAAAATCAAATAAATTTATATGGCAATATTCACCTTTTTTCTGTTTTTAGTTAAGATATATATATATTACTGACAAAAGGTTTAATGACTTAATATGTCATTTTTTATATACGTTAGTTATTTTGACAGCCATCAAAAATTATATTTTACCAAAACTGATGATTATATTGAGAAAAAAACAAATTTAACGTTGCTTCAAGACCCAAAGTATAACGCTTGTTTAAATGTTTTAATAGGCATGATGACATTGATAAGTAAATAAAACAAAATGAAAACAATATGAATATACTTTTGCTGGCATTGCTTTGACGTATGACTGAGAATAGAAAAAATATTTTTTTCCGAAATAGATTCTCTAAAAATCATAAATTATTTGGTGACTACTGTAATTGAAAATCTACATTCATAAACCATTCATAGTGTGTGCAGTTAGTTCCGCTTTGTTCTACAACTTAGGAACTATTTAGCCTATTTATCTGAAATTGATAGTACCAACAAACACTTACTTGCTATAATTGCTCCGTTTGGTTCTCATTGGATTAAGCATTAGCTTTTTCCTGTACAAGGCTCAGTTAAGTTTATGAAATGTTTACGAGAATCAGTGTCAACTGGGGAAAAAATGAAGCCGACGGTATTATTCGCGTGCAGGGGGTTTTAGCACCCTCAACAAAAAAGACCTTTGTTTTCTATACCTATTGCTATGTGTTAGACTCTTATACAAAATTAAGTCTTGTTTACCTATTTAATGTTTATAAAAAAAATCATTAAACAGGGATCAAGAAAAGGTTAAAATGCCGTAAAACTGACCTATGTTGAATACGTGATCTTCTTTTAGCTGTTTTCTAATTGGTTTTACTTTATTTTATTTACTTTCTAATAGTAAGTCTAAACCGTTCGACAATCCCAAAATGTATGCTGATCTAAAAAATGACCTATAAAGTGTTGTTAACTGAGACAAGAAATGGCTTGTTAATTTTAACGCCTCCAAAATAAAACTGCTCTCTCTTAACCCTTTCTGCTTTCTATAAGCATGACTGGTTCTATCCTACTAATTGCGCCTTTTCAACTAACAATTTCAACTGACATGAAGTGGAAAGCTGATATCGAATTGATCACCAGGTCTACTGCTAGGAAAGTTGCTTCACTGTATCATGGTAGACAATTTTTCTTAAAATAAATTTACATATTCCCAAGTGTACTCTTCATCTATGATTTAAATATTACTGACACATATGGTCAAATTGCTTTTCTTGTCCTTCTCGCTTGTAGAAGTCTCATTCAGCTTCATGCTTTCAAGTCAAGTGTGACATTCAAAAATCCAAAGCCATTATTAATATTTAACATCTGTTCTTATAATATCTGAACTTTTTATTGTTATCGTTCCTTGTTATCGTTTTCTTATTTTCTTGACACTCACTAACTCCCTGTATGTTAGCAGCTCTCTTGTTTTGCATGGGGTGAGATGATTAAAATCAAATTACATTTATTCTTCCAATTTGCTTTCTTTTCTTCATTTTTCACCTGATTGATTTATTTTTTCGTTGTTGTTTCTTTACTGCTCTTTGTTTAATTTATTTCTTGCTCTCTTTCTATCACTTTCTCTCTCTTTCCTATTCATTTTCTTCTCATTATTTTATTTCTACTTTTTGATTCTTTTCGCCTTTGTTTTTCTTCGTTTCTTTTTTATTTTAGCTGTTCTCCAATCTTTTTCATATATTTCTGCAATTTTTTTCCGTTTTTATATGTTTCATTACATCGTTTTCTTCTCGTTTTTCTGCCACTTCTTGTTTATTTTTTCTATTGCTATGTACTATAAACAGTTCAGAGTACAGAGAATTAATAACCGATAAATATTTCAAGCGTGAAAGATTGATCTAACTACATTTAAATAACTTACGATTTAATTTACTGATTGATTTGTTTTCTTCTGATAATCCACCATTTACAGGTTATTTAAACCGAGGAAGTATTTATAAATTGTAATAACTTTTTAGATAATAATGGTATAGTGATAAAAATCTTATAAATTAATCCGTAGCTGGTGGAGTAGAAGTGGAGTCACACCTTTCTTAATGATATTTGCACTTAAATAAATATAACAATACCAGAGATAATTTGAATATGAATCCCTGATTAACAATTCTGAGCCATTATCTATTAAACCACCCGCACATTTAAGCTTACAACAGGTGGTATTCCTAAGCGGTCACCTACCTAGGTATTAATTAAGATCGACGATCGGTGATCGTTCAGAAACCGGTGTTTCAACGTAATAAGTCTATCTTTGACATAAGATCAATAAATCCGCAGTCTGACTTTTTGGCTTGTTTTACAGTAAGTATATCAACCTCAATGGGTCATTTAATGCCGACAAGACTTTTACAATAGATTCGTATGAATAGAATATGTATTCTTTGTAAGAAATCAATCAGTACGTCAGCTCTGACTGACGTATTTTTGTAAAGAGGATTTTTTGTCGAGATTTAAATGTATTGCTGGTAATTTTTTTTCAAAAATATATTTTTTCAAAAATGTATGGATTGCTGATTTCTGTGTCTGTTTTCCTTTATTTTCCTTTTTTTGTCCACTGTTTTTCGCTCACTTTTTTCTGTTCACTTTCTTTTCTACGCCTCTCTCTCACTCTTTTCTTTTTTCTCTCTCTTTATCTCATGCTTTCTTACATTACCTCTCCTTATTTCACTCTCCTTTTTCAACCACTTTCTTTTTGTCTTTTTCCCTCGTTATTTCCCCTGCGTTCTTTTCTCCCTCCTTCTGCCGTTTTCACATACCCCTTCCTTTCTTTCTCTCTCTTTCTCTCTCTCTCTCTCTCTCTCTCTCTCTTCTACATTATTTCATACATATTCTCTTTTTCACTTTTCTTTCTTTCTGTTATGCCTTCTTTCTTTATTTCCTTCTTACTTTCTTTGTTTTTTCTTTCTTTCTTTCTTTCTTTCTTTCTTTCTTCTATTAGTTTCTATCTTTTAATCTATCCCTTCTTCACTGTTTCTCTCTTTTCATTTCATGCATTTGTTCTGTGATTTTTTTCTTTTTATTTCTTTTTGTCTCTTAGCAATTTTTCATTCCCTCTCGCTATCATTTTTCTCACTTTCTCTCTCCTTCTCTATGTACGCTTTTGCTGTGATATATAAATGCAAATATTTACAAAATGTGCATGTGAAGAATTTAATACATTCTGACAGAATATCGATATTCATATATCATTATAAATGTCTGTGTGACGATTCTGTGCATTCTACCATTACTCTTTTTGTACCAATTGCGTTCACGATCTGCGCACATTAAATGTTGAAGCCGGTACAAATGACAATTTTTCATGAGTTTTCATGTTTGTCTTTCGTGTGTACCTAAACTGACTGATATTCGAAGCTTAATGTTTTAGAAAAGAGGCAAAAATTTTATGACTTAGGGGAAATATCCCTTTTTTTTCACATGATATATATTCGATGTATTATTATTATTTTTGTTGTTATTCTTAGAAATTTTCGGCCGTTAGACCCTCCAGACAAGTAGTAATATCTTTCGGTCGACATAACCTACAATGAATTACTAACTTAAGTCATTATATAGTCCAAAGCGGTTTTTATAGTGATTTTAAGCGTAGCTTAGCCTTAGAACTACGCTGAAAGTATGGAGTGCCCATTGAGGATTGAACTCACTATTTAGTCGAAATTGTTCTAGGAAACAAGCTTGCAAATTACTACCGAGTATTGTTATAAGAGTTATAATTCTACTGTTTAGATTGAGGGATATCCTGTTTCGTCTTAAAAGTATGTGTGAACAACTGAATGCTTGATTCGTTTTCTACGCTTTATCAAACTACGCAGGTTATTGAAATCCAGTTATGTTTAAAGTGTAAGATTTTTTTAAAAGATAATACTAATTTAGTGATACAAGTTTTACCAATTAATCTATAGTTAGGCGAGATTATGTAGAGTCATAATTTTCCCAAGGATATTTGAGCGTAAGTAAATACAACAAACCCAAACAGAATTAGAACACGGCTCTCCGATTAACAATTTCGAGCCATCATCCCTACCCGCACATGGAAGCATACAGTATCTGCTATCTCCAAACAGTCACTCACAGGCTCTATGTTGCTTAACTTCTGTAATTGTACGTGAAACGGTTGTTGTGTGAATACAATTAATTCAGCATTACAGCTACAAAAATATATATAGTCAATACTAAAAAGGTAATCGCAGAGATTTTAAAAAACTACAATCAGATTGTATAAAGGCGCACACAATATCATTAAAATCAAAATTATTATCTATTTAAATAGTAATCGAGAGAGCTAAGCTAAGTATCTAGAATCAAGAAAAATTTCTTTAATAAAAAAAAAGAAAAGAAGAATGCAGATGATACTATGTGATACCAAACTATGATTATTCATGCATGGCAGTGAATGCTGGAAAATCTCTCACAGAAAGAAAACACTGGAACCACCAGATATGTGGTTCTACAAAAGGATACTGAGAATTCGTGAACGGAGGGATTAAGCAACGATCAAATTAACAAAAAGAAAGACGTATACCCAGAATGGCTACCACCGATTCAATCTTGTGGTGAAATTGGATCTTGCAGCTATTCCCCGGTACGGGGCATCTCCCTGTATTTTATGTCCTCGAACAAAGACACAACTGAGAGATGATAGACACTACCTGACAGTTGCCAAGTAAGTGTATCTACCTTGCTTTCCTTAATGGGGCGAGTTGTGATACAAGGTCACTTTTAATGTGGGAACCCAAGCGCATACGCTCAGAGCTCTGGTCATATCTTACCAAACCCCACATACTTGGTAAGTTGCAACTAAGCTTGTCTTAGTATGTCTAAGCATGTTTTATTTGGTTGCACAGAACCGCCAAAAATGGCAGTTAAGTGGATTTACAATGTGCCCCAGCCACACTACCGAGGCGAGTGGTAACACAAGGTTAGGTTTTAATGTGGAGAATCCGAGAGCGTACGCCCGAACCACTGGTCAAATATTACCTAACCTCTTCATATGCGGTAACTGGATATTAAGCTTGTCTTAGCATGTCTAAACTTGTCTTAATTGGTCGTACAGACCTGTCCAAACCGGAATAGTGTTTTGCTTCATCTCCCCACTGATATGTGGATGTGACACAAGGTTAGTTTTTAAAGTGGGAAACTCAAGCGCTTCGGGTCAGATATTACCCAGACCCCACATACACGGTAACTGGGTACTAAGCTTGACTAGGCATGTCTAAGAATGTCTTAACTGTTCTTAATTTGTTTTAATGGTCGTAGCGTTTAGTATAGCATTAGTATAATAAACCTTTAGAAGATTAAGAAATATAAAATATGTAAGAATATAGTAAGTATAGCGTTATAAAATGTCGCTTAATTTATTATGTCTTCTAGGAGTTTATTTTCAAACATATGTAAAAGTCTATCATTAAATATCTTACGGCTACTGGACACCGATTCTCGTGCGATCACCGAAGTAAGGAAACGTTGCAATTGCTCAGTATCTAAATCGGCGATGACTTGAGAACTGTAAGTTTGGATGTGCGGATGATGTAATAAATGGCTCGAATTTGTTAATCTGAGAGCAGAGTTCCAATTCTCGCTGTGTTCGCTATATATACATTCTAGCAAATACACTTGGGAAATGTATGAATCCGTTTCTTCAAATTATTTTACATACTACAATTGTTAAAGGGTTACGGACATACGTCGTTGAAAAACCGATTCTCGTAGGAACACCTAAGTAAAGCAAGGTCGAAATTGGTCAGGACCAATACAGGCGACAAAATAAAAAAACTATATATATATATATATATATATATATATATATTCAATTGAAAGTAATATATAAAATTCCTCATTGATAATGACTATAAGTAGAGTTGAAAGCGCTTGGGTAAATAAAACAGGCGGACGATTTTTATATAATTTATGTTCTAAATATAAATAAAAAATTGTAAGATTACATGAAAAATTATAAAAAAACTTAATTATAGCATCTTGTCTGTTCTTTTTAACGAATTTTGTATAAAAGAAAGATTTCTACCTCTGTCTGCGGATGACTACGCTCTCACACCCTGATTAAACACTCTAGAAGAATGGTAGACTTTGAAAAACAGTAGCTACTCTGGCATCTATGCATCGTTCATTCAGCAATGACTTAGAACACTCTCAGCTATGGGACGAGTATAATGATAATATACACGCTAAAAAGTCTGCCTCCTTCTACCGAGGGTCCGTAGCTCAGAGGTAGAATCGTCGACTGGCGCCAATTTGGTCGGGTTTCAAGCCTGGGTAAAAAGCAATCGGCTGTCTAACCGTACTGATGAGCTGTGATACAGCAAAACAGATCTGTCTGCGGATGACTATATATATATACTCTCTTCTATTATGATTACCGTTGTGCATTTATTTATATATAATTTTTTTTAAAAAGATTTTTGATGATTACAATGGGTAATACATATTTCACCGTGTTTTGATGTTATTATTGCGGCTCGTCAGACCCAAATGGTACAACAGTTGGTCCTCAAAATATATGCCCCAATACCCGTGATAATAACATCAAAACGCGGTGAAATATGTAATCAATGTAATAATCAAAAATCTTTTATAAAAAATAAAAAATCTTTTATAAAAAATAAAAAATCTGTTATAAATTATATTACTCTGCTAAATTAAATAAATGAATTTAATATAAAACTTCTCTTGAGTCCGTCTCTATTGAAATTTACCTGGATTGCGTACCAAGTGTACTATGTTATATATATATATATATATATATATATATATATATATATACACGTGTGTGTGTGTTTGTGTGTGCTTGCGCGTGTATGTATGTGTATATGTTATATATATATGTTATTCTCAAACAAAAATAAATTAATGAATGAAATAACAGTGTATATAGGCTTGAAATGAGAAATCCGTGAGCCGAATTCGAATTGCATTCATTTAGGCGCAAATGCCCTTGGGAAAGGTATTAATCAGTTTCTTCCCTCTAGTTATGGGTTGAATCATGGGACAGATTGGGTTCAATAGCCTTGGCTCGCATTCAGTCTACCGCAGAAGATAATGGCAACCAACTGTTTCTATATAATCTGCCTAGTCAGTCAGGTGTCTTTTGAGGCAGGATCGCCCAAGCGTCTACCACGTATGACACTTGACAGTAACCATACCATAAAATACTTTTTAGTGTCATACAACCATAGATGAAAACGTTATAATTCCTTCTAATTTTGAAAATTGCACGTTCTAAATATCCCCGTTATGTGAACGTTCTTGAAAAAACGGTAAAATCAGTCATTGCAAATCACCTGAAGACAGCATATGGTAGAAACCTAGGTTGTGTAACAACTCGTTTACAAATTATATATATATATATATATATATATATATATAGAAAGAGAGAGAGAGAGAGAGAGAGAGAGAGAAAAAAAATCTAAATGAGAGCCAACAAACCTACCTAGGTTTCACCCTTCGGCTTGTCAGGGTAATTTGGCTGATAACAAAGATTTAAAACAGCAATATATAAGAACTCAAGTACAAGACAAAGTAGACACCAACTCACAAGAAAGGGGGTGGGAAATCATTTTATTAAACATTTTTTTTAAAAAGGGAGAGGTAGGCTAATTAAGCAGGCAACTGTTTGTGTGTTTACATTTATGTAAAATTTTGGATTTAGAATTGAGTAAATCCTGTGCGGGTTCGACCAATGCAATTGCTAGTTTCTCCTCCCCGCATAAATTACAGAATTTACTACCAGGTTTATATTTCGAGCAAAGTTTAAGTATTTCCCATTTCAAAATGGGATCATTATTCATGGTTTTCTTAATATTCCATGTACAATGGCTATATTTTTTCATTTTTAAAGGTGCTGGTATGGTTATAAATTCTAATCTTAAAGGTGTCCTGCGTGGCACCTATATATGTCTTAGGTTGTATGTCTTCCTCATTTTTGTACAGTTTAACTTTATATACCACACATGATTGCTGGCATTTGCCATTTAAAGGGCAGTTGGTTTTGACTCTAAGTTGCATGTTATCTTACTGGTTACGTTAGCCTTTCTCATTTTAGTTTTATTCAGGCCACTTATAAGTTTACCTATATTAGGCAAAGATGAGTAACTTAATTTGACCGTGTTTTTATTAAAAATTTTATGTAAAGGACTATTTTTACCAAAATTTTGTTTTAATATTGAAAACAATAATTTACCAATATTAGTGTTTACTTCTTTATTAAAGGGTGGATTAAACCAAATAACCTTCCTTTGTCTATTCTTATTGTTGTGAGATTTAGTTTTAATAAATTCTAGGTTATCTTTACACCCACTTTTGGTTAACGCTTCTTGAATTTATAGATTTCCGCAATCACGATTTATATCGTGACGATAGTTTAATTATAGTTGATCGAAGTACGCCACAAATTTGTGATAGAATGAGATTACATAAGTTCTTTAAAAATAATGGTTTTGCGGTTGATATTGAATGTAATTTAAAGGTTGTAAACTATTTATATGTAACCCTTAATATTAGTACTGGTACGGTTGCTCCATGCATTAAAGAAAATTACAACCCTATTTATGTTAATATTAAGTTTAGCCACCCCAATCATATCGCGAATAGCATACCTAAAGGAATAGCTTACAGATTATCCACTAACTAGTCTAATAGCGATATATTTGATAAATACAAGAAAACTTATCAAGAAGAAAATGAAAAATATAGCCATTGTACAACACTAGACTGCTTAATTAGCCTACTTCTCCCCTTTTTTATTTTTTAATAAGTTTAACTTTATATACCACGCATGAGTTGGTGTCTTCTTTGTCTTGTACTTGAGTACCGATATATTGCTGTTTTAAATCTTTGTTATCAGCCAATTTACCCTGAATTTTTTTCTTCGATTGCGCTTGGATTTTTGTTACGTGGAATCTGTTGCCTGTGAGTACGTAATTTTCGTTTAAAATTGTTGCGTTCGTCTTATTTACTCGTCTGTTTATTTGTGAACTTTTTGAGAAATTTTTTGTTGTAAGGTGGGGGACAACCCCAATTATGGCTTTGTCTCCCCAGCCGTCTACTTCTTCGGTGGGCATACCGGCGGTGACCCCTTCCCCGCCAGTGTGGAAAAATGCCCCGGTGAAAAGAGATTCAAACTAAAAAACTAAAAGAAAAATACAAAGACTATTTTAATGAAAAATAAATAATTGTCATCCCTGAAGTGGGAAAGGAAATTGCAACAAGAACAATTTCCCTGCTGACCTCAGATCCTAAAACACGTAAGTTTGTCGGCGTCAGCAGGGAAAGTATGAAGGAGACCCTTAAGAGCCTATGTATTAAACCAAGAGTACTGGCTAGAAGATCCCGTGCCATGTGGGATGTCCTCCTTGGTACGGAGGAAGAACTAAAAAAAAAAAAATAGCGGGAACATGTCTGCAGACAAAGGGAATACGGTTAAAGACTGAGTATATGGGCACAAGACGTACCCACATAATGATTCATGCGGTGCCACTGGAGATGAGCTGCGACCATGTGGGAGCCTTCTTGACTTAGTTTGGCACAGTCAAAGAGGTGAACAGAGTGGTTAGCAAGACTGGAGAAAACTGTTTGTAGCCGTGGAGGGGCCGCATTGCTGGTTTTGCGGACCGTCGGGTCATTTAGCCAAAATGTGCCCCTCAAGAAAGCAGGGAGATGGAAAAACGGCAGAGACTCAATCGACACCGGTGACAAAGAAAACACCGGCGGTGCGGACGGAAAAAACGTCGTCTACAGAATGGACGGAGGTTGTCAAAAAAGGAAAAAAAACAACCTCCTCTCCTTCAAAGCAGGACTCACCGTCCAAGAAGGCGGCTTCTCTCTCTAAGGAGAAAAAGATAGAGCAACAGCAGCGACAACAACAACAACATCAAGGAAAGCAGGTGCAGCGACAACAATAACAACAACAAAACCATGGAGTATGAGGATATACTACATCCTCGTTCGTCGTCATTAAAGAGGGTACGAGAGAAGGAGCAAGAATTAACTGCTAAAAAAGGCAAGAAGGAGGAACGTGGCAGGGCGAAGCGGGTCATAGTTACCCCCAAAACACAATCAGACCTACATTCACTGGTCAGAACGACCTACGTCAAAGGGAGTAGTCAGTCTGCCTCCCCTGTGAGACTTACACCATCCCCTCCCCCCACACCGAAACGGGAAAAAAAGGAAAAACTGTTTAAACATAAAGACATATGTAAAATAGACAGAATGACCTCAGAGAGGGACCTCTCTACTCAAATGAAGGCCCTCCTAAGGCCATTATTTAAATTAACAATGGTTGATGGAAAGTCAACGGAAAGCCCCCAAAACTTTCCACAAACCCCAGGGGTATTAACCCTTATCAGAATCACCGGTGGCAACCTAAGTGTGTGGGATTTTATAGAGGAGGCTACAGAAGTTTTTTCCTTATATTAGGATGTCCCAAATAGGGAAGCCACATTCAAGAAAATTATCTAACTATTGTGCTGAGAAGGTCCCTGTCATCCTCCACCACTCTCTTTACAGGGCTGTAAAGCTAACATTTCTCATGGACGTCGGCGGCATTGTCCATGACGGACGAATTACGTCCGATATCTGAACAGGAAACCTGGGATAATCCGTCGGGGTCCATACTGCCATAGATTTCCGACCTGTATGTGACCAGGAGTAATTTTTTGCTTACTCGTTTCAGATTTAAAAGATAGCCAGCTTGAATGCGAAGGTCCTTATGGATTGGAGTAAGGCTGTCCGCCTACTTCGGGACCGCTTGTCATTCGGTGTGGATGTCGCCGCGATCCAAGAGACTCACTTTGTTTGCAAGGTCGATGCATGTGTGCTGTCTAACGACTTTGTCGTCTATTCAGCATATGGGAACCGGCTGGCCAGATGAGTTTCTTTGCTGGTTAAGCGTACCCTGGACGCGAAGGTGGATCTTGTCCATGTTGATGCCGAGGGCCGGATGATCATGGCCGATATTGCAGAGCACCTCCTGGTGGATTCCACGCGACTCGTCTTAGTGGGGAACTGGAATGCCATCCTGGACCCCAAGTTGAATAGAGGGCGGGGAGCTAGCGGGAAGGCACGTGATCGTAGCTTGGTTGATCTTATCGAAGATTTCGGTCTCGTCGATAGATACCGGATCGATCACAAGGGTGGGAGCATGTGGACGTGGGCTACTAGTTGGCCTTCTACCATGGTAGCTAGCTACCTTGATAGAATGTTAGTTCGCGAAGCCGACATAGATCTTTTAGATTGTCTCAGGTTCCACTAGTTAGGTTACTCGGACCACAAACTTGTTTGTGCCCGGGTAAATTTAGAAAATAGGGTTAGAATGGCTGGTTACTGGAAGTTCAAAGTGTCCTTACTGGACAGGCGGAACTTCCGGTGCCAGCTAATTAACTTAGTGCAGCGGGCGTTAACTAGGGGAGTCATTGGGAATAAGTGGTGGGAGAACCTTAAGAATAGTATTAGGTCTTTCACCACCAAGTTCAGCAAACGGCTCAAACTAGATAAGGCTGACAAGGTGAAGACACTTAGAGCTAATTACTCCCGGGCGATGGCTGGTGGGTATCCCCTAGAGATAGCCGTCGCTAAGGAGGCCGTGGAGCGGTCGAATAGCAATCGTTACATGGATCGTTACATAGGTTAAGCAAGATGTCTTTTGAAGCTGTGAACATGGGCGCAGAACTGCGCAAGGAAGAGATTCGCCGAGGCGGCGACCAGTACATTCGAGAGGTTCGCAACCCGGAGGAGCATACTCTTCGGTCGACTGACGACATGTGCAAGGCGTTTCAGCGGCATTTCGAGATCCTGTTTACCAAAGAGCCTGGTCTCCGTTATGAGGAGTTTCGCAACTATTTGGCTAATATCTCCCAGCTTTTGCCGGCTGATGCCGCTAGTTGCGAGGGAGAGATAACGGAGGAAGAAGTTTACGCGGCTTTGAAGAAGGTCGGCAGTGGCAAGTCGCCAGGTTTGGATGGTTTTCTCTATGAATTGTACTTGAGGCTGTCGCAAATTTTTGTCCCGATCTTAACTGTCGTGTTCAACAACTGGTTCCGGTAGGGGTCCATCCTCAACCGGTTCACCAGGGGTGTGGTCACGCTTTTGAGAAAAGACAAGAATGTTGGGAGGGAATTAGATGGTTACAGGCCTATAACTCTGCTAAACACAGAGTTAAAGATTTTGGCCAAGATCCTTACGAATCGCTTGCAGCTAGTTGCCGAGTCTATGTTGGGACCTGATCAGACCTGCGCTGTGAAGAGCGGAACAATTCACGGCAACCTACACTTGGTCCACACTATCCCAGAAGGTGTAAAAGACGACGATGAAGCTGCGCTGATCAATTTAGATCAGTCCAAGGCATTTGATAGGGTTGACCATGGCTACCTGGTGGCTGTCATGCAGGCCGCTGGGTTTGAAACCAACTTCCGCTGGATTAGCCTCCTGTATCAATCCCCCACGTCTGTGATACAGATGAACGAAAGTTGTCGGGCGTTCTGGTGCTGTCTAGGTTGGTCCGACAGGCTTGTCCACTGTCGCCCCTACTTTATGCTTTGGCGATGGAGCCCCTCCTTCGCCGGCTAAGGAACAGGGCGTGCAGTCCGGCCCTACGCGGAATCGCTGTCCCTGGTGGTGCTCAAGCCAGGGTTTCCGCGTACGCCGATGACGTCACTACTTTCGTGTCCTCCTGGAGTGTCATCGAGGTGGTACAGAAGGCGCTTGAACGGTACGAACAGGTGACAGGGGCCAAGATTAACCACGACAAGTCTTCCGGCTTACGGTTAGGTGCCTTGAAGTGTGTTACCCTCCCGGGGCCCTTCAACTGGACGGACGGCCCGGTTTGAATTCTTGGGGTGTTTTTCGGGCCCGACCTACAGTTGGAGAAAAATTGGTCAGATGTACTGGCAAAGGTCGGCGAGTCGGCCAAGGCATGGCGTCGAAGGAATTTGTCCTTAAAGCGTTTGGCTGAGGCGTGTGCTACATTCGTCTTTCCCATTATCCTTTACCGGTTGTCAGTACTTCCACTTTGTAAATAGCGTAGGGAGGCGATCTTGTCAGGGGCGCTGGGAATGCCGTACCTGATGTGACATAAGGTTGCGTCAAGATTGGCTTTTCTCAGGCGAGCGATTTTGGAAGACTCATTGCTGAAGTGGATAGTGAGGAACATGTTCCCTAGCCTCACTATCACTCCCCTCCATCTCGAGGCGGTGCCGTAAGCCTCGAGGGCGATCGAGTTTTCTCCTCGAATGTCTGGAGGCTCTGCGGGCCATTCCACGTTCTAGTAACCTTTCACGGCCTAGAAGAGTCTTCTATCATGGGTTAGTGGAGGGCGTCGCGAAGGATTTATTACGTGATGTGTTCCGCTTGTCAGAGGATGAGTTTCGCTCGTTCTGGTCTTGGGCGCCAGGTAGTGATTAGCACAGCAACTCACCTGGCGATCAGCTCGGAATTGGTTGCCTCTCAATGACAAGACCTTCATATGGCGCCTGGCGGATTTGCCAGATTGTGAATGTTGCAACCTTGTCTTGGAAAAAACGGCTTCGCACGCCTTCTACAACTGTTCGCGGGTTCGCCCTCTATGGGACCGGGTCGGCGAGCTGACTGCTCGTATCGCGCCGCGAGAGCTTGTACTCATTGATCGTGCTTTTGCTTGCGACAATGTGTCACCCCCGTTTTCTGGGATGAAGCGTATGGTGTTTCTGTCGCTGCTAGCCACGGCTCAAATGGTGATTTGGACGACGCGAACGGAGAAAGTTTTGCGAGGTCAGCATTTTTCACATCAGGATCTGATCCGCTATTTTTAGCATCAGCTCAAAATAAGGATTAGAACTGATTGGGAACGTTTGACTTCGACAGAGTTCAGTTAAAGGTGGGTAAATGTAGCGAGTCTGGTTCGCATGAACGGGGCTAGCCTTGATTTTTTCTTTTAGATCTGCTGGTTACATCGGGATGGATTCCTTTGGAACCCTCCCCTGGTTAAGGTAGCTTTTTTGTGTACCTAGTTAATATGAATGAACGTGTTCCTAGCCTGTGCTCGGCTTTCTCTTTTGTTATGATCCAAGTCGAGATTCCCAACCTCTCCAGTTTATTTTGGCCTCCTTTTATCTCAGCTGGTTCAGTCTTTTATTGTCCCATTCCATTTATTATTTTACCCCCCACAACTCCCTTAGCGAGTGTGCTTCTTGATTTCGCCGTTTGGCGGAATACAGCGGCCACTCTTTTTTCTAGGATGGACGAGGCTTACTAACATTGTCTATTGTTTTAGTTTAAAAGTTTTGTTGTATTTTTAGTTTATATTTTGGTTTCATCCCTCTTCCCATAATTTCATCTTTCATTAAATGTTTTAAAGTATATACATTTTTATTGTTATGGTTTTTTTGTTCCCTTTTTTAGGTGTCCCTTGTAAGTTTGTGGTATTGTGGTGTATGTAGGATCGGGAGCTGATGGATGGGTTATTTTGGTAATTGTGCAAATTGTAATGAGTGAATGGTTCGCGATAGTCTTCAGCTAGGCAAAGGATAATTAAGTGTGTACCAACCTCTACCCGTCCCCTTTGCGGCTTTGTGCCACAATTTTGTATTTTTATGCAAAATAAATATTGCCAATTTACCCAGACGAGCCGTGGCGTGTGGTATCTGTGCGACTGTGCGACTGTGCTGACAAACTTTTCTGCAGCCGGAGAGTCGGAGTTGTGTTCGTGTCGGTCGTGTTCGTCACGCTTGTTGTGCTGTTTGTGGAGTCCCGAAGGTTCCGAAGGGTGTTCGAGGAAAGGAAGCCTCCGCCGACAGGAGGACAATGGCCGAGGAAAGGCCAGAGTCACAGGTTTACTTCACAGAGGCGTATTGTGGAGGGAAAGAAGGGGAGTGGCAAGTGCCAAGCACCGAGAGGCGTGAATCGCCACTTCCCCTAAACAAATCGCTGACTGCAAAAAGACCAGAATCGTCGATTTCCTCTATCTCGGCGTGGAGTGGAGGGATCGTAAAAAAGGGTGAGGTATATTATGATACCCTTAAAGACAAGTACGCAGAATTCATTTCAGGAACAGAACTCCTTTCTGACAAAGGACCCGAAAACCCACAAGTTTGTCGAGGTCAGCAGGGAGATAGTGGAGGAAGCCATCAAGGCCCTTCACATTAAGCCAAAGATGGTAGCACGACGAAACCATGCGATGTGGGACGTTCTGCTTAGCTCGGTAGAGGATGCCAAGAAACTGGCGGGTGCTTCCTTGCATACAAAGGCACTCCGACTACAAACGGAGTACATGGGCACTCGAAAGACGCGGGTAACATTGCTCGGCGTGCCCATGAACATTGCTCTTGATCATGTCGGGGCGTTCTTTGCTCGTTTCGGGAAGGTGGCAGAAGTGACTGAAGTAATTTCAAAAGCGGGCTTTGCTACCGGCGACATCACTCTGCAGATGACGGTGTCAAGGAAAGAATTTGGTGAAATACCAAATATCCTCACCTGTAGAGGCCGGTCGATTTTTGTCGTCGTCGAGGGAAGGAGGCCTTTCTACTGTGTCTGCGGAGCCTTGAACCATGTAGCAAAAGCCTGTTCGACAAAAATCCCGGATCCAAAGGCCCAGCCGTTACAAACTTCGCAGCAACAAACTTCGTAGCCCTAAAAGTCACCAGAGGATGGAAAGACGGTCAAGGAGAGAGAAACCTCCTCTACTAAAGGCCGAAAATCAAAAAGCCCTCCACCAGTACAAAAGTCGCCACCGAAATCACCTCCTAAGCAGGATGTCCTACTGGGAAAGCAAATCCAAACCCCGGGGAAGCAAGAGCCAGCCCGGGAGGAGCAACAAATGGAGATGGAGATGCCGGCCCCCAGGGCGTCTTCGTCAAAAAGAAGGAGAGAAGAGGAAGAAGAGGTAAACGAGAAGCCCACGGTGCAACAGAAGAGCCGTAGCAAGAAGAAGGATGGAAGCGCTAAAGCTTTCTTGCTGCTTGTCTCGCCCCTAGAGAATGAAGGACACCTATGCTGAAAAGGCAAGAAGTCTTCCCGTCCCCGGCACTCTCTCTTTTTTTATGATCCAGTTGGAGATTCCCAGTTCCGTTTTATTTTAGGTCCCCGGAATGTTGTGCGGTATTTTGCTACATGGCAGTGTGAGTGTTGATGGATAAGTTCTTCTGGTGATTGAGAAAAATTGTAGCGCATGTCTGGGTCGTGAGTGGGATTAGCTAGGTATAAGATATGTAATGGAAGACCATCCCAAGTTTTGTTCCCTCTCCATTTTTGGTCTTGTGCCACAATCGTGTATTACATGATAAATAAACAATTTACCCTGACGAGCCGAAGGGTGAAACCTAGGTAGATTTGTTGGCTCTCACTTAGATTTTCTGTCTTTGTTGCGCTACTTTCGTATTGAGCGCTTTAGTGTTAGGGTTTCCGTCTTAGGTTTTTTTCTTTCCTACTAGTATTTGACTTTTGTTCATGTACTTCGTTTGTTTCTTTTTTTACTTCCCCTCTTTTTTGCTCCAATTTCGTTCTCGGTGGGTTTTTCAACAGTTTAACAATTACTAGTATTAGCAGAATTATTTTTGTTAGTATTGATATTGTTATTATTATTATCGTTATTATATATATATATATATATATATATATATATATATTGAAATTGTGTTATTACAATGGTTTATAAAGTATAATATCACTACATAAAAATTTTCATGTTTCGGTACAGAACCTGTTCCTCTCTAGGTGATATGTTAAAGTAAATGGTGAAAACGATTTATTTTTGAAAATATGAGATGAATTCATGGTTATTTAGAACATTAGGGAGTAGTAGTTGGAGGAAATGCATTTGGAGGCGTCAAAACTAGTCAGTCGGCATTTAGAGTTATGTAACCATGGATATTTAAACACTTGGGTTAGGAAAGGGGCATGATGGCTGAGATCAAGACATGCCACTTTATGATTTTGTCTGGGTAAGATATATAGTAGGACCTTAGATTTTTTTAAATGGGTAGACATTGATTTTTTTCAGGAGGTTAGATTTTAGTTTTTTTTAATCATTGAACAATAGATTTTAGCTAACTACTATCTATGAGTAAAGGAGAGGGGATAGAAAGTTTAAGTCAGAATTAGTATTAAATAACTGTAGTATTCTTAGTTATACTGTAATGAGAACAACAATTCGGTATTGTGTGGGTCTTTTATTATTAAAATAATATTCGTTTTTGTTTATATAACAGTATAAGTTATAAATGAGACAGTAATTAATTAAATTTTAAAGAAAATTATTTTGTCTGAATAAGATATCTAATGGGACCACATAATACTTAAATAGCTAAATAATTTTTAACAGTAAGATGAATTTTTTATTACTTCATGTGTAAAAGGGCTTAAATGTTTAGGTTATAAATATGATTTATTAATTATGGTATATTAATATATATCTTAGTTAAGAAAATTAATATTGTGTGCGTTTTTTACCTCTTAAAATAATTATTAATTTTTAAGTTATAATACAGCATAAGTTATAATTGAAACATTGTATTTTTTTTAATTAAAATAAAATTTTGTTTGTTAAAAATATATTGTGGGAACATAGCTGTCTGCTCATTATAATAATCTATCTTTTACAGCAAGTTGAACTTCAGGGTGTTTATTTTTTGTTTTGTGTTTAGAATCTACATATATATATATATATATAGTAATCCGCAAACAGATCTGTTTCGCTCTATCACAACTCATCAGTACGGTTAGTCATCCGATTGCATTTTACCCAGGATTGAAACCTGGCCGAATTGTCGTCATTCAGCGATTCTACCTCTGAGCTATGGGCGCTTGGTAGAAGGAGACATACTTTTTACCGTGTACATTATCATTTTACAAACTTCCAATAGCTGAGAGTGTTCTAATTATATATATATAAACCCGACCTGGTGTAATGGTTAGCAAGCTTGTCTCGCAATTACGACTGAGTAGTGAGTTCGATGTTTACTGGATGCCTCATGCTTTCGGTTTTGTGTCACATCTAAGCAATGAAATTACTACATGTATATATAGTGTGTATATGTATAACCTCTTTATTACTTCTATCTATCGCCTTTAACCACCATTCAATTACCCCTCTGTAGGTTTGCGCACATTTTCCCTACATGCTTCTTCTTTTGCATTATCTTTCTTCCCCTATTTTCATTTCCATTATCTTAGCTTCATTCTCTCTCTCTCTCTCTCTCTCTCTCTCTCTCTCTCTCTCTCTCTCTCTATTTTTCTTGGCTTTCAAATTCCTCGTACTCTCCCAGTTTCAAATCTACGTTTTCTTTCTTCCTTCCTCTTCAACGAATCCTACATTATGCCTATTGATATCCATATCCATTAAAACTATTCGGTTTGTACGCAATGCCCATTAGTCGTGCCGTTCAGAATCGGATCCATTTCGCAATGAGCGAAGACGTTTGCGACTCAGTTGTGTCGCTAGGACAGGTTTTAGTTTTCTTTACCACCGCACGCCTCCAGACATTTACCCAACAAAAGCGCTTCCAACTGGCTTGTCTCCTTGCCACCCGACACCGCGTCCCAGATCTCAATCTACTCTACCTTTTACTTCTTCACCCTCTTTCTCAGTTTGGCTTCCTGGTCTACTGTGACACATCGCAGCGTCCTTTACGGTACGGACAAGAATAAGGTGGATACCTGGGAAGATGAGCCAAGGATGACCAAATTGATGAATGTGTGTCATGAGTTGATTGTTCTTCAAATGACAAAGATCCAAAGAGATATACAATCCGGCCTGCAGTACTGAAAATTATGAAGTAGGGAGCATGCGAATGCATGAATTTTTATTAATGCATGTCAATTCATAACAATTTTTTTATTATCATATTAGTTGAAGAGCGTGGAAGATTATTATACACACTTTGCTATGCTATATATTGGTAATATTAAAAGAATTTTGTTATGGAATTTTTTATCTGATGAACTAAGCTGTTAAAATAAAAATAAGTTTTCGTTGTTTTTTCTTAAGCGTCATAATGGTTGTTTAATGCCGAAATTTTAATATTTTATAGATAATTTTATATTTTCAGGGTAAAAATTATTTTCTTAATCAGATAATTTGTAAAGCATAAAACAGTAATTTCACTACATAAATGTATTGTTGCTAGTTTTTTATAAATTATTGCTGAATAATTTACTATAAAAATGTATTGTTGGTCATTTTGCTATGAAAATGTACAGTTGATTTTTGTTTCGTGGTTCACTATTTGGCCATAGGTGGGACTCTAACAGGTGTTACCACCCGGGACAGGACAGACCTGGAACAACATCGATTAAGATGTGGTTCCGAGCTCCTCAGATCGCCACTCTGCCGAAAAGAGGCTTTGATGCCGGATCTTGCTTATTGTTATACCCATATTGTGTATGCGATTTTATGGCTTCACCAATATAGTTTGTATTTTAAGTACTTATGAAATATTATAACGGAAGATGAAAAGTGCAACACTGAGATCCGTAGGCTAATTGGAATGGCCAAGGACGCATTCCAAAAACTGAGCAATGTATTAAGAGACAGGAAAATTTTATTGAAAACAAAGAAGAGATTACTGAATTGATATGTTATGTCTGTCTTTCAATATGGCAGTGATGAAGAAATAACTTGAAGCATCTGAAATGTGGTTCTACAAAAGGGGACTGAGAATATCATGGATCTAGCATGTGAGCAATGATGAGGTTTTGGAAAGGATGGAAACGAACAGTAAATTAACACTGAGCATCAGGAAGACATAGCTGAAGTTCTTGGGACATGTAATGAGGAAAGGAGGCTTGGAGAATCTGATACTCACAAGTCATATAGAGGGGAAAATAGACAGGGGAAGCAGTGGATAACATATTTGAAGGTCCTGAGCAGGTGGATGTCAGAGCGGTGTTTGGGTGGGGTAGCAGGGGAAAATGTGCTAAGAGCCACCAAGGAATGGGGAGACGTGGAAATCCATGATCACCAACGTCCTGAAAGGACATGGAACATAGAATGTTTTGCTTTCAGTGCAAACGTGTTTTAGATATATACGATAAAATCTGGCAATTATAATATAAGGTATTTTTATACTTTAGCGCTGTATTGATTATCAGTTATATAGGCACGTGCCGTCAAAAATAACGGCAAAATATTTTTATTGATACGCCATCTAAAATTATGGCAATATATACATTCATATACTTACTATTGAGTATCTTAATTTAAGACATAAAAATAATCCCCTTCCTGATTAATGCAAAAAAAATAAGGCCCTATTAAAAATCAAATACACCGCAAGAGCGTTCATAACTAGTAGTAAAGTTTAATAACTGGTAGTAAATAGAATGAACTGAGCCGACGCTACCTCGCTATTATCTCTCTAATGAACTGAACCGATGCTGGCTTTCTATTCTTTCTCTCTCTCTCTCTCTCTCTCCCCCATAAGCGTGACAGGAGGTATATATATATATATATATATATATATATATATATATATATATATATAGTGTATCGAGGCTGCAGATAATTTTCTAAACATATACCGTTAAATATAAGAGACAATAAATGTCTATTATGTCTAATCATGAGCCGTTCTAAACATCGTATTTTAGCTTTAATTTCAGGTGAAAATAACGTCAAAAATTCTCCAACATTTGGATAATTTTTTATTATGTTAGTTCTAAGCTTTCGGCTCACATAAGACATCTTCAGAGAGGTTACAAAGACGTTAACATAAAACATCCACTATCAGCGACGATTTTATCTTGTGTTGACATGAAACTTTGCTAGGCAACCATAACAGTTAGCAAAAATAGCAAACGCAGTTCGTAAATTTGTAATGCGGTTCTATGACGTCACACCGCACGATAACTCGAAATATGTAAATGCAATGCAATGTGTTATGACCAGATTTAAACGTGATTTTATTAAGTGTGGGTTGTTTGGATTTCATATAGATGGCCACCAATGTCTGAAGGTACTTTTTACTGTGTGTATAAGTGAGGATTATTATGTTGCTGACTAAAATATTTATTACCTACATTGAATGTTTTTCTAAGAAATGTTGTTTAAATGTACTCTGATCAGTAAGGTGACATGTAAGTCTTCGGGAGAGCGTAGTTGTAGTAAAACCAATGTATGTAGTGGGTTTATTGTTAGTACCAGAGATACAATCTCTGAACGGGCATGTAAATTGATACACTACATTGGTTTTCTGTAGAGGATTTAGCTTGTAGGGTTATTAGAGACGATGAGGTCAATATATATATATAACGGTGTTTATTATAACAGGGGGTATTATATTAAAAAATTATACTTACTTAGTGAGCCACAAACCAAAATTCAAAACATTTTTCCCCTTAGCTGGGACTCTAACACGTACTACCACCCCGGTTCAAGGTGGACGCAGGAAAACAGCAAATGAAGATGTACTTCTACGACTATTCAACTTCCAATCTCTCGATCAGAAGCCTTGCTGCCGGGTGTAGTTCATTGCTATACTCAGGATTAGTTAAAATTAAGTTTTTTAGCCTTGGTTGGTAAACAGTCTACTGCTGAATGTAATGGCACCCTACTGCGGGAATATCCTTGTCCCAGTCTGTCATGTTTCTTTTAAGACATGATCACTCAAACGTCATGTATTGGGGGCGTTTGCTTCCTGAAGGCACATAAATTTAAAACCATCCTACATATCTTTTCACATAGTGATAAACGTATTTGTCTTTCGAAATCTATTTTTTGTTTCTAAAAACAAACATTTATAAGGTTGTTGTGTTTAGAATACATGCGCGTTGTTGTGAGTGTGTGTGTATGCATGCGTATGTGTGTGTGCAGCATTTTTCATTCGCAAGGGATCATGGATCTGGTGCTTCAATTCTTTTGTTATTAATTCAGCTGGTTGTGGTTGTGCCTCGTCTCTTTTACCAATCCAGAAAAGTTGAAGCAAAGATGGAATGTTTTTTCATGAGTTCCGGCATTGGCAAGAGATTTGTTATTTTTTTAATATCATGTCATTCTAGTAGTCTTTGACCGTTGGGGCACTTTGATGACTACACTGTTCTTTTTTTTTATAAGCGTTTCACCCCGAGCAAGGAATGTCAATGCCGCTACTTCGCAGGGGTCTACATAGAGTGGAGAAAGGATGGTTAAATATAGGAAATGTCAGAGGGTGGGTGATAAGCGGCTAGGGATACCGAAAATGGTTAAATATAGGAAATGTCAGAGGGTGGGTGATAGGCGGGTAAGGATACCGAGAATGAGGGTTGGGTAGATGAGAGTGTTCTGAGAATAATTGGGAAAGAGTGATAGGAGGTGTCTATTGACCCTACATTTTGAACACTAGCTTCTTTGATACATGTTACAAGGCTCTTTCCTTTTCAATACTTTACGCGGGTCAACCAAGACGTTTTTAGTCTTCTTCGAGTTCATGTTCCTCTCACTTGACCATACATGGCAGTATGCGCAATGGTTCCTGGCTTCCTTGAAATATGACCAAACCATTGTAACTTCCTTCTACGCGCAACCTATATAAGTAGCTCAAGCGTTCCAACAAGATTTTAAATTTTCTAACGTCATAATTTCTAAGACAGTTTTCAATGTTTTTCAAATAAGTTGTCCGTAGCATTGCATCTCGAAGGTAATAATCCGTTTTGAAATTTTTACCATTTAGTATCTACGTTTCATATCCGTAAAATGCATTTGAAATGATGAGTGGTCTTATTCTGTGGAGATATATATTTGTTAATACTACGATTACTAGAAATAGTAATGCATAAAAATATTTTATATAATTTTTTTCTGTGAAACCGTTCAAGACATGACATAGACATATATTTGAATTTGACATTTACCGTCGGAACATCGTTTACCATACTACCAACATCTATTTTTTGCTAATGGTTGAGAAAACTGTAAAGAAATAATGAACGTTGTACTGTATATCTAAAATTTCTATCCGGTTGTGCAACAACTTATTCGAAATTTAGAACAATAGAATCAAATATTAGACAAATTATTAAAATCGAATATTAGCTGACCGTGTTTGTTAGAATAAAATACGTCTGTAAATGAATTTTTCCAACTGAATATACTCGCTCTCTATATCTCTCCCACTCTCCTTGTTTCAGGGGCTGCATTTCACGATGACAAGTAATTATGAATATGCATCTTGATTTTATTGTTTTTAATTCAGTTTATCCTGGTAGTTGAAGGAACGCTGAAAGTTGAAGCAATGCTGGAACGTTCTCTCATGAACTCAGACGCCATCGCAGGAATTTTTGTTTTAATAGGCGGTCCACACAGAAAGGTTTATATTTTTATCAAATCTTTGGCTTATTAATAACACGAAATCTCAAAAACCCTAACACTTGTGGGAGATTAAATAATAATAAAAACGCATTAGATTCTTCCATTGCTCACACAGTCGCCAATCTCTCTCGAAGGTTAAGTACAGTCACCTATCAAAAATGAGTGCAGTTCGTATACATAACTATCGCCATCTCTCAAACAAACAAATTACAATTAGTAACATACGTCAAATATGGACAGACAATAAGAAAGTAGCATATAAATATAGTATATATAGTATTCACTTCAACAAAGAATCCACATTAAACAAAATATATTTCAATGCAAGAGATCGCATTTTAAAGTACGTATAAAATACTTAATATGTTTATATACTACTATTAATAATAATAAGAAGAAGAAGAAGAAGAAGAAGAAGAAAAAGAAGAAGAAGAAATTAAATGAATTCTCAGAAGAAATTTATGGCCATTAGTAGTCTTTAACAATTTTAACAACTAGAACTGAACATTAAATGATATTAGATGAATGGATTCTATAACAAGATGGCTTCTTTATAAGCATACCATGCATCATCCAAAAGCTGATGCAAACCGTCTATACATACTCTGTAAAAATGATGGAAGAGATCTCATTCAGTTAAACAACAAGTACTGGCTTACTAACATACAAGACAACAGGCACTAGCTTATTAACATACATAGAAACAATGGACTGCATAATACAATAAGTCAAACACGAAAACAGAACGAAAAAATTCAATCATGAAAGAAGGTCGTAAATACAAACAAAATTTATATTTAGTAGATTCTGTAGAAAACCAAAACAGAACACAAGTTCCAACTGTTGCAAAAATATATATAAAAAAGAAAGCCGTGATAAAGATCTTGAACAGATGAAACAACGCTGGCCAGACATACCTCTGCATAGCCAAATAAAACCGATGTTGTTTAATCTCTCATCGAGCATCTGGATTAAAGATTAAAATGGAAGGCTTTATTATTGAACCTCAAGACCAGAGTCTTTTCATTAGAAACTTCCAAGCATTTATCCCAAATAATAGTGTGGATCCTAAATGCATGTTCTGTGACAAATATCAGGAAACCAAAGATCATCGAATCACAGGATGTTCTGTACATGCACCAAACGAGTACAAAAGTCTTCAAGATAGAGTGGCACAATATTTATACTGAACGACTCGCAAACACTTTGAAAAAGATGTTAACAAACAATGGTATGTACATCACCCAGCACTGGTTACAAAAATAGAAGACATCACAATTCTATGGGATTACACTATCTATACAACCAGGAAGATTGATGCAAGTAAGCAAGACATATTTATCAAAAACCGAAAAGAAAAACAAACTTACCTACAAATTGTTATGGCTTGTCCTGCAGACTGTAAAGTAGCAACGAGGAGATTTTCAAAACTATCGAAATATAAAGACCTGAGAATCGAAACAATGTAGAAATAAAAACATAATATCAGTTATAATAGGTGTTCTTAGAATGGTAATAAAAACAACACATTAAAAAATCCCTTAATCCCAAATGGCTAGAAAACTCTGCCACTGAATCTGCTCACATCCATGTCATGAACTTTGCTATCTCCTAATCTTTTACGCAAGTGGTGGATTTACCCACGCACTTCCTCAGTATCCCTTCATGGCACCCTTCTCTACTAGATTTATGCTTCACCCCTGTCCCTGAATCCTGCCAAACTTCGCAGCTTTTCCCTCTCGATAACTCTGATCAGGCTGTCGTTTCTATTAATATGTTTCTCCACTCTCACTCCTCACAGAAGCCACCTATCAACAGAATTTTTTTACGGCTACCAAAGAGCAGACTGGGATGCGTTCCCCGATTTCCTATGCGTCGTCATTTAGGAAAAAGTGTTTAGTCTTTCTGTTAAGGACTGCGCCACTAAGGTTTTTTCTTTGGTGAAAGTTGACATTGATGCTTTCATACTGATCAAGAAGTTCTGACTTAAACTTCATTCGTCCCCCTGGTTCTCTTCTGCCTGCTCAGCCGCCATTGCTTACAGGAACCTCTACTTCCGGCTATTCTGGAGCCACGCGTCACATCATAATAGGCGCCTGTTTGCCTCTGCACATAATGAGTGTAAGAGGATCTTGAATGAGGCTAAGCTGCTGTTTGCTGAGAGAATGAGGCAGCGCATAGCTGCTCCCAAGTTTGGCTTCAAATACTATTGGCGTCTCTGCAACCCTGTGCAAAACAATAGCAAACCGTTCATCTCTGAAATTAATCAATAAATCTGAGGTCCTCACGGTATCTTTGGACAATGCCGAGGCTTTGCTCGCAGATTTTCTTCTAACTCTGGTTTGCAACGGTCAAGCTCATTGTCTTTGGGCAGAGGGTGATTCAGTTCTACAGACTAAGAAACGGCTGAGAAACACAGACAAGCTCTTTGATTTTGAGCACATTACGACTTATTGGCGGGTCGTTCTACTCGCTAAGAAGCATAGAAAATCTTGGTGCCCGATCTCACGTACGTGAGTGCGATGCAAATTTTGATTACTAGCTCGAGTTTCTCACTTTAAACCCGACCTTGCGTCACATCTCTTCTCAGTAGACAGGCATGGTTATTACCAGTACGCCGCAGTCAAGTTGTCTGTTGTCTGGCTCGTACACTCTCTATTTGAGAGCAGAGTTGAACTCCGGGCTTGGTCTATGGTCTATGGACTGAGACTACGCTGAGAAAGAGAAACAAGCTTAGTTTTCGGACAAATTTTCAATCAGTTGGAGCTTTTTCTACGGACAGGGATTCGTATAAAAAGAATAGACAAACATTGCGCTCGATCCAGAGTATTCGGGTGCTAGGCAAATTTTTGACCATTGGCTTGAGTGCAAGCCTTCGGGTTTCCACGTTAAATCTAACCTTGTTTCACTTCTCTACTAACTTGCGAGGACGTCGTAGTCAGGTAATCTGCTGTGTGGCTTGCATCTGTCGATAAGTATTCTAAAAAGCATCCCTAGAAGTTAGTGGGGATTTGGACGAATATGAGCTGTTCGGCTACGACGGTGAGTTCTGGTTATCTTGACCAAGTTCTAGTTAAGCGTGTCGATGTAGAGCTTTGAGGCCGTTCAAATTCTCATTCAATAGTTTATACGGATTATTCAATAGTTTATACGGATTAATAACACACAGGCTTGCCTGTGTGTTATTAATATGATTTCAAAGTAGTTCCTCTGTAAACGGTTATGTTTTGTATTTATTGAACTAGTATTACAGAAATCAAAATTATGCATTACGTTGTTTCGATATAAAACAAGAACGTATGTGAAAATGTAAGTGTCTTTTGTATTCGTAGATCAGTGCTTTTAGATTTCTCTATGTATACGTTCTTGCATTGTACACACTGTACTTTGGAAATCCTGACATTTAAATTGGTGTTTGGTGTTTTTTTACTCTGATAATATCATCAATAGTCTTAGAGGTGGTGGTAACGATTCTAGTGTTTTGGATAGCTAATTTATTTGTGAGTTCATATGAAAATCTGTTGAAAGGTAGTAGCATAAAATTTGTGAAATTTTGGAGGGTATTCATTCAGTTTGTTTTTTGTGGATTTTGTAAGCATGCTTTTGGCATTGTGGATGGAATAGTGTGAGTAGTAGAAAATTTGAAATGTTTGTTCAATATATGTCTCCTCTTCAGAAAAATTATTAGGACTGCCTATACTGAGGGCTCTAAGGTAGAAACCTATAATTAAACCAGATTTAATTCTTTGATTGTAATTGGAATAGAAATTAATAAGGTCGTTTTGTTAGTAGGTTTACAGTAAATCTTACATTCTAATTTATCGTTTTTACGTATTATTAAGATGGCAAGGAAGGCTAAAGAATTATTAGTTTCAAGTTCATATGTGAATTCTATGGTAGGTTGTACCTTATTGAGTTTAGTTACTAAGTTTAATAGTTTAGTGTCTTGGAGTAAAATAATAAGATATAGGCTATATATCTTTAGTAAGTAGAATTATTTTTAATAACTCTAGAAATGACCAAGGGAGAACACCACTGAGACCCCATCGGTAGGTTTTGGGTAAGCCATAATGTGTGGGTATAGTGGGGTGATATACTAGTTATTTTAACCAAGACGTTTCATCATTTTTTATAGTTTTACTGTTTTGTTGTAATTTTCTACTTAAGAGTTTATTGTTTGTTCAGTGGTTTGTATATAGGTGTTGTTATTATTTTAAAAAAACTTCTAATTTTACAGTGTAAACGCATGTGTCCATAATAGCTATACCTTCTGTTTTAGAAGGATTGGTCATGATGATATTTATGTTCTTAGATAAGTTATTTAATATCTTTTGGATAATCAATGTTATTAGTGAAGGTTGCTGATAATATGCCATGGACGAAACCCTTTTCATAATTAGTGGTGATTGTGTCATATTTTTAGTCCTGTGGTAAATTTTAGTCCCAGGCTTAAAGCCACAGTTTCAGGTTTGTATTTGGAGATGTTTGAGATGAAATTCGGATTACAATTCTTTCCATCTGCTATTAGCTCGTAGGTTTTGAATTTTAAGTTTTATTCGTTTTTTTTTTTTGCTCGTTGTTTGCATGCAATATTGTTCGTCGCAAAATTTTGGCCTTGGAAATGGTGAAGATGTTTTATATACGTTGCATTTTTTCCAATGAATGTGACTTTATTCACACAGTCAAACATGATTCTCTCATTTTTTTAAAAAAGAAAATCGTTCATCGTTTGATAAGTGTATGCATTATTTCGCTACTATTTCGTTTCGAAAATGTATTTCGTTTTGTCATTTACGCACACAATAACGTTACCGAGACATAAATACACTTAATTTGTTTATCCTTTAAATACGTTTTCCCGAAGCATTATGTTCGCATGCATACATTTACATTCAAAATAAACTTATTGTTTTTTATTACACGTGGCACACGCATATTAACAGACAGTTTTCTTTCTAGATTTAGAAATATTAATCAATTGCTTTATTACAGGTGACACGTATCTGACCAATCAAATCAAACCTCAATCAACATACTGTCTCTTTGAATTAAAAAACTATTCGTCTTTAAAATATCTCTGAAGAAGCTTGTTAAAATGAAACATGCTAGATTAAAGACATTTTTATTACCTGTTTTTCACTTATTCTATTCATATATATATATATATATATATATATATATATATATATATATATATATATGTGTGCGTGTATATATATATATATATACATATATATATATATATATATGTGTGTGTGTGTGTGTGTGTGTGTGTGTGTTTGTGTTTGTGTTGAATACATGGATCAAAATTCGACAAGATAAATAGTATAAATAAAGAATAAGTAGGAAAAAGGGTCTTTAATCTAACGTGTTTCACTTTTTTTTAATCACATCACCCCAAGTAAGGCCACTGATGTGCAGGGGGCTACGTAAGAGTGAATAGCTTGGAAAAGAGAAATCCGGAAACCACATCCTAAACAGGGAACAGGGGATGAGCTTCTACACTTGTTCAATAGACATGGGTAGAGTGTGAACCGGGCGGTAGTTCAGTCTATCTACTCCAATTGAAAAAAAATAAACAAAGTGAGAAGTTTAGAAAAGAGAGAGCCGGAAACTGCACCCTAAACAGGAAACAGGGGATGAGCCTCTTCATTTGTTCAATATAACAAGGTTCTTCAGAGACTTAATAAGGCCGAATGATTTAAAAATCCGAGAGATAGTTTTTTTTTTAAATTGAGGTATAGTTTCAAACGTCAGATACGTGTCACGTGTGATAAAGCAATGGATGAATACTAAATATAGAAGAGAACACTTGTGTTTGTTTAACTTTATGTGTCAACGCGTTCTTTTTAAATAAAATAAGAAAAACATTTATTAATTCCGGCATTGAGAAATCAAATGATGGAACGATGTTCATTCTAAATAACGTGAGAATCATGTATGAATCATAAAAAATATATATTATAGTAATTTTAACACCTATTTATTTTATTTCATTGTAAGATACTAACCGTTAATGTTATTTGACATTATTTTTACAAGAATTTAAACAGAAATATATATTCAGGCATTAATAAAACAGTTCTCAATGTAGTATGAATAGAGCTATTATATATTAATAAATATACATACAACGATCGGAGCCTCATGTGTTATGCAATTAACAAAATGCATCTTCTGACTGCATAACGAATGAAACTCCGTCTCGTGCCATCGACGTAGGACAATATATATATATATATATATATATATATATTGTCATTCGCAGACAGATCTATTTCGCTGTATCACAGCTCATCAGTACGGTTAGACTCCGATTGGTTTTTAACCCAGGATTGAAACCCGACCGAATTGGCGTCAGTCGGCGATTCTACCGCTGGGCTTGGCCGTTTGGTGGAAGAAGGCAGACTTTTTAGCGCATATATTAGCATTATACGCGCCCAATGGATAGAGTGCTTTGATTCATTTTACTGATTGAGCGAAGCGTACACGCCAGAGTAGTTACTGTTTTTAAAAGTCTACCATTCTTCCAGAGTGCTCAATCAGGGTGTGAGAGCGTAAATATTGTCATATCTATATATATATATATATATATATATATATGTGTGTGTGTGTGTGTGTGTGTGTGCTGACATCACATTTCCACAGATATATTTACCAAAATGTTACAAATATATATTGAAATACGAAAGAGTAAATTTATTCAATAACGTTGCCACTTGCTTCAATTATGGCATTTAGAAGACTGTGGAATCACCTGAAACTGCTATAATCCTTGCTTTTAGATAATCGTTAGTTTTACAAAGAGTGTTGTTGATCTCTCGCTGAACTGCATCCAATACATAATAATCAAGTGCTTGATGTCTGGGGAATAGGGTGTCCAGATGTAAAAAGTGATGTGATGTCTGACAGCAGTGACTAGATTCTCATGTTTGTTTTGGCATGATGCAGAATCTTTTGCCAGACATAGGGTCTTCCAGCAATAACCCTTTCCCCAGGGAAGAACGACCTCCTCAAGGCACATGATTTAGGGCTTCATGTTGAGTTTAAGAAACTCACATACTAATCGTCTTCACCATTAGATTAGTCCAACTCTTTCCGAATCCTCTCCACCTCCTTTATATTTATACACAAACACTGAAATGATCGTATTTGCTTTTGTGAAATTTTTTTAAAAACCACCGACTTCTTCACAAACTTCTTCACATTAATTCTCTCAACGCTCTATCTCTATCCCGATATCGTGCACTTTACGACAAAAAACTACTTTCCAAGGTATATTTTTTTATTAAATAAGCACTGAAAAACAACACTCTTGACACTAAGTCTCATCACAAATCAACATTATATATATATTGTGTATTTGGCCAACGATTTGTCTTTAATGCAGGTTTCATTAGAAATGATGAGCAAGTTATTATCATTAAGTTTTTTATATAATTTTTCAAGTGTTCTTATGATTTTTTTTCTATTCAGAACTCAAATTATATAAAAATTGTCTAAAGGTTTTGTATTTTCTAGCAATGTTGGCCAAACTTATAAGTATGCGTAAATATTATGTATATAGAGTCATCTGTATGCTAAGTTGCGAACACTGAATGCACATTCTTACCGTGTTCATAATAAATGTCATTAAGTGTAGGATTTCTATTTTTTCTTAATAATGCCTCCATTATTTTTTAATATTCTTTTGCATGCGGATGGTGCTACTTTTTATGTATTGTTAACAAGTGTGTCAGGGATAAGACTTGTTAGATCTCTATTTGTGTTTAAATGAGATCGGATAGAACTATTGTTGGAAAGGTGCAATGTCAATCTTCTCGTCAATTTTGTAGTATTGTGGCCAATTTTATTGTTTACAAGTTTGGTTTCTTGAGGAACACGGTTATTCAAAGAACGTAAATTCGTAAACGATACTGGTCCTCAGTAGTTTAAATTTTACCCATGAATTATTATTATTCACAATAAGATTGGCAGTTTTAAATGTTCTGTAGTAGATAATTAATTTTCTTGCTTAAGGTTGTCCATGTTGCATAATTTTGATGATGTTGAGAAACAAAGATTCGCCCTGTTTGTAATTACTGTGCATTTGGTTTTTGTAGAAAATATTAATTTTAATTTTTGTTTACGTGTTTGTAGTTGGTGTTGGTTACGTTACGAAGAAATGCTTGATATGTTAGTAAAATACTTTGAAAAGACGTTGTTAACAAGCGTTTGCTTTAAATTGTGGAGGTCTTTGAAGAAAATTGGTCGGGAAGATGAATTCTCGTACGCTCTCGTAGGGACATTTTAATAACACCAATTTTGTATCTTAGAAGACATTGATCAATAAAATTCAGGTGGTAATAATTTATGCCAGTGAGTTATACTGAAGTAGTGAAAGGATTATTACTAGACTCTAAAAGAACATTAAAAAATGGAAGTTTTTATTTTAAAGTAAGCTCATATGTGAAGCTGAGAACAGAATTATCTCAAAAGTTGTTTTAAGGTTATCAAATTCGTTTTCGTTTCAGCTAATAAGAAAATATCAACATATCAAACATATATTTTCCTGTTTAGTAGCTTTTTTAGAATACATGTTTTCAACATAGGACATATAAAACCAGCATATATATATATATATATATATATATATATATATATATATGTATATTCCCTGGTTGCAATTATTAGTTTTACTCTTATCTCAGGTTCTCACTTGTTGACGCACTTTTAGTGTATCTTTTCTTAATTTTATTTATCAATTCAACATTTGATGTTCCTGTCAAGTTGTGCGATGATTATATTTCTGTGTCTTTCACTTCTAATTGCATATATTGTCAATGATTTTAGAACTAGTTTGGTAAACGCTGTTTTCCGACGTATATACTTTTTTCTCCCCCTACTCACAATGCAGGCTGTTACCTTAATTTGTCTCCGCAAAAAAAGTTTTGCGCTTTCCTACAGAGGGGATCAGATGGTACTTCTGCGTAAAATATCGCATACATGAAATAACTTCAGATGATTTACTAATTCTCTTTTTTTTCTTTTCTGTCTTCCTCCTTCGTTATTCTGTAAGCTGTTTGTTTGTTTTTTTCTTGATAACTGTTTCTTTTATGTCTCTCTACCTCTTTCCCTCATATTTTTATGTTCGTATAAGCTTTGGCATTTTGTTTCTCCCTCTCTCTCTCTCTCTCCCCCTCTCTCTCTCTCATACACACTCTCTCTCTCACACACACACACACACTCTCTCTCTCTCTCTTTGTCTCTCTCTCTCTCTTCGTTGCTATCTTTTTGTCTTTTCCTCTTATATTTTGTTCTGTATTTCTGTTAAACTTTTTACCCTTGCACATATATATTTCCCTCTTACTTTTCTACCCCTTTTTTTATTTACATCTTTTTTCTCCCTAACATAATTTTTTTTATCTTTTCTTTTCTTTTTCTCTCTACGTCTATTTATTTCCGTCCTTACATTTCTACTTCCGTTTCCTTATGTTTATCAAATTATCTATATTTCTCGTATCATCCTTCATTGCTTTGCTGTTTTTTTTTTTCGTGTGTTACTTTATGCCAAAGAATAATTCTGTTTAACGATAATGTCCACATTGTTTTATAATAATGAAGAAAAGGTTAAAACTGCATATAATTAATACTCAGCAACCGGGCTTTTTAAAACTTTTGGCAGTTGAGAGGATAAAAAATATAATCGCAAGAAATTTGTTATTTTTCATTTTTCTAATAGGTACTGACTTTCACTCTAACAGAATAATTGTCGAAATCAACACAAAAAAACTATTTCATTTACAAATGAAGAGTATTAACAAAGCTCGGAGGAAAATATATGAAATATGTCAAAATAAGAAAAGAGAAAGAAAAAAGATCGATAAAATATTCACCCGAAATACAAAGAAAACAATGAGTCGGTAATAGGAAATGGCCCTCGAGAAAAATTATGACAGTTATACAATGAGATTTGGTGAGCATTGTAGTATTTATTTTAACTTATTGTATTTAGAGTTTTGTTTTGATTTTTACTGTCTTTTTTTTTCAGAGAATAGAGTGAAGTTTATTTGCAATGAAAGCAATGCTGCCAAGCGAAACTAAAATGTACCATAAGAATTTTATTTCCGTTTAGGAAAGTGTCCTTTTTACTTTACATCCGAAAGAAGAAAAATACGAATCGCGCTACAAACTAGAAGATATATACGCGCAAAAGACACAAACACTATATAGTTCCTCTAAATAATAAACAGAGAGCAGGCGCTCTCGGCCAAACGAATGCTATTGTACATACCCCGACAAACAAACATATATACTTAATATATATATATATATATATATATATATATATAAAGATAGATGGTGAAACAAAGAGAAACAATTTATTAACAAGGCTTTTAACCGTGAGCACATGCTCTCTTTGATTTCCACAGGTTAGAATGAAATAAATACAAAACTGTATGTGAGGGAAATGACTTGAAATCTCTGAAGATAAGTGAGGACAATAAGTCAAAATAAATTAAATTACCTATCATCTTTAATGTCCAAACTGGAGAGAGAATGTCTGTTTAGTAGTTTGAGTTATCTATATGTATATACTTCTAATTTGATTTATCATCTTCATATATATATATATATATATATATATATATATTCTTAGAACTAAGGCCAATCTGCACGACGTATATATTACCCCGACTGTAGTATCCCGAGTAATTTCAAAACTCGACCCCATAATGCAAGTGGAGACGATGGAATCCCGGTGATAGTCCTTAAGAGGTGTGCTCCTGAACTATCCCCTGTCCTCTCTAAACTGTTTAACTACTGCCTTTCTGATTCCTGCTTTTCTGCATGTCGAAGTTCTCTTCAGTCGTTCTGTATTTAAGAATTGTGGTGAACTCTCGGACCAATCCAACTATCGTCCTATCAATCTTCTACCGATATTCGGGAAAGTATTCGAGGCCATAATCAATGCTGAAATAGTTCAACATCTTACTGCCCACAAACTCTTCTCTGACAGGCAATATGGCTTCCGCTTTGCCAGGTCCACGGCCGACTTGCTAACAACTGTAACGGAGTACATGCTCCAGGCCCTTGATGAGTCTGACGAGGCTCGCGCGGTTGCTCTGGACATTTCCAAGGCTTTTGACAGGGTTTGGCACTCTGGCCTCCCATGCAAGCTACGGGGTTACGGTATTACCGGTCGCCTGCTAGACCTAATCCAATCTTTTTTAAATAACCGTAAAATGAAGGTCGTTTTGAATGGGCGTGCCTCTTCGTCCTACAGCACGAATACTGGTGTCCCACAGGGCTTAATCCTGGGCCCGACGCTCTTCCTTATTTTCATCAATAATCTCCCATATGAGATCAATTCCCAAGTAGGCATCTACGCAGATGACACCACAATATACTCTCGCACCAGTAAGAAACCTGTCGTGACGGACAGATATAATCTCGCTGCTGACCTTGAACAGGATCTGCACTATGTGGTGAATTGGGACAAGAAGTGGCTTGTCAACTTCAATGCGTCTAAGACCAAGCTGTTGTCTGTCAACCATCACAGGCAACCTCTCCTGCCTCCCATAAGCATGGACCAAGCGATTCTCCCTGAGAGCAACACACTACGCCTCCTCGGCCTTACCCTCTCCTCAGACCTCAAATGGAACCACTATATTGAATCCCTAGCTAAATCTACTGCTAAGAAGTTTGGGTCACTATGTCGATCCAGGATGTTTTTTCCGCCTGAATCAATCCTGCACATATACAAGTCAACCATCCGTCCGTGCATGGAGTACTGCTGCCATTTATGGTCAGGCGCCCCTGCCGTTCTCCTCAGTGTTCTCGACAGGCTCCAAAGGAGAGTCTGTAATGTGATAGGTACTGATCGGGCGGCTCGACTGCAACCACTTCCTCATCGTCGAAATGTGGCCTCCCATTGTCTGTTCTATAAATACTTTCATGGCTTCTGCTCGGACGAACTTAAGTCACTGGTACCTCCTCAACAGGTGTTTAATCGTGCAGCCAGACTGGCAACTGGGTCCCACCCAATCACAGTCAGGTTAGCCAAATGCAGACGACAATTCTACACTTGCAGCTTCTTCTCTCGCACTTTCCGCCTGTGGAACTCGCTCCCATATTCTTGCTTTCCTGGCGGCTACAACCTCCAGAAATTTAAATACAATGTCAATACTCATCTATTGACCACTGGACTCTAGCTCTCTCCCCACCCCCGTATATCCTTCCCTTTCTCTCCTCCTATGTATCTGTATCGCACCTGCATTCTCATCTTTCTTTTGATCCTTTCTAACTAGTTTGTACTCCTCACTCTTTTCTAACTAAACTTTTTACAGTTATGTAGCCCCCTGCTCATCAGTGGCATTTCTGCCTTGCTCGGGGTGAAATGATTAAAAATAAAATATGTGTGTGCGTGTGTATATCTATGTATGTGCGTGTGTTTATGCGTATTTGTGTGTGTATGTGTGTTTTTTGCCGATATCCATTTTGGATCGGTGATTAATTTAATGCTTACTAGCTCGGAAAAAGAAATCCCCGAGCCCAGTTCGAATTCTGAGCAAGGTCGTTACTATCATTTTCTCTTGCAGACTGCGATATGTAATTTATCACCGTTTTATTTTCGTTTTTAATTTCGGACATAGGAGTCGTCTGTTTTTGATTTAACCGACGGAACACTATAATAGCATCAACTGGGCACCGTTTGTGCGAAAAAGAGCACTAAGTCGAAATTCACTCCACCAGAAATTTAATAAAAGCATGTTGTAATGCTTGTCCTTTGCGCCGGAATCTCCAATACGAACATTGCAGAGTGTTTGGATATCAATCTTAGGACAGTGCAGAGGTTGCAAAAAGAGATGGATGAGTCAAATTATGATTACAAAAATATTTGAAGTAATAGCGAAATTATGTCTCCATCCATCTTTCCAAATCGTGATCAGAGACCACAAAAACAAAATGTGCTTTCTTACTGACATGGCAGTCTCAGCCGACTGTAATGTAAACTTTAAAGATTGTAAAAAAAATTAGGGTCAATAGGAAGGCGGCTGGAAGACTCTTTGTCTGGCAACAGGACTCTGCACCATGAATAAACTGAAAGTAAGAATGTACGGCAGCATTCACTAACTTAAAATAAGAAAACCATCCGGAAGAGTTGAAGATTCTGAAATCTTCTGGTGGCCATGACTGAAGCCAAGGGCGATTTTATTAAATAAATTGATTCTTTAGTATTTCAAAAGATTTTTGTATAATGTTAGTAAATATATGTTAAATGAGATATTAGTATTATTTTCATTCTTTAATTGTAATAATCCTTTTACGACAATTCATCCATCGCACCCTATATATGTATATATATATAATTATATATGTAATTAGCTAATAAACCATCGTTAATCAAGTAGCCCTAATCGATCAATGTATCTGGATGTAACTTCCTCGGGCTTCGTGTTTACTGATCGATGCTTATAACGGAGAGTGAAAGTGATAGAAAAATTATTTGGATGAAAGAGTAAGAATATTTTGTTTTCCATGTACCTAAACTATTATTTCCGATATATGTCTTTAGAATGCGGGCGTATGTGCGTCTATGTGTGGGTGTTGGTGTGGGTGTGCTTGCCGATGTCACTTTCGAGGGGAGATTAATGTAACGGCTATCAGCCCCGAAATTGAATCCTACAAGCCCGTTTCGAATTCCGACGAAAATCGTTACTCTCACTTTTTAGCAAATAACTTTGAGAAACATATAAAACCATCTCTTTCCTCCTGATAAACTCAATTGCCCTAAGACATCAACTAGTCTAAGAGAAAGGAAACTCTTTGAAATAGACTATGCCCCGTCAGTCTAAGATGCACTAGAGACCTTAAAATATTAATAACAGCCATTAAGTGTTCGTACCTTTTTATTCCTGCTGTTTTCACACAATCCCAGTGGCGTAAAGACAAAAATTAGAGACCCCTGACTGAGACGTGATGAGACAAACGGTCCGGCTTTACATTAGAAACACAAGTGTGGACACACAGGCAAAGGTTTAAAATTTGCTGATGAGCTGTGAGACAGCAAAACAGGCTTTTTTTAAAATCATTTCACCCCAAGCAAGGCATTCCACTGCCACTATTGCGCTTGGAGCTACATAGGGGGAGATAAATAGGAAGAGTGGTTAGATATAGGAAATGTCAGAAGGGGGGTGATAGATAGTTGGGTGGGTGGGAAGAGTGTTTGAAAGAATGGAAGTTAGTTTGTTAGGAGGTGTCCATTGACCTTACATTTAAACTCTTTGAGATTGTAGCCGTCGGGGAAGCAGTCATGTGGAAGAGAATTCCACAGTCGGGAGGTGCGAGAAAAGAAGCTGATGGAGTAGAAGTTGCGGTTGCACTTTATCAATTTCACTGTAAAAGGGTGAAATCTAGTTGCTAATCTAGTATCTCGTGGAAATTCGAACCTAGGGGACACCAGTGATCTAAGTTCATCGGAGCGGAAGCTGTGAAAGTATTTATAGAAGAGAAGCCACGTCGCGCCGGTGAGAGAGAGTCTGCAGGCGGACTGCTAAGTCGGTATCGATCACATTACAGACCCTCCGCTGTACCTTGTCTAGAAGCCCATATATGGCAACAGTATTCAATGCACGGGCGGATGGTAGATTTATAAATATGCAGGATAGATTCAGACGGAAAAACCCCCGGGCCCTGCACAGAGAACCGACTTTTATAGCAGCAGATTTAGCAATGGATTCGATTTAGTCATTCCACTTGAGGTCCGCTGAAAGTGTGAGACCAAGGAGGCGTAGTGTTTTACTCTCTGGGAGGCAAGCCTGGTTCATGCTAATAGGAGGTAGGTGCGATTGCATGTAAATGACGTTAAATGCTCTCGTTACGATTGAGCTCTCTAGAGCTCAGTCGTAACGAGAGCATTATTTCAATATTGAAATATAAACAGTGACCATTTATGCGTTTTATACATATTTCTTCAGTAATGAATTGAGTTCTTTCGGTGAGTGGCGTGTGTATACACCGCTTATATACAACACGCCAAAATATCCCTTCTCTGATTCCATGAGCTTAGGTCTTAGTCGATTCCAACTGACACCAAACCGGTAGAGTTTCGATCCCTTCCAAAAGTAAATGGATGCCTAGCCACACTGATGAGCTGTGATACAGCGAAACAGGCTTGTATGTGGATGACGAATATATATATATATATATATATATATATATACCTTACGATCTTCAAACTTTACATTACAGTCGGCTTGGAGTGCCATGTCAGTCAGAAAGCACATTTTGTTTTTGTGGTCTCTGATCACGATGTTAAAGTGATGGGATTTGATTTTTCTGCCTGTGTGTATTGCATAGTCCCATAAAATTGTTAGAAGTCCTCTCTCTGTAACCGGGTCTGCAGTTTTCTTTTCGTAAATATGTCATATTTTCCATTGCAGATATTCGTCCATTCTCAAATCCCGGGTTTTATATTCAGTGGGTGCTAACACCGTGCAGCCTGATACACGATAGTCAATTGTTTCTGGATATATATCACAGAATCTGCATTTTTGTCTGACATTTTTTTGTGTGTGTGTTCTTTGTCATTTCTATTTAGCAGTCAAATATAAAACTTATTATTATTATTATTATTATTATTATTATTATTATTTCGATTTCTGCTAAGGTCGCACTATCAAGTATGCGAAAAGACCTAAGGCAGATAGTGGTGAGTTTTAATGCTACATTTAATGTTTTATTTTTCTGACTCCCATAACATCACTAGAGTTACATGGACAAAGTTTTTCATAATGTTTGGGTTGTACTTATAAAGGCAATTTTTGTGTTTCTCTTAATCTGGGATATCCAGAAACTTTTTAAAAAATGTTTTGTGGGTCTTTTTAACATACCAAGCGCATCTACTATTCTGTTTTCAATTTCCATAATTTATTCTATTTCGATTTCCAGGTCTTTATACATCAACGGATTGTTAAATTTCTTCATTACTATGTCATGGTCAGTTGGGCAAGCAATATAAATTACTAGGCAAGTTTTTTTTTAATTTTTTTAATTTTCTGCTTTTTAAAATTATATCCGGCCCATTTGCTTCACTCTTTATTTTCTGTAGAGATAGTGCAATCCCATGAAATTACGTTATCTTTTATTTATGTAACAAGTGCTGGGTAATGTTCATACTCGTGTTTGTTAACATATTTTCGAAAGTGTTTGCACATTGTCTAGTATAAGTGTTATCCTATTCTATCGTAACGGTTTTCATATTTATTTGGTGCAAATACAGAGTATCATGAAATTATATGGTCTTATATTGATATTTGTCACATATTTTTGGGATCCACATTATAATGTATGGTATTTTTTATTCCCCTTATTATGTATCGTATTGTTCAATCTACATTATTACGTTTGATATTAATTATTATTATTATTATTATTATTATTATTATTATTATATCTTATTATTATCAGTTATGTGAGACGTTGTAAAAATAACATAGATGAGTTATAATGGCGCTCTTTATGTTACTGATATAGTTAGCGAGGATTATGTTTTATTGCCATCTATATACTTTAAGCATAATCCAATACCTTGGTGGCACCATGTGCTCTCATTTTCACTAAAAATCTTATCATAGCTTGAAGGAAAATTAATGATTCAATCTTCACTTTCATTAGCAAGATTCTTGGCTTGTAAGATGATTCAAACTTAACCGGGGGAGATGGAATATTTTGTGGATGACCGGTTCTCACAGTTCTCACCATGATGAATATTTCCAGTACTTATCTCTACTTTCTGCCTGATTCCGTCCAAGCGCCTCAAACCCATCCCAACCAATAAAAAGACGACTGAACGACATGAACAAATATAAAGGAAAACTAACACAATTCAAGGTCAGGCGAGAATGATGTTTCCAAAAGAGAAAGATATTATATATCTGTTCTTTTCCTTCTATTACTCAATGCAACGACTTAGCGTAAAGGCTGATAACCCCTTTTTCTTACCTACAACGGCCAGAAAACTCTTTAATGTTAAGTAAGTTTTTATTCTTGTACGTTAGTACAAGAAGGGTTGATTAACTGAGCTCACAGCACTAGACTTTGCATTATCTATTATATTACGTTTGTGTGCATAAGTTTCCTGCGCTAATTTCAGATTGAATACACAGTCCAAAACTGAGTTTGAGTTTGAGTTTTGCTTAACGGCATATCAACCTCTGTGGATTATTTAATGCCAAAAAGGTGGAGTTTTAAGGTTTGTTTTTTTTTATTGATCGGTTATAGCGAGAAGGTTGATTTACTCAGATTTTTATTTAATTGCCTTGTTTTTATTCTTTTTTATTTAAGAAAACTGAAAATATCTTCTAATTTTGTATTAAAAAATGTTTTGCTGAGAATCATTTTTTTTACTTTAAAAATGTGTTATGGCAATAACATTTCTATTTTCAAAAATATATTGTTGGTAATATTTTTTCTTCAAAAATGTATATTTTTCCATAAAAGTCTATTTTTATGTATATATTTCTATAAAAGTGTTTTTTATACTTTTATAGTATTTTGACCTTAATTTGGGGTTTAACTATTTGCCCATAGCTGAAACTATAACAGGTGCTACCACTCCAGTCAGGGTGAACCTAAGAATAACAGCAATTAAGAGGTAGTTCCATGCTCCTCACAACCTCCCCAATTAGAGGCCTTGCTGCCGGATGTAGTTTACTGTCATGCACAGAACTTCGAAACTGAGCATAATCTCAATACGCATATATATATACATTTATTTAAATTTATTCGTTTAAACATTATTTTTAATATTTAATCGAGTAGATAGTCTATTTTTTCTGTAATTAAACAATGCATAATAATTATCTACCTACCTAAATGTTCGCGAAATCTTGTTTAGAAAGTATGCATTTTCCAGGAGAGTTTGAACTTGCACAATTCCATATATCGGAGTAATGCCACCATTAGATCTAGTGCGTTTTACCACTCAACCACATCAAAGCACAAATTAAGATCTTTAATTAGATATTCAACTGATTTATTTTAGAAACATTTCTCTCTGATCAGGGTCTTATCCTAATGTAAACAAACACAACCGAAGACAATATTACGAAATTATAGAGAAATTTACAAAATTGACTGATATATTTATTTAAATTTATCTGTTTAAACATTATTTTTAATGGATACTCGTATGTGAGTGGGTAGTCTGTTTTTGTTTTTATAATTAAACAGTACATTTTAATTATCCACCAAGCTTGATGCTTGAGAAATCTTGTTCGGAAAATATGTTGTTGAATATGAGAGAAAAGTAAATTTTAAATAAAATTTTTTAGTATTTTTGTTTTTTGTTTTTTCATCATTTCTATATTTTTACGTTAGGTGAGAGTAATGGAGTGAAAATGCCTAAAAACAGGCCGAAAACGCTTCGAACAATGGAGAAGATCTTTGAACTCTCTTACTCCCATCAAACGAGAAAATATAAGAATCCTGAAAAAAAAACTATAAAAAAAATTACATTTTATCTGTAAAACTATTGAAAAACAGAAATCTTGGAGCTAAACCGTATCATAACTCAACAATATATATATATATATATATATATATATATATATATATATATATATATATTTAAAAACTTTTATAATAATATCCACTAACTTTCATATCTCCGATAATTTATTTTATATTGTAACATAATATTAATTAAATAGACATTATAATCTTTACAAATTAAGACTTTACGAAAAAAGATGCAATCCGAACAAAAATAAAAATAGAATAATCATACTCAAAGGTCTCTTTAATTCTGAACAAAAAATTAAATGTTTTCTTTCTTTCTTTTTTGTTTTTAAAAAATGCTGATATACAGAAAAAGCTATGACAATTATCTTTTAACAGAAACTGATACATCGCACCGGAAGTAAAGCAGTTTAGACGGTGGCTCAATTAACTGACATTTTCTCGGTAAGATTGAAAAAATAAAACCTGTAATCTCTGAGCATATTACCTATATTTTCAAATTTAATAAATGAATTGCATATTTATTACTTAAATTCGCACATATTTTTCTGTCTTCTTTCATCTATATCAATTCTTTAAATAAAGGGTATATTATTTTATGCACTCAAATGTAAATTTTCACAACAATAAATAAACATTGTTGATGGTGAGCTAAATTCTCGAAACAGAAATTTATGTGTCGCAATGTAAATTAAATTAATTTTAAATAAAAAACTAATTTAATCATATATATATATATATATATATATATATATATATATATATATAGGAAGCAACCTTTCTTCTAAAATATTTTTCAATGAATACGGCCTACAATGAAAATGTAATTAATTTATTATTAAGTTTCTCTAGTATCTTTACATTTTTGTGTTTTGTTGGAGATAAGAAATATAAAAATTGTTCATAATTTCTATCGTTCCAACCAATTTCGGCCACTTCTGTAGCCATTTTCAAGGGTGATTATATCACTGCTGTTGTTTTTTTAATCATATATTGACTGTTACGTAGTAATTTATTTTCTTTTGTTTTTGAAAAAAGAGCCTTCATTCTAAACTCTTGCATGCCCTGAGCGATTGTAAATCGCGTGAACATCTTTTATAAAAAATAAACTTTCATTACTGCATTTAAAATATTAACTAACTGAAGGTTGATGGCAGGAAAGCTTTTTTTATATATAGTGCCTCTCTAATAGCGAGATGCTTATATATATATATATATAATTGTTTTTAAATGGCTCATTTTTTATTAAGCCAGATACAAAGTATCTCACTGAGAAAGGAAAAATAAAAAACCAAGAAGCAAATTTTAAGACGCCTTTCGGCCGACAAGTTGTTACAAATTGTCGGCAATTAAAGCAAAGAAGTTGTCAAGAAAAACTGTTAGATATTGTTGTTAATAATTTTTCTTGACAACTTAATTACCGACGATTTGTTTCTAAAGACGTCTTAAAATTCCCCTCTTGTTATTCATTCTTCCCTTTTTATGTGAGATACTTTGTAACTGTCTTAATAAAAAAAAAATGATATTTTTAAAACAATTGTAAATTTGTGTGGTAGTAGAAAAAATTGTTCAAATATATATATATATATATATATATATATATATATATACACTAGAAAACTTTTTAGATATTCTACAATTTCATTCTAATTATGTTTCTAGATCGTATTATTCTGTTGAATTGAATAAATAAATTTAATATTGAGTACTTCTGAGTTCGTCTCTATCGGAATTTATCTGACTTAAATACCATATATTCTACGTTATATACATACATATATATATATATAATTATGACTAAAGTATATGATCTTTTAAATAACAATTTTAAAAATGCACTGATCTTATACAGAAATATATTTGAACAGAATCTCGACCTAAAAATGCCATAATCATCAAATGAGAAAGTAATTTATTCAGAAGGAACATTCTTGAGAGCGCCACAATCAAATATTACCAAAATATTAAACTACATTCCAATTTTTCCCAAAATTTCTTTCCTCATCGAAAATGTACGTTTCCAGTATAACATATGCAAGCCTACATATATATATATATATATATATATATATAAATGAAAAAAGTTAATTTTCATAAACAGTTAATTTTGACATCTCATAACACAACATTATACTGCAGATGAATAAAAAGGTTCTAGTTTTTAAAATGTCTTAATTTCAGTTAAACTTATGAATAATTTATGAGCGTTTTTCTAGGAACCAAAAAATATTTATTTATAGATACTTAGTTCAAAACGAAGTTAATTTCATCCTTTATCCTTAACAAAGTCCATCACAAGACGAGACGCATCGGCGAGAAATCTGTAGATTTCGTCTTGTCTTCTTTCATAAACTGTTTGACTTAAGAGGACGTTTATAATTTAATGATTAAATCGAATACAGAAGTATAATTTCGACTAAATTCAAATGACATAAAACTCTCTTCTACACGGAATCCAGACTAAACAGCATCTTAATATCCTTGAAGCTGTTTTGATCAAAACAGCGCTCGACTCTGTGTAGACAGAAAACTCAAACACAAATTGGCGTTATTTAGCAAATCATTAATTCATCCTGGTTGAATTTAATTTTTTTCTTCCTTTTCCCCTGAGGTCCTCTTTTAAGATTTTTTGTAATGATATTTTTCCTTCGGTAATTTAATTCATACGATTTATTTATACTTCTGACGGAATGTCGGACGAAAGACGACATAAGGTTTATATCAGTTGAGTTCAGTTAAAATTTATTTTTTTCTATTTCATTTTAAGTATTAAATTGTAACCCACATTTAAACACTCATTTTACCTTGGTGTAGTACAATAGATAGATAGATAGATAGATAGATAGATAGATAGATAGATAGATAGATAGATAGGTAGATAACTCCATTTTGATAGATAGATAGATAGATAGATAGATAGATAGATAGATAACTCCATTTGATAGATAGATAGATAGATAGATAGATAGATAGATAACTCCATTTTGATAGATAGATAGATAGATAGATAGACAACACCATTTTGATAGATAGATAGATAGATAGATAGATAGATAGATAGATAGATAACACCATTTTGATAGATAGATAGATAGATAGATAGATAGATAGATAGATAGATAGATAACTCCATTTTGATAGATAGATAGATAGATAGATAGATAGATAGATAGATAGATAGATAACTCCATTTTGATAGATAGATAGATAGATAGATAGATAGATAGATAGATAGATAGATAACTCCATTTTGATAGATTGATAGATAGATAGATAGATAGATAGATAACTCCATTTTGATAGATAGATAGATAGATAGATAACTCCATTTTGATAGATAGATAGATAGATAGATAGATAGATAGATAGATAACTCCATGATAGATAGATAGATAGATAGATAGATAGATAGATAGATAGATAGATAGATAGATAGATAGATAGATAGATAGATATTCTTATGGCAAATTACCCATGCACAAATAAACTCTTCCAAACTATATAAATAAGCACAATCTCTGCTTTGTGTAGAGCAGAGAGACGTCTATTTTTGCAGATAGCTTCGACAACTGTACCAATAAAATCAAGCTGATGTTTTTGTCATGTTCTATCTGTTTGTATTACTGTTCTTTGTGAATATAATAGTTTAACTTTATTCTGTCTTTGTGTCTATATTTCTGGCCCCTAACAAGGCCACAACAAATTGGCGACGAGGAATCTTAAGGACCCTTGAGAACTCCAAAAGTACTGCGTAGAAATTGTCAATATTTGACTCAATATTAGACGAATAGAAAAAATTTTATTATCTTCACACTTTATTCTATTCAACAGTTATTGGTAATCCAGAAAAGGAAACCGAACGAGAAAAAAAATTCGTCACACCTTGTTCCACTCAACAGTATTTGGAAATTCAGAAAAACAACCCGAACGAGGAAAAAGTGTAACTGACTTACTTGAACGCAAACCGCTAAACTAGGAGAATTCATGCTTTTCTGGGGATAAAAAGCACTCGTGGTTCCCTGTGTGAGTAATAAGCTAAAGTTAGTGTTTAGTAACTTCAATATTTAATTGTATTTGGTTTAGTCCTAATAAAAAAGACACGGATAAAACATGGACGAATTAAAATCCACCATACTCGAAATTCTTAAGTTCCAACTTGAACAGCAAAAAAAAAGGGAATTTAAATGGCAAGTGGAACGATTTGATATGCTAGAGCTACAATTCCAGCTGTAAAAGAACAGCTGAAATTCCAAAAACAACCAGAAACAAGACATCAGAAAATTGAAGATAAGTAAGTAGCATAATTTTAAGTTCAGATCAAAATAAGCACATGATGATTACATCGTGTATGAAACTCAGAATTGTGCAACCGACCAGAATATATATATATATGTGTGTGTGTGTGTGTGCGTGTGTGTTTGTGTTTGTGTTTTTGTGTATTAATAAAGTTTATTTGTCTTTATTCATATCGCCAATTTACATATTATTCGTTACTTACACTATTGATGTTCAGACTATTGACTAAAGTAGTCCGAATATAAACATTTTGCACACACACACACACATATACATATATATATATATATATATATATATATATATATATTATAAATTATATTTTAGAACATGTACATAATTTCTTCTATATATGTCCTCTTCCCTACAATCATATGTTTGTATGTTCCTCAGGGGAAATAAAGGTTTGGAATCATTCTCTGTTTATATTTAGTTCGTTGTTGTCGTGGGGGTTGGTTGGGGTTATTGGTAATTAAGTGAATGTCTCGTTTTGATCGTTAGACTTTTGAGGAATTTGGTATGTAAGTGTGAAATTGTTGACATATATATATATATATATATATATATATGCATGTACGTTGTTGTGCAGTGGATATCAGATTGGAATGAGTGATCAGGGAGCCGAGTTCGAATTCCTGTTGAATTTGTTTCATTCATTTACGCGCAAATAACCTTAGAAAATTTTTATCTGCCATTTCTTTCTCCAGATATGGGTTAAATAGCAAGACATATTAGGTTATATTACCTCCATTGGCAATCTGTCTACGCAAAAAGTAACTGTTACCTACGGTCTGTTTCTGCTGTCAGCAACTATACAACAATTTTGGCGGTTTACATTACATACGTATAGAGAGAAAAACAGACAGACAGACAAACAGATATAGAGTGCAAGGGGAAAATTTTCACCTTTTTATAATGTCAATTTTGCGCAATTCATTTCGCCAAAAATTGGCATTCGTACCAGAAGTTTTAATCCGAACATTTCAAAGTATTTGGGTGTCAATCTGAGGATATTGCAGAGGATTTGAAAAAAGTTGAATGAGTTAATAGTGAGTATGATGGTACAGACGCTAGGAAAACTCACTCTGATCGTTCTGATAAAAAAATAATTTCCCAGTTTTTTTATGAGGGCCTAAGATTCAATACGGAGATCTACATCAAGTGCTTTTAGGTGATAGAGCTTTCCTTGGTCACGTGGGTGGCTGATAGAAGACTCTGTGTACGGTAACGGGATTCTGCACCATGCCACACAAGCAGAAGAAACCAGTCATGGCTAGCAGACAATTTTCTGCGACCGCATCACCGCTTACATCTGGCCACCTAACTTCCCAGACTGCAACATTCTTATGCATTGCTGTGTATTTTAGAGAGAGACCAACAAAATTCACTGTCATGCCAAAGAAAAACTGAAGGTAAAAATTACAGCAGCATTCACAAACTTAAACAAAGAAACCGTCCAGAAGAGATGCAGGAGATTCCGAAGTCGTCTGAAGGTCATGATTGAATCCAATGGTGATGTTAGTCAATAAATTTACTCTTTTCGTATTTGAAGATTTTTTTAGTTTTGGTAAATATATCAGTTAAAATGTAATGCCAATTTTTTTTGCCAATTTTTTTTGCGTAATTTAAGCTATAATTCATCTGTCAATATATATATATATATGTGGGGGGTGCGTGGGGGGTGGTAGAGGTCTTATTTGAATATATAAATTTACCATTCAACCATCTGTTTTATAAATTTACCATTCAACCATCTGTTGATTTTTGATACCTCATTTGGTGTGGTGTTTCTGCTATGTATCTTGAGATCTTAGGCCAAATTCAAAGAAGAATTTGCAGTACTGTCGCAAACATCTATCTCAGCTTCCTCCACTAACTTGTCTGTGCCTTTTAACAAACCTTATCATGGAAACTGAATTTAAGCATAGTACTAAATTGGGAACTACATCCACTGTTGATATTATTAGTTATAACCGTAACTTTCATTCTTCTCTCGCAATTCTCGCTTTTATATCATTCTACCTGTACACATTGCGAAAACTGAATTCTGTTCTCTTTAATGTTCCTTCTGCTATATAAATTTTTACAGTTTATTTCTTATATCGAGAATTAAATTAATATTTGTCACTTAACCAAGCAGTGTTATTTCACTCATGCCTATTTCGACATTTAGGCCACCAAAGTTTTTTGAAAGAAATCATGTATTTCATACTATTTTTAGTATTTATTGTTAAATGGATAATTCTAAATGAAAATATAATCTTTTTTTTAACACTGCACAATATGTGCATCAAATGAACTGTTCCTGTATTTGTGATCTCATCCCCATGCTAGTCTGCTGTTTTTATTTGATGGCTGAAGTAAAGGTTCTCTGTAATTGTATAATTTTGCAAAGTAATATTAATAAAAGAACCATTATATTTTCATTTAGAATTATCTTCTTGGCAATAAATACTAAAAATAGTATGAAATATTTCATTTTTTTAAAACTGGGATTGCCTAATAATTATGGCAGGTAGTGTATATATATATATATATATATATATATATATATATATATATATATATATACATGTAAGAGAGAGAGTGTGAGAGAGAGAGAATGGCAACCCATGAAGACGGAAAGGATTACCCAAAAGATTGGATCTAATTAATATAAAATATCAATTAGATAATAATAGAGAGCTAAATGGAGATTACCCAGTGCAAATTTGAGAGGATTTTTTTACATTGTTGAAATAAACTTTGATTTTATAACCGTTTAATTATGCGTTGAGCTTTTCTCTAAATATATACATAGGTATATGCGTGTGTGTTTGGATATGTGTGTATGTCTGTGTATTATGTCTATTTTTATGAAGTAAACTTCTTCATCTAAAGAGGATTATCGTTAAAAAATAACATATTATTCAATGAATATTATTCAATGTAATGTGTACAAAGACTCAGAAGTTTATTAAAGAAACAAAAAATAATTATGCTGCTATCTATTTAATGTTTCTGGGAACAGAACATTTACACACATCTAATGTTATGTAATCAAATAGATTCGTTTATTTGAGATTATGTACGGAAATGGCTTTTTCTTCGATAAAAGTTATTATTTTTGCGGAAATCGGAAATATAAAATCTATAATATTGTACAATAAACAAAAAAATGCAAAACAAGCAGCAATAGTGTAGATAAACTAAACCCCCTAACAAAAAAATATGGCGCTAGTAAACTTTTCGAACTACAGTAATGGTTACCCGCAACGCCCACACAGAGAGTGACCAGATATTTAGACTATACAATTTAACAGAAGTTTACTTTTAGCTTTACTACATTCTAAGATCTTAAGATACTATTTTTCCTCACACCACTAGGATGTCGGTGTTGTTTAATGAATAGCGGCTCGTAATTGGAAATAAGAGAACGCGTTCGAATTCCAGTCAGATTTGTTATTTTTACTTAAGTATAAATGGGCTTGGAAAAGCTACAAATCTCACTCCTTCACAGCTATGGGTTAAACAGCAAGACTTGTAGAGAGATGAGTCATTGATACTCTCAAACAGAATTTAATGCAATTTTCACTCGGAAAAAATATTATTTTAATCCATAATATGTTTGAGCCTTAAATAATCCACATTTTGATAATCTATAATAACATATAATTAAACTCCCCTTAGTGATATATATTGGATATAAGGCCATAGCTTCATCATTCTAGAGAATGCTGCTGTTTTCTGTAGCAGTTCGACTTTATAGAATGAAGTTGCCAGCTCTACGCCCAAGCAGATTTTGAATTCGTTATTGTCCTTCTTCTAGATTGCTTGCTAACAAAGGCAGAAAAGAAATTCGACCTGCTATTTAAGACATACTTGGGATGTGGTGGGGGAATAAAACATGGATTTCAAACGTTAAAATGTCCAATAACTTTATGTAATCCACTTTTGAAGTCTGGCGCAAGCGAGGAAACAACGCAAACGAGGACGGCAACACAAGCGAGAACGGCAACGCAAGCGGGAACGGCAGCGCAAGCGGGAACTGCAACGCAAGCTGGGACTGCAACTATACAACATCAAAGGGTGGACGGACATGATAATGCCCAACATCTTGAGAACCAACACCATCATATCATCCTGAACGAGGTTGTCTGTTTCTTCTGCTCCTAAGTGACCCCTACTCGTCATCATCATCATCAGTTCCTTGACTGATTATGATGAGGATAATAATGATAATGATGATGTGTGTGAAACTGAACGCAAGAAACCCGGCCGGAACATGAACTCGGCACGCCAATTCAATTTTCTGTCGATAACAGCTATCCTACGTGCACATCCTTGAGACACTTCTTAATATCTCAGCAAAATGTTCAACCTAAAAACAGTAATTTTTTAAACATTTTTCTTTCAAAATCTGATGTAATATTTGATATCTAAGATAGCAGAACACTTTTCTCATTGATATTGTTGCATATATGGAGGCTTAGGATGAGCACGAACTTTACTATCAACTTTCATAATTACAAGCTAATGGTACTTGTTTACATGAATATTGTGTGTGTGTGTGTGTGTGTGTGTGTGTGTGTGTGTGTGTGTGTGTGTGTGACACTGAAATTTAATATTGGCGTTTGATCAGAGATACTTTATTTGCATAAAGTTATTTATTTACGTACAACGGGAGAAATCTGACCCATTCTAACAAAAGAAATATGTTTTTCTTCAGAACAAACCCTTTTAAAAAATGAAATTTCCTTCTTACACGATATGGATGCAAATATAACAAAACCAAAAAATGGTGGCCATTGCATTAAAACTCTCTTCATTCGCAAAGCAACCTTCTTTTCGCTTAATAACATGAGAACATGGACATGAGAACAATGAAAACGTAATAAAATGAATTAGACACTGCAAAAATAAATATCGAATACCAAACATTGAAGACATTATCCGAAATGGCGACAATATAAAAATAGACGCTTAAACGAAAGAACTTTATCCCAAACGAGAAAAGATGTAAAATAAAAAGAATTTATATGATTTCCAAATTACATATTGCTTCAAAAATATTTAGTTTCTGCCCTTGGCTTTAGCACTTGATTGCCAGTTAAGTGCTACCACATATATAGAATATATGGTATTTTATTTTTAATCATTACATCCCGAGCAAGGCAGAAATGCTACTGATGAGCTGGGGGCTACATAACTGTAAAAAGATTAATTAGAAGAGAGTGAGAAGTACAAAATAGTTAGAAAGTATACTAGCAGTATAGCCCAGTGTTGCTCGTGTGTAATGAAAGCTTTAAAACTAATCCATGGTCCTGGAGCTCACACTATTTGGACGTTGGCACGAAAGACTAAAAAGCAATAGTTGTTTCTAGTTAAAGCGAAAACGTAGACTGAAAGAAAAATTAATGGATGTAAGTCAAATTTTGATTTCCTGGTATCGATATCAAATAAATGTTTTCGTCGTAAACTGAATTTTGAAGGCTAAATCAGTCCTTTGAGTAAATGGTATCATGACTGAGACCAAGAACTACAATTATACCTACTTAGAGCCAAACCTGAAGCAAAAACTAAAATAAAACGGCTGAAAAATACAGACAGAAAGGCCGATAAACAGACACACACACAAACATCTTGCCTTTTATATATATATATTATCGATTTTCTGCACTATTGTAAGAACTGCAACCTTGAAACTTCTGAATATCGTTTCTTATGTCTTTGTCTATGAGTGTATCAAATTTGATTAAAATCAGACCACTCCTTCTATAACCCGATTTTTTCGATTATCGATTTTCGATATTTATCGGGGGTACCTCGACACAAACCTAGCTAAGAACACTCGCAGACGCTTATATTACAACTGTGTAAAATCTCAAGAAAATCGGTTCAGCCATTTCGGAGTCTATAGGTAATGGACACGCACACACAGACACACACACACACACATACGACACAGACAACGTTCCATTTATAAATAAGTTTAGATACTTATTTGACTGGTATTTCGGCATATACAAAGTTCCTTCCTCGCTAGCTGTTATATGAATATTACTTATCTTATCCTAACAAATATTACATATTGCTAATTATATTTTTGTTCTTTCTTACAAAAGTCAGTGCATACTTCATCAAATTTTGCTTGTGATGGATTTTAAGACCAATAACATGCCTGCGTAAAAACAGAATAAATTGCTTTTTGTAAATTAACGAAAATAAACCAAAATTCGGGTGTGCGTTGTGGTACCATGGATATCGGCTCGAAATGAGAAATCGGAAAGACGTGTTTGATTTCCAGTTGAATTCGTTGCATTCATTTACGCGCAAATACTCTTGGGAAAGTTACTAATCCATCTCTTCTCTCTCCAGCTATGGGGGATATAGCAGGACAAACTACATTCTATATCCTTGGTTTTCAACCTGTTAACCGCAGAAAAAAATGGCAACCTACTGCGGGAAAATCTTCTACCTATTTAGTCATGCATCGAAAGAGACATTATCGCCAAAGAGTTTATCACGTATGCCACTTAAATGATTGATAGAAACGTGTAAATGCATTTGACGATCAGCGTATAGAACAGGTTATTATAAATGATAGAGTTTATGCATCCGTTAGTAGAAGTTGTTCATTTTCAGATGTTAGTAACTATAATACTTTTTATCACTTTTTCGGTGCGATGTTCAAACTTTTCAGCTTGTAAAATCCTCCTAAAAAGGTACATGAAAAAAGTGGAAAGAAACGGCTACAAATAAACTACAAGAAAACTGAATATATGTTCATCAGCAAACAGAGAAGCCCAAAATGACAAATACAGCTTGTTGGATACTAAAATCAATCAAGTACAAAAATTTAAGTACTTGGGAAGTGTTCCAACGAAAGACGGAAATTGCGACATTGAAAGCCGAAGGCGAATTGGTATGGCAAAGGACGGATTCTAGAAGCTGAGCAAAGTATTAAAAGACTTTCTTGAAGGAGTTTTACTAGAAACAAGGAAGTGAGTACTGGAATGCTATGTGATGTCTGTTTTTCAATATGGCAACGAATGCTGAACAATATCTTCAAAGATGAAGAAAAAATTTGAAGCAACTGAAATGTGGTTCTACAGACGGATGCTGCGGATACCATGGATCGAGTATGTGAGCAATGATGAGGTTTTGGAAAGGATGGAAACGAAAAGGAAATTAATAATGAGCATCAGGAAAAAACAGTTGAAGTTCCTGGGACATGTGATGAGAATAGAAAGCTTAGAGAATTTGATACTCACAGGTCAGATCGAGGAAAGAGAGACAGGGGAAACCAGCGGATAACATATTTGACGGGCCTGAGCAGGTAAATGGCTCAGTGGGGTTTGTGTTGGGCCACAAGAGAAAGCGTACCAAGAGCTACCAGGGATAGGGAGATGTGGAAGGCCATGATCTTTTACGTCATGAAGGGACATGGCACATTGAAGAAGATGATGAAGAAGGCATTGTTATACTGACATATGTTCTAACGATTATACTGTCCAATCTTATCATGTCGATATTTGTAGTATCGTGGTAATAATACAAAAGATATTAAAAGTAAATGATTTGTGAACATAGATAATCGCTTATGTCCCAAATTTGGGATTAAAAAATGTATAAATCTTCATAAGAAATGAAATGTGTTATTGCTCCTATAGAATATCAGAAATAATTTTATTTTACTTCATTTTTTTGTCTATGTTCAATAATACATAAATACTAAACTAAATTAAGCTTTAACATACACAATTCTCTCTCTGCTCTACATCCTTCTCTTTTAGATGAAAGCACCAAAACACAATCATAAATATCTAAACACTATACAAACGCTTTCTTGAATAAATCACTAGAAATTGCTACGTGTGAATCAAGTACTTACTAACGATTTTTCTTCTTCAGATCTGGAGAATCGTGATATTGAACCATAAACAAAAACTGTACAAAATAGCCGAAATTTACTTTACCTTGGAACTTTCAACAGCGGTAACAACAAAAATGGGTAGCAGACCTAACTCTGAAAGTTATCGAAACTGAGAAATGGCCAGAAATCATTAAACCTAATGAGTAAAATCTTAGGAAACGTTTTGCCAAATCTGAAAAGCATTAGCATATCAAAAGATAGAAAATCTCAATTGACCAATGCAACTGGTAGCTGAAAACCAATATGCAATCTACATATTAAACACTGATTTGACATAAACAGTTGGACAGATAGAGAACTACTGATGAAATGTTTTAAAATATAATGAATCTCATTTGGGTAGTGCAACAAAGTGTTTGAAACGATGTATGTCTCTTAAAGGTTTTTCTCCCACGAAACCCAAATGGATCAGGTAGAGAATTAATGATACCGACACAAATTTTTCTAGAAGTAAATCCTTAACATTTGGTGTTGTTTAAAATGTTTCTTCTTTTATTTTTTTTTTGCTAGTTTGTTCAAAATCAAATTAAAAAAAAAATTAAAATCCAGCCTGCTGTCAAAAATTATTGTCTACCCTTTTAAATAATGTATAGTCCCTGTATCTGTCTTACCCAGCCAAAATTAAAGTGTCATGTCTTGACTTTATGCTACTTTTTATCCTTTCGCGACCATAATTTTCAACTCCATTGTTCAACCTAATTCTTACTTTTGATTGAGCAATATTGACACACCTACAAGCATATTGTTTAACTTCCTCCAACTACCCCTCCTTGTTTTCTAAATAACCATGAATTCATCATATATTTTCTAAAAAGAAATAATTCGTACCATTTATTTTAAAATATAACTTGAATAAGAAAAGTATTGTTTGAAACATAAAAACATTTGTGTACTGATATAATGCTTTTATAATCCAGTGAAATAAAAAATACAATATATATATATATATATATATATGTGTGTGTGTGTGTCTGTGTGTGTGTGTGTGTGTGTGTGTGTTGTAATGTATATATAAATGTTTGAAATTATGAAGCTAAGATTGTTGTTTTTCAGTAGTCTTACTGATAACGTTATTTTGTGAAGCAAATTTTTATCGTAAACTACTCGATATCAAAGCAGAGATACAGCATTAATTGTTTTTGTGTAAAAAATTTAATTGAGCAGGTGCATGCTGACTTCAAAATTTCGTGAGGGCACCTTTATAATGTACTCACTCATCAGAAGTGAGTTTATATATATATATATATATATATATATATATATATATATATATATATATGGTGGATTTCTTTATGTTAACGTCTCTGTAACCTCTCTAAAGATGGCTTATGTGAGACGAAAGCTTAGAACCAGCATATTAAAAAATTATCCAAATGTTGGAGAATTTTTGACTTTATTCTTACCTGGAATTAAAGCCAAAATACGTTTTCTAGAACAATTTATGATTAAACTTAATAGACATTCATTGTCTGTTACATTTAAAAATGATTTTTAATTTCAAATATATTTTTGAAAACTTTTGCTTCAAATCGGAAGAGCTTCAAACTCCATTTTGTTTTGCTCGTCTAATTTTATTCTCTTTTAATTAATCGCTCATTTTATTTTCGCAAAAGATTGTCTGTCAGATAATGTTCGTTCTTGATGCTGAGAAACAAGCAGTAAACATTGTAGGTTATCAGTTCCAGATTAACAATGACAAATGTTCTTAAGCGTTAATCTCTATTTTCAAAATAACAACGTGAAAAAAATTAGTTAACTGGTTAGTGTCGTTAGAAGTAATGAGAAATGGTTAGTCTCGTTACAGACAATGAGAAAAGTCGCAGAAAATGGAAGACTGACAGGAACAGCGATACACAGGTATACCTCGGGTTACGTCGTTTCGGGTTTAGTCGTTCTCGATTAAACGTCGTTTGCCAAAAATAAACGTAAAAATAAAAATCAAGTTTCAGTAATTTTATTCCACTTTACATCTGTTCGCCACAAATACTGAAGTCGTAATATCACTAGAAAAGCGTTAAAAGTACACAAACTCATGTTAAGTAAAATTGATGCAGACGATCCACAGCCATCTACGTCTGCGACAGAAATAAACAAATTGAATGTAAATATTGAAATTAGTTTATTTTCTACCATTGCAGCATAATTTTAATAACTGCATTTTTATTCAACCTTACAAAATAAAATTATTTTGTGATGTCTTATCGCAAACCTTACTGACAAATGAAGAGTCCTCGATGTATCGTAAAGATCGCCATATTGTAAAAATCTACATTTACAAACATGTACGTTCAGGTATTTGTAAATTTAGATTACTTTTTTCTGTACTGTACTAAAAACTAAAAGTTATTTATTTGTAAACTTAAAACAGATTCTTATTGACCACACATTATTAAAAAAATCATTTATAAATAAAATACAGACTTGGGAATGGTTATTTGTGGTTATTTTATTATTAGCCTGCTGACAAGTAAATTCAGCTTATTCATTTTTCGACTTTAGTTGAACAAATTACCCACGTTTGATGTGATATACCTGTATGTCTTCCAAAACCTATGCACATCCTTAATACCTCGCTTAGTTTTTGGAAGTCATCTTTAAGTAAATTTAAGAAATTTTCCTTGTATATCACGTTGAAACACCGCTTCCCGTACCATCACTGAAGTAAAGCAACGTTGAACCTGGTTATAATCTAGATTGGTGACTGCTTAGGAATGACAAGTGCCGTGAGTTTTGATGTGCTGGTGGGTATATACGTGATACGAGCTTAGGCGATCATATTTCACAGAAGACATGATTGACTGGGCAGAAGATTTTCCCGCAGTAGATTGGCATTACTTTCTAAGGTAGACTGATTTCCAACAAGGCTATGAAATCCAATCTACTCTTCTATTCCCCCCACCCCGGATGGAGGTAGAAGCGACAGATTAATACTTTTCCCTGTGTGGGTATATAATACCTCGGAATCGTTAATCGAAAAACCAAGTTCCAATCCCAGTAAAAAAATTCCCTTAAGTACGTGGTATGAATCTACCTATTCTCTCTCCAGTTAAGGGTTAATTAGTAACACTCTCTAAGTTTTTGATCATCTTTGCTCAACTCACAACTCTTTGGGTCCAACCATATTTTTTATTCACCGAGACATGTTTTTAATACCTAGCCACAGCAGAGCTGAACAAAAAAACTTAGAGAATTGAGTTAAAAAAGATAAGTGATACTGAAATATCTAGAAGCGGCATGACTTATGGAACGAGAACAATCTTCCCAGTGAACAAAACTTATTTCGTTCACTGGGGTAGATATTCAGTTCGAAATTTCAATAACCTGTAGAAGCACAGAGCATACAACGACAGAAACTTCATGAATATGGCAACAAAGATGAGAATATCTTCCCAAACAATGTAAAACTTGTAAATTAATGGTTATTATCTAAAATATTTTTACAATCTCAAAATATTTTGTGGCTTTAAATAACCTGCAAAGGATTGATAAGCAATAGAAAAATTATTAAAACGGTCTTACGAAGTAAAATATATGTAATATTTAATCTACTCTCTAGTAAGGAATGCTGACAGTCACATGTGATAAAAAGACTTAAAATGGCCACCAAAGAATTTTGTAAGAAAAAAATATTAACTGCTTTAAAGCTAATTTATGAAAAATCTCAAAATTAAAGTGAGACAAGAAAGAACTATCAGCTATGAGAAGACAAAATATAGAGTCGTTAGCAAGAAGAACAACCCAACATTTAATAAACGATTTGTACACGTTTAAATCAAATAAGTATAGAAATTAACTATGGAAGTAAAGTTATAACATACGTCGAAATATATAACACAGAAAGAAGTCGAAGTTATATTTGAATATGATGAGATATCCTTCAAAAGCTAAAAAACTATCAATCATTTCGAAACAAAGAATGTAATATTACTCTTACAATATGCCAGTGAATCATGGAAAAATTCTTCGAACTTAAAGATAAGAGTTGAGGTAACAGAGATGGGGTTTTACAGGTAAATACTAAGAATACGACGAATGTAAATAACCCAAAAATGAAAAAAATAAAAGAGAAATAACAGTTTTACTTAGAATGAGAACGAAACAATTGAATTTACTGCGATGCATCATGAAGAAAGAGGGTTGGGAAAATTCACCACTCACATGACATAATGAAGCCAGGAGAATCAGGAAAAAACAATAAGTAATATACATGATTTTGTGTGAGTAAATCACATAACAGAAGTAAAGAGCGGCGGTAAAGAAGTAATTTAAAGAAACAAGACAGAAGCCGAAGAGAGCCATGATCTCCTACGTCCAGAAAGGACATGGCACATAAAATAAGCTTAATATCTATACATAATAAAATGTATCTTAAATTTGTGGTGTTTTTCATACACTATGTAAAATGCATACATACATATATATATATATATATATATATATATATATATATATATATAATGTTCACATACATATATATATATATATATATATATATATATATATAAGCCAATACATATATATATATATATATATATAAATAAACCAATACTATAATACAGTGAACAGGCTAGTCTGCGTTATATACATACATATATATATATATATATATATATATATATATATATATATATATGTTTTGTGTTTGTTTTGCATTTATGTTTTTACATTTTCTTATAAAAGAAAGTTTTAGCAATGATGTCAGATATTCTCTTTTTTCAACCATTTTTTTCCTTGAATATTTTTTCATTCTTGTTGAAAAATGACCCTTAATACACAGCGAACAAAACTCACATCTCTATTTGAAATAAATAAAAAAAACATTTTCTGCAGTCTGTCATCCTTCTTCTATACAAATCCGACAATTGTCTGATGTGTATCAGCAAGGGCTTGAAAACAGTTTCGGCCTACATGTCTGTACACTGTCCAGTCCTTCCTCAACCCTGAATTTCTTCTCAATAAGCCAAACATGACGCAAATAGCAGTCCATACAATGACACTGATTCTTATGACATCTTCAACAATGGCACGCAGAACTCGACGTAAAAAAGGGATGCAAAAATAAATAAGTCAGAAAAGGCCTTTTTAATGAAAGGACGCAGTGGTAGGCAGTTTATAATGTAGATGAAAAAACATCACTTATTGTTTCAAATGTTGTTTACATTTGTGTAAATCCTCTTATTCTTTCTTATTGTCTAATTACACCTTTCTCTTTCTTTTTTGCCCGTATGTTTTTTTTCCTTTCATTTATTTTCTATTCCTTTCTGGACGTTAGTGATGCCGTTCGCTATTTTTGTTTTTCTTTTCCCAGTTTATCTTCTTTCTAGTGACTGCTGGATGTTGTTCATTATTCATCTACAGTGTTTCCTGGCATTGGGAATGTATTCGATTAACTGTAAAGATACCTGTGACAGGAATTCACGTTTACAGAAAAATATATATTCGTGAACGCACGGATATAAATGCACCAGCCAATAATTCCTTGAAGATAAACATACAATGGTAATCAAATGTTATATGAAAACTATTATCAATTCTAAAAAAAGTTCATTGTTCCATCAGCATCGAGAAGTAACCTTCACAGTTTCTGGTTTAACGAACGACAAGAAGAAATGTCAACAAGTAAAAGTTAATAAATATTATCCACTGACGCTATGAATGATAAGCGTATTTTAGGATAGATTTTCACCATAAGAAAATTTATGTATCTCTTATGATTTTTTTTTTAATAATTTCACCATCAGAAAGGCAATAAAGCCACTAAAACACCCGGGGTTACTGAATGTCAGGGAATTTAAATAATTACTCTATTAAGTAGAGAAAACAATACAAAAATAATTAAGAAGACAGAATATAAAAACTAACATTTGATTTAAATCTTTAAAGATCGTCTATATACCTGAGATGTGATAGTATTCACAATATTTGCAATATTCGGACTATTCTCCTCGTCTTTGTTGCCATTTGTACGCCATTTGTACGCTTCAGCCTTCTTCAAGTGCTAGGAATTTCGAACCGAAACCTTCATTACAATCACTGGGGTATATGAATTCCATTCCTTTCGTAGAAATGCCTCTTTTGAAAGTCATGTTTTATCTTGCTCTACCTCTGTAAGTTACTTGTTCACCACTACTGTAACCTGGTATTGAACTCACAACATTTTGGGGTCAAGTCACAGAAACTAACCAACGACTATATCCACTGGGCCATGGGTCCTACAAGATTAGAGCCGTTTTCATTAGATTTTTTGCTATAAATTATTTTGGCAAGCAGGTTTTTATTGTAAAACGCTCGATATCGAGCATGTTCATACCGACTTGGAAGTTTCCTTAGGAAACTGTTATGATGTCTTCATTCATAGGGGTTATTTTTTGTTTTGTTTTGTTTGTTTTTTGTTTTGTTTTGTTTGTTTTTTTTTGTTTTTTTGCTCCAGTCTTCCGATTATTTTCCTTATTTATATGGATCTAGTGTGATTTAATATTTTGTGGGAGTGGCCTTGTTTGCGATTGTTTGGTTTTCTTTTTCTCAACTTTTAATCTTATTGTGCATGTCTCTTGATTTCTTTTTAAGCCCTTTTTGTTGATTTTAAATGTACGCAAGAGTAGCAATAGCAACAGCTTTAAATTATACCTAGAAGAGAAGCTAGCAAAATTCAGCTTTTAACTCTAAAGTAAAAGAAACCGAGAGAATCGGAAAACGTAGACATGCAAAGAAATATCTACTTTGCTACGCAAATAACAATAATTAACAAAATAAAAAAAAACGAAAACATAAAATTTTTTTTTGTTATATTATTTTTTGTGTGTTGTTGTGATCGAGCGTTTGCATATTTATATTTTTATATGCAAACGCTCGATCACAACAACACACAAAAAATAATATAACAATCACCAGACATACATACAACCCCAAAACATAAATACACAGAAGAACACAAATACCCAACCATGAGTTAAAAATGAAACTCTTAAGTAGTCAAAAATACTTACACAGAAAAAGCCCAAACCAATAAAAGAAGTCAAGACAACAAAAAGATCTACCTAAATGACAAAAACAAACAAACAAACCAATACAGTAATTAAGCAGATAACTATTCGATATAAAGGAATTAAGTGAATACTGACTTAAAGCAGTAAAAAGAAATCAAACATCTGCAGAAAAAAAAAGAAATTGCTGCTTCCGGTTTTAATTTTTTTATGAAGTAAATCTAACATTGTTTTAGAACTATTTCTAAGTATATAAATGATTATTTCTAAGTATATAAATGATTATTTCTAAGTATATAAATGATTATTTCTAAGTATATAAATGATTATTTCTAAGTATATAAATGATTATTTAGTAACTTTAGATAACAACTCGTTACTGAGTCAGTAGGTTGTAATAGGTGTCTTAATTTTTTTCCGGTTATTAATATTTTTATAGTTATTTTCTTTTTAAATCAGAGAAGACTCGTTTAACTATTAAATATATAAATCACAGAATATTGAAAAAAATGTCAATTTTCAGTATAACATGAATAATTTATTTTATATATATAGATAAAATAAATTATATATATATATATATTAAGAAATATTTTCCCTAGCCGCAACTGTTATTAGCCTGAAATGCTAATTTATTAGTTTGGACATTATCGATACTCGTAGTTGAGTCGACATTCTCATTTGATTATTATATATATATATATTAGTCATCCACATACAAGCCTGTTTTGCTGTATCAGAGCTCATCGGTGTGGCTAGACACATCCAATTGCTTCTGGCCGAGATCGAAACTCGACCTATTTGGTGTTAGTAGGAGTCGCTACTCCGTAAGCCATAGGCGCATGGAATCAAGTAAAGGAAATTTTAACGTGTTGTATACAAGCAGTGTATACACATGCCATTCACGGAAAGAACTCAATTCATTTCTGAAGAGTCACGCTTCTATAGCAGAAGTGAAAAACTGTTGTTTTTTTGTGGCCGGATTATTAACGGGAAATTTTGTTACCAAAATAGAGAAGTCATCAATTGATAAGGTGCGTTTTAGACCGCACAACCACGAATGGTTACACAGTCTGATCGAGGTTAAATCAAATCTTATATACACAACTTTCGATTTTTCGTAAATGACTAACTTCGCTTTAAATTGTATCGTAATATAAACAAATGTAAACAGACAATATAAACGGATGTTTCAGAGATTAACGAAATAGAATTAACAACCAACATATTCAATTTATTTGTTTAAACTTTAATATTAGTCGATACTCGTATTTGAGTAGATATTCTGTTTTTAATTATACAGTATTTTTATGTATACATTTATACCGGCCTGATTATTTTTGACAGATTTTGTTGCAAAAATATGTGTCATTCCGCAGGATATCTAGTAAAATACGAGTTTCGATTAAAAATAATGTTCAAACAAATAAATTAAATATGTCGGTTGTTGTTTCTATTTCGTTAATCTACGAAACTTTCCGTAATATATATATATATATATATATATATATATATATATATATATATATATATTAGTCCTCCACAAAGAAACTTAATTCGATGTATCACAGCTCATCAGTTTGATTTGACATCCACTTGATTCCACCAGGGAATGCTTGTGTGCGTTGAGTGTCTGTCTTTTTGTATGTAGATAGATAGATAGATAGATAGATAGATAGATAGATAGATAGATAGATAGATAGAAACAAATAAATGTATCTTGCATTAGGTTAATGAGATATAGATTTTAGCGCTTCAAGATACCTATCCATCAATATATCACGATTTTCCGTAACTGAGCTTTTAAGGATTCAACTTTGCCATCGGTCATTCGTATCAAGCCACAGCCTCAACAGTTCTTGTGAAAAAAAGTGCACCACTCGTTCCCAATATTTAATTATATTTTCTCAATCACCATGCTGGCTAGGACTGAGATGAGATGCCATAACTTGGCAATGAAGAATTGAAGGCAGTCATAGAGTTTAATCTCGTAAAAACATTCAACTGCAGCAAACAACTCAGCGAAGTGAAGAGAATACACCATAATTTAATTAGAAGCCTGTGGTTTGCACCGATGTATACTTACTGTCACTTGCTTGTTTGTTTGGAATCGTTTGGAAGTTTTCTTGAACGCCTATTACCGTTTTTAGAAAAATGGAAATGTATTATCTGCGAAAGGTGATTGACAAACGTGTTCCACTTCAACTTTGATCAAACAAAGTATAGCTTCCTACTCATATCCAAGACTTCCTGTCTACTAGGGCGGCTAGCTAATCTTCTCAGGCACATTTGTGTTTTTTGAGCACCCGCAGACTGGTTTAAACTGCAACTATGTGGTGGTTTAAACTGCAATTATGCTGAGCAGGCCTTAGTTACAGTTTCTAAGTAAGGATGCGTTATCTTGTGTGAATAAAAGTCTAAAAAAAAACCAGGCCACTCAAACCCCCGGTCATGATGACTTGTGACTTCATGCGAGTATCAACCATTCCGTCTACCCAATTTCACTCACAAGTGTATGGTTTTCAGGCACTTTTCAAAGGTACCGCACGCTGGAATTGCCTTCCCCAGACCGATAACAAATCGACAATGAGATTCGGACCTCTTGATCAGAAAACGAATGTTTTAAGTACTCGACCACGCCCCATATAAACGAAGTATTCAACGCATAACGAAGTATTCAACCCATACAAATGCTCCTGATCATTCATTGCTACTCTTGTGGAAAAATCTACTACTGCGTCTTGGAAACTAGTCCACTTATAACGACAGAACACTCTTGAATGTCGAAAGACCCTATATTTAAAAGCAAGCAGCAGAAGTACAAGCGCAGTGCAGTTCCATCTTACGCTCTTTGTTCACCTGTTGATGTCACCTATCAAATAAAATTTCTTCCCGGTCTTAGATGCCTGTAGGCACCAAAATGTGTACATAAATACGTCCCAAGTTGTAAGGCCTACCGGTTGTTCGAGAAATCTTGTAAATTCAGTTTTTTTTTTTTGCCGTAATGGAATAATTTGTTTACATATCATTGACAAAATCCTGTCGATTCTAATCGTGCTTACATTACTTTTTAATCATCAAGACTGTGGCTAAAGGTATTATTTTGTTTTGTTCCAGTCAGAAATAAGTAAAGAAACACAGAGAGAAATATACAAAAAGTCAAAAACAGAAATAGAAAGAAAAAAAACAAGAACGAACGAATGATCGAATCCCCTAAATGGCTAATTCTACATCACAGTAATATGATGTTTAATTTGAATTAATACCTAAAATCTTCCTTCGAAGAAATGACGTTTAACACTAACTTACATATGTAGAGAATAATAATTTAAAAAGAAACTTCTATCGTCTTTGCAAATAGAAAATAAATAAACGCTACTGTGGTTGCTATTAAGATATTTGATCGATATAATATTTCCCCTTGCTAAGTATAACACAATATCATCTATTTTACAAATGTGTTATCACCCGGGTATAAAATTCATATTTTGTGGCACAGTCAATTTTAAGCTCTGCAACTGTTTTTCTTCAAAAGAAAAAAAATGCAGTGATCAGATAAGTTGATCGAGAGAGAAAGGTCTTTGCCAGATTGACTCGAGCAATATGTTATTATCGTATAAGAGTAACAGACATGTATAATTAAACGATGACTGTCGATTTTCTTGATTGTTTTGTGAAGTGCATATTTCTATGCGTTGATTGTTTCGCCTTGAATTAGGCTAAGAGACGACACACATTCTCTCAAACCAAACAGGCAATCCCTCATTTTCGTGTTTATTTTTGTTAAAGTGATATAGCCACCTATATATATATATATATATATATATATATATATATATATATATATATATATATATATATTATTTAATGACAAGTAACTCTTTACTTGAGCTGATAATTAGTTAGATGATGATGGATCTATTGATAAAGTTTAGACAGTTTATGAAGTTCATAAACTGCTTTATTATCAAAACATGAACTACATTTATCTGTTAATGCAGTGTCCATATGGTTTGCCTCAAGAAAGGTTTGCACAATCTAAATATTGACAGAAATCTGTCTTCCAGATCGATAGATTTCTTGAAGGAAAGACTTCCAGATCTAAATTTGCCAAACTGTTGTTGGCATAATCCGACAATTAAAACTCAATTTCTATAAATAAAACGAATATTACCGCTGCTGAAGAATACTTTTTAAACTAATGCAAGATGCACAGTATCTTGTATTGGTTTTCTTTAAACACATAATGATATAGTTAAATCGATACGATATTTTCCCAATCTGGTAATTAATCCACAAATAAAAGAAATGGCAATGGAATTTAAAATTAATGGTTATTTTACAGTAAGTATTTACCAGATACCCTCAAATATAAAAGATATGACAGTTTTCTTTTTTGCGATATAATATTGAGTGTTGTCCTGTCGTTTATCACATATAGATTTGAATATCTAATAGATATCTTTAAAAAAAAGAGTGGTGAAGTAATAGATGCATCATTCTCTAAATTAAAAGAAAAAGAAAACGAATGAATGCGCTCACGATAAGGATAAATTGGCATCAGAGTTTAAAAAGTGAAATAAGGATTCAGAAGAAAAAGAAGAAGTGGGTAGAATCATGACTGATTTAAAAGCAAGTTGGCGAGAAAATCAAAACGCAAAACCCACAGAAGCAAAACAAGCATTGAAAGAAAACGGTTTAGCGTTTCGAAAGATATCGATAAGAAGACAAGACCTAAAAAAAGACGTCGAAACGAGTTAACCCGTAGAAAAGTAGAGAAAACGGATAAAGATGATCGATGTAGCGTTATAAAGACAGAGAATAAAGAAAATTAGTAAAAGCAAAGGAACAGGTAGAAACAACGTCTGAAAGAAGATCGAGGAAAAGAAAAGAGATATACGCAAAATGATCTGTTGAAAAGGCCGTGTTGGGAGATGACAAAGAAGTAGAGAACGTATAAGATTATAAAACATATATTTAAAAACCTAGCGATAAAAAAAATTACACCTGACGGTTGTAGCGAAATTGAATGAAAGGCAAATGATGGGAATGTCATGGTGTCATGTAAGGAGGAAACCTCTCGACGCTCTGACCATTGATCAAGCGTCAGATAGAGTTTAGGAGTTAGAAGATGGAGCACATCAAAAGTTGCAGTTTTTATATATTCCTTTTTTTTTTTTGTGCGCATGAGAATGCTTGACTATGAGAAAGCGATATGTAGGGAGGACGTAAGAGAGAGAGACTGAAATTGTGTGAACAGGCATGTTCTTGTTTCCATGAATTGTCGTAAATCATTTCGAGTGATGCCAACAAAGACAAAGAGTAAAAGATTGTTAGAAAGAAAGGAACACGAAGAAGGCTTGGCACTTGATAGATAAATAAACAGAAATAAGTGTGCAGACTTCTGCTCTCTCATAATTATTTTTTATTATGAAGGAAATATAACGGAAAAGATAAGACATCAAGAACGAATGAGAGATAAAAGAAAAAGAACGAAAAAAATGAAGTCTGCTGGGTAGATATAAAATGAAGCTACATGTGACAGCATATGGATATTCATTCACTAATTTTGAATATATGAAAGGAACATAGTGTATATGCCTACCGTGATGACACGTCTATATTAGATCAATTCTCGTGGTATGAATATGGATATCTATACGTCAATGTCTACGTGAACATAAGAACGTCATATCGAGACTACGGAATTCGTGAATAGAAACTAAGCATAACTTCGTCTAGTAGAAGGCCAAATTAGAAAATCGCCAAATAAAATCCGAAATACCAGTCAGTATAATGGTTCTTTTCTTAGTATGAGAGTATCTCTAATATAGACAAAATAAAGTGAAAAGCCCCACTACATATAACGCATCTTTATATATATATATATATATGTGTGTGTGTGTGTGTGTGTGTGTGTGTGTGTGTGTGTGTGTGTGTTTGAAAACACAGCAGCTATTCTAGCATCTACACATCGTTTATTCAGTAATGAATTAGAACACTCTCACTACTGGCGTATGAATACATGGTATATCACACGCTAAAGTATGCCTCCTTTTACGAACGCCCATAGCTCAGAGGTAGAATCACCGACTGACGCCAATTCGGTCGGGTTTCAATCCTGGGTAAAAAACAATCGGATGTCTAACTGTACTGATGATCTGTGATACAGCAAAACAGATCTGTCTGCGGATGACTATATATATATATATATATATATATATTATATATATATATAATATATATATATATATATATATATATATATATATATATATATATATATATAATATATATATATATATAAGATAAATATGTTATAATATCATTACAAAAATAGTCATTTTTCAATACTATCTGTAATCTTCTCAACTGATGAGGTTTTTTTCAAGTTGGATGGTTTTAAAAAATTCATGATTAACCAAACTCCCTTAATCAGGGAGCCATTGTTACATAGTCAGAGAGGACCAATCAAAATAAAGTAATTTTTAATTGGAAGAAAATGAGAACAGACTCTAAAAACAATCTATTGGGGCATTACTATTAATATTTGGTTAAAATTGAGATCAACATTATTAACCGGCTTTTAGATTCACATTATTTTATTTTATTACGAATTTTAAATTCTTATTATAACAAAGCATTACATTTTGTTGTGATATTATGACATATTCATGTTATAAACTCTAAATAAATGTTATTCGCTCTATTTTGTATTGAGCAGTTTTTAAGAATAGTGTTTATTTGAATACGGAATTTTATTCCATTCATATATACCATACACTTGGATATATATATATATATATATATATATATATATATATAATCTTTTTATCTCAAGTAAGGCAATACTCTCACTGGTATGGAAGGGGGTTGAAGTGAGAGGATAGGGAAAAAACGGCACAGGGGATGTCGAATAAAGGGTAAGATAGAAATGTGAGTCAAGGAGATAGAAGATGGCAATTGACATTGAACTTAAAACACTCAGGGAAGCAAGCATGTGAAAGGGAATTCCAAAGGCAAAAAGTACGAGAGCAGAAGCTGATAGAGTAGAGGTAGCGGTTACATTTGTCTATTTTGACGGTAAAATCATGGGTTCTAGTTGCCAATTTAGTTGCACGAGTAAATTCATGAAGGCGGGCCACCAGGGAATGAAGCTCGTCAGAGCAGGAGCTGTGAAAATATTTCTGGAAAGGCCAAAGGAAAGCCAAATCTCGTCGGTGAGAAAGTTACTGAGCTTCAGAATCGGGTCGGATTACAAAACGAGCCCTTCTTTTGATATTGTCGAAAATCCTGAATCAGAAGCACTCTTCCAGATATGACAACAGTATCCAATGCATTGACGAATGGTCGATTTATAAACGTATAAGATGGTTTCTGACGAGTAAAACTTCCTGGCTCAGCAGGATAAACCAACGTTTATGACAGTAGATGTAGCTATTGATTCGATGTAGTCATTTACTTGAGGTTGGCTGAGAGAGTGATGTCTAAGAGGCGTAGTGTATTGCTTTCAGGGAGACTAGCGGGGTCCACATTGGTGAAAAGTAGGAAAGGTTCTTTCCGGTGCTTAAAGAAAAGCAGCTTCGTTTTTGAAGCTTTAAAATTTACTTGCCATTTCTTACCGCAATACATCACAGATTAGAGCAGAAGTGATGTTTACTTGTCAGTTTTGGTATATTTCAAATTGAGACTGAATTAGATGGTCGTGCCATCTGCATAAATGCCTACTTAGGAAATGATTAAATCAGCAAAATCATTGATGAAAATCAGGAAAAGTGTAGGACCTAGAATAAGATATTGAGGGACACCACGTTTAGATAAATGATTTGGAAACATCCGATTCAAACAAACTTCATTTTACGATTTGTTAGGGACGATTGAAAGAAATCGAACAATCGTCCAGATATATCATAACCCTGTAGCATGAGCAGAAGGCCAAAACTTGTCAAACAATTTTGAAATATCCAAGGCAACAGCCCCACCTTTACAGTTCTTATCAAGAGCCTCATATATCTGATATATATATTCGGTGATAGTCGTTAGCACATCAGCGGTAAACTTGCCAAAGCGGAAGCCACACTGCTTGTCATAGAATAAGTTGTTCAGTGTGAGATGTTGAATCATTTCAACTCTATTATAAATAATACTGTTCTATATATATATATATATATATATATATATATATATATATTGTAATAGTTACATTAATTATTACGTAAGAACATGGCCAAACTAAAAATTCCTGCAAAATTGTACATATTTCATCAGTTACTTAATATTGATAGTAATTAACAATTTAATTTAATAAAAAACTTAAAAAACATTATTTCCCTTCATTATTTTTTCATACGAGGTAAAATATATTGTAAAAGGGAAGAAAGAAAGAGAGAAGAAAAAATCAGAAAATAAAATGAGAAATCAAGAAAAAGAAAACAAAGAGGAAAGGGAAAGATACTGAAGAAAAAGGAAGTGAACAGGAAAATAAGTGAGTAAATATAGAGAGGAAAGAGCCAATGGAAACGGCTAAAAGAGAGAAATTTTAAATTCTGGCCAGAAGTCAATTTCAGACAGATATTGACATCCATGACACGGTGTCTGGACTTAAATCTGATGAAATGAGTAATGACAAGATATGTTCTCAAGACATTTGGCAGTAGAAAACATGACAAACAAAAAGAACATTAATGCAATATAAACGAAAACAAAAACATCGGAAATCTTTAAATGCTTCATTGGTTACTTTGTTGTAGTGACATTTCGATCATATCTGCCAGTCATGGGTATGACAATAAACAACATCCGACAGCAAAGCCTCTGAAATGGAGATTGGCATTTTGGGGGACCGTTGTGCCACATCTTAATTGTTATTCCCATGCCGACCTAGACCCGGTGTGGTAGCACCTGTTTAGATTTCAGCTATTAGCAAACAATGAACCCTCAAACAACAACAAAACAATATAACAGAATAAAAATACTAGCAATACATTTTTTATAAAATTACCAACGATAAATCCTTATGGTAAAATTACCAACAATTCTTATTTTTTGCCAAAATGATCAAGAATATATTTTATTAGTAGTTGAAAGCGAAATGATCAAACTATTTAGATTTCAGCATTTAATAACCAATATATGTTGATATACCCCTAAACAAGATCAAGTAACCAACCAATCGCTGCACCTCCACTCATCATCATTATCATCCCTTATATCATGAACGGGCGTGGTCATAGTGTCACTGCTGAAGTGAACGCCTGACCAGTTCCACATATCTGGGATGAAAGCCAAACAGTTGTTTATTCATTATTATATATTTATTCGTAGTAAGTCTTGTACATGTAAACCTGACGAAGGCCATCATTCATTATATATGCATATATGCGAAATGTATATATATATATATATATATATATATATATATATATATATATATGCAACGTGTTATATATGTAATATTATTTATATATTATATATGCGCAGTACGTATTTGAAAGCGCTCAATATCAGTGATAGAGCTAACATATTCAGTTGGATAGGTGTGAGTTTGTGACTATGGTTTTCACGCTTATCGCAAAAGAGTGAAACTCAGGGTCAAAAACTCACACTTATCTAACTAAATATATGTGCATATATATATCTTTTACATTCTATTTTAAAAATGTGGAACATTTCAAGAATTGTCTTTATTTTTTACGTACTTTACATGATATTTTTTATCCGACGAGATACCGATTTAAGACTAAATATCCACTCTAACTTAGCAAACACAACTGATCTAAGACGAGTTTCATTAACAACAAAACTAAAATTAAATCTGGATTTATGTATGTGACGTAGAGAAATATATTAAAAATACTTTTTAATTCTTTATTACCTTAATAATTTTATACAAAAAAAAAACACACTGCAATTTTCATTTACCTAAAGAAAATTAAAGATAAACTGAAAACATACGTGTGTTATACGTCGTACTAATCTATAAAAAAATAAACTTAGGAAAATCTTAGATTATCTCTTCAAAGGAGGTTACAATTAAATTAATGTTAAGCGGACGAGTAACGTCTCATCAGAAGCAGTTTATCAAATTAAATTTTCCAAATTTGTAACAGAAATGCATCAACTAAACATCCTACAATGGAATTAAAATAAAGTTTTTATCTAAAAAGGATTTAAAATTAAACAACAAACCCAATTGACTAATATACCACTGGTACTCGTAGTCACAATTTTACTTTGGCAAATACCATCCAACCTAGTATGATAAAGACGGTTGAGTATTTATTATATATATCCTTTCTGTCACTATCGTGAGGGCAATGACAATAGCTCGTGTTTATTCTTTACCGATGCCTTAATATTTACATTTTTGCAATAATTATGGCAGTCCAGTGAAATACATATATTTATCAACTCTATTATAATAAAGACCGTTGTATATATATATATATATATATATATATATATATATATATATATATATATATATATATATGCGTGTGTTTAAATATTTTAAAATTATTTTAAATATTTTCAATAAACTACTGTAACGGAGTACATGCTACAGGCCCTTGATGAGTCTGACGAGGCTCGCGCGGTTGCTCTGGATATCTCCAAGGCTTTCGACAGGGTTTGGCACCCTGGCCTCCTATGCAAACTACGCGGTTATGGTATTACCGGTCGCCTGCTTGACCTAATCCAATCTTTCTTAAATAACCGCAAAATGAAGGTCGTTCTGAATGGGCGTGCCTCTTCGTCCTACAGCACGAATGCTGGTGTCCCACAAGGCTCTATCCTGGGCCCAACGCTCTTCCTTATTTTCATCAACGACCTCCCAGATGAGATCAGGTCCCAAGTAGGCATCTACGCAGATGACACTACAATATACTCCCGCTCCAGTAAGAAACCTGTCGTGGCGGACAGACATAATCTCGCTGCTGACCTTGAGCGGGATCTACACTCTGTGGTGAACTGGGGCAAGAAGTGGCTTGTCAACTTTAATTCCTCTAAGACCAAGCTGTTGTCTGTCAACCATTACAGGCAACCTCTTCTGCCTCCCATAAGCATGGACCAGATGATTCTCCCGGAGAGTAATACACTACGCCTCCTCGGACTTACCCTGTCCTCAGACCTCAAATGGAAGCACTATATTGAATCCATAGCAAAATCTACTGCTAAGAAGATTGGGTCACTATGTCGATCCAGGATGTTTTTTCCACCTGAATCCATCCTGCATATATACAAGTCAACCATCCGTCCGTGCATGGAGTACTGCTGCCATTTATGGTCAGGTGCCCCTGCCGTTCTCCTCAGTGTTCTTGACAAGCTCCAAAGGAGAGTCTGTAATGTGATAGGTACTGATCTGGCGACTCGTCTGCAGCCACTTTCCCATCGTCGAAATGTGGCCTCCCTCTGTCTCTTCTATAAATACTTTCATGGCTTCTGCTCGGATGAGCTTAAGTCACTGATGCCTCCTCAACAGGTGTTTACCCGTTCAACCAGACTGGCAACTGGGTCCCACCCATTCACAGTCAGGTTAGCCAAACGCAGACGACAATTCTACTCCTGCAGCTTCCTCTCTCGCACTTCCCGCCTGTGGAACTCACTCCCGTATTCTTGCTTTCCTGACGGCTACGACCTCCAGAAATTTAAAAGCAAAGTTAATACTCACCTACTAACCACTGGCCTCTAGCTCTCTCTCCCCTCCCCTGTATAAGCTTCCCTTTCTCTCCGCCCATGTACCTGTCATTGCACCTGCTTTCTCAGTTTTCTATTGTTCCTTTCTAACTAGCTTGTACTCCTCACTCTTTTCTAATTAATCTTTCTACACTTATGTAACCCCCTGCACATCAGTGGCGTTTCTGCCTTGCTCGGGGTGAAATGATTAAAAAAAAAAAAAAAAAAAAAAAAAAAATAGCAAGTGACCGTAATTTACTTTGAAAATACGTTGAAAGGCCATGATATACGGATGTCATACAATTAACATACAACCAGGTTATTTCCTGTTATTGCCTGTTCAAATTATATTAATACTGGTACAATGTGGGTTACGAATAGCATAAAATCATTGGGTACGTACAGAAAGTAATAAACAAAAGAATTGATTTTAAATTAGTTAACATGTAATTTCTTAAACGATTTGTTTTTTAAAAAAATCAGCTATTCATGTGCTTAACGTGACTCATGTTTAGACTCTCAAGTAAATTTTCTGGTGACTCCAATATATGAGTGAAGAATGTCAAACTAGGAATTAACATATATACGTACAATAAATATAGGAGTTAGCAACTCTGACTGACACCGAGTCGATCGAGTTTCGATCCCAGCAAGAAACAAGTGGATGTCTAGCCGCACTGATGAGCTGTGATACAGCGAAACAGACTTGTATGTGGATGACGAATATATATATATATATATATATATATATATATATATATATATTCGTCATCCACATCTATATCTATATCTATATATATATATATATATATATATATATATATATGGGAGTGAAAAATAAAAACCTACTATTCGTGGCATTTACTTTTATAGAAAGTGCTCAATATTAAGTAGTGCTTGATATTGTAATTTTATTATTACTACAAGAATGTTATCACTATACAAAAAATTCATGTTTTAGACTATATATATATATATATATATATATATATATATATATATATATAAAAGACGAAACCTGTTACATGAAAACTTTTTCCACTTTGTCATGTGTGTTTTATCCAAAACTGTTCTTGATATTTAAAAAAAATAAGGTTCCATTATCCATTCTATACATGTGAAATTTGTATATAGGTGGCTATCTTTTGCGAGTTCATATTTAATTTAAAAGTACGAAAATAAATTCTTTTGTCGATCAAATGTAAATTTTTATGTTTATGTTCGTTTAAAACATTCCACTTCCAATGACATAAGTGACAGGATATCTGATGTCTTTCATTATGGTTAGGCCTAGAACGTTTAGCGTCACACACACACACACACACACACACACACACACACACATATATATATATATATATATATATATATTCTGCATACCAATGTTGATTAATCGAGATATTTTGTTAGGGATATACTATGATTGGATTGCATTCTAATAAACCAGCAAGAGAAATTAACAAAAAAAGCAACGTTTTTTTTTATGAGAGAAAGAATCGACTTTTCAAACGTGGACATTATTAAAGTAAAAAGAGAATAATGACAGATCAATAAATGAAAACCCAGAGGAAGGAAAATCGTAAAAAATTGTTGTTTATTGACAAAGGAAAAGTGCTGTAGATAAATGGCTTGTCGGATGAAGGCGGCAAAAGGGATAAAACACGAGGTGACGTGGCATTGAATAAATAAATAAAAATAAATAAAAATATCTCCTAAAATGATCCTTTGCATACACAAATTATGATGGTGTCTCTGCGATTCAGCTTGTCTTTGTTTACATATATATGTGCAGGAATCCATTGATTAGTGTATCAAATCTGTACATCGATATATATAAAAACAAAAGCTTTCAATTACTATGGTTAAACTGAAGAATGATTTACCGCAGTAATCGAATATTATATATGCACTAATCAAATTGTTAAATTGTGGTATATAAATAATTTAGCGCATTAATAAAAAACTCAGCAATATTGTGCACATTCATCAAAGGATTCATATATATATATATATATATATATATATATACGTTTCTTATATACCCCTGAAGTTTGCATGAAACTCCGAGTCGTTCTATAGACGTAGGATAATATGCATATTATATATATATATACTCGTCATACAACCCTGTTTCATTGTATCACAGCTCATCAGTGTGGGTAGACATTCACGTGATTCTGGCTGGGATCGAAACTCAACCAAAAGTGTCCAGACGCTTGTATGTGTTAAGCCTTTTTCACGAACTGATTAGTCATTTTCAAGTATGTTGATTGGGTCATAGTGAAAAATGAAAACATTGTGATTGTTGTACATGTAAATGGTTCCCTCTTTGTCCTTTGTACTTTCTCTCTAAACACACACACACACACACACACACACACACACACACACACACACGCACGCGCATATAAATATATATATATATATTGATATAGAGATGTAGAGAGAGATTCGTGAATATCATATAAATATTATCGTACATGAGTAGAAACCGATATTCATAAGTTATAATGCATGCGCACGGACACACACACGTTGAATGGCCATTTCAGCGAGAAAATTCTCATCAGCAACAGTCGAAAACGAAAACTTTATAAATTCAAATATGTTACAAAATTACTATACCGGAAGAAGCTTAATAACATATCCATATACAGAAAGTTAAAATGGCGTAAAGCACGACGTAAGAAAGGGGAAAAGCAAACACAGAGTTTCATTACTTGATATTAGAAAACGTTACAATACCTCTGTAAGAATTAAAAGTTAAAAATTAAACCGTGTCACAAGGATAGAAGTTGTAGGGTGGGGAAAAAGGAAATAAAAGACAAAAGAGGTGGACAGGAAAAAGTTTACGGAAAATAATATATAAAAATTTTCTTAGTAACCAACGACTTCGATGGTGAAAGGAAGGGAAAAAAGAGTGAAAAGAAGAGAAAGGAAGAGTTATATTATATGTTATTTAAATATTAGATTTTGTTAAGAATTTACTAAAAAAAACTTTTGTTTGAATAAATAATAAAAGGAAAAAGTGTTATAAGAAATTTGGATATATAAAAGTAAATGATTAATATCGTATATTCTAAGATAGATTTCCACAAAATTATATATATATATATATATATATATATATATATATATCTGGTAAATATATAGAATTATGTTGAGATTTAATGAAATTAAATTTCGAATTTTTTTTGCTTACTTTATGTGACTCTGTAAATAGATAATACTATTTACATCGAGGCCTCCACCTTGATTAATTTTTAATATTAATAATTAATGTTGATAGAATCGTGTTTTAGAATTATACTTATTTGTTTATCCTTTTTGGAATATATATATATATATATATATATATATATATCCATTTTTAAATATATATATATATATATATATATATATATATATATATTCCATTTTTAAAAAAGTTATTTCTCTACCCAGGTTTCTACCATGAGTGGTGTCTTCAGGTGATTTTTAATAACTGTAATGTACTGCTCTAACCCTATTAGGACCAAAATCTAAGTATTAAACAATCAATATATATATATATATATATATATATATATATATATATATATCAGACACCACACACACTCCTATGCATATGTATGGCTGGCCACCGGCATCCAAGTAAGCGTGTCTACTTTGGAGGTGATCTGCTCAGTCACATTGTTGTTTGTTCAACCCACAGAGCTCAACTGTGATTTATACTGCTACTATGCTGATTGGACCTGTGTTACAGTTTCATGGAGAGAGTGCGTAATCTAACGTGAACAACAGTCGGATCAAGGGCAGGATGCACAAACTCTCAGTGACGATGACATGTGAGTAGGTGCAAGCATAACCAGCAACGGTTCTTAAAAGGTCTCGTGTACCCAATTTCACTCACAAAGCTTGGGTCAATCCGTGGTATAGTTTTCAGGCACTTTTCAAATGGTCCGCACGCTGGAATAGCTTCTTCCAGAACGATAACATCAGGAAGTCGCCTTCCTGTCTTGTCATGGTTAGAAAGAGAATTTTTTAAGCACTCGACCACGCACCCACAATTCAAAATTTTTTAGACAACCCCTGGTAAAATTTTCAAATTAGACCAAAAAATGAGTTTTCTATTTTAAATAAGAAAATTATTTTTCATGTTTATACAGAAGTGAGACATTTTTAGAAATTTTATTATGACAAGAATTAAAAAAGCATTTTATGATAAAATTTTGCTCTCGTCAAATATTCTTTTTATTCTTGATTACTACAGTAATAAATTGTTATTGGTTGCAAAAGTTTTTCAAAGTATAAGTTTGATAGTTGTTTCGGTTGTTTTTTCAATGACCTTAAGATTTATTTTTTCATTTTTGTAAAGGTTTCAATTTTCTGTAAAGTTCATCCCATGCGAATTCTGATGGTAGCTTTAAACTTTTAAACAGTACTACATATATATATATATATATATATATATATATATATATGTGTGTGTGTGTGTGTGTGTGTGTGTGTGTGTGTGTGTGTGTGTGAACACTGTGATCAGGACCAGAACGCGACAGTTTATTTTATACTTCAACTCAAACTTGTGTTCAAGTATGGAACAGATGTGTTCAAGTATGGAACAGATGCTAGTTAGTGTTGCCCTCAGTGTCCATTTTTTATTTTATATTTACATATTCTCCATCCCTGATATTGAGCACTTTTCCCGTAAATATACCATGCCTTAAAACTGTATTTCTGTAATATATATATATATATATATATATATATATATATATATATATATATTCAGTACACTAAATCTAAAAATCAGCCAACACCGAACTATGTATCTTATTCAGACAAAATTAAAAGTGACAAGTATAGATCCAATTCATCCTGCCCCATTTCATAACTCAAATATTAAACTCCGTAGTTACATAATTTTCATTTTTTATTGAACAATATTGACACAACTAAAGCATTTTCTTCAACAACCACTTCCTTATTTTCTAAATAATCATGAATTGAATTCATCTTATGATTTAAAAATAAATCATTTTCACCATTTATTTCTACATATCACCTGAAAAAGTAACAGTATTTTTCTCAAACATTAAAATTTTTGTGTCGTGAATTATGCTTTTATAAACCATTGTAATAATATAATTAGAGTATATATATATATATATATATATATATATATATATAATCAAGAAACAAAAGTTGGATATTTTTACAAATCCATTGGTAATTTGATTTTTCGCGGCACCCACCGCAGGCCAGACCAAATTCATACAACAATGAATGGTTCAAATTCATCCAGACAGTCAAGTTAAAAAAAAAATTAAAAAGAAGAGAAAACAGAAATAAAATGGGAAGAAAAGAATAAGGACAAAGGGAGTTTAACGTATTAGATCTTAGCGTCACGCTTAAATAAACGAAAAAACTAAAAAGAAACTTCGTAATTGAAACCAGTGAATTTTGATCTGAGTTGTCAGTTGTCTGTTTTAGATGCATGACATTGAAATTTAAAATTTAAAATTTATGGTTTGAATTTACGCTAGAAAAATTAATTGTTACTTTTTCTTATTACTTCTAATCATAATAATAATAATAGTAGTATTATATTATCATATTCGTAGTAATAATAACGTGGTAATAAAGATATTAAAATCTAGAAACCTAAAATTAATATTAATAATTAAAAAAATTAATAAAATAATAAAAATAATTAAAAATTTTAAAAATAATTAAATAAAAGTATGTAGCAAATAATATATATATATATATATAGAGAGAGAGAGAGAGAGAGAAACAGATCTGTCTGCGGATGACTATATATATATGTGTGCGTGTGTCTGTGTGTGTGTATGAGTGTGTGTGTGTGTGTGTGTGTGTGTGTACATTGGCTGTAATCATTCTTTTATCTGGGTTACTTTAATATGACAAAGAAGGAATATATTGAGAATTTTCTATTTAATTGAAGAAAGATTGTATTTATAGTATTGTTTTCTCTCGAACGGTTTCGGCTAATACTTTAGATATTTTCAAGCGTATTGCTATTTTCCCGTGATAACTCGTAAGAAACATATTTTTTGTTTTGTATAGTGATAAGCATTTTTAATTAGTAATTTTCTTTTTTCTGGAATTTCCATATAGGGTCAGAATTTTCAAACTGTAATATTATAAATACTCCCACATATGCATGCATCTGTGTATATGTGCATGTGCGTATATGTTTGCGTGTGTTTATCTTTTCTTTACACATGCAAAAATATCGGTATTATAATTGCATATTATCCAAATAGAACAATAGTTGGAAAAATGTATTAATGTCTATATTTGATTCCAGATATGTAGCCTAAAACTTCTTGATAAGTTCAATAAAATCTACTTTGCATTAACCGGAACATAGCGTCATTAGAACACATTTAAGCAGACACGGAGAACTACTGACATCTCTCCGCAGCATACTCGTGGAAAATCACTTCATCCACATGCAAAAAGAAACCGGTTGGTAATAATGGAAGCATTAATAATAAAAAAGAAGTAGACAGCTTTCAACAATATTAACTACGAACACGGCCACAATGTGCTGACAATGATCAGAAATTAATTAATTAGTCGAAAGCGTTTGGGTTCATAAAACATTTGCATAGCTTTTACACATTTTATGTCCAGAAAAGAAAATACTTGCACGAGTGAAAGAAAAATTGAATAAAAATCTTAAAAGACAACTGACGACATATTAAATTTTTCTTGGCCTTTTTAAAAAAAAGCCAAGAAAAATTTAATATGTCGTCAGTTGTCTTGAATGAAATATATACAGGATACAAAAAATAGATAAATTGTCGTGTGTTTTAATTTCGGGTGTGCTTCAATCTGAGGGCGGAGCGGATGATTCGGATAGGTTTGTAGGGGTCTAATATTGATTTTTAAGGTATGGCATGTCGGAAAACTCACTTTAATCATTTCTATAAGAAAAGCATTCTCGAATGTGTTAGTAATGGTCTCTTACTTATCGGGGAGACTGATCAGAAGCGAAGCGGGCAATTTCGATAACGTCCGAAAGCCGTAGTTGAAGCCAATAGCGATTTTAATGAATAAATTTACTATTTAGTAGGTCAAGATATTTTTCTGTAATTTGGGTAAATATATCTTTTAAAAGGACATGTCAGTGTTATTTTCATTTTTGAGTAATTTAAACGACAATTTGTTCATCAAACTCTCTCTCTCTCTCTCTCTCTCTCTCTCTCTCTCTCTCTGTATATATATATATATATATATATATATATTACAGAATTTAACGGAAATCTACAAAATTGGTATTAGCCGGCGTATTTGAATTTTTATTTGTTTAAAATTTATATTTTGAATGGATACTCGTATTTGAGTGGAAAGACTGTTTATTATATGTATATATGGTTAAATCGTTTGATATTTTCCAAACCATTTCTCAAGCGATTAAGGCCAGTGAAAATTATAATCTACTGTTTAGCCATATATATATATATATATGGTTAAACAATAGATTATAATTTTCACGATTAAGGCCAGTGTAAATTATGATTGTACTATTTGACTATATACATTTTGCGTGTTCGTACGAGTCTATTCATGCGCGTGCATTCCTATACACCTGTGTTAGCGTGTTTGTTTTTACCTCCTAATAATTACACATAACATATACATTTACTTCTCTCACTCTCTTTCTTTGTCCTTGTCTCTGTCACTTTCTTTAGCGTTCATCTCTTGTATCAGCACTTGATAATATACACATCAGTCAGTCAGTTAAGTGCCATACGTGATACACGGTTGGGCGATCATGTCTCAAAGGAGACCCCACACAACATTACCATTACTTTCTGTGGTAGACTGGTTGCCAGCCAAGACTATAAAACCCAATCTGTCCTGTTATTTAACCCATAACTGGAGAGAAGAGACGGATTAATACCTTTTTCAAAGGTATTTTGGCGTAAGTGTACGTAAGGAATTCAATTGGAATTCGAACTTGGCTTCTCGATTTTTCGTTCCAAGCCGATAACACACACACACACACACACACACACACACACACACACACACACACACACACACACACACAAAAGAAAAGAATATGCGTACATCATTTTACGTATTTGTGTGTGTATCTGCAATCATTTCGGACATCCTCGAGAATAAGTATTTACGTATTTCTGAACCTGCTAGACTATGTACGAGTGCGTGTTTGTGTGTATTCATGTATGTATATTTGTGCAAGTATGTCTGCAAGTATGTATGTCTTTGCTTGTGTGTGATTGCGTGTGCGTGCATCTATGTGTGTGAGTGTCTGTGTTCATGTGTTTGTATTCGTGTGTTAGTGCGTGTGTAGCTATGTTTGGGTGGGTGTGGAGATTTTGAACATGCGCAGAAGCACCTTCAGGCTTCTGATTTACATTTGTCACAAAACGCCGTATAGTTTTCGCCGCAACTTGTGACCACTGACACCTTTCTTTCCTCGCTACGAACGGGGGGTCTTTGCCTCCGGATTTGTTGCCACAGTGAATCGTGACACAATACTATACGCGATTTTACCAAGTCTATATTTTAAACTTAACATTTCCTTTTCGCATAATATAATGCGAAATATTCCTCTGCAGCTAACGCCATGTTCATTCTATTCACTGTTTTCTATTCTCTCTTCCTCTGTGTTTGTTCACACGTCTGTTTCCCTCAGCGCGATTTGTGGCCTTGCATTCAGCCCTGTCAAGATCATAAATCAATTATTTACTCTCAGTTTATATTTTATAGACAATGTTACTGTTTCACTGTTTTCCATCTGCCAAAATCCTCGCCTGTCGGGGTTGCGTAACGTTCTCTCTCTTTATTCTGTCTCTCCCGGTAATTTCTTTTTGTTTCTTTTAATATGCGTTTTTCACTTTAATTAAATATTTTACTTTTTAAATCCCATTCCTACAAATATATTTAACTAATTCGCCTTCCCTTTCTTTCTCTTTATTTTTTTCCAGTTTTTCGATATTTCTATACTTTCTTTCTTTCTGTTTTATCTCCTATTTGTAGTCTTTTTTACAAGAAAAAAGAGTTTTATTTGTTCTTTTATTTTTTCTTTCTATTTTTACTTTCTCCTTTCTTTCTATTTCCTTTCTATTCTTTCTTTTTTATCATTAATTTTCTCTCTTTCTGTCCTTTTTCTTTCTTTCCATTCATTTTTTTAGTTTTCTTTTTTCTTTCTGTTTTTCTAGTCCCTCTTTTTCGTTTTTACTTTTTTCTATACTTTTTTCTTTCTTTGTTTGTTTATTGTAGAAAGGAATTACAACTATTCTTTCCTTTTTTTTGTTTTTCTTTGTCTTTTCTATCAGTACTCCCGTCATCATACTTCAGTAGTTTTACCGCCTGTTAAGTTTACAGATATCGATTACAGACGATAATGCATTTTACTGTCCATTTAAGGCAACCTATGAATATTTCTCAAGATATTACAAAACTGAACTTATCGATTATTATTCTTTTACGTGTCGCATTCCTTTAGGAAGTGAGTTATCATAGTTTTCCATATCTCAATATTTCTTGTAGCTTTAAGCACACTTTGGCCCCCTTACCATCACTCCTAGACTTCTCTCTGCAATCCTTTCACCCAAATGCATATAACCTCATTCTCACTTATTTTAGAACCACCTCGTTGCAAACATGTTAAGTCAATGATATTCTTATTATCCATAAACACATCTCCGTCGTTTCAAGACTCTTCTTTATATGGACATCTTCCTCCGTTTACTGCCAAACAAGTGGATAGACAGGAAATAGAAGTTCAGCACTTCTTTCTTTGACAGATATGAACATTTTTGTCTTTTTAAATTTGCTTGATTTATAGAAAGCCAACTTAACTTTTCAGAATCTCTTTTAGATCTCCGAGTCGAATTTTATATCATCACTTATTTAACTATCTAATGAGTTAAAATCTGAAGTTGTCAATTCTAATGTCACATAATGGAATGCCTCTGCTATTGATGACTATATATTGTGTCTTTTTATTGTAAAATAGCCCTTTCCCTGCAGGAACATTCGGCATACATTTACTAAACATCTAATGTTGCTGTTGACCAGTGGTTCCCAAACATTTCTTTTCTCTGGGCTGTATTGTCGGAATCAAAATTTGCTCTCGCCTTACCATAAGGAAGACCCGGTGAGAAGGCGCAAGCAGCCCTAGAGCAAAGAATGTCCAGAGCGAAAGTTAAAGAGAGATAACATTACATTCGAAGTCAGAACATTATCATTGATAACTCTCTTCTCCAATTTGCTAACTCTAGTTACTACATTCTTAATACTTGATACAATGCAAAAATATTACATTGAAAAAGCGGTCAATAATCATTTATAACTACTTATACTGGGACTCATGCATGCAATTACAATTAAACCATAGTAATATTTCAAATTTTAAAATCATTTTTATTTTTGGCAAATTAATTTTTTAAACTGTGTCTAAATTTTTGATTATCTTTCCATCATTCTGCCTCACCTGCTATCCTCTTGCGCCGAACCGATGAGACGCGCAGCAGCATCGAGACAAAACGTTTGGTAACCCCTGCAGGCTGCAATGTATAAACCTCTTTTTAAAAAAAAGGTATTTTTTAATGAAATTTAACATTTAAACCCAGTATTTGTTTACTTCAAATAGTTTTTTAAAAGATAGTGTTCAAAAGTAAGTCAATTGTGTGGTTAATTTCACTTTTTCATGTTTAGCCCTTTCTTCTCTCATTCCCTAGATACTTTCTCTTGGGTTATTCGTAGTTCTCTTTCTGAGTCCGCGATCAGTATGGTGTCATTTGCGGCGCTTATGTTTTAATTATATGCAGAGTGTTTCCAAAATTTGAAATCATTTGAAATGTGAATATCTAAGTAACAACATGAGCAATGCAAACAAAAATGAATAGGCTTCATGTTGAACAATAAAGAATTTCTTTATTAAAACTCAAACATGATGTTCAAAAGGATGTAGAGTTTATAACCGATTTCACAAAGCTTCTCAAATATTTAATATATAAACTACATGTGACACAACACACATAAAGTCTGTAGTCCAGCTCTTGCAAAACACGCTGTAGCATGTCTTGCGTAACACTCTTTAGCGTCTCAGTAATTTCCTACTGAAATTCCTCTAGGAAGATGGGAATAATAGACATATTTTTTCACATAGCCCTATTAAAAAGGGTCTTAAAATGTCAAGTCAGGTGAATATAGTGGCCAATTCAACGGCCTATTTTCCTGTAAGATTCTCATTAAGATAAAGTGTTGGGTAATGTTACGCAAAACATGCTACCACATATTTGGCAGGAGCTGCATTACCGACTTGATGTGTATTGTGATATTAAACATTTGTGGATTTTTGTAAAATCGGTTATAAAATAAGTATCCCTTTTAATATCTTTTTTTGAGTTTTGGCAAAAAATAGTTTATTGTTCAACAGGAAGCTTGCTTAATTTCGTTTGCCTAGTTGCTCAAATATTCACATTTTGAAGTATGAAAATTGTAAAGGATGACCTCTGTATTTGTACGCTCTTTTAGGCTACTCACGGTGTATAAAAGAAGCGAGAAAACATTCTTTGGTTCCTTTGTTTTTTTAGTCGAGATTAAAAACGCTTCCGCAGTTCATGCAAGATATCTTCTAAAGCATTATCTTCTAAAATTATATAAAACATCCTTCATCATATTTTTTGTTGATTAGTTTATTGTATTTTACAGGCAATTTTGCATCTTTTTCGACGACCTAAATTTAATCGAATACTTTCTGTCTGAAATCATTTCTCTGTTTTTGCCATTGTTACAACGGGATAAAAAAAAATAAATCAAGGATTTTTCTCAAGACCTCAAGTGAAAATTAGGGAAATGATTTCAAATGGGATTCTATTTCACTTTTTTTTCTAACCAAGAGGGCGTTTACGATGTCACTTCCCCGGGTCTTAAGTGGAACACATATATACGATAAAGACGCTGGAAAAATGGTCGGTTCCTTGTTCCTGCCATTCTCTGTCTTGACACGAGTCAGATAAGAGAATTACTTGAAACTGCCGACACACCTAGGCTAGAGCTATCCAATTCAATACTTTAGGGTTTTCACGAATTTGATCTACATATTTGTTTTCATTTTTTGCTATCATTCCCAGATTCCCAATACAGTGTGTTGTAAAATGTTGTTGCCTTGACATGTCACATTCTAGTAAATTCTGTCTATCGTATCTGTCTAGTTTCTCAACAATTCCCATAGTCATATTTTATCGGCTATCAGAAAACATCTCTTATCAACATAATTTTTCACAATATTGTCCGGCAGATTTGCATTGATTTTCTTATTAGTCTGCAAGCTGAAATTTCATAGAATAATAATATAATCATTCTTTTACTGATTCTGGTGTCTTGTGTTCCCAACAATTGTTATTTTTGAGTGAGGTTGAATGCACAGCATACTGACCAGTATATATACTGAGCAGTACTAGTTGAACACACCATTTTGTCTGGGCACTTGTCTCAGACTGTTCTTCGCATGCACAGTACTATAGACTGCTGTTAACTTTCATATCATTACATTGTAGTTCCTGCTGAAATGACACTGATTATGTACAACAATTATGAATCCTTTAGTTTTATGATTTGAGGCCAGGAACTGCTAACCAAGAATGGTTAAGTATTTTCTTTAAGTATATATTAGACTCATGCTTATAACGGGCTGACAGGTTCTGGGCTGAAACCAAACATCTTGTTGTTGTTGTTGTTGTTGTTGTTGTTGTTGTTGTTGTTGTTGTTAATGCTAATAGTATTTGCTTATATCGTTTAGTGCTTTTTTTCATGATATTGTAATGTTCTCGAAGCTATAAAGAAAGCTGATTGGGAACATTTTCTATTCAAAAGTCCTACTAAAGACAAGACAGTGGCGAAATCGTGACGTGTGGAAATAAGCAAATGGATGAAATTCAAAACGCGTAGTAAAAGATCATCAGTTCCATGATTGCAGTCGATCTGAAAGGTCATGTTATAAGAAAACAAAGCTTATCAGGTACTAATTATCTTAATTATTTTGTGTTTCTGCTATTTTACAATATTTTAAAACTACAACCATCAATTAAAACTGTTATTATTATTATTAGTAGTAGTAGTAGTGGTACTAGTAGTTGTAGTTCATTTGATTCTGTTGTATGCACATTTTTCTGGATCCCAACGAGTGATGGAAGGTCGGAAAGGGCTGCCTGATATTATCCACCAATCATTTATTTAAAATAAAGAACAAGAAAAAACTAAGACCACATATATTTGAAACTAAGTTTAAAGTCTTTCGGCGTGTGTGAACTATAATTGTGAGTACATTTTTTGTATTGATTTAAGGTATGGGCTACCAAGAATCCTTTTCAATGAGTCTACGGTAACCATTTCCAATCAATGCGAGGGATCCAACTAGAACAATAATTATTTATATCCTTCACTTCAAGATTCTTGTATTCTTATAGTTTTCCTTAGTATATTCAAGGATGCATTAACATTGGAATGAACTGCCATGTCAATAAAAATCGAATTCAGTTTTGTGGTCTTTCATTAGGATGTCTGTACGATTGTTTTGATTGTTTTGTATGTATGTATTTTAAAATCTCATAAAATCCTTACAGATTCTGTCTATATTTATTATTATTATGTAATTTTTCATTATATTTCGATTTCTGCGATGGTCGCACTACCAAATAAATCTGCAGAAAGACCTAAGGCAGGTGGTGGCGTGTTGTTATGGCTCCATTTCATGTTTTTTCTATCTCTCCTATCTTCTCTAGCGTTACATAGACAAAGTTTTCCTTAGTGTGTGGGCTGTACTTAACAAGACAATTTTTTGTATATCTCTTAAGCTGGAGTTTCCAGGGATTCTTTCAATGTGCTGTTGTGTTCCATTTTTTATCATTCCAAGTGTACCTACTATCACTGGCACGATTCTTGTTTTCAATTTCCACATTTTTTCTATTTCAATTTCCAGGTCTTTATATTTTGACAGTTTTTCGAATTCCTTGGTTGCTATGTTACAATCCGCTGGACAAGCCATATAAATTAATAGACAAGTTTTCTCCTTCTGGTCTTTTTAACAATAATGTCCGGCCTATTTGCTTTAATTTTTCTGTCTGTGTAGTTAGTGTAATCCCATAGAATGGTGACATCTTCTATTTCTGTAACCGGTGCTGGATGATGTTCATACCAGTGTTTACAGATTTTTCATAGTGTTTGCACATTGTCCAATGTAAATATTGCCCCACTCTATCGTGACGATTTTTATATTCATTCGGGGCAAGTACATAACAACCTGAGATTAAATGGTCTATTGTTTCTTGGTGTTTATCACAAAACCTGCATTTTGGATCCACATTATGTATTATATTTGCCTGAAAGTTTCTAGTGAAAAGACTTTGGTCTTGAGCTACAAGAATAAAGACTTCAGTCTCAGACTTTAATCCAGATGCACATAACCATCGATGTGTATTAACTTTATCAACATTGAATTTATTGGCACGTTCTGGATATTGGCCATGCAGAGGTTTGTCTTGCCAGCGCTGTTTCATCTGTTCAAGAGCCTTATCTTTGGCTTTCATTTTCATATTTTTTGCCGCAATAGATGGTTCTTGGCTGCTGTTTTGCTTTAATACAGAATCTACTAACTGTGAATCTTGTTTGTATTTACTGCCTTCTTTTATTATTGAATATTTTTTCTTTCTTTCTTTCTTCATGTTGCCTTACTAATTGTATCATCCAGTCCTTTGTTGTTTCTATGTATGTTAATAAGCCAATAGTTGTTGTCTTGTATGACAATTCTAACTGAATAAGACCTCTTCCACCTTCTTTACGGGGTATGTATAGACGGTCTACATCAGCCTTTGGATGATGCATCTTATGCTAAGAAAGAAGCTTTCTTGTTTTAGAATCCATTCGCCTGATTATAGTCCAGTTTAAGATGTTGAAACTATATTGGACAACTGGAATTGCAAGGATATTAATGGCCATAATTCTGTTCTAAGAATCCAATTCAGTTTTTAATATCATTCATAGCCTTCTATAGTACTCTTGACGCACTATTTCTTTCATTTTTTTATGGTGAATTTTTTCACTCTCATTTACACCTAGGTATTTTATAAGCATTTTCTGGCTTCAATTCTTTTATTGTTACAGCAGGGTCTAAGCTAATTGAGGATGTTTCTTTAAGTGATCCACATATAACTATGGCTTTAGCACATTTATTCAAATTAAATTTCATTCCAATGTCTTCGCTGAAGCATTTTACAGTTTGCAGAAGACCTTCCAGCTCATTATCATTCTTAGCATACCACTTTAAGTCATCCATGTAAAATAGATGGCTTATTTTCTATTGGCCTATTTTATAACCACATTCTGTCTTATTAAGTCGACTGGTTAGTGCTATTAATGATATGCAGAATAGTAAGAGAGACAAAGAATCACCTTGAAATATACCTCTTTTGATGATTATTTCATCAAACTTATAAGTTCCATTTATATGATTGAGGTAAAGAGTTGTTTTCCATATAGACATGCACAGTTTGATGAAATTGATGATGACGGGTGATATCTTGTATATATTTAAAGTCTTTAAAACCCAGGAATGTGGCACATTATCAAATGCCTTACGATAATCTTTCCTGCTGTACTAAGATTTTTCTTTGTATAGTAGCAGTTTTCCAGGATCATTTAGTTAATAAGCAATTGGTCTTTACATCCGTAACATCCACGTTTGCACCCGTTTTGTTCAAGCGGTAATATGTCATTTATTTCTAAGAATAAATATGTCTGTTTTGTTAAAATATATGTTAATAATTTATATGTTGTCGGAAGGCATGTAATTGGTCTGTAGTTTTTCGGGTTGTTTGTGTCACTATTCGGGAGTAGAAGAAATGTAATTCCCTTGGTCATCTATGCAGGAATTTCTGTGGGATCGTCAACCATTTCTTGAAGTTCTTTGGCTAGTTTTTATGTGCTGTATGTAAATAATATAGCCAACAGTTAGGCATTTATTCTATTATTATTATTATTATTATTATTATTATTATGTCATTTTTCATCATATTTCGATTTCTGCATTGGTCTCACTACCAACCAAGTCTGCGGGGAGACCTAAGGCAGGTAGTGGCGTGTTGTTATGACTCCATTTCATGTTTTTCTATCCTCCCTATCATCCCCAGCATTACATAGATAACGTTTTCCTTAGTGTGTGGGCTGTACTTAATAATACAATTTTTTGTATATCTCTTAAGCTGGGGTTTCCAGGGATTCTTTCAATGTGTTGTTGTGTTCCATTTTTTATCATTCCAAGTGCACCTACTATCACTGGCACAACTCTTGTTTTCAATTTCCACATTTTTTCTATTTCAATTTCCAGGTCTTTATATTTTGACAGTTTTTCAAATTCCTTTATTGCTATGTTACAATCCGCTGGACAAGCCATATCAATTAATAGACAAGTTTTCTCCTTCTGGTTTTTAACAATAATGTCTGGCCTGTTTGCTTCAATTTTTCTGTCTGTGTAGATGGTGTAATCCCATAGAATGGTTACATCTTCTATTTCTGTAACCGGTGCTGGATGATGTTCATACCAGTGTTTGTTTACAGCTTTTCCATAATGTTTGCACATTGCCCAATGTAAATATTGCCCAACTCTATCGTGGCGATTTTTATATTCGTTTGGGGCAAGCACAGAACAGCCTGAGATTAGGTGGTCTATTGTTTCTTGGTGTTTATCACAAAACCTGCATTTTGGATCCATATTATTATGCATAAAATTTGCCTGAAAGTTTCTCGTGAAAAGACTTTAGTCTTGTGCTGCAAGTATAAATCCTTCAGTTTCAGACTTTAATCCAGATGCACGTAACCATCGATGAGTATTAACTTTGTCAACATTGGATTTATTGGCACGTACTGGATATTGGCCATGCAGAGGTTTGTCTTGCCAGCGCTGTTTCATCTTTTCAAGAGCTTTATCTTTGGCTTTCATTTTCATATTTTTTGCCGCAATAGTTGGTTCTTGGCTACTGTTTTGCTTTTCTACAGAATCTACTAACTGTAAATCTTGTTTGTATTTACTGCCTTCTTTTATTATTGAATATTTTTTCTTTCTTTCTTCATGTTGCCTTACTAATTGTATCATCCAATCCTTTGTTGTTTCTATGTATGTTAGTAAGCCAATAGTTGTTGTCTTGTATGACAATTCCAGCTGAATAAGACCCCTTCCACCTTCTTTACTGGGTATGTATAGACGGTCTACATCAGCCTTTGGGTGATGCATCCTATGCTTAGAAAGAAGCTTTCTTGTTTTAGCATCCATTCGCCTGATGTCGTTTAGAGTCCAGTTTAAGATGTTGAAGCTATATTGGACAACTGGGATTGCAAGGCTATTAATGGCCATAACTCTATTCTGTGAATTTAATTCAGTTTTTAATATCATTCGTAGCCTTCTATAGTACTCTTTACGCACTATTTCTTTCATTTTTTTATGGTGAATGTTTTCGCTCTCATTTACACCTAGGTATTTATAAGCTTCTTCTGGTTTCAATTCTTTTATTGTTACAGCAGGGTCTAAGCTAATTGAGGATGTTTCTTGTATTGATCCACGTAAAACTGTAGCTTTAGCACATTTATTCAAATTAAATTTCATTCCAATGTCTTCGCTGAAGCATTTTACAGTTTGCAGAAGACCTTCCAGCTCATTATCATTCTTAGCATATAACTTTAAGTCATCCATGTAAAATAGATGGCTTATTTTCTTTTGGCCTATTTTATAACCACATTCTGTCTTATTAAGTTGACTGGTTAGTGCTATTAATGATATGCAGAATAGTAAGGGAGATAAAGAATCACCTTGAAATATACCTCTTTTGATGTTTATTTCATCAGACTTATTATTATTATTATTATTATTATTATTATTATTATTATTACTATTATTATTATTATATCCTGTTGTATACACATTGCCTTCCGGGTTTCAATCAGAGACCTTGAGTCAGAAATGACTACATGACATTTTCCACTGATTATTATGATTATGATTATAATTCTTATTACATCATTTCTGATTTTTATACATTCCGGCAGTTGATGATGACCATTTGTCATCTCCTACTCGTATCTTACAGACAAAACACTATTCTCAGCAAATGGGCTGTTTCAAGGAGCACTATCATCTTCGCGCAGCCAACGAGTTCAGGTATCCGAAAAGCGCCTTTTGATGCAGGTTTCCAGAATATAGGCCCGGATGCGTCAACTACAAACAAAACAATTTTTTAAGCGGTTTGGTACATTTCTTTGTTTTACACTGACAGGTTTCTCTGTATATATCGCCTGTTCCGCTTTCACGATGTTATTATCCAATGTCATCGCAGCGACGTAATCAGAATTCCCTCATCGATGCTCTTATATATCGACGTGAAATCAAGGTAAATGCTCTTCAAGCAGATGTTAGTTAAGAGAGAAATTATCATTACTATTATTCATTCATTCTAATAGTAACTAGTCGCTAACACAAAAAATAATGTGCCAGCGGATCTCCTTAATCTTCCAGCACTCTTTTCATTATTCTACCTGTTTTCACTTATGCTGTTTCTAGTTCCAGTCTTTTTCTGTATGATTCAGGACCATTTCCAATGCTCCGCTATGAACTAGTATTACTGACGCAACTATTAGATTAAGGTTCTATAAATTCTTCAGCTTCCGGGCAAATATTACATCTATATTTTCACTTTCTCTAGAAATTGATTTAAAATTGGCCCTTTGTGCCAATGATAAGCAGCTTGATGTCTTAACCTAATTTTGGGTGATCCGTTTGAATCTCGAAATCTCAGATGGTTCTATGTATTTTATTATCAAAGAATATATCCTATTCTCTGTGCGTAATATTCTTCTTTAATGTCAAAGTACAGTCTTTTGCTCAGTCCCCAGTGGGTGACCTTTCCCATCTAGTCATGCATATACTTGCATTATTTATAGCCAATTATCTGTATTTTCTCATTTTTTTAATTGTCTCATCTTCATTTGATATTCTCCTATGTCTTGATCTTTATATAGTTTATTCTCGTTGCGTTGTTTTACGTTGTTATTAAGAAAGATTTAGTTTCTTCATAGGTTTCCTTCACGTCGACATGTCTGTTTCCATTTGTCTACCAATCACGAAATTTATCTTATTAAATGTTTGGTATTTTTTCCATTTCTTTCTCATTGTCATGTTTCCCGCTGTTTTTTATCAATTCTTCTGATCGTTTTAGTGGGTAATTTAACTGTTGAAAAATAGAATTGCAACTGCGGAAACAGTTTTCTTTGTGCCGTGTACATTCATGGCCTAAGCGAACATGGATCTTTACAATTTTCTGTCCTTTGTAGCTTTTAATAAATTTTATCTTTTCGTTATCTCTTCTAAAACTTGCCCCGTCATCCATTTTCCAAAACCCTCCATATAGGTTGTTTTCCTCTATCACTCTTAACTGCAATCTGTCCTATGAGTATCAAATTTTCCAAGCTTTTTTCCTTATTACTTGCTCTAATAATTTTAACTGTCTCTTCCTGATGTTAAGCATAAGTATCCTTTATGTTTATATTTTCGCTAAAACTTTGTCGTTGCTCACATGTTCAGTCCATGGTAATCTCATCATCTTTCTGTGGAACCACATGTCTGTTTCTTTCAGTTTCATCTTCATCTTTGAGGAGATTGTCAGGAATTTATTGCCATATAAGAGGACTAGTGTTACATAAGAGTTTAGTACGCTTTCATTTTTTTTCTATCATTTGTTTGCTTCTTGATGCTTTGTTTAGCTTTTAAAAGGCACCTTTCAATATCCCAGTACGTCTTCGCATTTCATTGTCTCATATTTCATTCTCTGTTAAAAAAAACTTTCTAGATATTTAAATTTTTTGTACCTGTTTGATTTTGATATCTCCAATTAGTAGTTTGCATGTTCGGCTCTTTTTTCTTTTTTTTTTTTTTTTTTGCTAACGACCTTGCATTCTATTTTTTTGCAATAAATGCTTAGTACTTACTTTGTGCTTTCCTTCACTACCTTCTGTAGGGTTTTTTGTGGTTTCCTTTCTCTGTCTGCTATCAACAGTGCATGAAAAGTATAATCAAATATAAATACTATCATAAGTCATGATGAACAAAGGCCTGTAACGTAAGTGTAATTATAGATCAACAGTAGAGATAGTTTTCTTATACAGCTCAAGAATTTAGACATTAACAAAATCAATACCAATAATAAAATTGTAAAAACGTAAATTAAGAGCAAAACAAAATGCCAGATGGAAACATTATTTGTCCAACTCTATGGTAATCTACCAAAGATTATGGACATAGTCTAAGAAATGTGAATGCAGTTTAGTGATTATTGTTGGAGAAGTAATGAGGTGTTGTACATTAGCTTAATCTATTGGAAAGAGTGAAGAGGTAAACCAGCAAGACCCCTGATCAATCCACTCATAGACACCATTAAATAGACATCATCCTGATTGATCCACTCATAGACACTAAAAGATAGACACTCACCGATTCATTAAAACAACAGCAGATAGACACACCCATGATCGATGCATTATAGACACCACTAGATAAACACCACCCTGATCGATCCATCCATCCAGAGACACCACCATATAGACATCCACTCATACACACAGCCAGATGAACATCATCCCGATCGATCCACTCAGAGTCACCATCAAACAGACATCATCCAGATCTATCCACTCATAGACACCATCAGATAGACACAACCCTGATCGATCCATTCATAGACACTACCAAAGAAATACTACTGACTGATCCATTCATAAACGCTACTAGATAGACTCTACTTTGAGCTATCCATTCATAGACAACCAGAATAAGAAAAACCTGGATGAAGCTATGATACAAATTGTTGAAAATAAATGGTCACAAGCGTTCGTTTGAAGATGATTCGATCGGTATAAATAAGTTTTGCTTCTAGTGACTTATGTACTTTTTAGTATTTTAATTGATGTGTGCTGTGGTACATTGGATATCGGCTCGGAACGATAAATCGAGGAGCCAAGTTCGAATTCCAGCTCAATTCATTGCATTCACTTCCGCGCAAATACCCTTGGGAAAAGTATTAATCCGTTTATTCCTTCCAGTTAGTGGTTAAATAACAGGACAGATTGGGTTCTATAGCCTTGGTCGGCAACCAGTCTACCACAGAAAGCAATGGCAAATTACTATGGGATAATCTTCTGCCAGTCAGTCATGTCTCTTTCGAGACAGGATCGCCCAAGCGTGTATCACGTAAGTCACTTAACTGACTAACTGACCCATGATACCCTCGATGTTGCAATTTAAACTCCCGTATTTTGTTAACATATAGCTTATCGATATCGTCTCTCGGATACGGAGTTTTTTTTGCATTACCATCAGCTTTCAGAAGTCACATATAATTTTATCTCTTTTAAGAACTTGATTTTTCCTAACTAAAATGTTCTATTATTTCTATTGTTTCTCTTTTTATCTTCATTAAAAGCATCGGTTTTTAAATAACAAATTCTCTTTGAATATCTTAGCAGAAGATGCATGTCAGATTGTATGAGTTACTCCAATCTATTTTCGTTTTTCGCAAAATCTTAAGCTATAATCTCCGTACAATCCAGTATAATATATATATCTTGCTTATAATATATATATATATATATATATATATATATATATATATGGGCGTGGGTGTGTGTGCGTATGTGTGTGTAGATGTGCGTGTGTGTGAGTGTGTTGAATATCTGGATTGAAATATAACAAGAATAATAGAAAAATTAAAGAACATTTATTAAGAGTATTAATAAATCTCTAAAAAGATTAATAAAGTGAAACATGTAAGATTAAAAACTCTTTTCTTACCTGTTTTTTACTTATTATGTATATATATATATATATATATATATATAATCGCTCGTATCCGTTCTGGCCAATATAAGACTAGGTAGTCTGAATCAGTCATTAAGGAGAAGTCAGTCTGCGCATGATTTGGCCATAGGCCAGTACTTGACAACCCGAACTGGGGAAGTAAATATGGAAACGATTCTTTCACAGTTTTGCACTGACATCTGACGGCTCATCATTTACGTCGGCTTGAAGCGGTCCAGATAAATTATCAATCGGCTCTGTGCAAACAGAAGGAGTATATTATTACATGCTTTTGTTTATTAGCTGAGTTGTAATATATATATTTTTATTTTGGTCTCATTGCAATATTTGTGTCTTTTATTCGTGAATTATTTTACTAATTGTTTATTGTGTTCCATAGATTTTCCTTCAAATCTATTTCTTCATTTCAGGGAGTATTATCTCTTTTGTCATCATAATTAGCACCAACGTTTTTCTTCCGACGGATTGTTAGCCGAAATGATTCCCAAAGAAAAATATTTCCTCTTTCTTTTTTTAAAATCGGCATTTATGACCTGTGGTATTAAGTCCTTTATATACATATATAGATATTTACCCTGCTCCCCCACTGGAGCGAGATGTGACAAAAGGTATTTTTTGAAGATGGAGACCCGACCGCGTACGGACATGCAGAGGGACAAAAAGTCCCCAGACCCCTCAACCGCCGGTTGAGCTAGCCCCGGTGACGAACACCCCTCTGCTGCAATGAGGTGGCGTGGCCGCGGGACACTGTTTCCCGAGACCGGGCATCTTTCAGTGTAATTTTTCTCAGTTTCAACCCTGCCCTCGTGGACGGAGCTACAACTGAGCCGCACTCTGTCTTCGAGGACAGAGATGCAACTGAGTATATATATATATATATATATATATATATATATATATATATATATAGTACTTGTGTGTATACCCCGCTTATATACAACACGCTAAAATTTCCCTTCTCTGATTCCATACGCCTACGTATTAAGGGTTAACTACTCCGACTGACACCAAATTGGAGGAATTTCGATCCTGGCCAGAAGCAAGTGGATGTCTAATTACACTAATGAGCTGTGATACAGTAAAATAGGCGTGTATGTGGATGATATATATATATATATATATATATATATATATATGTGTGTGTGTGTGTGTGTGTGTGTGTGTGTGTGTCTGTTTATATATGTTTATGTGTGTATATACTGTAAATATAACAGTTCACTTATATCATTTATAGTTCCTCTAAAACATCTGTAGAGGTTTTGTATCTATGAAAATCATTAAACTCTGAGTACAGATTCATGTCAGGTAAGTTATTTTATTACTAATCAATATTTATCTCTTGATATTGAGGTCAGTATTTTTGTGAACTGTTTGTCTTGAATGCGTTATTTTCCCTAGTTGCCATTTCGATCTCATTTTAGTGATAATGCCTTTGTTATTAGTCTTGCTCTCTCTCTCTCTCCCTCTCTCTCGCTTCCTATCTATCTATCTATCTATCTATCTATATATATATATATATATATATATATATATATATGCATACATGTATATACATTTGTGTGTATGTGTGCGTGTGTGTGGACGCACACGAGCGTGAAAAAATGAAAAAATGCTTTCATGTGACTTGTTCTGTTCTTTAAGAGTTTATCGAACTGAATTTGATTACGTTGATACGGCTACACATGCACACGAACAAGAGATTCTGAGAATTTTAAATTTTCAATTATTTTCATTCATGTATGTTTGGTATACAATCTACCTATTTTCATTTATATTATTTTTCTTTCTATCACTTATGTTATAAGATATCCAAAGAATATTGTAAGATCCAGGGCGCAAATTAACTGTGGATGATTTAGTGAGCAAGGTAGAAATTTCCGCCCAGGCTCCTACATTTCATCATTTTTTAGTAGATCTCCTATTTTCACACTATGTGATATGTAATAACAAAATTGATAGAATCAAAATGTAAAAGATTCTAAATGAAATTGACTATATACCCAAAATACATGACAAATAATAAGAATTTAAAATTTAAAATTCCTAGCCAATATTTTTGTGCGCATGTGTAGTCGGACGAATGTAAACATATTCAATCTGATTAAGTTCTAAAGGACGAAAATTGTTCTTGATATATACAAGTTTATATATCGTCATATATATGTATCTATGTGTGAGTGTGTGTTGAAAATGACAAAAAATGTATTATCGTTAAGTTTTTTTTATATAATTTTTCCTGTGCCCTTATGCGTTTTTTTCTTTTCACAACACAGATTATAGAGTAATTGTCTAAAATTTTTGTGTTTCTGCGTGCTTTCAGCTAGGTTTTTAGCCATTATCAAAGATGAATTTTATTTTGCGTTGAAATGGATATGTGTAAAGTTTATATATGTAGAGTCATGTGTGTGGTATATTTTGAACACGGTAAGCGAATTGTAACCGTGTTCATTATTGATATTAAGTGTAGGATTTTTCTTTTTTTTTTTAATAATGCTTACATTATTTTTAACCTGATTTTGCATTTTCATGAAGCTATTTTGTCTGTGTTGAATTCAATATGGACAGACAATTCCGAATGAAACTTAGTTAATGTTTCGACTTTTCATTCTCCCACCCAGTCTTCTTAAAATCTCTCCAGGAATATACTGTTTTGAATGGAAATACATTTTCCTGATTCCCATGAGTAGTTTCTAGGTTCAACTTTCAGGCAGCACTTTGCAAGGATCATCCTAAGTAAAAAGCTATATTATTTGTCTATAATCACTCTATATAAAGTGCCCTAATATTTATCAATGTTCGTCCGGTCTGGTTCTGTACAGCACCAGTAATATGACCAGGAATAGTCAAAAGACGATAAGGATATTTGTGTTTCCAAGCAATCATCCATCAAAACACTGTCCAGCCATGACGTTGACTTAATGTTATTAATCAGACAAGAACAAGTGCTTTGAACGGCTTTTGACCCCACTAGCGCTTAATGTCTGTGCATTTGCATCGTGGATCTAATTACGCACAAACACACGTACTCACACACATACACACTCACTTACGCATACGCGTGCGCACACTCACACACACACATACACACACACGCCCTCCCACACGCACGCATATACGTGATAGAATACGAAATAAATAAGGATCGCAAAGGATGATTTTGATGGTGCGATTTCTGCTGAAGCTTACATAAAAGCAAAACATGTCAAAAAATCAAAACGTTTCCTATTTTTCCTTATTTTATCGTTATGTCTGATTTAATATATATATATATATATATATATATATATATATATATATATATATATATATATATATTAGTGTGGCAAGGAAGATTTTATTAGTTTTTGAATTCGCTTTTCCATTATTCTTTTTTCTGGAGATAATCAATGTAATAATATTCGATTTTTCAAGCACTTACAGCCTTTTTACAGGCTATTTTCAAGGAAGCATGTAAGAATACTGAATAATTTAAAAAAATTAATGAAATCTTCCTTGTCGTCCGTTTTTAGCGTAACACACACACACACACACACACACACATATATATATATAAAAATATATATATATATATATATATATATATATATATTGTCTTACGTTGATGGCACGACTTGGAGTTTTATGCGTTATGCATTCATCAGGAGCATATTACAAACATACCGTTTAATAGATTATAATTTAAGTTCACTCGATGTTCATATAAAGTTAGGTTACTGCTTTTTAATAACAAGAGTAAATTTTAAATAGACAAAGTTCACAAAGTTCGGTTAATTTATTTTAAGTAAAATTGCAAAATTAAAATTTTTTAAATTAAAATATATTAAAAAGCAGGAAGAAGAAATCAAAGGGACATAAATCATAATTATAACAGCAATATTTGTGGAGAAAAGAAAGAAAGAAAGGAAGAAAGAAAGAATGAATGAATGAATGAATGAATGAATGAATGAAATAAAGAAAGGGGAAGTAATGGCGTGGGAAAGAAAGATGTAAACGTATACAGAGATTTGTATCAAACGCGGTCTAAGAATTTAGGTATTTTTTCTGTGGCAGCATATGGTCATTAAATCACTTTTTTCTTTACTAGACTAGGGTTATATATATTGTTTAACATAAGTGTTTCTTAAAGGCATAAGTTACATCTGTCTCCTTTTCCACTGTATTTAGAGACGATATTCCAAGTAATAATTGGGTTCTTGTTATTGATTTTTAATTTCTAATAATATATAAATGAAGCACTGCTTCATCTATATATATATATATATATATATATATATATATATATATATATATTAATGAAAAGAACAATGCGACGCGGAAATTTCTGTTTCGAGATTTTTATCTCGTCATCAGAAATTGTTGGAGGTTGGTTGTGAAAATGATCTACATTTGAAAAGAGAGCACGGTAGTAGATGGAATAAAACCTGAATGTTGTTTTCCGAAAAAAATACCTTCGACGTTAGAGTGTTGCAGACTGCAGCATTTTCCTGCTAGAAAATCCAGTTTTCTTTACATAAATGAGGGCCTTCAGTATTTAGCAATGCCTTAATTAACATTTTAATGTAACTAGGAGCTGTTTGACGAGCTTTTCCATCCTGTAACTCAAAGTTCCATTGTATAAAAATGATCACTAGACCAAAATTGATCCACTTCAATTGTGTCCTGTTGAGAAAATTTCTTCTGAAACATCTTTTGCATGTCAGTAATGCTATATCCCGTCTGGGTTATCAAGGTTGAATTTTTTCTCGTCTGAAATCAACACTTTCTTCCATTTATCCACATCTCAAATTTGATAATCGGAAGCAAATTGGAAACGGGAAGTTTTATGACAAGGAAAAAGGCTAGGCCTCTGCAGTCGTTTCACGTTCTTAAACCCTATCTTAATATTTAAATGTCATCAAAATGTTTGAAATCTGCATTCAGCATCTGTGTATCTAATTTGATATTAGAATTGAATTTCTATTAACTTCTCGCCTAAAGCGTCTGACTAGAAATAATGATATTTTATTGGGACGAACGCTTGATTTTTTACAGTTAAAATTTAATGCTGAAAAAGAGCCAAGTAGATGTCTACATGGTTGAAGCTATGAGCACACTGACTAGTTCGAAAATTTTTATCCAGTAAATGTTTTTCACAAATGGTCGTATTTTTAAGACCAATCAAAAATACTTTTCTCTATTTGTTTAAATTAATCATTTAAAGTCTTGAAATTTTTACTTGCTTGTTGATAAATTACATTCTCTAATTAAATCTAAATTTTTCGCAAATATATTTCAATTAAGGTACCAGTATTGTATGTTTTTTAAATCTTTTGTATTTTCACTTAAGATTTTGACCATGTATATATGAATTTATATGTGTGTGTGCATATATGAAAGAGGGAGAGTGACACAGAGAGAGAGCGTGTTCTGCAACTTTTCTTTTTAACATGCATTTTTTACTTCAAGTTATTTTTTAGCAAGAAATGTTTCGTTTTTTAAAACCAAACATACAGGGGATTAGAAAAATGGTGGTTGAAGGAAACTAGAAATTCCATGAACATAGCAAATGGTAGCTCAAAGAAGAAGGATGCCGCCGCTGAGATATCTTTGAAACATCATGAGAAAGAAGGAATTTGAATACTTAAGATTTGCAGAGAATATTGAATATTAACATACATAGAGGTTATTGACAAAGCATCAATATCAAAGAGACGTGTAAAAAATATACCACATTCTTGGAGGATAGATACATGAAGATATCTAAAATATATCAAAGTGTAATGGAAAACTAATTGTATATATACTGTTGAATAAATACCGTTTTTGTAATGCAACTAAAATGCCACAAATATTTGTTTTAATCTAATTATTAGTTTCTGTCAAGGTTACCACCTGCTTTTAATTATTAATGTCTGAATCAATTAGGTAATTACGCTAGATTTGATTGACAATCTCATCAATCATTATTTATGTTAGCCATTATAACAAGACAGTGACAAAATATTTTGTCACTACTTCTGAGATAAGGTAGTATTTACATTATTTACAATCTTCGGACTATTGTCTTTATCTTTATTGCCATGTCTAGGACCTTTCTACCGTTGTACGCACCCTTCTTCTTCAGGTGATAGGACACATGGCGCAGTGTATATAGACGTTGGTTAATTCCAATGATTTGACCCAAAGATTTGGGAGTACAATATCTGGTTACAGCTGTGATGAACAAATAATTTCGAGAGTTAAGTTAACGAGAGATAACTACATGGCTACCAAAAGTGGCATCGCACATGGATTGAAAATGATATACTCCAGTGATCGAAATAAAATGTTCAGTTCGAAATTTCTAGCATATGAAGAAGGCAGGAGCGTACAATGGCCGAAATGTCATAAACATGGCAATAAAAAAGAGAATAACAGTTCGAAGAATGTAAATAATGTAAAACAAAATATTTTGTTAAGACATCTGGCGACGGGACAGACCACAAAATTCATTGATTCTACAGTTTTTAAAGCACATTAATGCGAGATGGATATAAACAGCCAAAAACGGAAATCGGAAAGCGGTTCGTCGATTAGTTTGTGGTAATGACAATATATGGCTTCTGCATCTTCCTTCATTATCGTTATCAATCTCATGACCGGGTGGAAAAATGGGATTAATATGCAATGAACACTTAACCATTAGGTTTATATCTAAGTATGTGTGGTCGTTTAATTTCAGATGTTCATCTTAGCAGTTCCCTGCAGATATTTGAGTTCAAAGACGGAGAAGTATTCATTCATGCGTAGTTTATCTTAGGTAAGTATACCAGATGGAGCCCTCCCTTCTATTCCTGATTTCCTACACATTGAATTCTCGCACTGAACCTGAACACGTGACCGTTGATCCCATTGGGTAAAAAAAACTTTGCCATTTGATAGGTTTTGTTTTAATTCTACTGGGTGTCTAACGATGTTCATCACAGGTGACTAAATCAGATCTAATCACCGATGACCTATCCATGAGGCAGGGAGTATTGAGTAAGAACTGGGATTTCTGGAATTATATATATATATATATATATATATATATATATATATATATATATATATATAGTTCCAGTTCTCTAGAAGTGCGTTTGTTGAAATGTAATAATATATATATATGATAAATGTTTTTAAGGTATGCTATATATATGGGTGGCTGGAGGTTGTAGTGCATTGGATATCGACTCGGAATGAGAAATCGGAGAGATAAGTTCGAATCCCAGTTGAATTGGTTGCATTCACTGAATAACCTTGGAAACCTTGCACTAATAACCTTAGAAAATTATGAATCTGTCACTTCTTCCTCCACATATCGGTTAAATAGTAGAACAAGTTGGATTATATAGCCTTTGTTGGCAATTAGTCTACTGCAGAAAGTAATAGCAACCTACTATTGGAAAATCTACTGCCCAGTCAGTAATGTCTCTTTCGAGACATGATTGCCCAAGCGTGTATCACGCATGAAACCTAACTGACTGACTGATATTTACGGTTAAGAGGGCTCAATACCAGGGATAGTATGTGGTGTAATGAATATTTAAGGAATATGAATACACCTTGGTTCCCCTCACAGTAATGTGATTGGCTGGTGTCAGCCATAAACATAGACGAAGACGAGGACGCAGAAGTCTACATCCATAGGTCTACCGCTAAATGTCTACAGGTCTTCGACTAGAGATCTACGACTATTGGTCTACGCTTACTGACTACGTCTCAGAATACTGCATATGACGAGTACCGTCAACATACTAGATTGTCCTACCCGGTTACATTTTCCTAAACCGCTTAATTACCTCGAATATCACGGAAAGGGATATATATATATATATATATATACTAAATATATATATATATATACTATATACTAAAAGGGATATATATATATATATATATATATATATATATATATATATATCCCTTTTAGTGACATATCAGTATGTAAATATAAAAGTGGACACTTAGGACAACAGCAAGGGGCTACCGCCAATATCATGCTTGAACGCAATTGCAGACTGTTTATTTAGGAGTAATTACATTCAAGCACGAAGCAGGCTGATTATTTAGGTAGCATATCTTCATTAACTCATCTTTTATTGAATAATGTAGAATTATTGTGTCTATTTATTTTTATACTTATTCTTTCCAGTTCGCTAATCAGTTTCTTGGATACAACGAATATAATATATTTTTGAAAATAACTATAACAAAATGCGTTCTCATGAAGAATCAACATCACAACGGAACTTTGTCCTTGTAATTTATTCCTGAAGATGATATTGGAAAAAATAGAAGGTACTTGGGTTAGAAAAAATACGGCGCCTTCCTTGCTGAATTTCATCTTAGCATCAAGGAACTGATTCGAGAACTGGATATGATCAGTATAAAAATAGATATACACAATGTGTCTATATATTATTAAATGAAACATATATGTATTTTTCTCCTATACCTCGTTAATACAAACTCGTTTACCAAACGGCATACTCCAAACGTTCTTAAAGTGCCATATGAGTATAAACATGTCATCAAACAATTCAAAACAATTTTATTCAGCTCGAGTTCAATGAGTGGTGCGATAGATAGTCGAAAGGAGTAATCTTCAACAAACGGAAGTATGTTATCAGTTGGGAAACCTCTTTAATGGCGTTCAGTAATTTTGCTCATCGATTGAAGGTCCTATTTTACAATGCACAATACATTCTTCATTTCTTGTCTCTTCTTGTTGTTTTTATTATTAAATAACAGTTTGTCTTTTTTGTTGACTTTTTTCGTTGGCTTCATTATCTTTACAAATACATTACACTGATTCAGTCATTTCCCTTCTATTTATATGTTTATAACATCCTTGATCGTCTCTTTGTCCTAATCCTTCAATTGAAATCTGTCTATACGTTTTTTTTCTGCAAAATATTTATATTAAAGTCTGCAATTGGAATATTTTATTTTTGAAAAGATCTTTTGTTCTTCTCACTTTTCTCAATGTCCATCTTTTTGCGTGGGTATAATTACCAGATGGTTTAATTATTTGTTATTACGTATTTCTTGATGAAAAATTGCTGCAATTTTGTCTTTATTTATTCATTTTTTTATTAAAACGGTTCCTCCCCCCCCCCCCATAAATTCGTTTAGTTCCAATCATCATTTCATAATCCTTCCATCTTTACCAATTTTTTTCCACTATTCTTATTTTCCTGATGATAATTTTTGAAATCTCCTGCGGTATGTTACAGAATTCCAACTTGATTTTTTTTTTGGGGGGGGGGGGCAAGTGGATCAAAATTCATTTACCGGTTTTGTCTTTCTACGATAGTGTTTTCAGATTTTAGTCAAGCTTTTATCTCCGTTATTTCAGGCTTTGTTGTGATATTTATTCCCTCATCCCCCTTTTATATCGTTTACACACAATCATGTTCACGACGTGAGTCGATCATAACTTACTGGGTATGTATTACTAAATTATTTCTTTACATCAGCCTTTCGGCAAATACTTTCTTATAACGATCATCCCGTCACGAGTAATTACTTTTACGGTTTAGGTAAATGTTCAACTATAAAAGCTCTCTCTCTCTCTCTCTCTATATATATATATATATATATCCCCTTTCTCATTCTCTCTCTTAAGATATATGGAATTATAATGGAAGAAGTAGTTGCGTCTATCTATCTGAAATAAATGCAATAAACTATTTAACTATACAGGTCTGCAGGGACGATCGGCCATGTTTGGTACAATGCCACTTCACAAACATAATCGACAATTCCCGCATTTAAAGATATCAGAAGTTTCAAAAAATAAAAAGAATTCGTTTGTAAAATGAGTGTAAAACCATTTTTTCAGTTTTTTTTAGAAAATAGACAGGCGTCATAGTTCCATTTGTTATTTCCTATCTAATCGGAAACCAGAATCTTAATTTTCACACCAGCATATGAAATTTGCCTTGGTCTATTTTATTTTATTTTATTTTATTTTTTTTCAAAATGATTTCAGTCATTCCGATCCGATTTTGTGGATATGCAATTTTACGTTTTGTGTTTCAGTTATTTTTGTAATGATATAGGAATTTTATCTTATAGGTTTTATCTTGAACAGAGATTTATTATATATGAGAGAGAGGCACTGTAGAGTAGTAGGTAGCTGTTCATATTGAAAAATCGAAAAGCCAAGTTCAAATTCAAATTCCAGTCAGGATCATTACATTTCTTTACGTCTAAATACATTTGAAAAAGTATGAATCCATCTCTTCACCAGTTAATTCTGAAATCAACGCATGTAGAGGGTCATTGAGGGACCGTGTGGTACACCCTGTGCGCCTGTCCTCTGTATTCAAATCTACTCTCAGAATGTTCTGCATTAGGTTTCACCAGTATAACAACATACATGTGTGTATGATATTTGTCTATATTTCTGAGATGAGGTAATATTTAAAGTATTTACATTATTCGGACTATTGTCCTCATCTCTGTTGCCATTTGTACGACGTTTTGGTCGTTGTACGATCCGGCCTTCTTCATCCTCTAGGAATTTCGGACCTAACTTTTTATTACAATCCCTGGGTTATATGAACTCCATTAGAGGGTTAGAGGGAGATAACTCATGACTACCAAAAGAGACACTACTACGCAAAGAAATGGATTGTGAGAAAGGTTTCGGTTTGGCACAACAGCAGACATCACTATTGCTGTAAGATTTGGCTCTTCTTAATATACTCCAGTTAACACTAGGATTTGTTTTATTTTTTATTTTAATTTCCATATATGGTTGGATAGCTTGTTACAATTTCTAAGGTTTTCCAGCTTGAATGATGATTTATGATTATGCCATCGTTTTTTAAAAGTGCCTTCCGTACACCCTACATATACATGTTTTATCCATTTATATATTGTACTTTATAAATAACTGCTTAGATATTAAAAACACCATAAAATGGACATTTACTTTTATATCTACGGTTAATTTTTTTGTTATTAATGATATCATGCGGCACGTTAATCTTAAAATTCTCGGCATTTTCTATTATATAATTTTCTAAGTTACAAGTACAGTTGTAGCTTAATTTAACAATGTTTCTATTAAATATCTTGTGTAATTCAGTATTCGTGGGTAAGCGCTTATCAAGTAATTCGAAAAATAGTCTCCATGTTTGGGATTTTACATCTAAATTAAAAGGTGGGTTAAACCAAATAATATTTCGTTTCCACGTGCTATTTTCCATTTGCTTATTTATTTTAAGTTTGTATTCTACTTTCTGTTAATACCCATTTTCTTTTCAAATTTTATCTTCATCTTTCTTTTTTTCATGGAAAGTTATGGAATCTTTTCAATGAATCTACTGGAACTATTTCCAATTGATCCGTGGGCTTCAAATACAACTGGAATTATGTCCTCATGTGAAACATTTATAATATTTCCATTTCAAAATCTTATATTTTGATATTTTTTTTAAATTTTCAAAAGTACATTATAATCTGCAGGGACGGACATGTCAATAAGAAAACACATTTTGTTTTCCTGGATTTTGATCAGTTCTATAAAGTTGTTAAATATTGTCTCTGTAACCGGGTTTGGTCGATAGCATTTTCTTGCAGTTTCTTTCTCGTAAGTGTCTCAGATTTTTTAGTGTACATATAAGCAATCCTTGGTTATGTGCAGCAAGAATAAACCATTTCGTTTCAGCTTTTAACATTATTATTATTTCGATTTCTACTATGGTTACAATACCTACCAAGACTGTGGGAAGATCTAAGGCCGGTCGTGGTGTTTTGTTATGGCTACATTTCAGGGTATGTTTTTATGGACAAAGTTCTTCTTAGTGCGTGGGCTGTACTTATCAAGATAGTATTTATTTCTCTTAAGCTAAAATTTCCAGGGACTTTTTTTTAAATTTGTCGTTGTATTTCGTTTTTTATCACTCCAAGTGCACTTACTACGATTGGTACCATGCTTGTTTGCAATTTTCACATTTCTTCTATTTCAATTTCTAGGTCTTTATACTTCGATATTTTTTCAAATTTCTTGATTGCTATGATGTGGTCTGCTGGATAAGCCATATCAATCAGTAGGCAAGTTTGTTTCTTTTCGGCTTTTAACAGTTATATCCTGCTTATTTGCTTCAACCTTCTTGTCTGTAAAGTTAGTGTAATCCCATAGAATTGCCATGTTCTCTATATATGTAACAGGTGCAAGGTGATGTTCATGTCGGTGTTTTTTTAACATCTTTTCAAAGTGTTTGCACATTGTTGAGTGTAAATATTACTCCACTCTATTGTGGCGATTTTTAGATTTATTTGCCGAAAGTATAGGATATCTTGAGATTAGATGATCTGTGATTTCCGAGTTTTTATCGTAGAACCTGTATTTTAGATCGACATTATTATATAAGATATTTATGATTCCATTACACAACATCGAACCATCGTGAGAAAAATGTTAAAAATCGCTATTTTTGGACACGCCTGGATGTGCGTTGTTGTGCAATAGATATCGACGCGGAATGAAAAATCGGTGAACCGAGTTCGAATTCTAGTTGAATTCGTTACATTCATTTATGTGCAAATATCATTAGGAAAGATACTAATCCATCTCTACTCCCTCAAGCTATGGGTTGAATAGCAGGACAGATTGGATTCTTTAGCCTCGGTGGGCAACCAGTCTACCTCGGAAAATAATGGCAACCTACTGCAGAAATATCTGCCTAGTACGTCATGGATTGAATAAGATATGTCTGCCCAAGCATTTATCCGTATAGTACTTAACTGACTGACTGACTGACTGTGTCCCCTCCCACCCAAAATGATGTTTTTTTAACCAAAAAGAGGAAATATATTATTTGTAATATTTGTAGCCGTTGCTAATGTTTCGTGAACATCAGTGAACAGCTAAACTTTTCTGCTGTATCTTGTATATTAGCCTTTATTTCTTTAAGCGTGCTAATTGTTAGAATCAGATGTCCACTAAAATATAGATGAAAATAAAATGCTAGATGATTAAATGAGAAAAGAAGGGCAAAGGGGGGGGGAACAAACTACCAGCAAAACAAAGATCGATTGGCAAACTTTCAAAACTAGCGGACGTTAATGTTCTCAGTAGGAAATCAACAATTATTCGGCGGCTAGACTTTGTTGCCTCTTCCTAATTGTACAATACACGCTCTTGTCAAACACAGGTTTACCTTCTAGTTAAAAAAACTTCTATATCAGAAGACGGGTAACTGAAATAGATGCTCCCTTTTTTATTTTTCTCTTTTATTTTTATTATCACTTCACATAGTTAATTGTATTATGCAAAAATCAAATATGAACGGTCTCAATATATGTGCGTGTGTGTGTCCACACATGTATATATTTCTTGAAAATGACTGAGAAGGCGGATTTTATTCACTTTTTATTAATATTGTTTCTACTTTGCTGGAGATAAGGAATGCAAAAATGTTCTACAATTATTGTATTTTTATGCGCTTTCAACCACTTCCCTAGCCGTTTTAAGTGTGTGTTATGTTACCATAGATGGTAAGCGATTTCCAGTCGCACACTGCACGTGAGTGCATGAAAGAACACTCTTTTTAAAAACACAAAATAAATTACATTATAAACAAAACACGAGGAAAAATTAACAACAGCGTAAACATTACGCACTTGCGAGTGGCTAGTCAAATGGCCATAAGCGTTTGTAAATATAACAGTTTTACATTCCTTATCTCAAACAAAAAATAATCACGTAAAATACTGGAAAAATTAAATCAAAATTTAATAAAATATTCCTTATCAGTCATTTTCAACGAAACACACTTAAAAACATTTTTCCTATATACATGCATACATACATACATATATATATATATGTGTGTGTGTGTGTGTGTGTGTGTGTGTGTGTGTGCTTGTGTGTGTGTGTGTATGTGTGTGTGTGTGAGAGAGAGAGCGAGAGAGCGGGAGAACAGTAAATTACAATGTTGGAATTCAAGTTTTATAGCATTTTTAAATGAAATCACAGACTGAATTGTTTTTTCAATGTTGAAACAAAATGTATAATTTTGTAGTAATTTACATCTAATGTAAAGGTTAAATAACATATACATACGCGCACATACACACACACACACACACAGCACACACACACACACACACACACACACACACACACACACACACACACACATATATATATATATATATATATATATATATATATATATATAAAAGATTTGTCACTTAGCTGATTGATGTTGCCATTAGCATCCCGACTCTAGACTTTCGTTGACCAACCTGTCGGTACACTCGTCAGGGGTATAAGCAATTGTCTTCTTATATTTCTTGATTTTTTTATATGCACTTACCATTGGTGGATGAAAGGTATATATATATATATATATATATATATATATATATATATATATATATATATGTGTGTGTGTGTGTGTGTGTGTGTGTGTGTGTGTGTGTGTGTGTGTGTGTGTGTGTGTGTGTGTTTAAAATGAATTTTGTGCATGGGGAAAGAGTTCTCACTACCACTATTGATTGTTGATTTTTTTTCTACGGCTTAACAACTGTTTGCCGTTTAGTCAAACATAAAAGATCTTGTTTCTTTTATCTTGCTTTTTTACTGGGATGAGGTAGTATTTATTTTATTTACATTTATTTACATTTTTCGAACTGCTGTACTCATTTTTATTGAAATATTTATATTTACGACGTTTCTGTCATTTTTAGGTGATTGGAACCGAAATGGCGCAGTGAAATGGCGTTGGCTAGATCTAGTGAATACCTGGCTACAGCAGATTTGACTAAATAAATTAGAGAATTGAGTTAAAGGGAGATAACTAAGACAGCCACAAGTGGAAGGGCTCGTGAAATGAAAATAATATATCCCAGTGATTGAAATAAATGGTTCAGTCAGAAATTCTAATCACCTGAAGAAAATTAGAACGTGCAATACCCGAAACTTCGTGAATATGAATATGGCTAACGTAAATACGAAAATAATTTTAGATTGTAAGAATCTTATTAGAGGTAATAATGAATTATTCATAGAAGTTCTACTAATTAACCCATAGGTGAGGGAAAATTTAAACATATTCCCAAGGGTATTTGTCTGTAAGTAAATTAAGGAACCGAACTGAAATTGGAACTTGGGTATTCGATTATAAATTCCGAGTCATTATCCGCAACCCTCATATCCAAGCTTACAGCCCCTGCTATTCTCAATAGAGCTCATGTAGATTGTCATCAGAATCGACACTGCTTAACTTAAGTGATTGTACAGCAACCGGTGTTTCAGTTTCAATCCTTAAGCCATCTTTTGTTCATTGTCAGAAGATCGCATCAGACATTTAAAACAGATTACACATTTTTTTTATATCTGTCTGTCTGTCTGCCTAACTATCTATTTGTCTCTTACTCTCTCTCACGATATATATATATATATATATATAGTCATCCGCAGACAGATCTGTTTCGCTGTATCACAGCTCATCAGTACGGTTAGACTCCGATTGCTTTTAAACCCAGGATTGAAACCCGACCGAATTGGCGTCAGTCGGTGATTCTACCTCTGAGCTATGGGCGCTCGGTAGAAGAAGACAGACTTTTTAATATATATATATATATATATATATATATATATATATATATATATATATATATATATATATATATATTATGCGCGTGTATTTAGGAAGCAAATGTTCTTTAAAGGAAATGCTATGAATTGTGTAAGTTGTGTGTGTGTTCATTTATTTATTTTATTTGTTATTTTTTAATGGTAAAATACTTTCACTAGTACACACGATATAACTGGTTTCATCACAAAACTCTTTGCTGATGTCATTACACTCACCAGTTCTAAGAGTTCTTTCTAACATACGCACCAATATTTATATAGTAATAAACAAAAAGAAATATTCTTTTATCTTTTAGGTTACAGAGCTGACAAAATACTCAGGAATATTACTCCAATGCAACAACAACCAAAACACTGTGGATGATTTGCGAGACAGGTGATTTGAGCAGAAGATGGCTGAGCACGAGTTCGTTGCCTCGAAGAAAGTCACGTTTCCAATTAACATACAAACGGCGTTATAAGCAGACGATCAAGAAAAGAGTCGTTTTTGAAACGAGCAAGCAAATTGCAGCATGTGTCAGAACGTGCAATCAAATGATGGCGTGCCGACTTCTGCATGTTCTATTCTTTTGTCTTTCGATTACTATATTCGTTACCTTCCTATTTGCTCCCAAATGCGTAAGTGTTTATAATTGGCTGAACTTTTATGGATGCCACCAATGCGCTTCCAGTTATTGACCAGTTACAGCTTGCGATCATGATCAAGGTCAACTTGGAGATTAAGACACCAAGAACCGATAGTTAGGAATGAACGATTCGCGGTTCCTTCCGAAGATAACTACAGCTTAAAAGCACTGTAGTGGATATTATGAATGTTCTACTTTGATCAAATGAATTGTGATTTTTCTTGTGTTTTCTTTGTCCGAATAGTAATGCCCTAACTAGTAGGACAAACATTCATATATATATATATATATATATATATATATATATATATATATATATATATATATATTTCCTTGCCAGTAGCACCACTCGTAGTTTCATGCAAAACGAAGTCTTAAGGGGCTGAACAGAAAAACTTGAAAATAACATTGTACATGAAACTCCGAGTCGTGCTACTGGCAAGAAAAAATGTACATGCATTCATATATAGTTAATAGTACTGTTTTATTACATCAAACTCTATTTTATTAACAACAACACATAATGGGATATGCTATATATATATATATATATATATATATATATATATATATATATATATATATATTGTTATGGTGACTTATTTCCATTTGAATGAACTCTTCCACCTTCAGAAATACTAACCTGCGAAACTTCCTGAGAGGCAGTCGCGACGCAGTGTAACTTGACAGTTTGGACGGACACTTCCATCTGCTAACTAATATTACTCTTATTTTGCTATTATGTTGTTATTACAATACACTGGTTCAACCCGCCTTTCTTCTTTCGTGTCTTTGTTATTGTCCCTAACAGGTTACACCATATATATATATGTATATAGGTCGGGAAGATCAGCCGGTTACGCTACTATGAATTCAACCTTTTCGATTTCGTCAGTCGATTTGTTTTAACTGATGGCTTAACAGTTAATACTTTTATAAGTTCATAAACAAAATTTCAAAGTAAGGGAGTGGTTTGTTATTGGGAATCCTTTCATCCGGTTTTGTACGAGCCTAGAAAATATTTTCTAATGTGTCTATATCCATATATATTATCGTTTTAGAAATAATACTATAGCTAACTTTTCTTCTTGACACAATCTGCAAATATCACCTCCGTTGCAGTGTTTGTTTTATTCTTTTTTAATTTTCTACGTTACGTGGGTGTTTTCGCAATTTTTTCTTTTAATTTCAGTACATATTTGGCTAGTTTGGTGCAAATTTTAAGTTATTCTAGTTTGAATGTAGTCTTGTGATTATTCAATCGTGTTTTATTTCTGCTTGCATTAAACCATAAGTATATTTTATCTTTTACATCTGCTCTGTAGATACCTTATGAACTCCTTCATGAGGACATTTCTTTTTATCACTGCAGTTACATGTTTCATTAACCATATTCTGTTGTACGTTGTTTTTAAATGTTTGGTATTTTTAATTTATATATTCTAAATTGAAAGTAAAAGTGAAACTTAATTCTTTGTCTACAAGATACATTTCCATGTCGAATAGTTTCTCTCTGATTTTATTGCATGCTTACTTTCTTATTTAAATGCAGACGAAGTAATTTTGTAAGGTAATGGATTTTTTTAGTTATTAATCCGACAGATTTTTATCACTTCAAATGTTATGTTTAGTGGATACTCATATTTCTTTATTTTCTTCGACCATCCTGAATATTCTGAAAAAATCTTAGTTAAGAGAAATATTCTTTCTCCGACAGGATTCGAACCTGCATCTCCCTAGACAGAGAGAGAAACCGTCGTTAAATGTGAATCCATTTTTTGTTTATCAAAGTTCAAAATTACCCGATGCAAAAGTATTGGATACATAACACTTTTTCAAATTTCCATTCGAAACTTTGTATTTTAAAAGACTTTAAATATTCAAATTTTCGATAGAATTGGAATGTTATGTCTGACCAATCAGAGAAGCACACAATTGCTTACAAGACAGTGCTACTAATCATCTGACTCTTTGATGTGCATTCTGCAATTCAAGGATTAAAAATGACAAAAACTAAAGTATTATCCAGAGATATGCAAGATAGAATCATTGAACAACACAAAAGAGGACAAGGTTGCCGAAAAATTAGCCAAGAAATGAATCTAGCACTAAGAACAATAGGAAATATCATCAAAAAGTGTAAGAAGTATGGCGACGGTACAGCAAACCTTCCAAGAAATGGAAGACCGAGAAGAATAAATGAAAGAACTTCAAGGTGGATCAGCAGAAATGTGCAAAACCCTTCATTACTTGTTCTGAAATTAAAACTGATCTTGAGGGTGCTGGAATTAATGTAAGTAAGTATACCATTAGCAGACCTTTATATCGTGAAGGCCTTCATTCAAGATCACGAAGAAAACTGCCTTTACTGAAAGCCAAACATATCAAAGACCGATTACAGTTTTTTGCGAAAAAATGGCACTACATTCATCAAACACAATACCATCCCCACAGTTAAGTTTGGGGGTGGTTTTATTATGATATGGGAATCTTTTTCATCCAAAGGCACTGGTGAGTTACAAGTTATCCATGGTAGAATGAATGATAGCATGTACAGGGAGATTCTAGAAAAAGAACCTTCAGAAATCTGCAACTTCTTCAGGACATGGTCGGAATTTCGTGCTCCAACACGACAATAGTCCTAAACATACAGCAAAACTTCAAAGAAATAGTTTGAAAATAATGGTATTAGTACACTCAATTGGCCAAGTCAGTCTCCTGACTTGAATCCAATTGAGAACTTGTGGAATACTTTGAAGGTTAAAGTTCATCAGCGGAATCCAAAAATATCAAGCAATTAGAGGAATTATGAAAGGAAGAATGGTGTAAAGTAAACGGTGGATCAGCGTGAAAAACTTGTGGTCAACTATAGAAAGCGACTGCAAGTAGTGAAACAAAACAGAGGCTATGCAACAAAATATTAAATTGATGTACCCAATACTTTTGCATAGGCTAATTTTGAACTTTGATAATGGATTCAAGCATGAGTTTTTAATTTTCCTTCCACATACAACTAAAAGAACTTTACGTGATATTACTTACCAAATATCAGGCAAAATGGCGAAAATAAACTAGATTTATAACAGAAACTAACATGTATCCAATACTTATGTGTGTCACTGTATTTATATATCAAACAACAGGTACCGCAGTGGAGATAAAAATGCCAGCGCGATATGCAACACTCTGGCCATAAAAACATTTAATAATATAATTCTCAAACAAACAGACAAACAAAAAACGATAATAGAAATCGAAACATTATCTGTTTCAATCTACCATTTAATTTAGAAGTAAAAACCAAAATAGGACAAATATGTTTTAAATGATAGATAGACACTTTCCAAAACGATCAGAACAAAAGAAAGTTTTCACAATAACACATTCAAGCTAAGTTATAGCTGCACTAATAATTTAGATAAAAAAACAAAACAACAGAAACTTAGCTAGCAGTGTACAAAACAAGACCATTAATAAAGACCATTAATAAAGAATGCAACTGCAGGGACAAAATAAATGTCTACTTCAATGGACTTTGCAACACAAAAGAAGTCATTTACAAGGCAAAGTTAAACATTTTAATGGCCAAAATAAAATATATTTCGGTTCAACCAAAGACACATTTAAGACCAGGTGGTTCAATCACTAATCTATATTCAAAATAGAAAACTTGAAAAATTGTACAAAATTGGCTAACCACGTGTGGAAATTAAAATCAAAATATGGAAAAGACCCAGACATAACGTGGAGTATAGTAAAATCAGTCAAGCCTTACAACGGTGACAAAATATGTAAACTGTGCCAAGAAGAAAAATTAGAGAATATGCTATTCCCAAACAAAAATGAATTGTTAAATGAAAGAACAAAAATTATGAGCAAGTTTAACCACACAAAAAATTCCTATTAGATTGATACAACCATGGATGAAAACGCCATAATTCCTTGTAATTTTAAAGATTGCGCGTTCAAAAATTCCCTGCGACGTGAACGTTAAAAAAATACCGTTACGTGAGCGTTCTTAAAATAAAAATTGTTAAACGGTAAAATCAGTTATTGCAAATCGCCTGAAGACACCACTCATGGTAGAAACCTAGGTCGCGTAATAACACGTTTACAAATAGAATATATATATATATATATATATATATATATATATATATATATATATATAAACGTATCGGTATTGACAGTCCGAAATATATATGTACTATACATGGATATGTATGCATATATATATATATATATATATATACATATATATACATGTATATATATATACACCTCTCTTTCTCTCTCTCTCTCTCTATATATATATATATACGCACACATCTATATAATAACGTTATAGACATATATATCTGAAGATTTTGTTAAAATCATGCAAGATTTATATATATATATATATACATAATTTTATATTTATACATATACATAACGACATATAATTTCTAATGTTATATATATACACATATATGTACGTTAGCATATATATATATGCTCAAATTGCAGACATATATACAAATTTTCTTTTTTTTTCTTTTCATTTCCTGGGTGTAACTTAATGGCTTCCTAAATCTTCCGATTATTTCATATTTTCTAATCTCACAATCTTTTTTCTTCCTTCTGAATCTTATCATTTCTTTCCCTCTAGTGCTATTTGTTTATATTCACGTGAGAGGGTACCTCCAATAAGTAGACAAACAAAGTACTTCAATACTCGCATTTGTCCAGAGGCTTTCCCGGCTTCGTCACTTTTTCAGATCATTCAACAAGAAAGAATATTTTTTGCAGTCATTGAAAAAACCATTTCATGCTCTTGTCATTTTCCCAAATCGGTGTTTTCCAATGCGGATTCTTCTTGACCTCTGGAGTCAAGAAAAACGTCTAACTTGGGGGAAGAGGCAGGTATGTTAAAATTTTCAAGTGATTTTCTTGCAAACCATAATCCGCTCTTCCCACCAGAGTGCCATTGAGTCTAAAAATAAATTGTGGCCATCATTTTGATTTTCTTTTTGCCGGCTTATAAACTCAACTCGACATTGCTACCACTTGTGCATACAGTTATCTATCTTCTGCAGAAAGCTGGCTGCTGAGAGGTTTTAAATTTGTTTCTAGTCGATATATTATTTAGGCATTCTTATGAAACTCTTGTCAAGGACAAAAGACAAGAATTTAAAAATTACACAAATATGAGATATACAGAAATTCTGAAAGATATTTTTTTTACCCACTTCCATAAATGTATGGTAGAAATTTTTATCTCCTTCTATAAATATATGATAGAATTTCGAAAAATGTATGGAATTGATGCAATGCAAACACATCTTTATATAACTAATAACATGTTTTTTAGAAATGTCTGCCGCGACACAACACTTGATTGAGTCAGTTGTGATAGTAAGTCAGTTAAGTGCCACACGCTTGTGCGGTCATGTTTCGAAGAGATATGACTGACTGGGCAGAAGATTATCCCGCAATAGGTTTCCATTACTTTCTGCGGTAGACTAGTTGCCAGCCAAAGCTATAGGACCCAGTCTGTCCTGTTATTTAATATATAACTGGAGAGAAGAGACGGATACATACCTTTCCCACGGGTAATTGTGCGAAAGTAAATGCAAAGAAGTCAATTGGAATTCGAACATTTAACTTTAAACATAACATTTAAAGAAAAAGATCTGTCGGATTTACAAACAAAAATCCATATTCTTTAGAAAATTATATATATATATATATATATATGTGTGTGTGTGTGTGTGTGTGTGTGTGTGTGTGTGTGTGTGTGTGTGTGTCTGTGTGTGTGTGCTAATCACTTGAAAACACTTACGTAATACAGAAATGTAAAATGAGTTGTTATAAAATAATTTTGAAGATTCCCCCTTTTCCCTTAACACGCACAATGGCAAACAGACAAATAAAATTATATATATATATATATATATATATATATATATATATATATATATATATATATATTATTTACACATTATTTTTATTGTAACACATTTTTACTATATACTCTGCATCTTTAATTAAACATTATTGTTGTGATTAGATAGGTAATGTATTGAAACATAACATTTCCTCTTTATAGAGCCACAGAGAAACTGGTCCATACTCTTTCTCTCAACATATACATCTTTTTTCTTCTTTCAGTTCATACATATTTCTGGTGACCTAGATTATAATCTGAACATATCTTTTGATGTGAACTGAAGTCATGCAAAAGTCAACCAATGACTAACGATTCCACCAAAATCAAAGAAGAAACGCGTAGGTGCTCAATAAATATAAAAAGAACATCAAGCACGTACATAGCCTCTTTTCTTCTCTTTAGTTGTTTCACAACTCGCACACACGTGTGTGTGAACTCACACACTGTCTGAAATTCAACCAACACACTAATCAGCCAAAGGAAGATGTGCTTAAATAATTATAACGAAAAGAATATAGAGAAAACCAAAGAAATTGTTCAAGAGACAATCCACACGCTCAAATACCGGAACATATTATAAGATAGCATACGCAAACAACAACTTGCTACTACATCCCACTGGACAAACTGATGTAGAAACAAATATTCTATATTTACATGAATATACATATACATGGAGGATAAACTTGTTACCTGAACACCGAGGTAAATATATAATAGTGAACATGCACGCATAACAAAAAACGTAACCTTTTGAAATCAACAATAAAACAAACATGCTGGTATAGTTAATAAAACCTGGCCTTTAATCATTTTTATCACAAGCCCTTCTATAACACACTGGTGAAGACCGATGTTTTAAAGAACACCTTTCAAAAAGAAGTTACATGGATAAAAGATATTCCTTCAACATATAATGAATCCCAACCTCCTTAAACAAACCTTTAACAAATAATGAATCCCGAAGCGCGAAAAACAATTGCAGCAACACGAAATACGAAATACATTCGACAATTCCCGAGTCAAAAACAAAATAAAAAAGCTAGTATAGTCAATAAAAACTGGACATTATTCATTTATTATTACAACACCTACTATAACATAGTGAATTTATTTATACTTACTGACCTGATTAATTAAGAAATTTCTTAAGGAAAATATTCGTGGTCGAGCGGTCTAAGATACGTCACATCGGTTGACAGTTTCTTCTAGGAGGACGCATGTTTGAATCCTGCTGGAGGAAGTATATTTTTCAATTATTCAGCTTGTGAATTTTGGTGAAATGGATATCGGCTCGTTCTTGGAACGAGAGAACGGTGATCGAATTCTAGCATAACTTGTATTCACTTACGCACAGATACCCTTTGGAAAGATGTTAATCTGTCCTGTTTTCCTTCTGTAGGGAGAGATTGGGTTCTATAGCCTTGGTTGACAACCGGACTACTGCAGAAAGTAATGGCATCCTACGGCGGAAAAATTATCTGCCTAGTCAGTCTTATATACCGTTCGAGATATAATCGACTAAGCGTGTATCATGTATGGCACTTAACTGACTGATTGATAGCTCACAAATGCATCTTATTTTTTGTCTCATGATCAGTCAAGAGATATGTCAACATGGATCTCCATATGTTTTGTTTCTCTAAGTAATATCTTACGCTTTAGCATCCTTTTTTGTTCTTGTTTTGCAATTTATTCACTGAAACTCGTTCAATACTTTCCCATTAGTTTCCCTTGATTATTTTTCTTTGAATCTGTCCGATAAGGGGTTAAATTCGCTAAACACTTTTATACACGACTAATGCGTGTAACCAGAGTCGGTTTCATAGAATTTAATGTAAAGAGTTCATATATCTTTACAATCTCTTTATATTGGCTTCATCGAAATATAAAAAGAAGTTACATCGTTTCTGCAAGAGTGTAATGTGTACGAATAGAATAGAATGTACAGCACCATTTTCAGTGTGACAGAAAGAATACATGCTTTGAAATCTGTTTCTTCACAGGATAAATATGTGGCCATGATTTTCTATTTTGCGCACTGCTTAAAATAGACTGCAGATATTGAGGAAATATTAAGCTCTCATCATTTACGCACAAGCAGGAGGTAGATTGTTCGTAAAGGATTTCCGGTGTCAAGTAATTTTTTTTGTGCTACTTCTTACAAAAAAAGGCCCTGTGCGTTACCTGTCTATAAATGTGGTGATATACGGTCTCTCTAAAAGAACAAATCATCCGAAACAACCTAAGTCATTTCAAACAACTATTTACGCAAACCCGCACGCATACACCTTTGTATTTCTAATATTCGATGCATTCGTTTCTTTTTCTCCTTCGTTATACCTAACTGGACATGTAAACTGGTGTTAAAAGCTTTTTTATCGACAAAATGCAAACTACTTGAATGCATTTGGCTACGGACGGTAAACTATGCTTTTCCAATATAACATCACATTGTCTTCCAAAATAAAGTCTCTCGTAAAAAAAAAACAATTTTTCCACTTCCAACAGGACGTATACGAGACTTGGTAGGCTCAATGATAGATAGATAGATAGATAGATAGATAGATAGATAGATAGATAGATAGATAGATAATTTACTACGCACCACTTAGATGCAGCACAATGCCGAAGGTATGGGGGTATCCAGTAAGGATAGAATTCACTACTCATTTGCAATAGGTTTTGGCGAGACAAGCTATCTAATCATTACACCACGTCGGGATAGATAGATAGATAGATAGATAGATAGATAGATAACCAATATAATTTCTCAGACCAAATGATTTCATTCACCTTATGTACCACATTATTCAATTTTTCCTTGTTCCTCCATTTTTTTAATTTAATTTTATTTTTTGAAAAAAAATAAAGAAGCCCAAAATGCAAATACAGGCTGGGGATGTTAAAATCAATCAGACATAGAAATATAAATACCTGAGACGTGTTCTAACAGAAGACTGAAAATGCAACACTGAGATCTGAAGATGAATTAACATGGCCAAGGATACATTTCCAGAGTAAAGCATTGAGAGAATGAAACATTTCGCTGGAAACAAAGAGAGTATTGGATTACTATTTAATGTCTGTTCATTATAGCAACGAAGGCTGGACAATCGACGTCAGACAATATATAGGAAAAATAGTTGCTCAAGGCGAAAATTTTACGTTTCCCCTTTCTGTACAATGCATAAAAAGAGAACGTAAAATGTTCTCTTTTTTTCTACAAATTGAATAGTCTGTATACTTTAATATACACAGACTCTAGTACACGTAAATTATGGTCAGACTTAGCCTTAAAGAAAATAGACTTTGAAAATAGTCTTTTTCTTTTTTATACACGTCGAAGACTTTTGTAATTTATTCGTGAATTATTTTCTTATACAAATAAATGATTTTTTAATCGTTAATTTCTAGTTTGTCTTCATAACTTATGATCTTACTCCTGTGTAGATTTTTTGCCAACGGCACACACCGATGAAGTGTTGGCCGATAAAATCCTCAGCGTTTTTGTAAAAAAAATGTTTCCCTTTTGAATATTATATTTAAGTTCTGTGATATATATAAACATTTTATGGATTAAAACGCTCAAAATAAAGGATAGAGCTCATTTACAAAAATAAAAAAAGTTGGCATTGAAGTCAATTCCCAGAAATGACAGATCTGTTTCATTCTAAAATGAAATTGTCTGGCATTATGATTGAGTTTATGGATGAATCAAATATATATATATATATATATTGCATGAAGAACTGGAAAATTCCTCATCATGTCAGTTCCAAAAATAGGACTAAATGACAAAAGATAATTTTTTAAAGAAATTGTTCACCTCATCCTTTTATATATGATGTGACTTGATTTGTTATTTTTTACGGTTTATCAACATTTTCTGAGTTATCTATAGCTGGAACTTAGTTTTCGGTCTAAGAATAATTCAATTGTATTAATTGATTAAAGCATAAATAATTTTTGAGAATACCAATGATTTTTCCAAGCACAAATCCTACTATTTAGTCCATAGCTTGGGAAAGAAGATAGATTACCCAAATCTGTTTCAGTGGATGTCAGTGAAATGAATTCAACTGGAATTCTATTTTTGCATCTCATATCATTTATTTTGACCGCTGTTCATTACACCACCCGCATATATGCTGATATGATGAACCTGAGGATGAAAAAGAAAGGAAGAAAATGATTTATTGATAGAGAGCTTTTTTTATTCCATTGAAAAACAGGAGCAGGCCGTGAATTTAATGGGACAGTGAGAAAACAAAGTTAAAACGAAATCAAAGGGAACTTGAAGAGAATGTTCTGTTTTCGTATTCGTCGCACGTAACGTATATTTGTATAATCTCGTTCGAAACGAGATCTCGACAAAACGAACAGTTTAAATAATCAGCTGTATATACATTTATTTTTGGTGATTTTGTCACTGATTATTAGTTTTATGTTGTTGTTTTTTCGAGTCATGTTTATACCTTGTTTTGTTTTGAGCTTTTTGTTTTGTACTGCTTTTTTTTTCTTTTTTCGTAAACATTTTCTAATTTTTGTTCTCGGATTTACAGCCTCGGTTTCAGCATTTTCCCTAAGTGAATGTTTTTATTTTCTAACTTCGAATAGTCATCTTACTCTCCTTTCGATCTAATGTCGTAAGGCACGCTGAGGGAATCTGAACATGAAGGCTAATAAATAATGATAGTGTGTAGGAAGTAAATAAGGCTTAAATCAACGTTGGTAAGTCACACGAAGACAAAAGTGACAAAAATGAAAACATGACGAATACAAAAAGAAAAAGTTGAAACATAGATTAAATATCGGGTAAAAATCGGAGAACCATTTACATTTTTTCAATCTGTGTTTGGTTGATAAGGTATTAACATTTTTTCTATTTACATTATTATTCTTTTTATCGTTATTGTTTTTATTTACACAAACGGAAAAGCGTTAATAATCAGATTTTCTTTATATTCAATGTTTCTAAACTTACATTTAATTCCCTTTTCTTCTTTCTTCTTTTAATTTATTATCATTATGTCATTTTTTGTTATAATTTGATTTCTACTATGGTCGCACTACCTACCAAATCTGCAGGAAGACCTAAGGCAGGTCTTGGTGTGTTGTTATGGGCCCATTTTATGTTTTTTTCATATCTCCCTAACATCCCCATTATTATTATTTGATATATTTACAGGATGAGGTACTTTAACTATTTACATTATTTACATTGTTTGGAACGTTGTCCTGATCATTATTGTCAAATTCACGATGTTTCGGCTGTTATACTCTCCGGTCTTCTTCAGGTGATATACGTTGACAATTTGAACCAAAAACCCTTTATTTAGTAAACGGGATGAGGCGTACATCACTACAGTCACAAAGCTTTAGTTTTCATATTATTTTTCTTTGATTTTAAAACATTGTTTGCTTTGATTCTTTGCAGTTTCGTTCCTTGATATTTTGTTGCATTACGCACCCAAGCAAGAACAAAACCTACGTGACTTCTTTACTCTACCGGCAATCAAGATTTTGCTTGACTGGTTATGGTCACACCCTCTTTACTTCTGTAACAACTTTCTTAAGTCCTCAAAGTAAGTCTATTTTCATTCTTTACAATCCATTGTATTGTCTGGTGTTATCACTTTAAAGAGTTTTCATCATAACTTATGTCATAAATCAAAATGTTATCTAAAATATTATATTAGAAGAAAATATTTTTATTTCTCAGTTGAAGCATGCCGTATATAATTGTGTATAAGATGACTTTTATGAATAGTGTGAGCCCTGAACTTTTTTTTTGGTTGAATTTTAATCCATCCAGAAGAGTTTTTACCTGTGTATGGTGCAAACAGTCAATGAAAATTCATGATTTTTTACCTCTTCAAAAAATTACTATTGTCTATATATTCACAAGGTTGCGACTATTGTATTCTCCGGCCTTCTTTAGACGATTGGAATGTTTTCGTCCACTGGGGTAGATCATTCTAGGTCCACGTGCTACGCCTCTTACAGATATCTCAGTTTTCAGTTATTTTTTAGTTTTTTGTTCATTGTTGCTATGGCCAGGTATTTGGATCATGTCACTGGATTACTTCAACAAACGCTTTTATCAAGTAGGATCATGCGTCCTTGGAGATATCAGTGTATATATTTTGGGGGGTTATAAACCTAATATCTCAGTAACAATTTTTTACTAGTGTTCGTTTAAAAGTTTTAATCACCTGAAGAAGTTCGGAGCACACAACGGCTGAAACATCGGACTATGACAACAAAGATGAGGACAAATATCCGAACATTGTATATAGTATACACATTATTATTATTTTGATTATTATGTTTTATGACACAGTGTGACACTATTTACATTATTTTGATTTTTGTCCTCATCTTTTTTGCCATTTGTACGTTACGGCCGTTGTCTGCTCCGGCCTTCTTCAGGTGCTAGGAATTTTGAACCGAACCCTTTATTACAATCAATGGGGTATATCATTCTCATTCATTGCTTGAAGTTCGAAATTCGTAGCACATGAAGAAGGCCGGAGTGTACAACGGCCGAAACGTCGTACAAATGGCAACAAAGATAAGAACGATAGTCTGAATAATAAAAAAATGTAAATACTACCTCATCTTAGAAATATAAACAGAATAAGGTTTTGAATAAACTGGCTACATTAAGTTATATATCAAAGAACGCAGACAGAAAAGATTTTCTTCAAAATAAACGGATTGCGAAAGAGTCAATTTTTGAATGATTTCATTTTGATATGGCATCTTTACCTGATCAAGAAAGCCACATATTTTTAATCAAATTGATCACATTGCGCTAATCATCTTGGCATTCTTTCTACATTACAAAAACTCTTGTCATCTCAAATTTCAAATAATAATAGTTTGAAATTTTCTCAGTCACATTATTCGCTTTTTTTCTATCATTTCGTATGGTTTTGAAATTAATAATGGTTGCTGAATGATAAATAACCATAACGGAGGTCATAAAATAAATCTTTATAACATCATTCGTAAAATTAGTCTTTATAACATCAACAAAATACCATACTTTCCAGGTGCGTGAAGTAGATAACCACTGCTAGTGGTTAATTGCTAGATAGCAATATTAGGTATTTAGTTGCCTCCCCACTTGAGAAAAAGTGTAGCAGAAGGCCTTTTTAATGTGGGTAATACGAGCTGTATAGCTCGAGCAAAAATTAGTTATCTACTTTTGCCCAGACAAGAATCTAACCTTCGGTGGAGCCTCATCTGAGTTAGTCTTTGTCTTCGGGCAGAGAGTCCGACAAAGCGCCAGATTAATGTTAATCTCTAGACAGCAATGTAAGTATTTAGCTGCAACCCCACTTGAAACAAAATGTGGTACAAGGCCTTTTTTATGTTAGTAATTCGAACCATATAGCTCGGGCAAAACTTTTAGTCTAATTTTTCCCACACGAGACTCTATCCTTTGGTGGAGCCTACTCTAAGTGATTCTCTGCCCGAGAGTAGAAATTGCGTCTGAGCGACGTTAATCGCTAAACAGTAATGTGACCCCTGCTCATCATAGTGTCCAACGTATTTATGAGGATTGGGATATACCCATTAATGTTCATAGATACGATTATAAAATATGGCAACATCAATAATATGATAGTTTTGCTACCTCTCTCTCGCACAATAATGACTCAGCATATACTAATTTCTGTGAGGATAGATTGGCCCTGTCTTAAAGTAGACGACAGGTTGTAGAACACAATAAATTTATAAATCTATCTAAAAATATTTAGAGCATTGTTTCCGGTTCGCTTAAACTTCACTACGAAAACTTTCCGTTCAAATATGTGTGCATCAGTCACGTCAGAAACAAAATAATGTGTTCAAACGTTATTTATCCGACGATGCTACGAACCTTTATTCGGCACAATAATTTGATCAAGAACATTTTAAGAAAAAAAAATCTGGTTTTAAAAGGTCTTGAACCAAATAAACAACGCTGGCAAGATAAATATCTGAATAGCCAATATCTAGAACACGATGTTGCTAAAGTAAACACACAGCGATGGTTACAAGCATCTGGATTAAAGGATGAAACTGAAGACTTTATTCTTGGAACGCAAAACCAGTTCTGCTAAGAATATTCAGGGATATATAATAGTGTAGATCAAAAATTCATGTTTTCTGAAAATTATAAGGAAACTATATACCATCTATGCTCAGGAAGCTTGTACTTGAGCCACATGAATGTAAAAATCGTCCCGATAGAGTTTGAAAATATTTACACAAGACAATTTACAAACACTTTAGAAAATATGTTAACAAACACTGATATGAACATTCCACATCATCTGTTACAGAAATAAAAAATACTACAATTTCATGGGATTGCACTATCTTTAGAGACAAGAAGACTGAAGCAAATAAACCAAGTATAATTGTCACAAACCGAAAAGGAAATACTTACCTACTAATTTATATGGTTTGTTGATCGGACTAACATAGCAACCAAGGAATTGAAGTATAAAGACCTGAAAATCGAAAAGATGTTGAAATTGAAAACAAGAATAGCACCAGTCATAGCATGTGTGCTTGAAAAAAAACAGCAACACATTGAAAAATATCCATGGAAATATCAGTTTAAAAGAAATACAAAAACTGGTCATCATAAGTACAGCCCACACTAAGAGGGATTTTGTCCATATAACGCTAAGGATGTTGTGGGAGTTAGAAAAACAAATCATGAAATTTAGCTATACCAAAACAAAATCCTAGTATGACTATAGCAGAAATCTAAATGATGATATTAATCATTGTTTCTGGATTAGTTAGAAATACAGATTCTGTGTTAAATAACCAGGCACAATGGATTATATTGCATCAGGCAGCACGCCGTTAACTTCCACTGAATATGAAACACAACATGTTAGAGCGAGCCAATATCTATACTCGAAAATATTCCATATTGTAATGTTGTTTTGAAAACATTAAAAACCTATCAAAATGCAAGAACCTTGAAGTGAAAATCTCAAAAATATGACACATGAGAACATAAATAATTCTAGTTGCATTTGGGGCTCTCGGATTAGAAGGGGTTCAGATAGATTCAGTGAAAACATTCCTGGTAGTCCATGCCTTAAAGAAGTACAAAAAATTGTACTCACCAGTCTAGCTCACACATTACGAAGATTTCTTTTTTTTTTGTAAAAAATAGGTGTTATCTAAATTTATTTAAACTTGTTTGTTTTTTACAAAACTGACCAGTGGAAAATGTCATGAAACTATTCCACGTCTTAGGCTCTGGTTCGGACGCTGAGGGAAATAGGTATACAACAGAAATTAAATGAAATGAAATAATAATAATAATCAAAGATTGCCGCTGGCTGTCTAACACCTCTGGTGATTATAATAATTATATTAGAGACAAATAAGTAGCATATTGGTTAAGATGAAAGATACTCAACTAAAATAATATGTAATGGAGGACAAAAGCTTTTGTCGTATTTCACTTCATTACTGATTTAATTATTGCTTGTTTAACAAGACTGGTGATCACACACGTTGCAGTAAAACGACTTAGAGTAATATATGTAAAATTACCTTTTTTAATATCTGCATTAGAACAGTGATATTTTAAATTAAAATTTGTTTAATGAATAATAATTAATTAGTATTTAAAAGAAGTTCTTCAACGTTGAAAATCAGCAAACTCAGACTATTTAGTTAATATTGTTCTTTTCGTAAACATGGCAGCGTCACATCAAAGGAATGATATAACAGCAGGTTGAGAAATATGGAAGGTCTAAATTACTGAGGATCGTTTCAAAAAGAAGAGAAGAAGCGAGCGATTTTTTAAAGCTTCATTAAGAAATTTTGACTTGAAACAGTAGGGATATCAAGTAGGTGGCGAAAACTTCTTTGCTATAATATGACATGTTTCTATTCAAAATTTTGGTTGAGGTTTGAAGTCGACACATGATTAGTATTTTCATGTAACAAGATGCATGGAGAGTATAATATTTAACAAAATGTATTTAATATTTACCTGTTACGAATATTGGTGACAGGACTAACATATACATTTATGTAATGTGTATGCCAATATTATAAAATCGTGTATTAGATACATAGCGTACATGATTAAATAACTACATATATATATATATATATATGAATTGTATTTTAGACGTAGGATAATACGTATTTCTTTTATATATATATATATATATATATATATATATTATCATACGTCGAAAGCACGACTCGGGGTATCATATATATATATATATATATATATATATATATGATACCCCGAGTATATATATATATATATATATATATATATATATATATATAAAAGAAATACGTATTATCCTACGTCTAAAATACAATTCAGAGTTTCATGCACTACGGAATCATCAAGTGCATACTATGAACTGACCGTTTCTTGATTCGAGTATTGTTTTTTAGTCCTAGCATTGTTTAAGGTTTTATAAATTATAATTCTGGGATATCAATTTTTTCATTTATTAAATGTATAATTCTAATTTGTTTTATAACAAAACATAACAATGGAAGAAACATCGTTGGAGTTTTAAAAAAATTAAAATTAAATATTTCGAGAGCCATAACTGACGTATGCTAAGAAAATGGGAAGTTTTGTTTATTTAAACTACTTTTTAATTTATTTCCTGCTGACAAAGGCTTTCGAAAAAAAGGAATAATATATATATATATATATATATATATATATATATAGTCGGGTTAGTCAGGTTCTAAATATTTAAGCAGATACATATTTCTGTTTGTATGTGGTCATTAATTCAGTTCACTTGTTTAATTCCTTTCTTTTGTTTATTTATTTGTATATCAGTGTGTACCTACGTGTATACACATATGCATACTTATTTACATCCACAAACATGTATACGAAACATATATATATAAGGCTTGGCTGTTTTCATTATACTCCATATTATGTCTGGGTTTTTTCCATATTTTAATCTCAATTTCCACACGTGGCTAGCCAATTTTGTACAATTTTTTAAGTTATTTTAAATGTATACTTGTGGTTTAACCACCTGGTCTTACATGTGTCTTTAGTTGATCCCAAATATATATTGTTTTGACCATTTAAGTCATGTACTTTTGCTTTGTAAGTGACTCCTTTTGTATTACAAAGTCTTTGAAGTGGGAATTCATTTTTGTCCCTGCAGTTGCATTCTTTATTAATGATCTTGTTTTGTACAACGCAATTTAAATTTCTGCTGTTTTACTTTTTATGAAATTTTCTAATTTACTAGTACAGCTATAATTTAGTTTGATTATATTTTTATTGAAAATTTTGTTTATTTTTGGAAGGGGTATATCTATCAGTTTAAAATATATTTGTCCTATTTTGTTTTTTACCTCTAAGTTAAATGATGGGTTCAACCAGATAATGTTTTGTTTTCTTTCATCGTTTTCTGTTTGTCTGTTTTGTTGTATATTGTATTGTAAAATGTATTTATGACCAGATTTTTTACTGCATCTTCATAGTTTTATATATATATATAAATTTTTTTATATACATATAGATAGATAGATAGTTATATATATATATATACATGCTTCTATAAAAACAACCGACAAGGAAGATTTTATCATTTTTTTGTTTAAATTTTTCAGTATTCTTACATGTATTGGCTAAAGATAAGAAATATACAAATATTTTATAATTGATTTTCCAAGGGCTTTCAACTCCTTCACTGACCATTTTAAAGGATTTAAATTTTCGGATGATGCTATTTTTCTTCATGTTTTGACTGTAACATAATTTATTTTGAAAAGGAGCATACTTTAGCAGCATTCACAAGACACGCGCTACTGGACATCGCATGAGCGTCTGTCTCTTTATAAAAAATCTTTCAAAACTCCATTTCCACTGTTAAATAATGTAAGATTGATGGTAGGAGAAAATTGTTTCATATACAGTGCCTCTCTTATAGCGAGATTTTTTGATATTGTGATTCAAAAATTATTTTTATATTTTCATCCAAAGTTTTTCTTACGGTTTCTGGTCAATTGTGGGTTAATAAAATGATAATTGATATTGTTATGTCGTTGGATAGAAGGCATGTAAGGCGTTTTCTTAAATTAGTAATAGTATGTAAAATATAGATAATCGATTTATGACAACAAACATGCTTGTAATGGCATTGAAATTCATACACTGTATTAGTTATTGCTACTTTAGATTTAATGGAGTTATTTTGACTAGAAAGTTTCCATTTTCTATCATATATTATATATTTTACATGCTCCTGAAAAATTATGAGAGAAATATGATGCTTAATAATTTTTCGTATAGCGGTTTCGTCCTGTTTATAATTATTGTGCATTTGATTGCAGTAAAAGATGTGATGTTTTTTTGTATGTTATTTTTTATACTGGTTCTTTGTATTTTTTGAAAAAAATAATTTTATTTGTTTATCAATTATATAGCTGAGAAAATTATTGCTGATTAAGTTTTCTAACAAAGCATGTTAAAAAGAAAATGTGTTGCCTATATATATATATATATATATATATATATATATATATATATATATATATATATATATATTCTTACTAGGAAACTCAGCTGATTATGCTACCATGGTTTCAACATTTCGGAATCGTCAGGTGTTACATAATAACTGCTTATCCAACGCTATTTTTTAACGCATAACAGCAATTTTAGAACGCATAAAAAGAAGGTTAAAATAAGTGAAAAGTTAGTCAAGACTAGTGAAATAATATTGTACATACTTTCATCCGGGTTTGTACACGCCCAAAGTGTATTTTGCGTTGTGTATGTATCCGAACATTTTTCAGACCTTTCATTAGCAACATTTCTCGTTTTGGAAATGATACTATAACCAAAAGTTTTCAGGCACAATCTGCATGCATTAATACAGTTAAAAGTTCTTGCCTTTCTTCATATACTTAAGATAATATACTCCTTTCTTACGTAAGAATCTTTGACATTTTTCGTTTAATTTACACACTTGGTTGACTAGATTGTAACAATTTTAAAGACTTTGTCTGATGAAAGTTGACTTATGATTGCAACGTCGTTTTTTAAATTGCCTTCAGTACTTACTATATACATTTTTCTCTATCTATTTGTATCTTGAACTACTGATTTGTAAATAACTGTTGTAACATTAAAGAAGTTACAAACAAACAAGATGGTACTAAAGTGAAAAAACAGCAGCACGTGGGTGTATGAATGAAGAGAGATTTATTGTAAAGAGAATAAACTACGGCAAAACAGGGAATCTGTTAGCATCTCCTGTGTTCACTGTATATGGCTACTAATATAGTCAGTCCACATAGGCAATAAGGAATGTGCAACATTCCACTACAACACCTCCCCCTGAGCTACTTTTTCCATGAAACTTTGCTCAATACTTTTTCCTTTTGGACTCAAGACAAAATTGATTGAATTTTTTCTTCTTCCTAGTACTTTTACATCTCACCAATGTTTGTGTTGGTGAGGTTTGTGGCATTAGCAATTTTCAGGAAGCTGGCACTTGGGGGTCTGGAGATACTTCCACTGATACTGGTAGAGATATGGGAACTGGTATTTTGAATGCGTCATATACTACCTCCATTGGTAATTCTTCACTAGGCGTGACATCTTTCGTATTTCTTGGCTTTGACTGATTTAAATATTTCTTACATTCAAATCTTCTTTCTTCTTTCACTCCGCTAAATCTTTTGGTGATAATTCCATGTTCCCAGAAGCTTATACCACCTCTATAATTTCTGAAGAAAACTCTGTCTCCTGGTTTGTAAATTTTGGTCGCAAAATTTCCTTTTACTGCCACTCTTTTCTTTGCACTAAGCAACAGCCTGTAAAACATTGACTGGATTTTTCTCGCAAACATCAATTCAGCTGATGATAATCCAGAATCTATGTCTAGATTGGGAGTAATTCTCTAAACTGCGAAAAGCTTTTGTATGCTCATCTTATCAGCGTCCATGACCTGATTTATTTCTAAACCTCTTTTAAAACTTTCTATGAATGTTTCCTTTGATATCGAGTGATAAACAGAGGTCGCAATGTTGTCTATGGACAAAAATGTGTAGAAATTCATAAATTCCCTGATGATAACTGTGTCCTGTTGTCATTAACTAATGTTTTTGGTACATGGATCAACTAAAAAGCTTGTTTAGTACATTCACAGTATTTGCGGATGTCGGATGTCTGCAGTTGAATATTTCCAGCAACTTGAAGAAACTATCCACGATTATAAGGTAGTAGAAATCATTTATTGGGACAGCAGAGTCGATGTATAACCTCATCCACGGATCATCCGTTTTAAATCATGGCTTAATTTTCATTGGTAGTGCATTTGCCGCAAGTTGATAACCTCTAAACATGTTAACAATTTTTTAAAAAATCCTGGTCTATCCTAGGCCAATACGTATAGCTATGCATTAATGATTTCATTCTTGACTCGCCCAGATGAACTGTATAAAATTCATTCAAGATTGCATTTTCAGTATATATGTTATTAACACTCTGTCTGCATATAATAGCACTTGCTTACAGATTGAGAAAGGTGATATTTTAGATCATTTTTAAAGGTTTTCTTCCAGTAAAACATGTTTCTTCATTTTTGAAAGAATTCGTCCTTCTCAGCTGCTTTTTTTAAATATCTTCTAGAGTCACGATTAACTTCCAATTTTATTGCAGAGTAGTACTGATAATTCTTTTTCAGCCCTTAAAGCAGCTATCAGCCTGTATTCTAATGATTCTGCAAATTTTTAATCAAGCTCGACGTGTTCTAGTTAATTAACCTCGACGTCGGCGTGTTCTAGTTTTTTCGAGCATAGGTATTCCATCTTAAAGTCGTAGTTTAACAAGATTATTCTCCAGATTATAGTGCCCTGAGCAGAAAGTATATAACCATTTCATCATAACCACTGACTTAGTTGCAGTTTCTCTTCTTCTGGATTTATGTAAAGAAGACAAGCTGTTACCATCCAGCTTTGACCACTAAAAGGAACTGAAGACTAAATGTAATGCCACCTGTTAAATTTCACTCAACTCAGTATAAATCTTCAAAACTGAAGTTGGATTCCCTGTGTGGAAGTGCTGAAACGAACCTAGTTTAATTTGCGACACGATAATACGCGTTATCTTCCACGCCCACTGCCCTACTAGCATGCACTCATTACAACTAGGGAAGTCGAACGCTCTTAATTCGACAAACGTACCTATAATAAAAGAAAAAGCTGCTTTTTTGCCGACGACTAAATTGGCTAATCTACTGCACGGGCTCGTTAGTGAGGCGGGAAGTTAGCAATTTTGTTGTGGACGAAAAATAAGACCACAAAAGGACTGAAGAACTCTGAAGGAGTTAACCGTTACCTAACTAGAGGTGGTGTCTCAATAAATCACCGTGGAGAAGGCAACGGGATACCACTCCATTATAATTCTCGAGTATAATCATAGCTTTTCAGAATATACATATAAAATCCAACGGCGTGGAGGGGGTTAATTCCAAAGGAAGTAACTCCTTGCGCATTAAAGGCCGACATGGGCAACAGATATTATAGGGGGTATCTTATTTATTCTTTTCTAGTAATAGTAGGATTCCGTTCTAGTGAAGGGTAATTGTATACCGTGAAGGTTAGCGGAATTTTTCCCTGTGTGAAATAGCCCACTATAATTCATAAAATGGTTATAAAATCAAGAAAGGCAATTTGAGTATAAAATAATATTTATATATAGACATTTCAATTAATGTTTTTACAATTAAAATAATACTTGAATAGAAGACCAACGGAGGTTAAAGTGTTCATGGAAAATAATATAATGCTGAAAAAGATAAAAGGCTGAGCAGTGTGTGAAGCGTTTTGTAGGTTAGGAGATGTTCATTTTGAAGTTGCCGCTTCTAAGGTCAGCAAGTCAGTAAGTACTTTGAGGAATGTCTTTGGAGAGGTCAATAAGTACTTTTGAGACAGGGAGAAAGAAAGAGGTCAGCTTCGTAGCCGCTCGACTTAAGTCAAGGGGAGGCATTGATAACGCCATCCTCTCACCGTCTGTCTAACGATGCTTTTTTTGTCTCGGCTTTTTATATCTGCCTTTTGGATCAAACAGCTTGTGTTGGAATTACATACTTGAATTTGATTCTGGGCTTCCCATTGGCTGGTAAATAAAATTCGCGTAGGCTCGCAAAATGGAAATTTGATATTTGATTAATTTTTATTTTTCAACCGGAACATCTGCGCGAATCCACCTGGTCGGGGGTGATTTTATTCATTCGCTTTCTGGTCGGCATAGAGCCAACATCCGGTCTCGCTTTTGCTCGGTCGGTATCACCATAGTATCACATGACCGTCCTCCAGGGACTGTTATCACCAACGGCGTAAAGAGAACACATTTTTCAGAAATTTCTCTCTCGCCCGGAAAGGAACGACATGAGCAACAGGTGTCAGTAGACCGTTACTCAGCGACTGTGCGCAACAAACAGAAAATTACCCTAGGGAATTGGAACGTCAGGCCCTCAACAACTGTGGTCAACTTGAGAATGTCAGGCAGGAAATGAGCAGATTTAACATCAAAATTCTGGGAACATGAGCTTCAAGATAACCAAACAACTGAAACTTCAGCAGCAGCAACTACAGGACCATATATGCAGGAGCTAAAAATAACGATAAGGGAGTCGGCTTAATACTGGACGAAGAAATGCATCCTGAGATACTGCCAGTTATCCGAAACAGTCCTTATGAAACCCTTCAACATAGCAATTATAGTTGTCTATGCGCCAACAATGCAAAGCACTGAGCAAGACATAGAATCTTTCTACTACACTCTTGACAATGCAAAGGCTCATTGTAAAACCCAAGAAATTAGAATCATCATGGGAGACTTGAATGCTAAAGAAGGCAAGAAGATGGAAGATGAGACAACTGATGACTTTGGATTAGGAATCCGTAACAAGTGAGGTGAAAGATGAGTCCAGTGGTGTAAGGCATATGACCAAGTGTTAACCAATACCTGGTTTCAAGAACACCCAAGATGTCTATGGACATGTAGAAGTCCAGGGGGCGAAAAGAAAAACCAAAGTGATTATATAACCATAAAAAAAGATTCAGAAACGCAGTGGTTCAATGCAAAACCTGTTTAAGTGCCGACTGTGGAAGCAACCACTTACCAGTCATCTTCCATCTGAGGCTGAAACTCAACTCCGAAGACTGAAGAAGCCTAGTGCAGTACCCAGACTGCAATACAACACACTCGTGAATACCCACAACCTGTAAAAAAAATGTACTGACAGTGTGGGAAGAACAAAGGGAAAATCGAAAATCGAAATGGGATGAACTTAAAAAAGCGCTAGTGACACCAGCAAACAACATGGTCCCCAGAGGAAATTAGACGCAGAAAAAAAAACGAGTGGATAACTGAAGAGATTCTTGACATGATGCAAAGGAGACAGAAAACTATGCCAAAACATGAAACTGATTACAAGAAACTACAAAAAGAAATAAGTACCAAGTGCAGACAGGCTAAAGAGGGATGGCTCAACAACAAATGTGCCGAAGTAGAGAAATTGAGTAAGAATAATAAAGGAGAAATGCATAAAGAAGCAAAGTACAGGACAAAGAACATGCCCCCGCAACAGGATGTATAAAATCTAAGAATGGAACGTTCATATTAGAGAAAGAGGAAATTCTCCAGCGATGGAAAGAATATATAAAAGTTATCTTCCACGACAAGAGAAAGCAAACGATAGTAAGAAGATATGCTGACGGACCGGAAATACTAAAATACGAAGTAAAAGCTGCAATGGCCACTCTGAATAGAAACAACGCAGCTGGATTAGACGGCATGTGATAGAGATGCTGTCAGCCTTGGAAGATTTCGGCATAGAGAAAGTTACGAAAAGAATATATGAAATCTACAATAGTGAAGTAATACCAGATGACCTGAGCAGATCAATCTTCATAGCTCATCCTAAGAAGCCAGGCACCCCACCGAATAATCAGTTTGATTAGATTCACCGGATCTATTCAACTTGTATAGCGAGACTATTTTGAAGACACTATAAGATATATAAGGATGCTACATTGGTTGTCACAATCTGAGCAACATAAGATACGCAGATGATACAGTGCTGATAGCCGGCACGGAAAGAAAACTATAAAACCTCCTAAAAATGATAGATGAAGAAAGTTGAAAGAAAGGACTACAAATAAACTACAAGAAAACCGAATGTATGCTCATCAGCAAACATAGGAGCCCAAAATACAGGTTGGGGATGCTAAAAATAAACAGGTACAAACATTTAAGTATCTGGGGAATGTTCTAACAGAAGACGGAAAGTGCATCCCTTAGATCCGAAAGCGAATTGGCTTGGCCAAGGGAGCATTCCAGAAATCGAGCAGAATATTAAAAGACAGAAATATTTCACTAAAAACAAAGAAAAGAGTACTGGATTGTTATGGGATGTCTGTTCTTCAGTATGACAGCGAAAGATGAAAGAAAAGCTTCAAGCAACTGAAATGTGGTTCTACAGAAGAATGTTGCGGATATCACGGATCGAGTATGTGAGCAATGATGAGGTTCTGGAAAGAATGGAAACGAAAAAGAAAACTGAGCATCAGGTAGAGACAGCTGAAGTTCCTGGGATATGTGATGAGGAAGGGGAGCTTGGAGAATCTGATACTCACAGTTCATATAGGGGGGGAAAAGAAACAGAGCAAAGCAGCAGATAACATATTTGAAGGGCCTGCGATGGTGGATGGCAGAGCGGGCTTTTGGTAGGGTAACAGGAAAAGCGTGCTAAGAGCCACCAGGGATAGGAAGACGTGGAAGGCCATGATCGCCTACGTTCTGAAGGGTCATGGCAGATAAAAGAAGAAGAATGTCTACGTTGTACAAAGACCAAGAATCACTCTTAGTTTTACGGGGTAAGATGTAAGGGGCACAGTTTATGTGAATATTTGTAAAATATAACGTTAAATACTAAACTTGAACAGAGCAAGATTGTTACAATCAGGAAAGCATCATCTCTTGAGTCGGTTCCACAAAGAGATGGTTTGTGGGACGAATCTATTCGAGTGGATCTTGCGTCTCACCAATGAAATACGAAGAGAATGAAGGAGATTTGCTACAATGTCAGTAGCATGACGTGTCTTGGGTGAAAATTTTATTTTATTTTATTTGTTTAACTGCATATAAACACCTCGTAGGTCATTTAATATCAAAATTTAATTTTCTTGTCACTTTCAAGTAATAAAATTATATTTTATCCTGTTTTCATAATACAGAGTAGACGAGTATCTTCACTGATGTACATACTAAAGATGTTAATATGTGTTTTATGTTGTATTTTTTTAAGCTATATTTTGGAACGTAGTTTGATTTATTTGGGAAATTGTAGGATATTATTTGAATTAATGCTATGAAAGAATTCTTTCATGTTGGTTGTTTGATGTCTTTAGAAGTATATCAACTTGTATGGGTTATTCGGCGTCTAAATATAAATATCTAAAACGCATTTGTATACTTCTAACTACAGATAAAAATGTGTTGCTGGTCATTTTTATATAAAAATGCATTGCTGGCGTTTTAAATGTGAAAATTTATTGCTAGTTGTTTTACTATAAAAATGTATTGTTGGTATTTTTACTATAAAAATGTATTGCGAGCCTTTTTAATATGAAAAGGTATTGCGAGCCTTTTTACAAGGAAAATATATTGCTGGTCTTTTTACTATGAAAATATATTGCTGGTGTTTTTACTGTGAAAATGTATTGCTGGCGTTTTTACTATGAAAATGTATTGCCGGTTTTTCCGCATAAAACTGTATTGCCGGTTTTTCCGCATAAAACTGTATTGCTGGTGTTTTACTATGAAAATGTATTGCTGGCGTTTTTACTATGAACTATATTGCTGGTGATTTTACTATTAAAATGTATACATGGTGTTTTTACTAAGAAAATGTATTGCTTGCGTGTTTACGATCAAAATGAATTTCTGGTGTGTTTACTATGAAAATACATTTTTAATAAGAAAGTATTGCTAGTGATTTTACTATAAAATTGTATTGCTGTTATTTTTAAAACAAAAATCTATTGCTAGCGTTTTTACAATAAAATATATTACTAGCGTTTTTATTATGAAAATGTATTGCTGGCGTTTTTACTATAAAAATGTATTACTGGTGTTATCTCAATGAAAATGAATTTGTGGTGTTTTTACCATAAAAAGGTATTGCTGGCGTTTTCACTATGAAAATATATTGGTGGTGTTTTTGCAATAAAAATGTATTGTTGGACATTTTACTATGAAAATATATTGTTGCTGTTTGTAATTTAAAAATATATTGCTGGTGTTTTTACTCTAAAACTGTATTGCCCGATGTTTTTACTATTAAAATGTATACATGGCGTTCTTAATATAAAAATGTATTGCTGGCTTTTTTACTATGAATATGTATTGCCGGTGTTTTTAATATGAAAATGCATTGCTGGTGATTTTACTATGAAAATTTATTTCTGGTGTTTTTTCTATAAAGTGTATTGCTGGCATTTTACAATAAAAATGTATTTCTATTTACTATAAAGATATATTGCTGGTGTTTTTACTATGAATATGTACTGCTGGCGTTTTTACTATGAAAATGTATTGCTGGCGTTTTACTATAAAAAGATATCGATGGTGTTTTTACTATGAAAATGTATTGATAACGATTTTATTATAAAAATGTATCACCAGTGTTTTAATAAAAAACTCTATTGCTCGTGTTTTTACTATGAAAATATATTACTGGTGTTTTTAAGATAAAAATATATCGCTGATGTTTTTACTATGAAAATGTACTGCTGTCGTTTTGAATATAAAAATGTTATACTGGTGTTTTTTACTTTGAAAATCTATTGCTAATTTTTTACTATAAAAATGTACTCCTGGTGTTTTTACTATGAAAATATATTGCTGGCGTCTTGCTATAATGTATTGCTGGTGTTTTCCTATGAAAATATATTGCTGGTGTTTTTCTTATAAAGATGTATTGCTGCCGTTTTTACTATAAAATATATTGCTGGGCATTTTACTATGAAAATGTATTTGTGGTGTTTTTACGATGAAAATGTATTGCTTGCGTTTTTACTATGAAAATACATTTTTGGTGTTTTTAATATGAAAATATTTTACTAGTTTTTTTACTTTAAAAATCTATTGCTGGCGTTTTTACTATGAAAATGTATTGCCGAGTTTTTTAAAATAAAACTGTATTGCTGGTGGTTTTACTATGAAACTATATTGCTGGTATTTTTATATAAAAAATATTATGCTGGTGTTTTTACTTTGAAAATGTATTGCTGAAGTCTTTACGATGAAGATTTATTGCTGGTGTATTTACAATGCAAATGTATCGCTGGCGTTTTACTATAATGTATTGCTGGTGTTTTTACTATGAAAATAAATTGCTAGTGTTTTTAATTTAAAAATGTAATGCTGGTGTTTTTACTATGAAAATGTACAGCTAGCCTTTTCACTATGAAAATGTATTACTGGCGTTTTGATATAATATATTACTGGTGATATTATTATGAAAATATATTGCTGGTATTTTACTCTGAATATGTATTGCTGGTGTTTTACTATCAAAATGTATTGCTTCGGTTTTTACAATGTAAATGTATTGCTGCCGTTTTTGCTATAAAATACATTGCTGGTGGTTTTACTATTATGTATTCCTGGTGTTTTTACTGTTATGAATTCCTGGTGTTTATACTATGAAAATATATTGCTTTGGATTTTACTATAAAAATGAATTTCTGATGTTTTTACTATGAAAATATTTTGGTAGTTTTTTTTACTATGAAAATATATTGCTGGCGTTTTGTCTATAAAAATGTATTGCTGGCATTTTCCTATGAAAATGTATTGCCGGTGTTTTTAATATAAAACTGTATTGCTAGTGGTTTTACTATGAAAATATATTTCTGGTGTTATTAATATAAATAGGTATCGCTGGCGTTTTTACTATGAACTTGTTTTGTAGGCGTTTTTATTACAAAAATGCTATGCTGATTTGTTTTTTTTAATATATTGCTGAAGGTTTTATTTTAAAATGTATTGCTGGTGTACTTACTATGAAAATGTATTGCTGGTGTACTTACTTTGAAAATGTATTGCTGGCGTTTTACTATAATGTATATCTTGTGTTTTTAGAATGAATATATATTGCTTGTGTTTTTAATTTAATTATGTATTGCTTGTGATTTTACTATGAAAATGTATTGCTGGCTTTTTAATAATATAATGTATTGCTGGTGTTTTTACTATGAAAATATATTGCTGGTGTTTTTACTCTACATATGTATTTCTGGTGTTTTTACTATGAAAATGTATTGCTTCGGATTTTAGTATGAAAATGTATTGCTGGTGTTTTTTACTATGAAAATGTATTGCTGGTGTATTTATAAGAAAAATGTATTGTTACTGATTTTACTATAAAATTGTATTGCTGTTATTTTTCCTATAAAAATGTATTGCTATCTTTTTTACTACAAAATGTATTGCTAGCGTTTTTACTATAAAATATATTACCAATTCTTTTACTATGAAAATGGATTGCTGGATTTTTTAATATAAAAATGTACCGCTCTTGTTATAATTATGAAAATATTAGCAGTACAGCCCGGCGTTGCTCGGGTGTAAAGAAAGCTTTAAAACTAATCAATGGTCCTAGAGCTCAGCCCCTTTGGACGTTGGCACGAAAGACTATAAAGCAATAGTTGTTTCCAGTTAAATCGTAACGGTAGACTGAAAGAAAAATGATTGGATGTATGTCAAATTTTGATTTCCTGGTATCGACATAAAATAAGTTTTTTTCGTCGTAAACTGAATTATGAAGGCTAAATAAGTCCTCTGGGTAAATGGTATCATGAGACTAAGAACTACAATTATACTTACTTAGATCCAAACCCGAAACAAAAACTAAAATAAAACTACTGAAAAATACAGACAGGCAGATAAACAGACACACACACAAACAACTTGCCTTTTCTATGTATATATTATCGATTTTCTGCACTATTGTAAGATCTGCAACCTTGAAACTTCTGAATAGCGCTTCTTATGTCTTTGTCTATGAGAGTATCACATTTGATTAAAATCGGAGCACTCCTTCCATAACCCGATTTTTTCGATTATCGATTTTCGATATTTATCTAAGGTATTTCGACACAAAACCTAGCTAAGAACACTCGCAGACGCTTACAGTACAACTGTGTAAATTTTTAAGAAAATCGGTTTAGCCGTTTCGAAGTCTATAGGTAATGGAGACACACACACAGACACACACACACACAGAAAAAGTTCCAGTTATAAATAAGTTTAGATTCGAAATTTCTGGTGTTTTCACAGTGTATTAATGTCGTTTTCATTATAATAGTATATTGCTGGCGTTTTTACCATGAACCTGTATTGTTGGCCTTTTAACTATGAAAATGTATTGCTGGTATTTTTACTATAAAAATATATTGCTGTTTTTTGGGGTTTTTTTTTTCATTTAAAAGTGTATTGCTGGTGTTTTTACTATAAAAATATATTGCTGGTTTTTTTCATTTAAAAAAGTATTGCTGGTTTTTTACTATTAAAATGTATTGCTGGCGTTTTTACTATAAAAATATATTACCGGTGTTTTTATTTTAAAACTATATTGCTCGTGTTTTTACTATGTACATATATTGCTAGAGTGTTTATAAGAAGAATATATTGTTGGCGTATTTAATATAAAATTTTATTGATGGTGTTTTTGCTATGAAAATATATTGCTGGTGTTTTTACGATAGAAATCTATTGCTGGTCATTTTACTTTGAAGATTTATTGCTGGTCATTTTACTATGAACATTTATTGCTGGACTTTTAACTATGAAAATGTATTGCAGTTTTCTTGCTATGAAAATGTATTGCTGGTGTTTTTACTATGTAAATGTATTGCTGGTGTTTTTACTATAAAATATATTGCTGCTGATCTTACTATGAAAATGTATTCCTGGTGATTTCACTATGAAAATTTATTGCTGTTTTTGTTTTACTTTGAAAATCCATTGCTGGCATTTTAACTATAAAAATGTATTGCTGTCTTTTTTACTATGAAAATGTATTGCCAGTGTTTTTAATATAAAAATGTATTGATGGTGTTTTTAATATGAAAATGTATTGCTGGCGTTTTTAGTATAAAATATATTGCTGGCGTTTTGAATATGAAAATATATTGCTGGCTTTTTTACTATGAAAGTATGTACCTGGTGTTTTTCTTATGAAAATGTATTGCTGGCCTTTTTACTATGAAAACCTATTGCTGGTGTAAAAACACCAGCAATAGGTTTTCATAGTAAAATATAATATATAAAAATGTATTGCTGGTGTTTTTACTATAAAAATATATTGCAGGTGTTTTTACTATGAAATATATTGCTCGTATTTTAACTATGAACATATATTTCTGGCGTTTTACTCTAAAAATATATTGCTAGTGTTTTAACTATGAAAATGTTTTGCTAGTTTTTTACTCTGAAAATTATTGCTGATGATTTTGCTATGAAAATGTATTTTTCGTGTTTTTACTATGAAAATTAATTGCTTGCGTTTTTACTATGAATGTGAATTTCTGCGGTTTTTTCTATGAAAATATATTGCTGTTTTTTTTTAATTTGAAAATGTAATGATAGCCTTTTTACTATGAAAATGTGTTGCCAGTATTTTTAATATAACACTGTATTGTGCCGTTTTTACTATAAAATTTTATCGCTGGCATTTTTGTTATGAAAATATATTGCTGGCCTTTTTACTATGAAAATGTATTCCTTGTGTTTTTATTTGAAAATGTATTGCTGATATTCTTACTATGAAAATGTATTCCCAGTGTTTTTAGTATGAAAATGTATTGCTGGTGTTTTTAATATAAAAATGTATTGCTGGTGCTTTTATTTGAAAATGTATTGCTGGTGTTTTTACTCTGAAAATGTATTGTTGATATTTTTACTTTGAAAATGTATTTAAACTTTTATAATGTTTCGATTTTGTTTGTGGGTTCAACATTTGCTCATCGCCTGATTCTTATCAGCTGCTACACGTCTGGATCAGTGTAGACTTTGAAACAGTAGTAATTAAATTGTGGTTTCACGCTCCTTAAAGCTTCTAAACTTACAATCAGAGGCATTGCTACCGAAATGTAGTTTATCGTCTTACACAGGACTAATGAAAATTAGTAAAACTAAGAAAAGTATTTTGTCTGAACACTTTCCATGGAAACAGCAATAGAGTCGCGGCAGTCTTACATCGTTTCGTCCGAGAGAAACATTTTGTAGGGTGGAAAATAACTAATTGCCCACAATACCGCGCTGAGGTTTTTGGACTGGAAAGTTATGATTAGATATTTGCTGTTTAAATATGGTTGCAGTAGTTCCTTTCCGGTCTGATATGGATTTTGTTAAGAAAAAGGATAACAATAGTAGTCAGGTACTTAGTGGAGATGTACAAGGATTCAACATTTTTTCCGGTATCTTCATAACTCTTTATATACGATTTCCACTTCATGTCTGGGGTGATTATACGTCCAAATAAACGCTCAAGGCACTGAGCAACTTCCGGATAACACCTGTTCATCGCGGATGGTAGCCACCCTAGGAAGAGAATAACTCGGAATTGAAAGCTGTGGATAAGATAACGTAAAGTCTCTCTAGTAATTTTCTCATGAAGCCATAACACTTTACACATAATAAATAGTAAAATTCGATGGGGAACTATGATGATCTACGTCCTGAAGGGACACGAGAGTTAAAAATAGTATCATGTATCAATGTCCTGAAACATATTTTACTTTGTCAATTTTCGATTTATTTATAATAAAAGTGAACAAAACCAAGCAAACAACTTGTAAATAAAAAACTTTTTTTCTAAATTTACCTTAGTCTGGCTCAAGGCATCAGATGAGAAATATACTCACTAAACAATAATAATCATTCGTTTGACTATCTTTCTATTATCCTACGGGTAGGTACCCGTTTCTATATGAGATCTATAATTATCTTTCTCCCTTCTTTCTTAGTTCTTGTGTCAATCCTCTTTCTACTGCCCCTTTTTACTCCATCTAATGCTTTCTCTTCTGCCTTTCATTATTTTCTTTCGAAAACAAACCAATTATTTGATTTCCATCGAATGTAATTGCTAATTAGTGATTTCTTAAGTATGTCATAATTTCCCTAACTGAAAGCATATTAACCACTCATCTTTAAAGAAGACACTATCTTTCAAACGAGAATAAAAAAAAGTATTGCAATTAATTGCTAAGAGGAATACTTTAGCTATTTGCATGCGTTATTGCATTTCTATTTAATTCCTGAATGTAATTTTCTTGAGGAAAGCCATATTCTCATGCAATTGTTTGCATCCAAGTCTGAGAATACATAAGTGCAAGTCTGTCATAATATAAAATAAGTAAACTTCTTTCATGTGTTGCCGAAGCTTTATATACGAACTGATTTTTTTAATATCGTGTTTTCCAAAATGGAAATCACAATATTAATCAGACAGACCCCTTGATGAAAATCAAATAATTTTAATGGAATTTATACTAAAAAAGCAATTAGATTTAATCTCACAAGTATGTCATACAATCCGAGAGATTTAATTGTGCCCTTATTTAAAATTGCATCGATGGAGTAGAACCCGAATTTTTTCCAATAAGATGTAAACATTTATTTCTGTTGATAGTCTAAATAGTAGCGTTCTTTTCTAAATGACAAATGACAGAAATGAATTCGTAAACTAGATAAGTTAATCCTTATTTTTTAACAACGAGTGAAAGTGCTGATATTTTAAAAATGCATATTAACAGTAGTCTGTTAAGTTACCATATCTTTATGTATAAAATTTGATCAATTTATTGATGAAAGTTTATATAGGCAGATATGCTAACATTACTGAGTGTGCTTGTATACTAACATGCTCATATATATATATATATATATATATATATATATATATATATAATAAAAAGTGTGAGAAGCCGTGAACGTTTTCTTTAAAATGTATATTTATTGTTTTTGTTATTATACATGCTATGATACATTAAGCTTCCATAATGGTATTTGTGACGCTATACGTGTTTCGAGTCTAAAATTGACTCTCTTCAATTTGTGGCTTTACGTGTCGAGTTCCTTTTGTTTCTGATCGCCAAGTTGTTGTTTTATGAATAAGTAAGTAGAAAAAATAAGAAAATAAATAAAATTAGTAAAATAAAATTAAATAAGACAAAATAAATCAAATGCTGGCACGTTGAATGGTCTGTGTTTTTGTTTTTTTTTTCACATCAGCATGTGTATAAATGGATAAACAGATAAATAAATAAACAGATGAATAAATCAAGTGTTTATCCCAATTTGAAGTGGTTTTGGTCTGACGTGACCTTTTTAGCATGTTAAACTTATCTTCTAGTCGGCTTAGCTTATCTATTATTGGTCATTTGGTTGTTCTTTATTGCTTTGACGGTGTTTTGAATTTAGTGTGTATGTGCGTGTCTCTGTGTGTCTCTCTGTGTGTGTGAGCGTTTTTCTTTTATTTATTTCGTCTTTATGTTTTAGAATTGTTTTTTATGGGTCATATGGTTCTTTTTTATTGTTTGGGGTTATCTTTTGAATTTGGTGTGTGTGTGTGTGTATGTATGTGGGTTTTGCATGAGTGTGTGTATGTATGTGTGTGTCTGTATGTTTTTCTGTATATATATATATATATATATATATATATATATATATATATAAATTAGATAAAAATGAATATAAAATTGACGCCTTATTTTAACAAAATACCTTGCAATAGTAAATAGTAGATTTATTCAATAAAGTTACCATTAGCTTCAACTCCGGACTCCTGACAACTTCGAACTCTCTTGCACGGTTTGCTTGGTTGAGTTATTAAATGCTACCCCAATCCTTACCTTTAATTGATTTTTGGCTTCCCAAGAAGTTTTGTTGATCTCTCATTCAACTGTGCCTCACACATAATACCAAAAGAGGTTGCAGACTGGGAAGTTTGATGGCTTTCGATGAAAGCCTTAGCCGAATTCTCTTGCTTGGGTTGCATGGCACGGAGTCCTGGTGCCAGACATAGGTTCTTCCAGCAGCCAGCCCTCTTGACTCAGAGAAGCACTCCCTCTTCAGGAAACTTAATGTAAGCCTCCATATTAAGTCTAAGAATCTCGCCATCAATTTTGGTAATTTTCTTCTCAAAACAATCAGAGTAAGTTTTCCGAGTTGTTGTGTCTTTGTAATTCCCATTAAATTCATCAAACTCTTCCCGAATCTTCTGAACTGTCCTAAGAGTGACAGCAACCACTTTGAAATGTTAGAGCTTCTTTTGTAAATGCCAAGCAGTACCGCATAACGTTTCTAAATAATTTCTAGCGGAGTAAATTGCGTAATGGTGCGTCATGGTGCTTTTTTCTTCTAAATGACTCTACTATACTGTGCAGTCGACAAAAGCACACACAACCAACGCACATCTTCTTATTTTTTACATTCGACATCACGTTGATGATATTAGATTGTATAGAGATGATGGTCTCATGATTATCCATGATTCCACTAACTCGAAATTAGATAGAATCCGTAAATAAATACATAGAATACTGAAGAAGTTTAAACTTAAAGTAATATTGAATACCAACCTCAAGAAAGTTGAATTTCTAGATGTTACACTTGGCGTAGTTAATAGTGTTTACTCACCATATGTAACACATAACTGCTATCCATATTTATAATATATATTAAATCAAATCACCTACTATTTATTATGAAGCATATACCATATTCAGTTGAACACCGAATAAACAATAATTCCTTGACTGAAGACATTTTCTATCAGCATAGTCATTACTACAATACTGCTACTAAAATAGCAACTATAATTGCAAGGATATTAAATATCATAAACAAATTAATCATAATACAAAACACAATCGAAATAAGAAAATAATTTGGTACACACTACCAAATGATTAGTACCAAGTTAGGCAATAAATTCTTTAATCTAGTTCAAAAACACGTCCCAACTAATAATCCCTTTAGCAAAATTTTAATAAAAATACACTGAAACTTAGTTATAGCTGCACTGATAATCTTGAGATGATAATAAAAAACACAATAATAAAATAATAAAACAACATTATGGTATTAATTATAATAAACTTACTGTAAATGATGATAATAACACAATTTCCTACAATTATCATAACCTAACTTATATCCTTTGCAAAATAAATGCTTTACAGATTCCATTGTATGCCAAGCTACCATATACACTACTGAAAATCCTAATTTTACCAAGCATTATATCAGATGTACTAAGAATAATTTAAGTCTCGATTTTATCAGCTTTAACTTAAATTTCAATAATAAAGAATATAGTCCCTCTACTTCTTTCTCTAAATAATACTGACAATTGAACTATGCAAATAAAACTCCTACAGTTAAATGGAAGATTTAACTAAAGGGATAACATTTAAATCGTTACATAAAATATATTTCCTTGGCTTACAAGAAAAAATCCATATAATAAATTTCCCCAAAGCTGACATATTGACCAACGTGAAGAAATCACTAATTTTTGCTATCATAGAATTTTCCATACTTTTAAATAATTCTGAAATTATCTCAATTTTATCTCAATATTTCAAATATTTGCTCTTTTTATACCATAAAAATTTAACTTATTTAACTATCAATTTTAATTTTTAATTACACTTTTATTGGTACTTCTAACTAATCCCCTTAAGAATTTTTTTATTTATATTTTAATTTTCTTTTCTGTTTTTACATTATTCTTATACTCTATGTTGGTTTTCATTTTATTCTTTATTTTTACTTTATTTTATTTAATCTTTTCCAACTTTTCAATTTTTCTTTTCTAGTTTTAGCCTTTTTTACTTCTCTTTTTTCTCGTCTCTTCATTGTTCGTTTTTCGTTTTTATTATTTTTCTCTCTATTTTCTTTTTTTTTTTTCTATTTAACATTTTTGGCATGCCTGGCTCTTTGTGGTAAAATATTCAAACACTACTGTCTATGAGGTATACACATATTATTCTTTAAAATTTTATAATCTCCCACCCATTCAATTCATCTCATTGTATGACCTCTTTATTCTAATATATATATCTATATATATAGGAGAACCAACTTTCATTTACACGCAGTTTACACGCAATAAAAGAAAACTTACAAAATAAAATGCTATAAACAGAAATCAATCACCTGCACAATAAAAAGAAAACCAAATAATATAACATCGAAAAAAAGTCAACACAACAAAAACAATCAAAAACAATTAAGCACCTGTAGAACCACTCACATACTAAAATAATAAACTACACAAAGCTGTATATAAGCAAGAAAAAACACGGGACACAACAGCAGATGAAAATTAAACCCTCCGAAGTTAAGTGAGCAACTTGTCTAAAATAATCCTATTTAAGGCTCTATATCGCACATGGCACTTAACTGACTGACCTATAGCCAAAATATCATTTTTTCAGTCAATCACTGAAAAAACAACAATCTTGAAAGTAAGCGTTATCACAACTAAACAATATATATATATATATATATATATATATATATATATAGAGAGAGAGAGAGAGAGAGAAAGAAAGATTAGACAGACAGACAGAGAAAGACAGAGAAGTAAGAGCGGATCGAGCCAGGAGAGATGAATGTTCATAATCAAGTCAGTTAACTATGATCGCTTTGGATTTGAATCATCTGGACTAATATAATCAAGAACATCATCAAGAAGGAAACAAAATAGCAGCCTTATAATATCAATATTTCTTTGCACCGCCTTTTCTTCCATTCAACCTTCCTTTTTTCTTTCGTCTATTCCTTTCTTTTTTTTCCGTCCTTCCTTTCTCTCTTCCTTTGTATCTTCTATCCTTCCTTCCTTCATTTTTTCTCTGCCCTTTCCATTCTTCTTTCCTTCTTTCTTACTTTCTTTTTTCTCTTTAACTTTCTTTCTTCCTTTCTACCAGTCTTCATTTTTCCTTTCTTCCTTCATTTTTTTCTTCCTTTTTCTTTCTTTCTTCCTTCCTTGCAACCACTCTTCAATTTTTAATTTCTTCCTTCCTTCTTTATTCCTTCCTTCTTTTCTACTTTATTTCGTCCTTTCCTTTTCTTGAGACTTCCTTTTTACCCTTCTCCCGTCCATCCTACCTACCTGCCTATCTTTTTCCTTTCAGTCCTTCCGTTCTTCCTTCCTTTCTACAGTAGTTCTTTCCTTCTTTCTTTCGCCCCTTCCTTTCTTTTTCCTTCCTTCTTGCCTGCCTGTCTTCATTCCATAAACTCTTTCCTTCCCTCCTCCCTTTCTTTTTCCGTATGCACAATCAATTCTAGGAATGTAGATATGTATATATTCATTAAAATGTTTCTCTTATACGATGAAATATGACAGCGAATTCAAATTCGAAAAGACAACCTGCTGGTAACAACACTTTGTAAAACACTTGTGCAATACCTTGCAAATCCGTTAACTGTTAGAAATCAATTTTAATATCGAATATGTGATCCCCTACTAAGAAATTCTTACTTGTCAAAAGCTGATTACTATTGTCGCGCTTTTACCTATATTGAATATAGATATCATTCATTGCCTACTCGACATATTCTCAAAATTCTCGCCGGAAAAAAAATATGTATTTCCTGTACATAAGCAGGGAAATATTTCACTGTTTCGGAAGATTTCAGTTATTGCTACAGAACAGTACTACATATGTAAAAATAAATGGAAATCAAATCATTTTCCTTACTTCAAAATGCGACAGAATTTGTTAACTACTGTATAACACTTCAGTAAGCGAAAGATAAAGAGTTCGGTTCAAACTATAAAAGTGCAGCCTTTTGTCAGACTTGATGTCTTTTAAAAAAATTAAAAAATGTTTCTATATTATGATGAAAAATTAAAAAGAAATAACCACTATGAAACAGGCTTTTGGGAGAGTATAAGATAAATATGTATTTTTCAATTAGAATAGAATGCAGCAAATATTTACAGGCCCAGAGATCATTACTTAAAACATATTTTAGTCAAAATCTGGAAAACATTTTTTATGCCAGAGTTGTCAAATAATTGTCATATATTTCAATAGGTAACGAATGAATAAACGATTTTATTTCTCACGTGATGGCAATTATGACATCCTTTCTATTAAAACAAAGGCCGTTGTGTATTTATTTGTGTATATATATATATATATATATATATATATATATATATATATATATATAAACAAATAAATATTTATATATATATATATATATATATATATATATATACAAATAAATACACAACGGCCTTTGTTCATTGTCTTTACTACCGGTTATTAAACTTTACTACCAGTTATGCAAGCTCTTGCCGCGCATGTTTGCTCTTTAACAGAGGCTTATTATTTCATTACTTTGCAATAATTATTTCATCGAGTAATGAATAATATATATATATATATATATATATATATATATATATATGTATGTATATATGTATGTATATATATATATATATATATATATATATATATAATCTATTATAATAAAGAACGTTCTATATTTCACCGGTATTCACTATTACGATAATCATTCACGAAAGTATATTATTATTTACACTCTTTACATTGTTCGGACTGTTGTCGTCATCTTTACTGTTATACATATTTACTTTCCTTTCGCCCGTTGTACGATCCGGCCTTCTTCAAGTTGTATACGTTGGAATTTTAAGCTACCCTACACCTATGAATGTATATTACTCTACTCTCCCGTGTCGTGCCTTTTGTTTATATGACACTTACATTTACCTCCTTTTAGTAACACGTCTCTCCGAGAAAAAACAAAAAATCCACAAACTTGTCTTGGCCGATAGTAAATTGAAGTTGCGTGAGATAGCAGAGGCGTTGAACATGTCAGAAAGCAGTGTATTCATCATTTTGCATGAACATTTGTCTATGAGAAAGCTGTGTTCAAATTGGGCGCCGCGTTTGCTCACGGCCAATCAAAACAACAACGCGTCGAGGATTTAGAGCGTTCTTTGCAACTATTTCAACGCAACAAGGAGTTTTTGCGTATCTCTGTGACAATGGATGAAACATGGATCCATCACTTCACTTCGGAGTCAAATCGGCAGTAAGCTGAAAGGCGTCCAAAGCGCCCACATCAGCATGCAAGGTTTTAGTCTCCGTATTTTGGGATGCGCAAAGTATTTTGTTCATCGATTATCTTGAAAAAAGAAGAGACATCAATGGCGATACTATATAGCAATGTTAGTACGTTTGAAGGAATACATCGTCAAAAAATAGCACAAATTAAAAAGAAAAAGTGATCTTTCACCAAGACAACGCACTGTGTCACAAGTCAATTGCAACGATAGCAAAACTCCATAAACTACACTTTGAATTGCTTCCGCATCCATCCTGTTCTCCAGATATGGCCCTAAGGCAAAAAAAAATCGTTCGACAAAAAGGCATCGAATTGTTAGAGAATCGTTGAAAACAGTGTATCACTGTAGAAGAAGACTATGTTGATGAATAAAGTCGAATTTTGCCTAAAAGTTGTTGTTTTATTAGTTTATAAGTGATGTGTTAAACTATGTTATGTTTATAAATAATCATAAATAGAGATAATGGTTTTATATTATTTGTGTATATTTGCCCAGTTTTTTTTTTCAAATATATAAGAATACTCCTATATAGGCACATTTCTGTAAAAGCAATTACACTCGCAAGAAAGTATTTCCTGTAGTTTACCTGGAACAACATATACCTACCGAATGCCGGGGGAGAGTTACAACGGTGTTATAATAACATTAAAGATGAGGAAAATAATCCGCATGTAAATAATGTCAATCACGATATTTCCTCATTCCTAAAAATTCAAACAGAATCTGATAAAGATGTATGTTTATGATAAAGAAAAGACAATTGCAAATTCTATGAAACATGAGCAAAAAAGGCATAGAAAATTTAACATTCACAAGGCATATTGATAGCAAGAGTGTCAACAACGCGTAAAATAATTAACGAGTTAGAGAAAATGGATAGCAGAATAATGGAGTTGTAGTATACAGCAAAAAGAAAAAATAGTTGTAAAACTACCAGGGATAGGAAATACTGAAGAACCATAGTCCCCATGATTCTTAAGGTACAGTTAGTCAGTTAACTGCCATATGTGATATATATTGTTACGTGATAAAATTATTTAGCAAGTCACAGGGAAACAACATTCATAGACGCGAACTAAGCAACTGATTCTTACAATCATTCTGTTTCGTGTCAACGAAAATGACTAGCTTTCGAAAAAGGCGTGGTATTAATTATAATGGGTTTTATCGAAAGTAAGGTATAGATTATTGGTTTATAACTATTGCAAATTATTTTTTGACGGTGGATATAAATAGATCAACTTCTTCAGTCAAACTACTATTCCTGTTCATAATGTCCATCATCTTATTTGTTGATGGTGGATATAAATGTAACCCTATTTTCAGATAGCTGGTATTAATTTTAAGTGTTTTTTAAGATGAGAAGAGATTTCTCTAAAATTGGAGACACAATTATTTTGCCGAGAAAAGTAGCCGAAATGATAAAAAGTGGAGAATACAGATTCAAAGAACGAATGAGTGCAGAATTACTTTTGTCGGGAGAAGTAAGCAAATTTACCAAAGTGAGTAATTATCGTGCTACTGAAATACCAGCCAACTGATATTTTAGCTTTGACTCGCTTGTAATTTTGTATTGATTCGATATATATATATAAATATATGTAAATCTAAACTGTGGCGTGGCAGTCTTAAATCTGATTTTTCATTATATACAGCTCTTTCGCGTATCCACAAATACAACGTAAAAGGGATCGACTGAAGCTCAGAAGGTTGGCTAGACTCTTTCACTAGCTGTTTATCACTTTTTCAGTCGCTGCTAAACGCATTTATACAGAAAAAAATTCTATGAGGGTAAAGTTCATAGAAAACCTTTTCAAACCAAAACCTGTGAAATTTTACTCGCAAGGTATCGAAGAACTGCTTGATAAGTGACAAGTCTTAGCAAATAATGTTAAATGCATAATCAAATAAAGTGTAATTAAAATTCAGTATTTTTCGACTTCCCACAGACTCCTTTTTTCGTGCAAAAAGACTCCCGATAGGATGCCCAGTCACTTCAAGCGTAACCTCTGCAAATCATATTATTTATCATGCTCATACCAATAATCCAGAATTCCTTAGCTTACGCCTCATTCAGTAATTATTTACCTTCAATGGCTCTTGGTACTTAGATTAAAAAAAATAAAAATCAATATTTCATTGTCTTTAATTTTCAAGTCTTCAGTGCTTATCATTTAAAACCAGCAGTTAGAATACAACACTGTATCGTAACTGCCGGTTTATTTCTGTGCTTTTATTGTGTGTGTGTGTGTGTGTGTGTGTGTGTGTGTGTGTGTGTGTGTGTGTGTGTGTGTATTTTATGTTTGGAGAATGCAGATATGTGTCAAATACCTATTTGCTACACAAACAACAAATAAATAACAACAAAATAAAAAACAGGCATATAAAGAATATAAATAAGATAATAAAAAGAATAAAAATAAAGAAACTACAAACTAAAAAACTAAAAATATAATTACAAATACAAAATATACAAATAATATAAATACGAAAAAATAAAAAGAAAAGAAAGAAAATTAACCAATCATAAATTAGAAGAATAACTAACCAATCATAAATCTTTCTCATATTCTATATATATATATATATAAAATTCGAGACCTAACGACAAACAGCCCTGGCGAGTGGAAACACCATAACGATGTCCTCACGAAAATTCGATGTCGGCATAAATCTGCTTTATTAAAGAGACAAACTCTTTGTGCCGATCAACGGTCTGTTTACACCCCTATACCAAGCACATTACAACAAAACTGTTTGCCAAAATACATTTTATCTTTAGTAACCACTGTAAAACAAAAACTTTAGCACTAAATACTATCACAATTAGACACTATATATATGTATACATATCATTTCAATCTTCAATTCTTACCTATGCATGTCTACATACATATTCGTTTCAACACATCGTCACATATGAAGTAATTTATAAAATGTTGAGGAAAACTGCTTAACATACATGCATGCATACATACATAGATGCGGAATTTATATATATGTTATTTAAAAAGCCCAAATAATGTATGTTCAGTGAATGTTTAATGGGCTGCCTCGTACTCGTCAGCAAGTAATAATTCTAAAAAGTCAGCAATTTTGCTGCGCTCGACTTTCCTATATAATACAAACGTTCGGCACAGAAGATGACAGAAGATGACAAAACAACGTATATTTTTTAGTTTTATTTTTTCATCGCTGCGGCTTTTCTTATTCCATATGGCTTCAATTTGAGATATGCTGTTAGGATATGCATCACCCGTAAATAAATGCCCGTAATTATTTTGCCGACAACTTATTTGCGTCAATATAATAATGCATATAAATTACAAAAACATATATATATATATATATATATATATATATATATATATATATATATATATAAATATTACTGTAATATATATAATATATTGCATTACTGTAATATATATTATATACTGTATATACATTACTGTAATATATAAATATATATATATATATATATATATATATATATATTATTGTAATATATATGCATTATATCTATATTAGTAAATACGTTTATATATATATATATATATATGTGTGTGTGTGTGTGTGTGTGTGTGTGTGTGTGTGTGTGTGTGTGTATCAATTATATAAAAAATGAATATACATTTGAAAATAAATGTGTGTACACAAAAAAGATATATTGAATATATGGACAAAAAGAAGATAAAAATAAGAGTAACAAAATTTTTACGTTTATTCATATTTATGTAAACATTCTCCTTTTATGTACCGTGTACCTTATGGATATCGTGTACCTTGTGGATATCGGCTCGGGAGGAGAAATCAGAGAGCCGAGTTTGAATTTGCTGCATTCACTTACGCGTAAATACACAAGGAAAATATATGAATTCGTCTCTTTTTCCTCTAGATATGAGTTAAATAGCAGGATAATTTGGTTTCTATTGCATTGATTGGAAAATAATCGCACCTACCGAGGAAAAATCTTTTGTCCAAACAGTCATGTCTCTTTCGCGACATGATCACCCAGTCATGTCTCTTTCGCGACGTGATCCCAATAATATTATGAGCACTAGGAATAATTTAAAGAGAATACTGATAAATTACAGAAAAGAACTTTGGAAAAACTACCTGCTTTTTGTTGATTCCAGTAGCCCTGAAAAATGTCAGCATTAAAAACTAAATTTTGTATTAAGAGACTACTTTTATGTGCAAGACGTCCTTGCAAGACGTAAGCGATCATAGCCATTCACTTCTCCTTGTCTCTTGTTGCTTTTAATATATTTTGTCTTGTTATTTCCACTAAACTCTGTTCTGCTATATATTTATTTAAGCTCATCAAGTATGTTACACGCTGTTTAGCCCTTTATTGCTTTTCCTCAATCCACTCGGTGATTATCAGATTCGTCGGTGATTCATTGCTTTTTCAGAAGCTCCAACTGCCTCTTCCTTTGTGTTTTCATTCTTTCTAAAACCTCTTCGTTCCTCGCTTGTTTGCTCCAACATATCCTCAACATCTTTCTGTAAAACCACATTTCTGTAACTTCATGTCTTTCCTTAATCTTTCAGGAAATTGTCAAGCATTCGAACAAAATAAATGACATGATTCAACAATTCTTTCGGGCTTTTGCCTATTTTTCTGTTTTTTCCAGTTTCTTGATACTGACTTTTTCTCTGACATCTGAACGCTTCTTTTTGATGTTCCTAAAATTCACCTCCCCTCTTCAGTTGATATTTTTCGTTCTCTTGTCTTTTTCTTCAAATTATATTTATAAAATGATGCACTTATCTAACGGATATCTCATATAATGACATTCACTCCGAAACATAATTCGCTCCGAAACATGATTCACTCCAAAACATGATAACGGACAATGATTATTCTACATTCAACTAAAGAGCTTCTGTGATCTTCAGTAATATAACCAAACTAATTATTCACCCACTAGCGAGTTTCTTTATCTTCAAACCAATAGACATTCTCAGATTTTTTTTTCACAAACCCACATTTCTTTCAACAATATTTTGTTTAATTTAAATATATTACTTTTTTTTCACGGCTCACATCCATCGTCAGTACACACAATGTTATGATTATTTTTTACCGTCTGCAGCGTTGTATTTTATTTTTTTTTATACCAACCCGATTTCTTCCCCAGCTATGTAACAACTGTCTTGAGTCATAAATTGATTTCGATTTGTTGATTACCAATCTTTTTCTTCAAAAACTAAATGACAATTATATTCAACTTGAATATGCGTTTACCATTATTTGCTGTGACTTGTCACTTCGATATTTTCAGAATAATATTCCGCGGGTTTTTGTTTGAAAACAATTTGACGTACTTTTGACTCTGGTTTCTATTACAGAAACTGTCTTTCCACCGAAGCGATTAAAAAAGGGTTTGCGGAAGATCAAATGGGTAAGAAGCAGAACAGATCGATCGAGTTTTTTTTTCCTATTATTTTTGCTGTTGTTGTTTTTCAGAACAACAGTTTTCCTACTGATGAGCGGAAGGCATTTTTCGATCAAAAATTCTTAGACACATTGCAACTGCAGGAATCTGAAATTTGCATTTGATATTTCATCTTGTTTTAAGATCTCTACCTAAATAATATCTCAAATATCTTCTCTATACATACAGCATTATGTTTTTCCAGGGTGCTCAATTCTAGCGGCGGGGGTCAGTTGTAGAGATCTATCCATTTCCACTCTTTTTCGTTGTAAATTTTGCATGTAATCCACTTGTTATGATATATTAAAGCAATGTATTGTTAGGATGATATTTTGGTTAATACTAGTGTATCCTCAAAACAGAATTAATTTGATTATATTATGTTTTTTTATAAGTACACCAACAGTTTATTGCACCCATATTGACAAAAAGTATATGTCTCCCAAGTACGTCATTCCTTCATTAAAAAAACATTATTTACTGTTGTGGATTCCGGGTGAGGAACCACACAAAATAATGAACAACAGAACAGATATTTGAGATAGAAAAATATGTTATATTAAACGTAAAGATACAAACTGGAACGCAGGTTAGTAATCCAGGAATACGATTAGTAGGGATATATATATACAAGTCTTTGAAGTGAAGCCGTGCTGGAATTAGAATGTCTACGACTGAACCGACGGGTGCTGGGTAATACTATTCTGGCTGAGTGGAGCTCAGAGCTACTATGACTACTGACGCGGTATTCTCTGTGAAACTTCGGTATCTTACGGTATCTTACGAATAATATACTGTTTTCATACGGTTCTTTCACGATATCTTACTGTACTCTGCGTAACTCACTATGGCAGGAGTATATGTATACTCAAGTCGAGTTCATTATCATAAAAAACGGAAGATCTCACAACATTTTCCCAATGTCATGATTTCCATAATTTATTATTAACGTAGGGGCGCTATATGTACTGCTGTCATAACAGAAGCGTTGGGTTTATAGCAAGATAGTTTGTCAAAGCTTATATCTCTTCAGTCCGATTTTAAAATCATTTTTCCCTCTCCTTGATGACATAAACGACAGAAACTATTATTATTTTTATTATCAACAGGGGTTACAAAACATTTTGAAACAAACGACTGTAATTTCGACAAGGATCTAAGGGCAACATTTTGAAAAAGTATTAAGACTATACCCTTAAAACGTATGAGGATGGTTAAGTATGCAAATTACTGATTTGAAAGAACAGAATGATAGGAAAGTTCCATAAGATACTAAGCTATTTCGTTGATTCTTTTTAGTAACAAATGAACAAACGAAAAATTCCAAGATGAACAAAATCACTATTAGGCGCTGTTTCAGTTGCATGCTTTCAAATGCTTGAGGTGTTTCATTCGTTTCGACGCGTTCATTACTAGGACAGCCATTTTTCCATTACAGGAGAACCAACGCTTGTCCAAAAATTTACACATTTTGTTGATTAATATATTTTTATACTTGAATTATTTACCGAATATAACTTGAAAATAGACATTCTGTTGAAGTATTATTTAATATTTTTCTTTCTCTTTTCTTAAATTGCGACCTTTAATTAATTGCTGAAAAATATTGGAAGACTTACATCGTTATATATATATACATATAACTATTTACGCTCTCACACCCTGATTAAACACTTTGGAAGAACGGTAGACTTTGAAAAAAGTAGCTACTCTGGCATATACGCATTGCTCATTAGTAATGGATTAGAGCACTCTGGCTATTGGTCGGGTATAATGACAATATACACGCTAAAAGTCTGCCTTCTACCGAACGCCCATAGCCCAGAGGTAGAATCGCCGACTGACGCCAATTCGGCCGGGTTGGTTTCAATCCTGGGTTAAAAGCAATCGGAGTCTAACCGTACTGATGAGCTGTGATACAGCGAAACAAATCTGTCTGCAGATGACTATATATATATATATAGTTTTCAGTGTGTTATAATAAAAATTAATAAAGACGCAGTTGGAATTACAATAAAATTGATGTGTTTTATTAAGCTCTGGAAAATTTGTTTTTTCATTTTTTTACATATATGAAATTTTGTTATTTTTACTAATATATATATATATATATATATATTTAATGAGGTCTGATAGAAAATATAAATACAATATATATATAACTTGAAAATAGACATAATATATATATATATATATATATATATATATATGTATGTATGTATATATGACGCCTGATAAAAATATGAATACAATATATATATATATATGAATATTAGAATTAACCGATTATCTTATTGCCCAGAAATTTTTAGAAATAATTAAAAAACTATACAATATGGCCTCCAAAATATAGATATAAAGAGAAATTGTATTTAACACCCACTAAGAGTTCGGAACTGTTAAACACCAAAACTAGAAATAGAAAAAGGAAATTTATATGGTTTAACACAGCGTTCTGCAAACTATCAACTATTAACACCAGGAAAATCTTCCTTAAATTAATAAGTAAACATTTCATGGAGATAACCCTCTACGTACGATATTCATTAGGAAAACTATCAAAATTAATTAGTCGTGTCCCAGTATCATTATTAGCACCCATAATAACCAAATCTTAAAGAAATGTAGGGAATCCATTACAGAAAATAGAATGAGATCTAGAAATAACTGTCCGGTTGAAGGTAAGTGTAGTTCTGAAAATGTGTTTTATCAAGCCCCCATCTACCCTAAAGAAAATCAGGAGAAACGGAATGTTTATATCGGAATTTTCGCGGGAACTTGGAAGCAACGTCTTTATATCTACAGGCACTCCTTCATCAACCCTAGTTTAAAATAGCAAACTGCTCTTTCTAAAAAATACTGGGAATTAATGAAAGTAACTTAGATCCCCAGATAAAATGGGAATTTATAGGTAAGGCTAGGACTTCTAATAGCTTAAGAGATAGGTGTAATCTATGTTTGACAGAAAAAATTTAAATTTTTAAATTTCAAGACCAAATTATACTCCTTAACAAAAGAAGGGAGAACATAATTATGTGTCGCCATAGAAACAACTATAAATTACAATCATTATCCAATTTCCCCAATTAGTCCCGATAAAAAAATTTCAAAAATTCTTTAAAAGTTGACCTAGCAGTTACCTCCACACCACCTACCACTGCTAACCCTCGGGTTAGGCCACATACCTCTCCCTACCAAGGAAGAATTACTGCCAACTCTGGGTTTAGAATTTTTCCTCATTCTCGGTTTATAAGGGGTCGAAGAATGCATGCCTAAAAGTCACAAGTTGAAACTGGTTATTTCCCCACTAAGTTTTATCTGAATGCACAGATAAAGATATATATATATATATATATATATATATATATATATAGTAACTTGATCAAAAGAGTTCTGAACTCAGTATCTAGTTGAAGCAGTGGTGAACAAAAAAAAAAGTTGGGTTAAATGAAGATAACTAAGACATTCGGAAGGGGCATGACTCATGGAACGAGAACAATCTACCCCAATTAACGAAATCAGTGTTCAGTTTAAAATTTCAATCACCCAAAAAAGGTCGGAGAGTACAACGGCCGGAACATCGTGAATGTGACAACCAAGTTAAAGACAACCATCCGAACAATGTATATAATAATAATAATAATATATTATTATTATTATTATTATTATTATTATTATTATTTAACACATTTGAAAATATATGATTTAATTATTAATAATATTTAACACTCTATTTTATTGATACTTAATATTTTATTTCCTTGATAACATTAATAACAGCAAAAAGAGAACAAATAGTAAATGTATTGAGACACAATTACCTGGTGGAACATGGAATTAGATAAAATTAATTAACAGTGCCAGCGTCTTTTGTTATAGCTATTTTTGGATCGCCCAGTTTTCAGATTCTTGGTTATTCAGACCGATTACACTATTCAAGGTAATATACCAGGGTTTTCGAAAGTCATAAGCTCATATACTGGCACAGCTTAGATGGGGTATAAAGCAGAAAGTATGGTTCACCCAGTAAGAACCGAAATCAATATATAGTCATAATTGATCTAGCGAGACAATCTTGCTAGCCATTACACCACGATGAAGTGCTCTTATCTCATTGATATTACCGTTCAGTAAAAAGAAAAGAAAAAAAAACGTTTGAGAAATTTCTAAATGTGGAAATTTAAGAATGAGGTATTTAAACACAATCACTATTCTAAAAATAAAAAAGAGTACGGGAAATCATTTAAAAGTCTACCGATACAAAAATATGAAACCCCTCACTATTTGAGATCCAAAAGTTTGTATTCATGCACCAGTACCATATTCAGAAAACATATAACTGTCTAATATGCTCATGAACGTTCTAAGTAATGACTTTCCTTTATCTCATATCTCGGGTAAAAGAACTGTTAAGAAATTTAATCGAACAGAACAGAAAATTTGTTAAAGAGGAAATATTATTATTATTATGTCATTTTCTTCATAATCCTATTTCTGTTATGGTCACACTACCTACCAAGTCTGCGGAGAGATCTAAGGCAGGTCTTGGTGTGTTGTTATGGCCACATTTTATGTTTTTCCTATCTCTTATACCATCATTAGCGCTACATGAACAAAGTTTTCCTTGGTGTGTGGGCTATACTTTATATACAATTTTTGTGTATCTCTTAAGCTTGTGTTTCCAAAGAAGCTTTCAATGAGTTGTTTTGTACCCTTTTTGATCATTCTAATTGCACCTACTATCATTGGTACTATTCTTGTTTTCAATTTCTACATTTCTTTCTATTTCAATTTCCAGGTTTTTATATTTTGATAGTTTTCAAATTCCTTGGTTGCAGTGTAACAATTCGCTCGACAAGCCATAAGCAAGCTAGTTTTTTTTCTTTTCGGTTTTTGACAATAATGTCTGTAATTTCTAAGAAAGAATATCGTAGAAATCGTATTGTTTTTTTGTTTGTTTTTTTACCGTATTGTTCTTTTTGCTGTCGTATTATTTTTTTAAGAAAAAATATCGTAGTCAAAAAATTATTTCGAAATATCAACAACTAAGGAATATCAATAATAAGAAAACGAGTTGATTAATCTATCAGGATCATTAAAGAAGAAACAGATAAATTAAATAATAATAATATTAAGAAAAATTCATGTTTACGTTAAAAATATAAGTAAAATAACAAAATTTTATATAGGTACAAAAATGCAAAAACGTTATATTTTCAAGAGTTTAAAAAACACGTCATTCTCGTTGTAATTCCAACCGCATCTTTATTATTATTACTATGTTGTCATTTTTCATCATATTTCGATTTCTTCTATGGTGGCACTACCAACCAAGTCTGCAGAAAAACTTAAGGCAGGTCGTGGTGTGTTGTTATGGCTCCATTTCATGTTTTTCTATCTCCGCTAATATCCCTAGCGCCACATACACAAAGTTCTCCCCAGCGTTCGGGCTGCACCCAACAAGAAAATTTCTTGCACATCTCTCAAGCCGGGGTCTCCAGGGATTCTCTTAATGTGATGTTTTGTTCCATTTTTCATCATTCCAAGTGCACCTACCATCACTGGCACGATTCTTGTTTTCAATTTCCACATTTTTTCTATTTTGATTTCCAGGTCTTTATATTTTGACAGTTTTTCGAATTCCTTGGTTGCCATGTCAAAATCATCCGGACAAGCTATTTCAATCAATAGGCAAGCTTTTTCTTTCTGGTTTTTAACAATAATGTCCGGCCTGTGCTTCAATCTACCTGCCTGTGCAGATGGTGCAACCCCACAGAACGGTGACATCTTTTATTTCTGTAACCGGTGCTGGGTGATGTCCACACCAGTGTTCGCTTACACACTTTCCACAGTGTTTGCACATTGTCCAATGCAAATACTGCCCTACTCCATCATGAAGATTTTTATACCCACTTAGGGCAAGTACAGAACATCCTGAGATTAGATGGTCTATTGTTTCTTGGCATCTATCACAGAACCTGCACCTTGGATCCACACCACTATCTATAATATTTGCCTGAAAGTTCCTAGTGAAAAAAATTTGGTCTTGCACTGCAAGAATAAAGCCTTCAATCTCAGATTTAATCCAGATGCACGTAACCATCAATGAGTATTAACTTTAGCAACATTGGATTTATTGCACGTTCTGGATATTGGCCATGCAGAGCATTGTCTTGCTAGCGTTGTTTCATCTGTTCAAGAGCTTTATCCTTGGTTTCCATTTTCATATTTTTTGCCGCAATACTTGGTTCTTGGCTTCTGTTTTGATTTTCTACAAAATCTACTAAATGTAAATCCTGTTTGTATTTACTGCCTTCTTTTATTATTGAATATTTTTTCTTTCTGTTTTCATGTTTGACTAATTGTATCATTCAGTTCTTTGTTGTTTCTATGCATGTTAGTAAACCAATAGTTGTTGTCTTGTATGACAATTCTAGTTGAATATCACCTCTTCCACATTCTTTACGGGGTATGTATAGATGGTCTATATCAGCCTTTGTATGATGCATCTGATGCTTAGAAAGAAGTTTTCTTGTTTTAGAATCCATTCACCTGATGTCGTTCTGAGTAGAGTTTAAGATGTTTGAACTATATTGGACAACTGGGATGGCAAGGCTATTAATGACCATAATACTTTTCTGAGAATTCAATTCAGTTTTTAATATCACTGGTAGCGTCCTATAGTACTCTTTAGGCAATATTTCTTTTATTTTAATGGTGAATTTTTTCACTATTATTATTATTATTATTATTATTATTATTATTATTATTATTATTATTATTGTTACACACTGAAAACTATAACAAACTATTATTATTACAGGTCCTGGGCATGAGGTAAACTGCATCCGAGAGCAAGGCCTCTGATTGGGAGGTTGTGAGGAGCATGGAACTACCTCTTATTTTCTGTTGTTTTCAGGTCCACCATGAATCGGAGTGGTAGCACCTGTTAGTGTACTAGCTATGGACAAATAGTAAACCCCCAAACTGGGGCCATAACACTATGAATGTATAACAAATACACTTTTTATAGAAACATATACAGAAAAATAGACTTTTATAGAAAAATATACATATTTGAAGGAAAAATATTACAAACAATACATTTTTTTGAAAAGAAAATTACCATATCAAATTTTTGAAGGAGAAAAGTATTCTCAGTAAAAAAATATTTTAATTCAAAACTAGAATCCATTTGCAGTTTTTTAAAATAAAAAAAAATAAAAACAAAAAAGTTTCATTAAAATCTAACTAAATCAACCTTCTCACTATAACTGAACATTAAAAAAATACATTACAACCCCACGTTTTTGGCATTAAATAACCCACAGAGGTTGATATGCTGTTAAACAAAGCTCAAACTATTATTATTACACTTTGAAAACTATTGAAATTTTAGATTTTCGTACACCAGAAACTTTCATAGAAGGGGAAACACTGTTTGTTGTATCAATTCTATCAGAAATCAAAGAGAAATATCACGATTTCTTCAGAATGTGTCAATTGTAATTATTCCCATTTAACATACACGGCCCAATGTATCAACCATGATTTGATTTATGTAGATTGCACAATGGAAAAATAAATAAAAGATACAATGGCTACAGGTATGATGTCAGAAACAACAATGTGACATCATCGGAGCTACGGTTCCTTTTATTACAAACAATTGTACAACTTAACATTCTGGAAAAATCTTCAGAATCTACAGAGCTTGCGGCCCTTAAAGCACATGAAGTTAGTTACGTATGCAATATGTTAACTTCCCGCTCTGGTAGAATAAAGAAAACGACATGAGAGATCAATAAGATTTATACGAAGCTTTTGGATTAATTACTCTTAGTAAAAATGGTTACTGAGTCATTAGGTTTATAAGTCCCAGAAATTCACTTGCTGTTGTCCTCAAGGACACATAGCCCACCAGGTATAGACGTTGGTTAGTTTCAGTGACTTGACCCAAAGATGTGTGACTTCAATGCCAGGCTACAGCATTTATAAAATTAATGAGAGATAACTCTCATGGCTACCAGAAGTTGTTTTGCACATGGAATAAGAATGATTTATAAGCGTTGTAAACATTGCAGTAAAGATGAGGACAATAGTTCGAATCGTGTCAATCATTCTATTTTCTGAATATTTCATAAAGGGTGTTGAACAATAAAGTAGCAAAGAGATTGCCCATGTATTAATTCCTTTGATGATATTTCCATCATTTCGTTTGTGTCAAGAAGTTTAACTGAACGCCGGAAATATCACCTTAATATTTTGGAAGTGTGGAAGATTTCTCAGTTCAGACATAATGATTTCTTACTTGCAACATCATGACTTTCCCATTCAGACATCATGATTCCTTAGTTCAGACATCATGATTTCTCAGTTCAGACACTATTATTTCTTAATTCAGACATCATGATTTCTTAGACAAACATCATCATTTCTCAGTTAAGCATCATCATTTCTCAGTTCAGATATTATTATTTCTTAGTTCAAACATCATGATTTCTCTGTTAGGCATCGTAATTTCTCAGTTCCTGATATAATTATTTCTCAGTTCGTACATTAATATTTCTTAGTGCAAACATCAAGATTTCTAAGTTCTGACATCATGATTTCTCAGTTCGAACATCATGTCATTGAAGAACGAAAATCCGATCTTCTTGCTATAAATAAGAAAAATAGCAAGTGTCAAATCCTTGGCTCTGTTCTTCCATAAGACACAAGAGTGAAATCTAAAGTTACTGAAATGACTGAAAAATAGCAGGACATGACCAGTCCGCTGAAGAAGATATGAAACATCAATTTAAATCTAATTCCTATATTATTTGGTGTGCTTCGATAGTTACAGAAAACTTAATGGCCGCTTAGCGAGAATTGTAAGTGGAACCAAGGTTGTGGATCTCCAGAAAACTGCCATTATTACTTTGCAAATATTCTGCAAAATGCTCTTGAATTGTGGGGATTCTTGCTAAAAACATACCTCAGGAATAAAATTTCCATTGCTTACGTTAATATGTGACACCGACGTAATTACAATCAAAGACTTCTAAAAGCGTATGTGCTATCTCATTGAAACGAATTCATCCCAGTAAAATAATTTGTCAACTGCTAAAATATAACCGGGAAATAGAAATTGCAAGAATATGGAATTTATAAAAGAAGGTTATTCAATAATAATAATAATAATAATAATAATAATAATAATAGGAGCACAAAAATGAATTAATCGATACACTAGGAAAATGACAGAGACCCAATCACCATCGAAGATACAAAATATTGTGCTGATTAATCCAGCTAATATACTCAGAAACACTATTTTAAAGTAATATGCTCTATTGAGTTTTTCTTTAACTCACAGGTCTTGTAAAAACTTGGTAAAGAATTGTATCAAAAAGAAAATCCGGAAAACTTAAAAATAATAATACACCATGACTTCTGATCTTAGCAACTAACAGCTGGTGTTACATGCACATGTTTAGGCAAATTAAAAATGGATACAGTAAGTATCTCATCGGCTACCAATGGTTTATCTGTCATTTGGCTTGGGAGTCACATCTAGATTGCTAGTATCATCCTCAATCGGAGCATGTCCGAGTGAAGTGCATTTTACTGAATATGAGGATATTTATAACTGGATTGTATTTGCAATGTAATCTGCTGCTTGTATCCAAATCTGTCACCATATTGTCCACGTTTGGCTGTGAATCGTGTGATGGCACACTCTTATGAGTGTTTTTCATTGTTGACGTACTATCCTCGAACCCAGAAGAAATAAGGATAGCATACCATTACTAATATCAGGAAGCTTTTCCGCACAAAAAATCACCTCTTTATAGAATAACTGGGATATTCGATTAATATATGGCAAACGATATACGTGAATATCTATGTCTCGTTTAGAATGACCATAAAAGATAGAGACATGATCAAATTCTCAAAACCATTCGGAGGAAATCTGTGAGAAGTGCGATTTTTAACGAAAAGGTAATGTTATTATAAACGTAAGGTAATCAATAAGTTAGAAGCATGCAAGATTTTTCGCGACTTTTCAAAGCAAAAAATAATAGACACGAGTACAACCAACCGGGCATATTGTTGGAAGTCAAAATAAAAAATTGATTATCATTGATTCATCAAGTTCTTTTCATGTAAAGAGAGAAAAAGATGAAAAGAAAATAACCAACATCCACAGAAGTTTAAAACGGCGAGATGTTGAGGGTCACAATCATAAAAAATCATTGTTGCATTTCGTACAGTGACTGTCAGAATAGAAACATTGATAAAAGGAAATTGCTATTGATTGCTCAGTAGAACGCAGTTTGAAAACAAAATCGTCTGAGGAACAGCAAGAACAATCCGGGAAGAGAGTAAAATTACTTGATACCTAAATTTGCTGTTTCTGGCCCACAATCCATGCATTAATTACCGAATATTAAGATTTTATTTGAGAAACTACTGAAAATAAATAAACAATCTTCTTCTTCTTCTATGTGTCTTGTTCTTTTGAGATGTAGGTGATCATGGTTTTTCACTTCTTACGTCTCCTCTTTCTCTTTGAGGAACTTGTCCAAAATTCACTCCCTTAGTGGCTCTAAAAACGCTTACTCCTGTTGACATACTCAAACCCCGCCCTGCTATCAATTTACTCAAGCCTATCAAGTATGTTACGCGTTGTTTTCCCCTGTCTTTCTTTCCGTCTCTCTGACCTATGAGTATCAGATTTTCCAAGCCCTCCTTTCTCATGACATGTCCCACAAACCTCAGTTGTCTTTTTCTGATGCTAAGTATTTGTTTCCTTTTTGTTTTCATTCTCCGTAAACCCACATCGTTGTTCACATGTTCGGCCCTTGTTATTCTCAGCATTCTTCTGTAGAAACCACATTTCGGTTGCTTCAAGTATCTTCTTCATGCTCGAGGAGATTGTCCAGCATTCGTTGCTATATTGAAGAACAGACATCACATAACAATCTAGGATTCTCTTCTTTGTTTCCAGCGAAATTTTCTTGTCTCTCAATATTCTACACCCCTTAGACCAAATTTAAAATAAGATTTCATAAACATAAGATATAGTCAGTTTCCTTCTATGTGTCAAGAGCCTTCAAGACATGACTGAACATAGCACTCCACGTGTTCGTATCCGTTATAGCATTTAGTAAATTGTGTCTGTTTATTATCCCTCCAAATGTCTGTTTAATCATCCATTCACAAAAAACATTCTGATGGGTTAAACTCTCTTTTTCTTTCTTTCTTTCTTTCTTTCTTTCTTTCTTTCTTTCTTTCTCACCTTTTATATTTCCTGTAAGAGATATCTTCGAGCAACCTTATCATAGTCTGTAATCATTTCACTACAAGCAAGGTAATAAATTCACTAACATGCATGGGGTTACTGAGCATAAAAAAAACATACAGTATTAAGGTGAGAGAATAAGAAAAGAGCAGGAATGAAAAAGATAAATGATAATGATTGAAATTGTCTTTAAAGACTTTGAAGATCAAATAAGAATGGGAAGCAAGAATCCGAAAGACAGATGCACAAAACGATAAATACGAGAGAAGAAACTGTTAGCATAGAACCTACGGTTACATTTACCCATTTCAACTGTAAAATGATGAAACTATACCGCCAATCTACTACTGCGCTTAAATTCGTAAAATTTAGGTATCATAGAGAATATGTCATAAGAACAGTTACCATGAACGTATTTATAGAAAGTACATATACAGTCTACGTTACGACGATGAGAAAGTGACTGAAGCCGAGATGCTAGGCCAGGACCAGGAACATTGCATATATTTCTTTGGATTTTATCAAGAATCTCTAAATACATAGCAGAAGAACTAGACCCGTTGTAGCAGCAATAATCTAAACATGGACGAATAGTAAGTAGACATATAAATATACATTCTGTTAAGAATGATTGTCTAGTACGACACAGTGAATAATAATTCCTGGCAGCAAACCTAGAATTTGACTCTACATAATTTTTCAGCTTCATTTCAGCTGAGGAGCAATGAGTCACTCGGCGAGAGGTTAGCATCAGCCATGTTAATTGAAAGCAAACGATAGAAACCTGAAGAACACCTACAGTAATATAAAAATATCTAGAAGTGTTATAGTTCAAGACTAATTTTTGCAAGTCGATAAGAAAGACTGAATCGGTTCAAATATTCATAACAAAAAACTTTCTTGAATTTCAAGTCTTTTTTCTGATCCTAAGTATAAGTATTCTTTGTGTTTCCGTTTCCTTTAAAACTTTCTCGTTACTGACATGTTTCGTCAATAATATTCTTAAAATCCTTCTGAAGAACCACTTTCTCATTCATATCGCCGAATGTACATGTACTACTTCAGTTTTACCTGTGATTTTTAGCACATAGCAATAAGCAATATTATTTTTATGACGGTGAAAAATGTCTCTTCAGACAATTCACCTTTATATGCAGTGTTCCATTAAGCCAGTTCTTATTTATACTCTCCAATTTAGCATCTCTTTTGGTATGAACCTCATTACCTTGTTTGTCATTTTTAATATGAGCAATTATTTTAACATTCACCTTTGTTGAACCACGTAATGGCTTTCTTTCTTTCTTGGTACACTGTTTATACTAAAGTCAAATTTTCATTATTATAATCAATAAAGAGCTGATCTTCTAGTTCCTTCTCGGCAATGTATCAGCACTTTTTATTTATTCTTAGCGATACTACTACTACTACAATTATTATTATTATTGTTGTTATTATTATTGTTATTATTATTATTGGAATTGTGGTTGCGTTTAAAAGCTGAATTTATATTTCCAAATCTATATTTTAGAAAGTTTATCAAATTCTTCCACTCAAATTTTTTCAGGCGGCATGACTTAAACTATGAATAAGAGATACGAGGAAGCGCGAACATAGAAACTGATTTAACAGATGATAGAATATGTGGCACTGTAACTTGAAAGCCGAATAGAAAATGAAAAGACTAATCTAAACAAAGTAAAATAAGAAAAACACATACAAATATGATGAGAAAAACAAATTTCATAAGAAACAAAATAGATGCTAAAATAGTATGTTACAGAAATGGGAGTGAATTTTGGACAAGTTCCTCAAAGAGAAAGAGGAGGCGTAAGACAACAGAAATGTGCTTGTAATGAAGGATGATAAATATTATATTCACGTAATCCTAATATCAGAGAAATTTTAAAACGTTCGGACATGTCATGAGAGATTGAGTGCCTAGAGACTTTGACTCTCACAAGGCATGCTGAAGACAAGATTATCCAAACGAAACAGCAAGTAACGTGCCTAGTAGGAACGCGTAAATGGATGTTTAAAAAGAAAATGAGAGAGATAGTAAAAAAACAAAACAAAAACAAATATTACTTAGAAATACAACATATAAAAGTTATAGAAATCCATGGTTGTCCATGGCCTCAATAAACAAAGAAGTTAAATAAGATAGACAATGATATTGTATAAGATGGAGGAGAGATCTGGCGATAAGATAAAAAACCGAAGGTTAGCAGTTGAGGAATGCCAAGGGCAGTGAAAGTACATTACAGTTTCTCAGAATTATGAATGACAAGTTGATTTGTCAACTAGATTAAAAAATAAATAAAATGATTCTAACCTTAAGGAATTGACAGGCGAGTGTGGAAAAATTGATTTGTTTTGACAGATGCCAGTTTAAAGTAAAAAAAAAAACACCAGAAAAAAATCTAGGTTATTGCATGGCAAGTTTTGAGTCGGGAAGATATATATACATACAAATATATATATATATATATATATAGAGAGAGAGAGAGAGAGAGAGAGAGAGAGAGAGAGTGAGAGAGAGAGAGAGGGATAGAAGGGGAGAGGCATAGAATAAGAATGAAAGACTAAGAATGTTAGAGAGAGACAGATGATAAACACACCCAATGAGGAAACATTCTGGGAAAGTCGAAGGACAGCATTGCCGTAAATGCCAAGAGGAATAAGGTCAAAGGTTCAAGACTCTGAGTGTCTTCACCTCTAATCTCATCGTCTACTTTACGGCGCGAACCCACATACACTTTGGATTTAGATAGACGACGAATTCCACATCATTCTTGTAAACCGTAGAACCTCACTAACACAATGATGGGATTGTTAACCTCTCATTTTGCTGTGCACTGAAATATTGTCTGCAGGGCTGGAGAAGTCTAAATCAGTTTCTCTTCCCTATCTAGTTTACCTATCACTTTCAAAATTCCATGAGTAAATCGCAAATAAATATTAAGTGTGTCATTGAAACACGGTGAGTTCATCTTTTATATATTCACGTATGGCTAAAACAGCCTGTAATTTCAACACATTTAATTTACTTTCAGTCTTAGATATATATTTCTGTCCATATTTTTTTATTCATCGTATTTAGATTTAAATCAAACATATCATAAAAATACTTTTTCGCTTATAAATTCAAAGAGAAGAAAATAAATGATTATAAAAATGGTTGGCTGCTCCTGCTTCTCATCTCGATGTTCTTGATAAAATCCAAAAAAGGATTTGAAATGTAATTGCTCCTGACTTGGCATTTGACTTCAGTCAAGTTCTCACCAACTTGTCGTGGCTTCCCCCTGTCATTTCTACAAATAATTTTATAGCAACTACTCTGACAAGCTTTTTTAAATGGTTTTAAATTTAAGCACGGGGCTAGGTCCTTTTACCGTTGACATAATGAAATGTGGCCGCCACTTCGACTCTAACAGTTTATTTTTTCGAACTTCCTGCCTGTGAAACTCGCTTATGTTTGCTGGCTTCTCTGATAGCTACAATTTCTAAAAATTTAAATGCAACTGGAATGGCAAGGTTATTAATTGCCATAATTCTGTTCTGATAATTCAGTTCCGTTCATATATCAATCGTACTCTTCTATAGTACTCTTTACGTACTATTTCTTTCATTTTCTTATGGAGAATCTCTTCCCTCTTATTTACACCTTGTACTTACCCTTGGGAAAGATATTAATCCGTCTCTTCCTTCCAGTTATGGGTTAAATAGCAGGACAGATTGGGTTCTATAGCCTTGGTTGGCAACCAGTCTACAGCAGAAAGCAATGGCAACCTACTGCGGGATAATCTTCTGCCCAGTCAGTCATGTCTCTTTCGAGCGTGTATCACGTATGGCACTTAACTGACTTACTGACTTATAAGCTTCTTCTTGCTCTAAATCTTTTATTGTTGCATCAGGTTCTAAGTTAATAAAGGATGTTTGTTGTAATGATCCTTGTAAAATTGTGGCTTTGACACATTTATCCAAACTGAATTTCATTCCACTCTCATTAGTGAAGCATTTTACAGTTTTTAGAAGACCTTCCTGCTCCTTGTCATTCATAACATACAACTTTAAGTGATCCATTTAAAATAGATTTCTTTTTTTGACTATTCTGTAAAAACATTACGTCCTGTTAAGTTGGCTGGTTATGCAAAATAGTAAGTGCGACAAAGTTTTACCTTGAAATATTCCTCTGTATAAGCTTCATTTATATGATTGAGTTAAAGTGTTGCTTTCCAAATTGACATACATTGATGAAATTGATGACAACGAGTGATACCGTGTATCTATTTAAAGATTTTAATATCCAGGATTGTGGTTCACTATCGAATGCCTTGTGATAATTTATCCAGGCAGTACTTTTTCAGGTTTCTTGGTTGCATTCCAAGTAGTAATTATTATTATTATTACTATTATTAGAAAATTAATCATTTTTTTCACTCATCGTCAGGTATAAGTAGCTGTGTCTAGAGCAGGAAATGTAAGTAGATTTGGATTAATAGCTAAAGGAATTTACAAGAAAAGATTTATACAGATGTGACAGGTTCACCCGCCTGGCAGCCCTCAGGTCAAATCCTTGCTGAGACGGCACCAAAGTCCTTTCACGTATTCATTAAATTTTCATTGAAGTCTTTCCACATTTGCTCTAAAATCAGGGCTGTCAATTCTCTATGAAACTTCTAAAATAACAAGGTACTTTTGGGTCCTTATTGGAGTTTAACGATGTTTACCGAAGTTGAGCGAACGCGAAATCAGAATTTTCGATTCTCCCATGATTAAAAAAAAAACAATAACGTACTTTCAGGATTCATATCGACGGCGCATTATTCCAAATTAACCATTTAAGTTAATCTGCGTTGAGCTTCATTCGAAATTAACTCATTAGCCATAAGTTCTATGGTAGACGACCAGCCGTGGCCATGGCTCCCCAATTGGGAACCTTTTTCCACAGTCGTTACATCTCGACTGATATCTGCTCAGCCAACTTAAAACAAACTCACAGCTTCTTACAGCTGCTGACAAAAAAAAACTGAATAACAACTAATTTTTCTCGCCGAGTCCGGATTTTTATAATCCTTTTCAATCCTCTCGGGGGATCTAACCGACCCGAAGCTTTTGACTAATGAGATTATTTCCACCCACACGATTTGTGACTCAACGAATGAGGTATAATCCTGAAACTGAGAATATTTACTTCCCACAAATTTCTCTTCTCAGTTACATCTGTTGAGGGACTTTAACCCCGCCCGAACCCATCAAATTATCCTGACATTTTATTATGGCTACTAAAATTTTAGCTTTACCAAAAAATATCCGCTTCGAACACGAAAGAAGAAAAATTATATTTTCCCTTTTCTTCCTATAAATAGTTAATTTTTATATGCCCCGGATTTTAGAAGTACATGATAGTATTAAAATCGTTAATTTTTCTATTCCCCATAATTTACAAATATTTGATAGTATTAAAATAGTTAATTTTTTTATTCCCCATATTTTACAAGTATTTGATAGTATTAAAATAGTTTTTTACATAAGCTCCTAACGCGTATTACAATAAAGCATAACTAATAATATTACTAATATCAATTTCTCTCTCTCCGCTGTATTAATCCAAACAAGGGAAAGTATCCCCGCGGAAGAAGGGAAAGTATCCCCGCGGGAGATAGTGTCACATAGAAACTTTTATAGAGGTAAAAGAATTTCCATTACAAGTTTGTATTCTCCATAGAAAGTGTATTCGAATTGGAACAGAAATTCTTACTGTGTCATTTATTTATGCCATAAAGATAAATTAATCAATTCTGTAATCTATAAATCCAGTAGAACTGATCATCGAAAGCTCCAGCAAAAATTCTAGTGGGTTGTCAAAGAAAGCATGAAGAAAGGACTAACTAGCGGTGGTAAAAAGTAGAGAGCCATGATGCTAAGCAAAATAGAGAGACAGAGATGTAAGGTACCCAACGGTATCTTCAAAACTAAACCATAGCGGTTTCAAAACTAAACCATAGCGGTAATATTTTTTTTTTCAATTGGAGTAGATAGACTAAACTATCGCCCGGTTCACACTCCACCCACATCTATTGAACAGGTGAAGAGGCTCATCCCTTGTTTCCTGTTTAGGATGCGGTTTCCGGTTTTCTCTTTCCCAATCTTTTCACTCTTTTCCTTATTTTTTATTTCTTTTTCACTTGGAGTAGATAGACTAAACTATCGCCCAGTTCACACTCCACCCACATCTATTGAACACCCACATCTATTGAACTCCACCCACATCTATTGAAGAGGCTCATCCCTTGTTTCCTGTTTAGGATGTGGTTTCCGGCTTTCTGTTTTCCATTCTTTTTACCCTTACGTAGCCCCCTGCGCGTCAGTGGCGTTACCGCCTTGCTCGGGGTGATATGATTAAAAAAAGAAAAAAAAAATTTCCCAATCAAGGCGGTGTAGTAACAAACGGCGGAAAATGTTGATAGAGAAAATGAAAGATGCGTAGCACAAACTAAATTTTATTTTCTCAAAACGAGTAGGGTACAAAATCCTTGAAAAAAATAGAAATTAGAGAAATATTACTTAAATATTACTTAAATATTAAATATTACTTAAATATTAAATATTACTTAAATATTACTTAAATATTACTTAACTGCGATGTGACTTTCCTCTTTTGATATGTTAATGAAAAATTAACATCGTCACGAATAAAAAATTGTAGACTTGAAATCAATATATGGTTCTACACATGCGAGAATTCCACGAATAATTATTTAGCCGAGATAGCTTGGATATTCATGAGTCTATCAGAAAAACAATCACAGTCCTGCATCAGGGTCGGGAGGTCATTAGGGTGGCATTCATATAACAATAGATGGTCAATGAGCAACACACCTTGCACCATGGCTATGTCTTCAGAGAAGTAGATCACTCGTGAGTTCTTGTTTTGCTCACCAGCAATGTCTTTAAAAGTGCATAGTGCTTATGAGTAAGATCATAGATATATAAACGATGGTTCCATAGATCTGTGATTTAGCTGGATGTTGTTTCCAATAGTATAGCTTTCAATGTCCGAGTGTAGGTTTCAGTTAGCATAAACTCAAGGGTTTTAGTTAATGTAAAAGAAACCGACAAATCTTCCAGAATTTTAGCTACAGATCGCTTGTGGGAATTTCACTTAAAGTCTAAAGTGAACTTTAGTCTCAAATGACGTTCAAGTCGACGAACAGCTCTGAAAGTACAACTGTACCTCATATGAGGTTTAAATTCCGCCTTAGTTTAATAATGACGAAACATTACTACCTTTGTTTGAATAACATATTATTCAGTAGTTCATTATAAATAAACATTCATTGACCGAGAAATTAGTGGTTCATTCTAAATAAAAATTCATTGACCGAAAAATTAGTGGTTCATTATAAATAAACATTCATTGGCCGAGAAATCGGCGTTACTATCGAGTGAAATTTATGAAAAAAAATTGTATTAAAAAATATTTTAGGAAAATAGTTATGAGTTACTGCGCTGAAGTAAAACGTTGGCCTTTTAGACATATGCTTATATGAACATTTTACTTTCTTTTAGTCAAAGCTCCACCGCAACATTTGTAAAAGTATTTCGGATTGTATCTTGTATAGTACATATAACAGTGTCTACCGTAATCATTAAACTTAATAACTCAAAAAACGTAGGATTTGCGTATATATTTTCATATAGACATTTGTCCTTGTTTTGTTGTGAAGAACCCGCCAACTATATATATGTGTGTGTGTGTGTGTGTGTGTGTGTGTGATGACTTTTTTTACAAACATTTAAGCTAGTCTGAAACTGAAACGGATTTATAAAAATACAACTCAAAAGAGACGGAGTCATTTTTTTTATCATTATTTTATTTGCGGGGGAGGGGGCATTGGGAAAATAATCCAATCACTTGTAATGCTGTCATCCGCTTATTCTATAAGAGAAAAGTGGGCAGGCGCAGAACCTCAGCCTATGAAGGTTCAATTAGAATCAATTAAGGTATTTTCTGATAGTCTTCTCGTCAATTATCTGACAAATTACAAAGACTAACACAAGAACATTATCGATATATAGATAGATAGATAGATAGATAGATAGATAGATAGATAGATAGATAGATAGAGTGAGAGAGAGAGACAATCGGCGAGCGTGTGGTCTGCGATCACGCATCTGTATTTATTAAATGGCACTCAAAGATAGAAGGATCTAACATAAAAGAAATGGCTGATTAGCGATTATCTGTCCTGGGCTTGAATTTGGTTGTATTTTGGGAGATTAAGTCACAGAACTTTTCTTGCAACACGCCTGAATGGAAGAAAATAGATTTGTCGGGAAATATATTTTAGAGAATGGCCGATCGATCAGCCATCTATTAAGGTCCTCCCTCACCCACAAAGCGTCATGGAACATTGCATAGTTTTTGAGCCAGACAGGGAAATTCTTGATGGCGATCAAGTTCTAAAATAATATCATTAGTCAATAATTGTTCAGACAATAAAGGAAGCATGATCAGAAATAGTTCTTTTTTCCCCAAATTATAGTCTAAATTTTGACAATAACTCATTGGTTTTGTTTTATAAAATTGAAATTGCTTGGTGTAATGTACTTAGTGTTTAATATTCGACAGAACGAAATAGTTTTCTTTGTTCTAAAAGAATATAAGGTCTTTATGATATCAATTTTTCCATTGTCATCATTTTAAATTACTGAGAGGAGCTGGACATACATAGGAAAATAAGAGAAAATAAATATAATTAAATTTATACCTATTTTCATTGATTGTTTTATATACAGTCAACTCACAGCGTGTATGTGAAGAAATTCTGTTTGCAAAATTTTAGAATTTAAGAATACGCATATGCATTCTTCCAGCTAACTGTCAAAACCAAAGTAAAGTATAAATTAAAATAAATGATTAATTTAAAGCCTAATAAACAAAAGTTAGTAGATGTTGTTGAAAGTTTTTATTTGTTAAACATGTTTATGAATTTACTTTGTAAATAAATATTATTTATTAATTTATTTTAATGTTCTAAATTATTTATTTATTTGTTTTAAATAAGAGAATGTTTACATTTCACCGTTTTCTTTTAGTTAAAGAAATATATTCTCATGGAAATTGGCTTTAGAAAAGGGGATATTAAAAAAATCGGGGACACAGTTTTACAGCATTCTAAGAACTCTCACCTCGTCATGATGTAATGGTTAGCAAGCTTGTCTCGCTAGAACCTGTTACGACTGCGTAGTAAGTTCCATCCTCACTGGGTGCTCAATAATTTTGGCTTTGTGCTACATCTATGTTGCTCTTTAAAAATAACTTTTGGGAACCTCGACATGGTGCAATGTTTAGCAAGCTTGTCTCTCTAGAACATACGACAAATATGTAGTTTGATCCTCACTAGGTACCCCATACTTTTGCTTTTGAGGTATACTTAAGGGTTTCTTAGAGAACCAACACTCTGAAATACTTTCCGTCTAAATCTGTTGTTTGCCCTTTTAATAAATGACACGTTCTCTTGTTCAAAGTTGTAGATGCACTTATTTCTATGTATGACTAATGAATTTGAAAAATTGTTACATAAAAGAACCTTTTTGTGTTCATTGATAGGCTTTTAAAAAAAATAATAAATTTTCCTAGCATATTGCAAGGAATATTTGTGACATTATATTCTATATATACCTACCTCAGAATTATTATTATTATTACGGGTATATTTGGTTCTGATCATATCCATAATAATTTATAGTTTTAGATGTGATTATAATTATTTTGATATGGTTAAGACTGGATAAAATGTTTTGGATAATAAATACTATATTTTTAATCGTTTCACCCCAAGCAAGGTGGGACCACCACTGGTGTGCAGTGGGTTACATAAGAGAAGAGTGAAAGTTTAAGCAGGAGGAGCGCGAAAAGAAAGACGAACCTGATAGAAGGGGTGTCAGAGAAAGGGCAAGAGAAGAATGGAAAGACCGGTGCGAGGGTAGAGTGAGAACGGAAAAGAACAAGATAGATGTGGTGATGGGGAAAAGACGAGGGAAAGACTGGAGTCAAATGGATAAATGATGGGAATTGACATTGCATTTAAATTCTTGGAAATTGTAGCTGTTAGGGACGCAAGTATACGGAAAGGAGTTCCACAGGCGGGAAGTGAAAGAAAAGAAGCTGATGGAGGAGAAGTGTAGACTCCATTTAATTGATTTAATTGTAAAAGGGTGGGACAGAATTTGGTAAATCTGGAACGTTGGAGGCAAATTTAGTCATCAACGACCTCATTAAAGTAACAATCAAAGAAGAAATTAAACTTTTGATACTAGATAACATTTCAATATATGATCCCCTATAAAAAAAAAATATACCATATTTAATATAGGCTGTTTTTCTTATAACAGAAGTAGCCCCAAAGTTTCTTAATAGAAGAGAAGCAGCTAACATTAAAAAATCGGTCAAAAACGGTTTAACTGATTTTTTTATATTTTTAATAACCTCTTAAGTCTAGGGTCAACTATAATCTATCCTAAAAATCTTCATAATACACACTTCATTCTCTATCATATAACGCCCTTAAAAAATCTAACTCACTAAAAAATGTAAACGGTCATATATACTAACACGGTGAAAAAAGGTTTATCTAATACAGAAAAAAAAAATGATAAAAACCAAAATGATAAGAACAGGTCAACTCAGTATAAAGCAATTAAGCAGACATACACTTAAACACGTTAAAAGAAATTAATACAATAGAATAAATTAAATATATACAGATCCGACACCAGTTAAGAAAACAAACCCACATCAATTAAGCACGCTAAATAACGTCAACACAATAAAAAGTAATAAAAAGCATTTAACTACCTTCAAACCCTACAAAATTCAGCAAGCAAAAAGACTCACTCATATACAAATTACATTAAACTTCATATAAATACGAAAAAAAAAAAAGGAAATAACGGCCGAAAAAGTAAAAAAAAAAACCTTGAAGAGCGAAGACATCACAATAATGCCTCCACAAAACTTCAAAGTCGGCATAACTGGAATATCACTGCTCAGCTCAGTAAAAGACTTCTCCACATTAATTCTATTAACGACCTATCTCTTTATTGATATCAATCACTTTATGACTAAAAAGCTGTTTTCCTAAAGAGCTTTTCTACATGTAAACTATTGAAAAAACAAGAATTCTGGCGCTAGCCATCATTATGATTTAACACACACACACACACACACACACACACACATATATATATATATATATATATATATATATATATATATAGATATATAGATAGGGTGATCCAAAACTAGGTTGACAGTAGGCGTGTAGATTTTGATGGACAACAGTTGCGTTGACAAAATGTAAGTGCTTTTGTATTATTGTATGCAATAAAAGTTTATTTGTCCATGTAATATCATTTACTGTCCCCCTAGTTTTAAACTCCCCTATATATATATATATATATATATATATATATATATATATATATATATATATATACCAAGTAAATAATAAATGGGAAAGAAAAATATATTTTTTGCCAGTTCACGACAACCAGCAACCCTTCTATATCGTTTTTCCGGTTGCTTTTTCTATCTGCTGAACACCAATCTACCAAACATAATCTACATCTTCTCTCTTTTCTTCTTATTTATTCAGCCTATCTCTATTTTTGTCGTTTAATCATTTCTGTCTATAGATATCTTCTGTGATCCATGTTGAACTCATTATTTCACTTAGAACTGGATGTTGTCAGTGTGGTAGACTTGAAGATATTTTTATACAAAAGGTACAACTAACACTAAATATCTTTCCCCAAAAGTGACGCAAAAGTGGGCCTAAAATAAATTAATGCTCATACAGAATAATGATAAAAAAAATATTCATAATAACAACACGTATATATTTTTGATACATTCCTTTTCAGTGCAATCGAATTCTTGCAAAAGAGTTTTAGACATGACTTTACTTAGATACTAGAATTATTTAATTCTATCATCAGAATTATTACCCTGATCGGATTGTGATCGTACGGTAATTGCACCAGACTAGTCTCTTTCGTAGATTATGAGTTGAATGCCGAAAAGATATTCAAGCATTACGTGTCTTAGGCAAGTAGACATGGCGGAGATCATTCTTCTCTAAATTAAAACGAACTTGAATTTCACCTTTGTCACTGATACGTGGCCGTTGATATTATCAGAGGAAGGTCTCTGACATAGCTGTTGATTTCAGATTAGAGAAGTCTCTTCTCCTCAAGCAACGTCATGTCATCACTTCCTTAGCTGCATATATAGCCAAGAAGTCCAGTCTAACTCAATGTGAAAGATAACACTTGATCTTTCATAACGAATTATAACGTTCGAAAAATGACAGGATGCAACCAACAGAAAAATGTCTATTGCATACATACATACGCATACAACAAGTTATATGTATATAAGTAACGAAGTTAAGCAACATAGAGCCTGGTCAAACCTTAGATGCGTGACCGCTTGGGAATACCAGGTGCTGTAAGCGTTTATTGACATATGTGCGTTGTGGTGCAGTGTATGTCGGCTCAGAAAGGGAAATCGGTGAGCAGAGTTCCAATTCTAGTCGAACACTCTGCATTCACTTACGCACTGGTAACCTTGGGAAAGGTATTAATCTGTCGCTTCCCTCAAGTTATGGGTTAAATATCTGAGGTCTGCTGTTCATGCGATTCGTGGCGAACTTCTGCACCGATCTTTTGTTATCAGCAGTTTTCAATTCTTTGTGTGGCAGTCTAACTGAGTTAGACACTCATACGACGAAATCGACGGGAGAGTCCATAATATATATATATATATATATATATATATATATATGTGTGTGTGTGTGTGTGTGTGTGTGTGTGTGTGTGTGTGTGTGTGTGTGTGGTGATTGAAAGTACCTCTTTATTTTAAGTAATTATAAATTATTTAATTGTTGTAATTTTTGTTTCATTTTTTTGTGTTTTATCTGTAATATATATGAGTTTAATATGTTTGTATCTTTTTTGTCAGACTGATTATTTTATTAAAAATGTGAAAGGCCTACAAAATGGTTAAACGTCTTATTCTGCAGGAGTGTGCCCATATATGTTATGCAAAAAATGCAAAGATGGCGAAGGTCCATCAGAGGAGTTCATGCTCCAGTTTACGAAAAACAATCAAGAATTGTCATGGAAAACTCATGGCTACAGGGTCTCTAGCAGGTACTCAAAGAAGCAGTCGGCCTTCTAAGTCTAGCAACCATGAGACAGTGCAAGTAGCTCAAAAAAGGTTTACACGTAGACAAAAAATCAATTCGATAAGCAGTAAGGGACTCGCCTTTCACACAATATGAACTGTCGTTAAGAATCATTCCACTCTGAAGACTGATACATTTGCATGGAGTTTAGGCAGAATACCCTGGCTTGCTATGAAGATTGGTCACATTGATTTGAAGGTATTCTTTGGAGTGATGATACGGCATTGAATATCGGTGATTTTGTGAAACGTCACAACTGCTACTATTAGGCAGGCAAAGATCTTATTGTCTCTGAAAAATTCAGAATCTGCCCAAAGTATTACTCTGGTGATGGATGACTTCGGACTTCGGACAGGATAATGGATCTGTTCATTCTGCAAGATGAAATCTGCAGTTATCAATGCTTTGGAGAATATTGAAGATTCTATCTTCATACACGATGGCGCCCTCCGCTTGTGAATAGCTGAATGCCCATTTCCCCCGGAATATGTATGGGTCGTCATGGTCCGTTTGAGTAGGCTGCCAGCAGTCCTGATTTAACGCCCTCTGCCGTTCTCTTTAGTGTTGGTTAAAGTAACAAGTCTTCTATACCAAACCAAAAGCTTTGACAAAGCATCAAGGTAAGAACAAATACCAGAAGTTGTCTTCCATCCCACAAGAATTCCTAGGAAAATCAGTTGACACGATTCCAGGGCGGAATTTTAAATAAAACCTTATAATAAACGCCTTCCCTTGATTTCTATTTCTTGTGAAATTTATAGTTGGTAAATTATACACTATTTACATTATTCGCATTACTGTTTTTATCGTTACTGTCATGTTTACGTCGTTTCGGTCATTGTATGCACCGGCCATTTTCAAGTGCTAGCAATTTCGAAACGAAACCTTTATTACAATCACTGGGGTATATCATTTTCATTCCATGTGCAATGTCACTTCTAGTAGCCATGAGTTATCTCCGTTTATCTTAAATCTTCTAAGTTATTTGTGAAGATTTGTTCACCACTGCTGTAGCTTGGTATTGGACTCACAACTCCTTTTGTCCAGTCACTGGAACTAACCAAGTTACTGAGTGTGAGAGTATAAGAGAAAAAAGAAACACAATTAACGAGAATAAAAGAATCAGAAGACAGATGCTAACAGTGGATATTGCATTTAATCTTTTGAACACATAAGTTGAACACAAGAATCTGAAATAGGGTACCATAAGAGTTAACAGCGATCAAAAAAAAAAACTATGAGCATAGAACTTAAGGTTATATCTGTAAAATAACGAAACTTTGCTACCAAACTAGTACTGTGTGTAAATTCATATAGCCTGGGTAACATAGAGGGACGTAATATTTTTTTCTTATAATACAAAAATGTAGCAGGACAAAAAAACGGATGGATACGGGAAGGCTGGCCTTCAATCTTAAAACTTAACTGGGTACGGTTAATGACCCAAGCATACCACGGTATTCTTTATACCAAAACAACTTACTATTTCACTACAGCCACCAAAATACCCCAGGTCTCTGTGTAGTCCTAACTAGCCTCCATATATACAATTTGTCTGTGGGATTAGGGCATAATATAACCTCTCTGGATAAGAAACTAAACCAAATAATGTTAGTAATTAAAAAAAACACTTTAATTGGAGCAGAAAATTAAGTTGACGAGACAAAATTACTGCAGGACTAGGTAATTAAAGACAATCATTCGAACACACACTCCTCCAGGCACAAAAACAAATATGAAATAAAGTATCGAGAGAATGGAAAAGTGACACGCATTTACTAGAGAATTAGCATCAATGTCATCTAACGGGGGATGAGAATGAGAAATAAACTAAAGAAACCTGGGACAAAAATGAAAGAGGCAAAAGAGCATACATTCCCTAAATAAGTTAACCTTGAAAGAAACAATAAATAAAACAAACCTGTTTTGGACGGGATTGTCTACGTTCGACACAGATTTCCCAATATCCTGATGTCTAACCAGCATCATAATGGCACTACAAGTTAGCTGTGTTCATTCGACACAGACGCGCAAGTCGCATCAACTTCTTGCCACATTCTGATCGGTCGACCACCAGCTCATCTTGAAGGAATTCCCTTACAAACACGAGAACGGCTGGACGTCGGGGAGAGCATTCGTCATCAGTAAGAAGTGTTTGAGAGCAATCCGACATTCGTGATGAAAGAAGCACTGGTTTCAAGGTAAACGGGGCCCTCCTCCCCGTACGAGTGTACACTACTCATGGATGGGAATTTCTTACGAGCGTCGTCCTTCCAGAATTTGCCCTTACGATCCGCTTACGAATATATTCAGTCTCGGAACGTGATGCGAAATATATATTGACGAATCACAACTCTAGCCATACCAAGACTGCGATCAGAAGGGTGGAGATAACAGATCTCCCGGACTACATTGGGATCCTTTCCCAACCTCAAGAAGGAGTACAGGCGAACCATATCCATTACTGCAGTATACAGGAGTGAAAGCACGGAGTCGGTAATGAAGAATCGAGTGGATGTACGAGACATTATACTCCCGACGTCCTCTTTAAAGAAAGATTCCTCGTGATCGCAGGCCTTCTGTCGAACCCCCGAGTGATATCTTTACAAGACGAGATCAGACCCGAACCAGACGCTGAGCATTTTGACCGGCCAGCCCGTTCAAGAGAAAAACCCGGAAAGAAAACTCCCTTCTACTCGCCTAACCGCAAGCTTATAGACTAATTGCGGTTGATCGTGGTTCATGCCACAGTCTCGTACCCTCTAATCGCTTTACAGACGCCATCAATCTCAGTTATGCTCAACACAAGAACCGAAATTTTGTTGGAATAGGTGGAGTACCAGGCCGAGGTGGTAGTACCAAGCAAAGAATTTCCGCATAGGACCGGATTCGTCTTTAACTTGCGAAAGTAAATTTCCGACGCAAGTACTTACAACAAAGGCGGAAGTGGACAACCTTGACGAATGGAGTGACTCAATAAGAAAGGCTCAGAACGAATCCCATTCACTTCCACCTGTGCACCGGAGAACGTATAAAGAAGTTGCATCCATATGCGAAACTACAACCCGTAAAATGCGGCTTTAAAAACAGCCTCCAGAAATAGTGATCAGGCCTATAGAGTTCTTTTGACTGATATAAATGAATCATCTGATCTTCACTGTCGATTTGCTCGATGATAAAGCGTGCCAAAAGAATGTTGCCCAAAATAGTTATGTACTGAATAGACTAGTCTTTCACGTCACACATCTGATCGTAGCCAATCAGACTAGAGTAGACAGCGTGCAAATGGTTGCTTAATATCTTGGCTAAAATCAACTCTGTATTTAACATCGTCAAAGGCCGAAAGTTACCAATCTCATCCCCACTGTTTTTGTTCGAAGGTATCAACTCGATCAGATTTCTGGTGAAGCACTGAGTTATTGTTTCCTGCTTCAAGACTGCATCAAGACAATCTAATCTCGGAGTTTTGTCTCTCCCAACAAAGCTTAAAGAACTTACACCGATCTTATGCTGATGCATACATAACTATGCCTATAAGTTTTGACAGGTACTATGCTATGGGAATTTTTGTCTACGTGGAAACCTTTTTTGAGCTACTTGCACTGTCTCATGGTTTCTAGACTTAGAAGGCCGACTGCTTCTTTGAGTACCTGTTAGAGACCCTGTAGCCATGTGCAGTGGATATCAGCTTCTGAACGTGAAATCGCAGAGCCGAGTTCGAATTCCAGTTAAATTCCCTGCATTCACTTACGCTCAAATACCCTTGGTAAATGTATCAATCCGACTATTTCCTCCAGTTATGGGTTAAATAACAGGACAGATCGGGTTTTATAACCTTAGCTGGCGACCAGTCTACCGCAGAAATAATGGGAATCTACTGCGGGTTAAACTTCTGCTCAGTCACTCATATCTCTTTCGAGACAAGATCGCCCAAGCGCGTATGGTGTATGGCACTTAATTAACTGACTATGTTATTATCGTTGTAGTGCAATAGCGAGCCGAGTTCGAGTTCCAGTTGAATCCATTGCATTCCCGTACACGTAAATACTCTTGGTAAAGTTATGGATCCATCACTTCTCCCTACAGTTATGGGTTGAATAGTAGAACAGATTTGATTCAACAGCCTTGGTTGGCAACCATTTTACTACAGAAAGTAATGGCAACTTACTGCGGAAAAATCTTCTGCTCAGTCAGTCATGTCTCTTTAAAGACATGATCGCTTATGCGTGTATCACGTATGGCACATAACTGATTGAATATGCTACTTAAACACTACTTATTATTAATTATAATAAATTAATAGACTTTTATTTATAATCTGGCATAATTTCTTATTACTAAATACATGGTATTAAAAGAAGATATGTGCTTCAGCATACATCCGATCGTAACCTGTACAACTATGGTTTTTCAAGAGTCACTAACGAAGAAATGTGTTCTTCAGCAAGGTTCAAACTTATGTTTGGGGATATCACTAAAAGCATGCTGAACTATATATGATCTCTAAGTTTAGATAAGAAACAGACAACATTATATTTATAAAAAATAATTTTAAAAAAATCTAGAGTGACCTGTTTCGTCGATGAATTCGGATATATATATATATATATATATATATATATATATATATATATATATATAAATTCTTAACCCAGGCCAGCAGGTTGGACGCTAAGAGAAAACACTAGGTACAGAGGGTATAGAGAAGAACATAGAAGATGGCAATTGACACTGAATTTTTTTTTTTTATTTAGAGAAGCAAGTAAATGGAAGGATTTTCCACAAGCTGGGAGTGAGAGAATAAGAGACTGTCGGAGTAAATGTGGCAGTTATATTTAACTATTTCAATGATAAAATGGTGAAACCTAGATGCCAAACAAGTAACGCCCTTAAATTCATATGGTTGCAGTACCTGGGAAAAACTCCTCAGAGCAGTTGCCATGAAAATATTTGTTGAAAAGACAGAGGGAAGCCACGTCACGTCTGTCAGAAAATGACTGGTGTCGAGATACCAAGTCAGGGCCGATTATATTGCAGCTTCCCCTTTGTATATTGTTAAGAACTGTGAGATGAATAGCAGAATTATATGGCCAGATATGACAACTGTATTTATAAGCTGAAAGCGGCATAGCATTTGTATTAATCCACTTCCAACTTTAAAAGAATAATTAATTTCCAAATATTTTACTAATGACTTTTTTGTGGTCGAGATTTTGCTAATATATCATATATATATATATATATATATATATATATATCACCCCTGAGCAAGGCGGTAACGCCACTGATGTGCAGGGGGCTACATAAGAGTAAAAGGATTAGAGGAGAGTGAAAAGAAGGATGCTCCAGTTAGAAAGGAGCAAGAGAAGGTGTGGAAAGAACTAGGGTCAAGTAGTTAAAAGATGAGTATTGACTTATAAATTCCTGGAGGTTGTAGCTGTCAGGAAAGCAAGAATAAGGAAGCAAGTTCCACAGGCGGGAAGTACGAGAAAAAAAGCTGCAGGATTAGAATTGTCCTCTGCATTTGGTTGATCTAACTGTAATTGAATGAGAACCAGTTGCCAGTCTGGTAGCACGAGTAAACACCTGTTGCGGAGGCACCAGTAACTTAAGTTCGTTGGAGCAGAAGCCATGGAAGTATTTATAGAACAGATAAACGGAAGCCACTTCTCGTCGGTAGAAAAGTGGCTGTAGTTTATCCGCCAAGTCGGATCACATTACTGATTCTCCTTTGGAGCCTGTCAAGAACACGGACATGAACAGCGGGGGGGCACCTGATCATATACGGCAGCAGTACTCCATGCAGAGACGAATGGTTGATTTGTATATATGCAGGATGGTTTCAATTGAGAAGAACATCCTGGCCCGACACAGTGACCCAACCTTCCTAGCAGTGGATTTAGCTATTGACTCAATGTAGTGGTTCCACTTGAGATCAAAAGAGAGGGTAAGGCCGATGAGGCGCAGAGTATTGCTTTCGCGGAGACTCGCTTAGTCCATGCTGATGGGAGGCAGGCCTGTGATGATTGACAGACAGCAGCTTGGTCTTACTCGCACTGAAATTTACAAGCCACTTCTTACCCCAATTTACCACAGAGTGTAGATCCCGCTCAGGATCAGCAGCGAGATTATGTTTGTCCGTCACGCCTGGATTCTTACTGATATATATATATATATATATGAAATGATATGTTTGAGCATTATTTTTTATCGATACACGTATTTTAGTAGATATTCTGTTTATAATCAGACAGTATTATATATTTATTTCTACCAGTCTGATTATTTACGATAAATTTTTGTTACAAAAATGTGTTTCATTCGGCAGGATTCAAACCTGCGACCCCTATCTACATAGGGGAAGCCACTATGCGATCTGACGCGTCTTAGACCTCTCGACCACGATAGACGATCAGTCTAAACGAAGTCAAATTAAGCCTATAACACAATTTTCGAATTCATCGTAATAATCATCTCTGCTCTGAAATGTATCGTAATATCAACAAATGTAAACATGTTACGAATTCACGAAGATTAACGAAACTTGGTTGTAAACACCCGACAATTTGAAATTATATATATATATATATATATATATTATCGCATTTAACTATCATAAATAAGATGAAGCTAATTCATATTTGTTCACAGTTTCTGGTAAATGGCCTGTTGAGCGTTTGTACATTGTGTTACAGTAGATATTGTTCACCAACAATCGCGACAACTTTAACATTCCATTTGATTCACGAGTTAGATTCCTCGTAAATGTGGATAACGCCTGTATTTAATAATATATTTATCATTCTTTGTATGCTGGTAATAAAAGGAAGCGTTAAATTACATTGACATAGAGCTGCAAACATTTGCTAGAATTGTTATATAACTTTCAGCGTTGTTAAATGTCTATTGTTTTTGGGTTTTTTTTTCTGATACACTAAATAAAAGATAAACTAAATTACTCGAACTTTAACCACGAGCTATAAAATGAGATAAAACAAGAAAAATATATAAAAAGACCAAACGAAGAATGAAAGAAAGAAAGAAAGTAGCAAGCGAAATCGATTTCCTGATCTACAATAAATGACTTGAAACGCGTCAGGATGAATTCTCATAACAAAGACTTATTTTCCTTTCAGCTGCGCCTTGAAGAAAAAATAACATAAAAAATGGAAACTTTGATCTTCTAACAAAATGTAAAAATGACTAAAGATAAGAAGGTCGATTATACGTATTCTTTAGCTATTGTTTTCCGTGTAGTGTCTTATCGAATCATTGTCATTAAGGGCCTCCGTAAATGGCTGTCACAAAGAATGTTATTCGGACGACAACCTTCAGCTTATCAAATCATGTATTTATACCATAAAAAAGGTCGATGTATAAAATAGTCGTGTGTATCGGGGAATATACAGATTATTCTTCTACAGGAGATGTGACATCATGGTCCTACACAGCTTCCTTTCCTTTGTAACTCTTAACCTCTTTGAATCTTTAGTAGAACATGAAGTAATATAACTCCTGTTTATTTTTCTCTTTTTTTATCGGGAATATTTTCTTTGTCTGTGCAGATTATGATAATGGTAACCGTTTCCTTACAAAGAAATATGCAGCATTTAATAACCAAACAGCTACTTTCGTTTGAAATTTATATAATCTTTCTATAAAAAACAGGAAAATAGATTTTACAGGCCTGCTACCTCTTATTGCTCTTTCTATTCTTAATACAGATTTCCTTTCTACTCTTTTCTTAAAGTATTTGTGGAACATCAACATATTCCGTTCACTTGCTTTCCTGATAGGAACAATCTTCAAAAATCTAAATACAACATCGATTGCTATCTTTTTGTATCCCATTGATTTTTTTCCTTTCTTCATTACCAGCTTTTCCCAGGCTTTCTTGGGGTGAAATGATTAAAAGTTAAATTAATTAATGGCTATTATTTCCCTTTTGAATTACAGGTGCAATCTAATTTACTTTTTACTTTTGTCGAAAGTTTTCAAGTGATGTTATTTGATACAGTTCTCCGTGATTATGTAGCGCCAGTACCGAGGTTTCTACACTCGACGATATCGCAACCATTGATCTGAGAAAGCGCTTATATGCAGTGAGTTCAATAAAAGATTTAGAGAACATTTACGACATTACTGGACTTTTGTTGGACTTAATCCAGTCATTCCTCTCCAACGGCACATTGAAGGTGGTTTTAAACGGACATGCCTCCTAGAACTACCCTACAAACGCGGGTGTCCCCCAAGGCTCTATCCTAGGTCTTACGCTCTTTCTAATCTTTTTTTTTAATCATTTCACCCCGAGCAAGGCGGAAACACCACTGATGTGCAGCGGGTTACATAAATGTAAAAAGATTAATTAGAAAAGAGTGAAGAGTACAAACTAGTTAGAAAGGAACAATAGAAAGCTGAGAAAGCAGACATCAATGATCTCCCCGATGCCATGAGATCACAAGTAGGCATGTACACCGATGATACCACAGTATACGCTCGCCTCGATCAAAAATCTGGTGTTGATGATAAGGCGAACCTCGCGGCTGAGCTTGAAATATAATATCCGTGGTGGATTGAGGTAGGAAATGGCTCGTAAAATTCAATTCTTCCAAAAAGGAAGCTACTGTCAATTAACCACCACAGACAACCGCACCTTCCTCTCATTAGCATGGAACAGATATGCCTCCCAGAGAGTAAAACACTATGTCTGCTTGGCCTGACACTCTCAGCGGACCTCAAGTGCTAAATCCGCTGCTATGAAAGTTGGCTCTCTGTGCAGGGCCCGGAAATTCTTTCCGCCTGAATCTATCCTGCACTTATACAAATCTACCATCCGCCCGTGTTTTGAATACTGTTGCCACATCTGGTTTTGAATACTGTTGCCACATCTCCTCGGGCTTCTTGACAAAATACAGCGAAGAATCTGTAACTTGATTGATACCGACTTAGCTGACCACCTGCAGTCACTCTCCCACCGGCATGACGTGGCTTCCCTGTGCCTCTTCTATAAATACTTTCATGGCTGCTGCTCTGATGAACTTAAATCACTGGTGCCCCCTAGGTGTGAGTTTGCACGAGATACTAGATTGGCAACTAGGTCCCACCCTTTTACAGTGAAACCGATGAAATGTAACCGCAATTTCTACTCCAACAGCTTCTTTTCTCGCACTTCCCGCCTGCGGAATTCCCTTCCGCATGCTTGCTTCCCCGACGGCTATAACCTCCAGGAGTTTAAATGTAAGGTCAATAAACACCTCCTAACACACTAACCTGCACCCATTCTCTCCAACTCTCCCCCTATGTACATCCTAACTCGTCTATCGCCCTGTGTAACCCTCTGCGCTATAGTAGCAGTGGAATGCCTTGCTTGGGATGACCTGATTAAAAAAAAATGGAAACAGAAAGGACACTTATACTTTACATCAGAAAGAGATAGTTGAAATTTCCAGGCCGCATAAGGAGGAAAGAAGGCCTGGAAAACTTTATACCCACAGAACTTATTGAAGGTAAGAGAGACATACGGAAACAACGGATAACCTACTTTGCGAGATAGAGAAAATGGCAGAACAAGCTTTGGGAAATGTAACAAAAAGATCAATTTTATAATGAGCTATAAAAGACAAGAAATTGTAGAAAGCCATTATTGCCAGCCTCCTGAAGGGACACGTTACATAGAACGAAGAAATATGGCCACGTCATTCTGTATAAGAAGTTGTGAAGAGTTGGCAGTTAAACATATGATTTGAAATAAATCATTGAATATAACCTTCAGAAGAATTCAAATCATATATTTTTATACAGTGTTAGGCAGAGCAACAAACTTATTTGAATTTGGCGCCCTGAATCGATGGTTGCTCCGAGGATACTTCAGAGTACGATTAACCCAGTGGATTGAGCAGAATGGACGCCATCTGACTGATGTCATCTTTAAAGTTTGTAAAACAAAATTTAAATCTTGTAATTAATGCTGTTTAAAGAATTACATGTCTATATGCATTACTTTTGTTTTATTTGTTATTCCAAATAAGCAAGTTGCTCTGCTCCATCCTGTATTTATCTCCTTTTCTGGTAGTTGTTCTTTAAGTTTAAATAAAAGCATAAATTAAGAAAACGAATATAAATCAAATAACCAAATTATTTATACTAAATCGAAATAAATATAACATACTGTGCGCGTTCTCGTTACCTCACAGGTATTCATGTATTTCCGATTTTTGCTTTGCGAAGAAAAGATGAAGGATAAAAATCGTGAAATTAATTAAAAGTTTAAGATTGATTTGTGATTTTATAATATTTTCCCAGCGTGAAAAATCGAACATTTTGTAATTAGTGATTGGGCGTTAATTTAAATCCCTGCAAACGAAACCACAATATCGCCGTTGTGAATAAACAGAAGACAAAAATATTAAAAATGAGATATTTAGATTGAGAAAAAATCTCTTCTATAATTAAAAATGAACCAAATTAAAAGAAGAGATTTTATCATATCAAAGCTTATTATTATTATTATTGTTATTATTATTATTATTATTATCAAAATTGGTTGAATTTTAGCGCCACTCGTATCTGGTGGCTTTAGTTGTAGATCAAGTAACACTGACTTTCGACAATATTCCAGAAATCTTTCCATTACTCAAGTTAATTCTGAATATTTTGGCCGTTTTAATGGTTTAAATTCTCCTTGTTTTTTTTTTCAAATATACTCGACAAGACATTTCCAGAAATCTTCAAGCACACAAGTAAATACAGACTTTATATTGTATAAGTTCCTAAATCTTTAGCAAGGTCCAGTGCATTCATTAAATTTTCAACTAACACATTTGCAAACGAATATATGAAAGCATTTTATCCAATGAAAAGTTTTATTCTTGTGTTCCCTTTCACTTTCATTGTCACATGACTTTCATCCCTTTCCTTTCCTAATTAACTTTTTCGTCTGTACATAGGCAGTTTTTATAGTTAATTATAACTTTGTTAAACAGTTTCTAGGAATCACAATTATCTTCAAACATAAACCGTTAAGATTTAGTTAATAATATCGACTATGTTTGTTCAAACAGAAAACGGGTTAGATTTTCATAGTGAATAACATCAATGACGCGTCTTCAACTATAAAATTGCTAAAACTTAGATAGTTAATAATATCGACCACGTTTGTTTAAACAGAAAACAGGTAGGGTTTTGATAGATAATAACATCAACCACGTGTCATTACCGATAAAATTACAAAGATTTAGATAGTTAATAATATCGGCGATGTGCTTTCAAACAAAAGGTTATGGGTTAGATAATTATTAATATCGACCCGTGCCATAAAAATACATGCTGCCCTAATCCTTGCATCTCAGTTCATGTTTGGTGATATAAGGAGTTTTGTTGGTCTCTCGCTCAACTGCACCCCACACATAATAATCAAGTGTCCAAGTCTGGAGAGTTAGGTGCCCAGATTTAAGGGGCGATGTAATCTTATATATTATCTAACAGCTATGACCGGCTTCTCCTGCTTGTGTAGTATAGCACAGTGTCCTGTTTCTAGCCCTAGGTTCTTTCAGCAACCCCTGTCTTTACTCAGCAGAACATGGCCTACTCAAGGTACTTGATGTAGGCCTTCGTGTTGAGTCTGTTGACCTGTATAGGCAAAACGTTTCCATCATCTTCAAGCACCTTTGCAATGACCATCAGACTCATCTAACCCTTTCTAAATCCACTGCACCAAAAAAGCACAAGCGAGAAATTAGAAATATAAAATGGCGACAATTTACACATATAATTCACACAGACACACACACACACACACACACACACACACACACACATATATTCATATATATATATATATATATATAGCGAGAGAGAGAGAGAGTGACAGACAGAGAAAATAGATATAGATATATTTTAAACTTCAGCGAAATTCATTTGTCGACGTCTTGTTACTACAGTCATCCATAAAATGAACAGAAGTATCCGAACACTTTGTGTCTTGTCTGGATTCAATAGCAATCTCGGATGACATCGATATTTCTTTTTAATCTTTCAAGTATATTATCTACAAATCCGCTATTTTGAGGTCTTTGATTTGTGAAAATGTTGATGTTTTGTCACAAAATGAGTACTGGTTATGACCAAGAACTATATATATATGGCTAAGCATATATATATATATATATATATATATATATATATATATATATATATATATATATATAATTCCCTCTTTTATACAAGTTTCATCATAACTTAATAACAAGTTGCGGCAGTTTTTTTATTTAATCTTTCTTGTGTTTTTATAATTATATAGAAATTGTGTAAGTGTTGTGTATGTCCGAGCACTTTCAGCTATACTTTCAGCGATTATTAAGGATGAAGGATGATTTTATTTTTACTTTAACTGAATGTGGAAATTTGTTACATGTATATGTCTAGAATTGTAGGAATGTTTTATTTTCAAAACACGGTCAGCATATCATGGCCGTATTCATAGTTGATGATTGTGAGTGTTACATTTTCTTTTTTTTTTAAATGCTTCTATATTTTCGCATAATTCTTACATCTAAATGAGACTATTATATATGTACATTAACAAATGTTGTGGATGTAGTTTGGTAGGTCTCCGTGTGTATTTGAGCTATACACAGAGAGATGTAACTTTATGTATTCTTATTGTTATGGTTGTTGTATTATATCCAATATAATTATTTTTTAATTTGGTTTGGTCTGAAGTTTCAGACAGAAGATATGAATTTGTATATAATATTGGTTTTCAGTAATATATATATATATAAATATATATATATATATATATATATATATTTCCCTCCTGTCTCACCTCATTGAGAGAGAGAGAGAGAGAGAGAGAGAGAGATATTATAGCGAGCACGCGTCGGCTAAGTTTATTCTCTTTACTACCAACAATTAAGCTTTACCACCAGTTATGAAAGTTGTTGTCGCGTGTTTGTTCGTTAACACAGCTTTATTATTTTTCGCAATAATTAATATATATATATATATCACTCCTACGTACACCAGAAATTGCAATTTTAATTTAAGAAAAAAATTTTTGAATAAAAAATTCTATAGAAAAAATCGATTTACTAAATTCTAAAATAAGGTTTAATACACATAATTAGATGAATTATAAAAACTGTCCTTAATTCACACATTAAACTTTACCTATTACCTTAAATGCAAACACACCTATTACCTATTCACCTATTACCTTAAATACAAACATTTAATCTTTCCTCCTACATAAAATTCGACTTATTACGCACCTATTACCTACTTACCTATTACCTTAAATAGTTAACATTAAATTTTATCTCTTACATTAAATCTTATCACAAACGGTGATCTAATTAAAATTTAAAATTTAATAGAACAAATCGGTTTCCAAACTGTGATCTAATTAAAATTTAAAATTTAGTAGAAAAAATCGATTTCCTAAATTCAAAATTAAGATTAAATATACAAAATTAGATTAATTATAAAACTCTGCTTAAATACAAAAATATTCTGTCCAAAATAAGCATCCCACCCCTTACCTGCTCCCCTAAGAAATCCAAAGGATATAGTCTAGTAGCAAGATAATAAAAACTTACATTCTAACCGCTAATGATAAATCTGTCTACAAAAATCACAGACACTCATTAATCAACCATATTCATTACCCACACCGCCTTTTTCAAAATTCTGACCGACAATACGCAAGACTTATTCCCTTATCACTAACCCCCACCAACATCCCACACACAACTGACCAAATATAAGAAAAGAGGCTTTCCCTTCCTGTCCACACCGCGTGATGAGACATTGTAGTTTCAATGTCGAAACAAATGTACTATTTGTAGTGTATATACGAATAAAAAGAAACAGAAAAAATTCTGTACATGTTCTAAAATATAATTTATAATATATATATATATATATATATATATATATATATATATATATATATATATATTCATTTGAAAGCAAGTAAATACGCGACCTAGGTTTCTACCATGAGTGGTGTCTTCAGGCGATTTGCAATTTTACAATTATATATATATATATATATATATATATATATACATACACGTTTGTGTGTGTTTGTGTGTTGTGGAATCTCCCCTTTTTGTATATAATAATGAACTCAACTGAGTGTGCATATAATCCTGCCATAGAAACAACAGGAGTAGAAGAGCTCGATCTGGAATCTCAGTTGTAGTTGCAGTTCAACGTGGAGAGTAATCGTATAGAACCGTTACAGTTATCAAAGAATTCCGACAGATACCGAAGTGTTATCCGGACATACTTTTTCCAACGTTTTTAAACTTGTATATATTTATTTTTACTAATAGTATTCATGAATTGACTAACCCGCGTTCCTGTTTGTATATCACGTTTAATATAACCTACTTTTTTATCTCTATACCTGTATTTGTTGTTCATTATTTTGACGGGTCTTAAGTCTACAACAATATATATATATATATATATATATATATATATATATATATATATATATATATATATAATTTCCTCCAGTCACGCTCAGCTGTTTGGATTATTATTTTTTTATTTGTTGAAATAAGATACTCAGTAGTAAATACAATATATATGTTACCGTCCTTGTACATTTCATATCGGTATAAATATTTTACCGTCATGTTTTGACAACACGAGCCCACTCACGTATATATAGTTAATGATTTTGGTATTTATCAATCTATATCCCCAAAAACAATCCATTGTGTTGAGCCTTTCGAATTCGTAATTTATTCTGTTAATACCTGGTTCGAAGCTGACTGATCGATCCACAATAATATTCAGATTAACATAAATTTTTACATTACTGTCGAATTATTTACAGTTGTGTTCTTACAATGACGGATTAAGTGAATATGACTTCTTCTCACGTGATAAGCACTTTGACTATGCTGAATTTATTGATATGCAGGACCACAAAGTTTAGAAGTCAGTATTACACATTGATTTTGGTTTAATATGAATTACCTATATCTGGTAGTTTTCATATCGCAATAGATAATATTTATGGTAAATATAAATATGCCAGCATTAGAGACATTAATGTAAGTCCCTTTATTAAAAAGTCCCTTTATTAAAAAAACACGTTTAGACGTGTATCATGTGTGGCATGATACACGTCCATAGTTAACTATGGAAAAGATTTTCTCGCAGTAGGTTGACATTTCTTTCAGTAGTCTGTTTGCCAACCATATCTGTAGAACCCAATCTGTTCTCCTATTCATCCCATAACTGGAGGGAAAAGAAACGGATTAATACCTTTCCCACGAGTATTTTCACGTAAGTGAATGGAACGAATTCAACGTGTATTCGAACTCTGGTTTCTTACTCCGAGCCGATATTCATTGCACCACAACGCAGCAATTTAAAAAAAAATCAAAACATATTGTTTATTGATATTTTTCCCCCAAAGAATATTATCAATATTAGCCAATAAATGGACACCCTATGATGACTAGAGAGTTCTTAGTTAAAACGTTGTGTCTATAATAGCATCTATGTCAACCAAGATGAGAACAATGAGAAATAATACCAAGATATGGAAGAAGCAATTTAAATTTCTAGGGTACGTAAAGAGGAAAGAGGGCTTGGAAAATTTGATACTCACAGAGCATATTAAAGGTACGGCGAAAAGCAGCGAATAACCTTCCTAACCAGCTGATGTAAATGTTTGGCAGAACAGGGATTGGGAGATATATCAAAAGCAACAACAGTTGCTAAGAGCTAAATGTACAGAAAATTATCGCGAGCCCTTATCATAGAAGAAAACAATGAGATTATGAAAATTACGCATGTGAGATTATTTTGATTGCAGATCCAGAAGAAAAGTTGAAAATATTCCAAAACAAGGTAGTAAGGGAAAGAAAGAAGAAAGGACTACTAGAAGACAGAATACATAATTGTCAGTAATAATCCATGGCATAAGTAACCTATTGCGGACGTCAGAATCAAGCTGGCTCAGAAATACAACAAACTGAGTAGAGTACTAGCTGACAAATCAAAATGTGGCGCAGAAATCCGAAGACTTATAGAAATATGCATTGCAGAAACTAAGTTTATTAGAGAGATAAAAAGAAAGAAATAAAAAGAATTAATGAATTAATTTATCTCTTAACTCCTATATGTCAGTGAACATTAGACAATTCCTTTAAATTAAAAACCACAGAGATGTGTCTCTACCGACGAATGCAGTGGATACTATGGACTAATGACCGCATTCATTGTTATTATCACAGCCTCTCTAGAGGTATCCTGTCTATTGAGTACAACTCATTTCTAGCCTTGTTTCCACTGAATATAACAATGTATTATCATCCTAGGGTTTTAAACTCACAATTATTAAATCAAATTCACTAGACATGGGCAGAAGAATTGAGACAGGTCAACAGTGGCAGCAGTAGACAAACAATAATAAGGTTATTTTAGGTTCCAGTTCTAGATTTAGGATTGTCCAAAGGAAGAGCGGCATAAAGGATCAACGCCTTCGGGAATTTAGTGACATTGTTTTTGGTGAATCCGGTACCTAAGCCGGGTAATACAGACCCAGACTTAATGGTAATAGGGTTTATTGCGAAAATCCGTGGAGTTTACCGGGATCGAAATTACACCTGAAAATGGCTGGATGGCAAAAGTTGTCATAAAAAACAACAAAGAGTCCGAAAATATTAATGGTGATTTTTGGAACTGTGTAACTTTTGCAGACCTGAAAAAAATAGGAGAAATATAGAAAGTTAGATGCTTTCAGTTTTTGTTGGTCATCACGGCGACATCTTACCGAACGTTCAAATATTTGTTTGATATTCTTTCATTTTGCTGCTTTTATGCCAACGTCCAGGTCATTTTACATTTTACCACCGTTAAGAAGTATCAAATCGGAAATAAAAAGCATATTTTTTGACGAGATTTGGACTCCCTGCTTCTCCCTTCTTCTCCCTAGGACATCATACTACCGACTAGGCTACGGAAACTAACCAAAAGTCGCTGTAGAGATTTAGTTATAAAACTGATTACTCTTCAAATATTTTTTCAGTTGACATTTTTCTTTATTTTTATTGTTTTTCTTTATCATTACTCATTATCATTTTATTTGTTTATAATTATTTAACTGTAACCCAGTAAATATATTTTCCACTTATTTATTTCTATTCTCCCTAAAACGCCATTTTCCTTCTTTATTTCTATCTTTACTGAAATCTTTTTCGAAGATTTACAATGGTGATACTTTCATAGAATCTTTTATTCTCTTTATTTATTTTTTATTTATTATTATAAATTATTAATATCTTAATTTATTCATTTTTCCTTTGTGTCCCTCTTTCTTATTTACTGATTTCAGGCTACCATATTGCTTTACTTACTCTCAATTCTCCTTTTGTTTGTTCTTTCTTTACTTTTTTTCCTTCTTAACATTCAGATAATCATAGTTTCTTTCTTTCTACTTTTCTTTCTTTCTTTCTTTTTTCTTTTTTCTTTCTTTCTTTCTTTCTTATATCATTCAGATAAACTTTTATTCCTAGCACGCTGTCTTTCTTTCTTTCTTTCTTTCTTTTTTATATCATTCAGATAACCTTTCTTCCTAGCCCGTATTTCTTTCTATCTTTTTTCTTTTGTCTTTCTTTCTTTCTTTCTTTCTTTCTTTCTTTCTTATGACATTCAGATAAACTTTTATTCCTAGCACGCTGTCTGTCTGTCTTTCTTTCTTTCTTTTTTATACCATTCAAATAGCCTTTCTTCCTAGCCCGTATTTCTTTCTATCTTTTTCTTTTGTCTTTCTTTCTTTCTTTCTTTCTTTCTTTCTTTCTTTCTTTCTTTCTTATGACATTCAGATAAACTTTTATTCCTAGCACGCTGTCTTTCTTTCTTTCTTTCTTTCTTTCTTTTTTATATCATTCAGATAACCTTTCTTCCTAGCCCGTATTTCTTTCTTTCTTTCTTTCTTTTGTCTTTCTTTCTTTCTTTCTTTCTTTCTTTCTTTCTTTCTTATGACATTCAGATAAACTTTTATTCCTAGCACGCTGTCTTTCTTTCTTTCTTTCTTTCTTTCTTTCTTTTTTATTTTTTCTTTCTTTTTTATACCATTCAGATAACCTTTCTTCCTAGCCCGTATTTCTTTCTTTCTTTCTTTCTTTCTTTCTTTCTTTCTTTCTTTCTTTCTTTCTTTCTTATAACATTCAGATAAACTTTCACGCTTTCTTTCTTTCTTTCTTTCTTTCTTTCTTTCTTTCTTCTCGTGAATCTATTTCGGGCAGCCCTTATTGGAATCTGTCATGAACAATGTCAATTGTTTACAGACAATTGTAATTTTTTGTTCAACTCAAACTACTTTCGCAAAATAGAGTAATAGCAAAGGGTTATTCCAATCACTCACACTGGTACAAGTAAATATGCATGGAGAAACCAACGGATTTATTCACTTGTACACATATATTACAACATCACCTCGAGGAAAGTGGATTCAAATTCAATAAAACGTTGTTTTTCTTTTGTTTTTCTTTTTATATATAATGGCGAGTTTTGACTGAAATTTTTAAAGTTTACTCTTATTGCTTTTAGATTGTGTTACAATGAAACACGAATGACTGAAAAAGTTTTGTATATTTCAGGAACCTTTTTTGTTAAGTTTCTATGTGTCCGCAGGTCAGCGCGATTAGCAGACAAACATATGGTAATGAAGAACCTGCAGATAGGCATGATCCGTTTGTTACTAGAATTAAAAAAGAATAACGGTAGAAAAATAAGAAAAACAATGTGATACTGAACGCAACAAAAAAAAAACGGCCATTTTATTAAATTGTATGCAAGTAGAAAATCATCTAGTGATAAAATCACAATAAAAATCGTTTTCTCAGAAAAACACACACACACATATATACAAAATACACAACCGACCATAAGTTTCGGACCACTTAGATTTATTCTCTAAGAGAAAGAAAGAACAAATTTTATGTCTTAGAAGAATAAATATAGGTATATTTCATTGTTGCTCACAATTGTACAATAATTAAAATCAAAGTTAACATAGAGTAATTTCAAATTTAATTAAAGTTAATTCATATTTTCTTTTCATCAAAGAAACCGCCACGAGCCTTTATTACTGCAGAGCAATCCTTGGCATTCTTTTTAATAAATTATAAAAATAAGTTGGTGAAAGTGATTTCCAAGTATCCTGCAAGCATTTAAACAAAATTTGTTCATTTTTAGGAAGTTCATTTTAATCCCAGACTAGTTAAATTGGAGAAAGATCCGGAGACTGAGGGGGCCAAGTCATAATTTTCAAAATTACATTGTTTTCCTTTTATTGCAGATAATTTTGGCATAATTTTGAGCTGTGCTTTAGATCGTTATCGTGTTGTAAAACAAAATTTTGTCGAATAATGTGGCAACCAGAAGGGATTGCATGCCTCTACAGTATTGAATGATATTCTTCGTTTCGCATTATGCCTTTGATCTCTACAAGGCCTCCAGCTATCTCTCCTCCAAAGCATCCCCAAATCATTACAGATCCACCTCCATGCATAACAGTTGGAACAATGCAATTTTCACTTATTCGTTCAGAAGAAGGTCGTCTGACAAACACCCTTCGTTTGCTTCCAAACAGTTCAGATTTTGATTCATCTGCCCATAATACTTTTTCCAATAATCTAAAGCCCATTCTTTGTGCGGTTCTGCCCAGTGTAGTCGTTTCAAATTATTCTCCTTTAATAGTGTTTTTGTAACTGCTACACAGCTTTTAAACCCAGCAGAATGAAGCCGTCTCTTAAAAGTAGTAACAGATACTGGATGCTACCGGGTAGAATTCCTTTCAATTGTTAATTCCGGAGCGGTTTTTCTTCTATTCCTTTTGCTAGATATGATCAAGTGCCTATCCTTCACAATAGATGTTATTCTGGGCCTACCAGATCTTTTTCTGTCAATGTTTAACTCAGTTTCACGAAGTCGTTGAAGGCAATAATGCACGCCATTTTTTGATAGGCTTGATTTTTTAGCGATAACACGTTCAGAATATCCTTCTTTCGAAAGAATTTCAATCTGAGGTCTTTTTTCAATGCTAATCTGTTTCTTCCTTGCCATTTATACTGTAGTAATATGGTTTACAAAAATAAATTATATCGTAATTATAATATCTGAATAAATCTGAATTTTCAGCAAAAACTTGATTACAATAAGAGGAATCAAGTTGCAAACTGCGTAAATGGTTACTTTAAAGTTGAAAAGAATACTTTTTTACTTGACATCTGCATAAAAATAACACAAATACAAACTCGGCGAATTTGATTCTACTAAAAATGAAATTTTATAAACTTTGTGAAAAACATTTGGATGGTCCCAAATTTATGGTCGGTAGTGTATATATATATATATATATATATATATATATATATATATATATATATATATATAAAGTGGCATGTAGGGAAATTTCCAAAGAAGATCCTAATAATATTAATTGCTAAAAATTTACCAAAATGATTGTCGGACATATGAAATTTTCGAAGTTTAATTTTTAATATATATATATATATATATATATATATATATATATATATTACGGAAATCAACGAATTTTAACAAAACTTGGTTATAAGCAACCGACAATCTGAAATGAATTGTTTGAACATTATTTTTTATCGATACTTGTATTTAAGTAGATATTCTATTTTTAATGAAACAGTATTATATATTTATTTCTACCGGCCTGACTATTTACGATAAATTTTACGATAAATTTTACGATAAATAGCAGGTTCGAATCCTGCCGAATGGCACACATTTTCGTAATAAAAATTTATTATTTTTGTGGTGTTGTCAACAAGTATTTTCCTGCATTGTGGAGGTGGATCGGAATGAGGCTTTACATGTTCAATAGAACTTGTATTGGACAAGTGAAGTGTAAAACATTTGATAATGTTGTGGTCGTCAAGCCAACATATATACTTACTTCATTTTTATCAGAAACATGTTGACATCACGATACATTTCAGAGCAGGTATGTTTGTTTACAATGGATCTAAAATTGTGTTATATAGGCTTGATAAAAACCTCGTTTAGACTGGAGGCTATTCTTGGCCGAGAGGTCTAAGACGTTACCAGATCAAATGGTAGCTTCCCCTATATAGATAGGGGTGGCGGGTTTGAATCCTGCCGAATAGTACACATTTTCGTAATAAAAATTTATCGTAAATAATCAGGCCGGTAGAAATAAATATATAATACTGTTTCATTAAAAACAGAATATCTACTTAAATACAAGTATCGACAAAAAATAATGTTCAAACAATTCATTTCATCTATATATATAGAGAGAGTGATAGAAAGAAGTGACCTCGAAGATGACTGACAAGTCACCACGATTAAGCTTTTTTTTTAAATATTTTCTTGCATTTGTTTGTACAAGATATAATGGACTTGTACTGGGTAAAACCTGTGGCGTCAAGCAATTTCCACGAAGCTATTAGCTTTTATCAAGGATGACTTTTCAGTATTTGTCTATAATTTTGATAAGTGCTAGTATTTATTTATTTATTTATATAGTTCGAACTGTTGTCCCCGTCTTTATTGCCATGTTTACGACGTTTCAGCTGTTGAACGCTCCGGCCTTTGTCAAAAGCTAAGAATTTCGAACCGAATCTTTTATTTAGGGAAGGTCGCATCGACCTGGTAACTGCCTCCGTATATGCAACCACATGCACGCTTGACATATCGGGATCACCACACAGGAGCGAACTCGCTTGTTCCGAGGTGGCAGATTTCTAGATTCATCTCGTGCCCCGTTGTCGTGATTGCACACCGTGCAACTCGGAGCAGGTCTCTTCTGCCGGGCACTCCTTCTGAGCAGGATGATATGGCTTCAGTCTCGGATAAACTCTTGTTCGTTGAGCTGCCATCCGCATCTGAACAGCTGGCCACGTTGGCGTCCGTAGGTAGAATGCTGATGTCTGAGGCAATGCTCAGCGGATCCGACTTTAGATACACCAATCGTGTATTATCTTCAGAGTCACGTTCATTGTCTGATGACGGTTTTGATCCTAAACTAGTCGCAAGTTTTTAACATAACGAGGCACACCATCGACCCTCACTAAGTGCGGGCTGATAATCTTTGTAACATGCCCCATTCTCAGCTTGTCCGTACTCTTGCTGTGCGGGGTCTTAACCCACACTACATTTCTGTATTTTGCTTGCGCGTCGCAAGGAGCCATTGCGATGTCGATGCCTCGCAGCCGTAAGTGATATGCGTGCACCATAATAGCCGGTGCTGTTGTAGACAATACACTGTCTTTTGGCGTTGCATTATACCAGTACACCACTTTTGGGGTCGAACATCGCTTCCTGGCTACAATCACTTTCACAGAACGATGGCTTCTCTCTACTATGCCGTTTACCGCCGGCACGTAGGCACACCGAAGCCACACACTCCACTTTCTCAGGAACTGCGAGAACTGCCCTGCAGAAAACGCTATACCAGTGTCTGTTAATATTTCGGCAGGCGGCTCCCTGTCGTAAAAGATGGACTCCAATTGGCGTATTACGCTGGCAGTGTCCTGACAATGCAGCAGTTGCTAAATGGCGAAGCGGGAAGGACACAATTGATAATAGCCAAATAGAGCTGGCTGCCAACATGCGTAACGTCTATCCTTAAACTGCTCTAGACAGTTTTTGTCATTGCACTGGTGCTGGCTCGATTGACTGACACGCCTTGCACCTTTGCACTAACATCTGACGTCCGCCTTTTTAACTGTTGTGTCGACCATTTTTTAGAAGTAGAGCGTCCGTTTAATCCCATGATGCCCACACTGTTCATGTATGGTCAGGATCCGCTCTAGGTCTATACTGAGCAAGTAGCTGCAGAGGTTCAGACTGTTTCTGAGCAGCAGACAACCAACGATACAGAACGCGACATCTGCTCTGTTGACTGCCAATTTAACCAACTCTACAGGTTGTTCGCTTTGATAGTTTTCAGTTAGCATAGCAGGCCGCCTTCATATCAATATCTCGCTCGATGCCTTGGTGGTCAGTCGCGCTCTTCCGGTTAATGCATATCCAACGCTGGGTGCATGCTGAATCCATGACGATGTTTAGCACAGTTGCTTGCAATTGGAACGCCAGGTTAAAACCTTCAGAGTAGTATCTATGTGCTGTGCTTCATTCTGGTTGTAGCCAGAAAGCGTCTTCTGTAGTGAACTCGTTATTCTCAAAGGCAACACCCATGACCAGCAAGCTGACATCTAACCAAACGCCGCCACTCTGAGCGAACTACATGCGGGAAATGGCCTACCAGTTTCCCACACATGAAGTGATCACTGACGGGACTTTCGAGATGCCCTGCCTCACCTCCAGCGAAGTTTTTTTCCACCACCACTGACGTGTAGTCAGAGTACATTCGCTCTATCCTGGTGCGGATCTGGAGCCTTGCACATCAAGCCAAAGCGTTCTAGATGTTCCTTAACCCTCCTTGAAGAGGTCACGTTTTCATTGACAAAGACATCGTCAATGTAGGATGACGCTGCCTTTCAAATTTCCTCATCCTGCGACATGATCACATTCATAATTGCTGACATGATTTTTGGAGTCACATTAAGACCAAATCCCAATGGAATGAGGCAATATCTCCGTCCTTTTATCATGACAGTCTGAAACAGCCAGAGTGATCGGTGGACTCGGACTTGAAGGTAGGCCCTTCTCAAATCTCAAATCGCCCTAGCTCCTCCTCGGAAGTACTGCACAAGCAATCCGTTCGCTATACAAAGCTGCAATTCATTCTCGTATTCGCTCCTAATATGCTCTGGAACCGTGTACTCTATTTTATTTTTCAGTGGGATGGGCGTTCGGCCACCCGCCCACTTCCCCGTTGTGGCCCATACGCGCTTGCGCTGGTTGAAATTTGCAATGAAGTCCAGTTTGTTTATTGCAATGGAGGCTCTACGGGGCACGTTCCTAGCTGCAAAGCTCACCTCACCTGAACCTCTTATACGGACTCCTCCCATTTCGCAATCACGTTTACTCCTAGTAGGAGATCGAGCCCTAACAAGGTTTGGTGTACAATGAATGCCTTCACGGTTACCGGGCGTATGTTATCGATTTTCCGCTCCACTGTGCCAACACCCAGACTGGTAAGGGTTTTTCCGTCAGCAGTTACAACCTGTGCCTCTCTAGATCTCCACGAACAACACGCCGACTGGTACATTAACGTCTTTGAACACCCGGTGTCTACTAGGGCCGTGCATCTCCGGTTTAGTCACGGGTAGCGCCTCAATTTTCACTTGCCTGGGAGGAAACCGGCTCTGGCGTTCTTTTCCCCTGAGTCCTTTCACGGGCACTCTGATGCAAAGTGACTCATTCTTTTGGCATCTGAAGCACCGTAACCTTCGGCGCAATCGTCTTACCCGGTTGTCCGTCCTCGTTGCACGTCCCTGAGTGCGGCCGTTATTCATGTAGTTCTGGTTGGTGCACGGACAGCATACCGAGTTTCTCCCTGGTCAGCAATCACCTCCACGGCATCTGCACAACTGGACCGCTGCGACACTTTGGTTTACAGGTATATGGTTCTCAACCAGAAGGGTCGTCTGGCACAAAGTTGATATAATGTCAAAGTATCCATTCGCGCCGACGCCCGAAGCTGCTGCCTTGCATGCTGTGGCAATCAGACAACAAACGCGCAGGCTATCCATTTTTCAAATGGTCTTTCTCCAGCCTGACGAGCCAGTCTTTCGAGTGCTACCAGGAATTCATCGACTGTCTCTCCATCGCGAAGTCGCCGCGTCGTAAACTGTTTAAATACCACGAACGCATCTACGGCGAATGCAGTGGTGGGGGCGCGCTTGATTTCCTCGATATCAGCACTCTGCTCTTTGCTGAGTTGCCGATACACAGCGAGATCCCCACCCGTAAACCTCAACGGAAGAAAGCACTCGACTCTTTCTTCATCTGCTACCTCGCAAATCATCTCTACTCGCTGGAGCCATTCTATAACTGGTTCATCCGATGCGGCCCCTCCAGACTCGAAAGTCCTCCTACCCATTGCTATTGTTGTTGGATGCAGAAAAAGCGTGTCAACGTCTGAGGTTTGCCGATATAGCTTGTGTTGAAATGTGTCACCAAACAAAAAAAAAGAAATTCCAGCTCTCATTCCAGCTCTTTACATAGAGCTTGGTAACTCGCTTATGTAAAAAAACACGAATTTGAATAGACAAGCCAGCTACCAATCATTTGGGAGGTGTCCAGGCGACCGACTCATTACCGGAATGAGAATGATATACCCCCGTCATCGAAATAAAGGGTTCGGTTCAAAATTCCTAGTACCTGAAGAAGGCTGGAGCGTACAAGGCCCGGAATTTCGTAAACATGGCAATAAAGATGAGGACAACATTCCAAACATTATAAACAATGAGAATGATTTTTGTTTGTTTGAATATGAAGAATCACCCACACGCGCGCGCGCGCACACACACACACACACACACACACACACACACATATCAGGTTATCTACCTACAAAAGTATCTTTATATATATATATAAAGTGAGGGAGGAAGGAGCAGAGAGAATTAATTAAACCTCTAGGGCCATTCGTATCATATTTGATACAGTATTTCCCTATAAGGAAATATTTGGTATTTCCCTATAAGGAAACATTTGGTATTCATTGACTGAGCAGTCAGTACTGCTTTCATTTGAAATTTTTCAGGAAAATATTTCTTTCAAGGCTTGTTTTCATACTGTATCAAATATGATACGAATGGCCCTAGAGGGTTAATAATTACGCTCAGCCGAGTGAAGAAAATCATTAATATACACAGGAGATGTTTCTAGTAAAATACCCAATCTTTTCAATGTACTCAATTTAGTACTGAATCTCATTGAGCGAACATTATACAGTGAAAATATCAGATCAAGATTTACCTAAAAACTTAAAAACGCGTAAATCTAAGTGGTACTGATTTAACCTAATATGATACGTGCTATACGAATATATAATCTGTAGTCGTATCCACGCGTATATACACGCATACACACACTCTCATACACATACCAAAAAAAACACACATTAATTCATCAACGTGGTCTGATGAGATGAACTTGTTATCACAACAGAATGGATTATAATTTATAAACACTTTAGACGATGTGTTGGATTTTCATTTATGTATATCATATTGCTCTGGATAATATTCTTTGAGCTACCTGTACAGATCTGTCGCTTAATATTTTATATTAAATATAAATTTTTGGATTTTCTGTCTCCTATCACGGACTTGGCATCACTATCTATCTATCAATCTATCTGCGTGTGTGTGAGTATGTTTTGCATATAAAAACTTCACAAATTACATATATCGAATGATCATTTCAGGGAAATATGTCCGCTTCATCAGCTATCTTTTTTATTGCTTGATATTTCTCCTAGATGTGCGTTGTGATGCAGTGGATATCGACAAATCAGGAAGCCGAGTTCGAATTCCAATTGAATTTGTTGCATTCACTTATGCACAAATAGCCTTGAAAAAGGTATTAATTCGTCACTTCCCTCTTGTTATGTGTTAACTAATAGGACAGATTGGGTTCTGTAGTCTTGGCTGGCAACCAGTCTACCACAGAAATCAATAGCAACCTTCTGCCCGCTCAGTCATATCTCTTTAGGGACATGATTGCTCAAAGCGTGTATCACGGATGGCACTTAACTAACTGATGTTTCTCCTGTGTATTTTTGTGACAATTATTACACGGCTAGGAGCAAACACCTCTTTTAAGTTTTAGATTATTGTTTTAACTAAGTTTTTTTATTGTTTTGGATGTTGTAGTAAGAAATTTGATGTTGAGTTTAGACAGATTCTTCTCTATTGTAGATGTGATAGGGTTTGTAGGAAGGATAATATAACTTTTAATCATTGGGTTTCTCAGGATGATCTGTTTTTTTTTCTTTTTCCTTTTTTAACTGTATGTATATACAAAAGTAAAGTATAATATATATGAGATATCTTAACACATAAGATAGATAGATAGATAGATAGATAGATAGATAGATAGATATTCATTTTGATACGAGTAACCAAAGAGTAAATATCGTTTTATCTTATAAGTATATATTTTATAAAGTTTTTTTTTTCCTTTTTTTCTTCCAAACAAACTTTTATTCCTCATCACGATTTCTTCTGTCTATTCATATTTTATTAATTTAACGTGTTTTCTTTGATTAATATCATGTCGTTTTTCCTCCCTTTGCCATGATTTGTGTCGGTTTTTGCCCGTGCGAAATTCCAGTCTGCTGTTTACACCTTGACACGTGACAAACATTCGCAATGATTCCGTCTTGACACGATAAGACTGTCCACTTGCTTCAACTTATTCTATTCTATTCCAAGCTGTCATCTATTTATACGTTCGCTCTGAGACTTTTGTCGCTTATCTTGTTAGGTAGTTTGATATGGACAGCTGTCCTGCAGTTGTTCTTTCTTTCTTCGTTTTGCTTTCGGAAGTAGTCGCTTGTTGTGGAGCGGAGCTCGTTTTTGTTATGATAATTCGGAAGTTTAGTTTCCGACCCCATACATATATATATATATATATATATATATAATTTCACCCCAAGCAAGGCGATAATACCGTTAAAACGCAAGAGTTACTGGGAGTGAAAGAGAATGAGAAGAATTTAGTGAGTAGAAAGGACAATAAAAGAACAGAATCCAGGAGGATAGAAGATTGGCACTGCTTTGTATTTTCGAGGTTGTAAGTAGCAGATAAAGAGCCAGGTTTGGGAGAGACACCTAGAGGAAAAGTAGTAAGAGCGAGATGTGATAGAGGGAGGTGGAAGTTGATATATATATATATATATATATATATATATATATATATGTATATATATATATATAGCTTTAAGGTAGGCTTTACTCAATGTCAGATTGCGTTCCAGCATGAATCAAACTGTCACGGCTGGGTGTTAACATACATATAATCATCCACATACAGTAATTTTTCGCATGACATTAGTACGGATAGACATGGATTGAAATCCGACAAAACAGACATCAGTCGGCGATCCTACATCTGGGCTGTGGGTGCCGGTATAGTAAGACGGATTTTAATGCAATGTTAACATATGTCAGTAGCTGAAAGTGTTTAAATTCATTATTGAATCAACGATAATAAATGCGTGTGTTGCTACCGTTTTTAAAGTCTACCATTTCTTCATAATGCTCAATTGGAGTGCAAGAGCATGATAATCACATATAAATATATTATAATTTGATATGGAAATAAGTTTTCGCGCTTACAAATTACAATTGTAATCAAGTTGTAAAAATTGTTTCCCTTTGAATGTTTATTCAGATAAAATATATGTCTAATGTAAAAAATTAAAAAATATTGTTTTGTTTTTACTTTCTTGTCTTTGGTTTCTCATCATTTTGGTTGCATTTTATTTTCCGTTCTTGTAGCTGCTGAGTATTTCTCTATATTTCTGAGATGAGCTAGAATTTACAGTATTTACATCATTCGGACTGTTGTCTTCATTTTTGTTGCCATTTATACGACGTTTCGGTTGTTATACGCTCCGGCATTCTGAATGCAGTTATCAACATCAGTCAACATTAGTTGAGTGTCTCTGAGGAGTCCGAGCTGAACAAGGGTCTAAACTTCGCAACAGCCATCAGGCGGATACCATACTTGGACACCATTGCCAGCATCGAGGAATTAGGCTGAGGCGGATGAGCTAAGATGGAAAGTGAAGCAGACACTGGAGAAAACCAAGCCACCCAAACAAAATATCACGAAAGAGGAGGGGCTGACAATCAGGATCCTACAGAGGAATGAGAACATCATCATACTACCAGCTGATAAAAGCAATACAACTGTAGTGATGGACAGAACTGAATACATCATGAAACTGGAAAACCTCATTACAAGTAGAAGCTATAGCAAGGTAAAGAAAGACCCTACGTTGAAAACAGAACTACAGCTGTTGCAGATCCTAATCAAGAACAAGGATCACTTCCACCCTAGAATATACAGGCAGTTGTCTCAATGTTACAGCAAGCTACGTCACATACATGGTGTATCTAAGATTCATAAAGACGGTATCCCACTCATGCCGATTTTTAGCAGCCTAGGCATAGTGTGCCACCCTCTGAGTCGATTTCTTGTAGATATAATTGACCCTATGATAGGAAAGTCACTATCATATGTTCGAAATTCCAGCCATTTCGTGGAAATTATAAAACATACTCCCATCCAATGCAACTAGATAGTGAGTCTAGATGTGGTAAGTCTGTTCACCAAGGTACCCATGGTGGACGCACTATCGGTAGTCAGGGACAGACTGGTTTCGGTGTTCTACTAGAAAACCTGATGGAGATGCTAACTTTCTGCACGCAAACAACACATTTCAGACTGGGATCAGACATATATCGGCAGGATGAAGCCTTAGCAATGAGCTCGCCATTATCACCATCACTGACTTACATATACATGTAATACGTTGAAGAGATGGCATTAAAATTCACAGTTCTAAAGCAAACTCTATGGCTGCAATACCTTGATGACACCTTCATACTAGGGTCACATCAGGAGGCGGTGTAGACGCTACTTGACCAAGTGAACTCAATAAGACCATCCATACAGTTCACTATGGAAAAAGAGTGTGACAACAATCTGGTATTACTGAGTGTGAGGTTCAAGACAGCCAACATTCACCAAACAATACCTCATCTTCAACTCCCACTACCCATTTATTCTTTTATAATGGCTTTGGCATGCATTACAAAGAACGTGGCTTTTCAAATTTTGATCTGCTTCAAACGTAATAAGAATCTGAAAGCAACATTATGACTGTAAAAAAGAGATCGTCTGCTGCCTTCAACATCGAGCAAAAGTCATAAGCGGCGATCCAGAGTCATACGAACAGGAAATGGTCAGTATAAGCAGTACCCTACAACGAAACAATTATCCATGGTACATGACAACAACTCCAACATAGTGGAGTAGGGGTGCATGAGGATAACAACACCTCTCAGAAAACAACTTCGGTCTGTCTACCCTATGGAAAGGGGTTATCAGAGAATATACAAAGGATCTGTAGTCTATATAACATCAGGACGATCTTCAGAAGTGGTTCTACACTTTGCAGGTACCTCTCCTGATTAAGAACAGAGTAGGACATGATTAAGGACTGTGTGTACGCCATTCCATGTTGTTGTGGAAAGAAATATAAAGGAGAGACGGGCCACCCATTTAAGATAAGGCTACAAGAACATCGCCGTAACAGAAAAATCAGGCGTAGATGACCACATATGTATGGAGAAAAGGGATCCCCGCCCTATGGGATGAAGTTGAAATAATAGATAGAGAACGCCACTGGAAACTACGCAGACTTAAGGAATCAGCACAGATGCTAGGCTTCAAAAATCCCCTAAGCCGACCAAGCACAAAGAGGAACACAATATGGGAACCAGAGAAAATCATTAGTGTCAAAAATTGCAATGTAATCTCTTGTAAAAAATACTAGAGAAAACCATTAACATAAAAAATACTAGAAAAAAAACATTAAGATCAATAAATTGCAATATGAACTCTGGTAAAAAAGGGTTACTGGACATTAGGTTTATAAGTCCCAAAAACTTCAATTGCTTAGGGACACATGGCTCAGTGGATATAGAGGTTGGTTAGTTCCTGACTTGACTCTTAGGGTCTTGTGAGTTCAATACCATGCTACAGCAGTGGTGAACAAGTAACTTGCAGAGTTAGAGGGAGATAACTCATGACTTCCAATCGAGGCTTACAGCAAGGAATGGAGTTCATATAACCCAGTGATTGTAAGAAAGGGTTCCTAGCATGGGAAGAAGGCCGAAACATTGTACAAATGGCAACAAAACTGAGGAAAATTGTCCGAATAATGTAATACTATAGCTGATGAATTTTAAATATTTTTAACATTATCTAACTTCTGGACATACTGAATTTGTTGCTCTGTAACGTATTTCGTGTTTTTGTACTATAAAAGTTAATATGATTGTATTACATTTTTAATCCTCCCTAGGAGTTTCAAAATTTTGGTGAAAGTCCGGTTTTCCTTGCGTCAACTGTCAACAGGTTGGCCAAAGATTATTAGAAAATTTAGCGTCTTTAAAAAACTTGATTTAGAAATTCTTGCAAAAAAAACAATAATTGTCAGATTTTTATAAAATTTTCAGCACTTAATTACACATGGATGAAATTATATTCGAGATTTTTTTTCATAGAAAATTTTTATAAAATATTTTTTTTTACATTTCTTACTCCCACTTACGTAATTTTATGAAATTTTAAGAAAATAAAATTTCAGCCCCTTTATATTTATATTACTTAAGGGCAGGACTCTCAGCTTTCTTTTTGATTCTAGATACGACGTAATTTCATGTTCCATTACTTCCTCTCCGTTTCTCTCTTTATTTTTTCTTCCTTTCATTCTTTCTTTTATTCTTATTTTCATTCTTATAACAATCATGTGACCCTTCTTCATATCCGACTTTCATTTTTTAATGTTAGACAAATGTTATATTAGTTCCTCTCCATTTCTTGCTTCTGTTCTTTCTTTCTTTCTTTCTTGCTTTCTTTCATTCTTTCTTTCTTTCATTCTTTCTTTCTTTCTTTCTTTCTTTCTTTCTTGCTTTCTTTCTTGCTTTCTTTCTTATAATATTCAGTTAACTCTTCTTCACATCACTCTACACTTTTGATTTTAGACTCAACATAATTCCATGTTCCACTCTTGTTTCTCTCTTTTCTCTCTCTTTCTTTTTTCTTTACTAGAATATTCAGATAACATTTCTTCATATTCAGTTTTCTTTTTATATTAGACATGGCGAACTTCCATATTCCATTAATTCATCACCATTTTTCTTTCTTTCTTTCTTTCTTTCTTTCTTTCTTTCTTATAACTTTCAGATAACCCTTCATCATATCAGACTTTCTTCTTAGACTCGACATATTTCCTCTTCATTTTCTTTCTGTCATTCTTTCTTTCTTTTCTTTCTTACTTTTAACATCCAGATAACCTTTCTTTATGATACAACCTTACCAAAATGAAAGGAGCACATTGGAATGTCCATTTATTTTGTTTAGTTTCTCAAGTCTATTCCAACATACCTTCATAATGTTGCTTTCAGATTCTTATTACGTTTGAAGCAGATCAAAATTTGAAAAGCCACGTTCTTTGTAATGCATGCCAAAGCCATTATAAAAGAATAAATAAGCTTTTAACCAACATCTTACTCGCATCAGTTTTAACCGTTGCCTTATTTTGTCCCCTAAAAAGTTTAAATTACACTGAAATGTAACATAAGATTTTCATTTCAAACAATACTAACTTTATGCAAAATTTTCACATTATATAGAAAAATATGGTCATCATTTTAATTCTCATTCTTTTACTTTAACATAAATTTGAAATTAAATGAATATCGTTCGTACACTAAATATAATACGGGCATAAGAATTGCATTTGTTTTATTCGCGTGATTATTTAATAAAAATAATTCATTAATTATAGACTGTGAATCGAACAGTTAACCTTCCAAACAAGTGTTTGGAGGTTCAGCTTCAAAGCTACCTAGCAGCAACTAAATCAACGACGACTTGTTAACTGAATTCAAATTAGTTGTATCGAGAGAAAAAAAACAATAAAACTAATTTTTAAAGAAGTAAAATTTGTAGCTACTTCGGATGTTTTGTTGATTTCTATTGATCTCTCTGATGCATCCACCCCTTTCGACTTAGTGGGGGAAATGGTGGATATAAGAGGATAAGACGAATGAGTTAGGTGAATCGATTTTATTCACTGATGAATGCGACAAATATGTTTGAGCACCAATGCATAAATCGTTTTATTTAGATGAGAATGAGGATCGAATGTCTCCTTCCGGTTTCATGGAGGCAAATGGAGAAAAATATCTTCTGATAACGGGAAGCGGAAGTTGCTCAGGAATACTAGTTTATTTATTTATTTGGCATTTTTTGGACAGATATCTGTAATTCCAGAAAGGCCTAGAGAGGAACAATGTTGATTACATGAAATGTATAAAAAAAGAAAGTAAATAAATATAAAAAAGAAAAAAGAACGCAAACAACAAACAAAAAAGACTGAATAAAAGAGAAAGAAAAAAGTTCGGTCGAAGACATTAACTTGGGCGTAATTTCGTCTATAATGCATTTAAATTGTCCCCGAAGATAAAAGTCAGTGATTTAAATTCATTTATTTTGTCAAAAATTTTAAATGTTTTTTCTCGTGTGTGATTATTTCTGTTGCTAATCTTTAAACCAGCGTTGTTGTTTATTTGTAGTGATCAATAAAAATATGAGAAGAATACCAGATGGGGGAAGGGAGTTGATTTTTTTTTTAAACTGACTACTTTACTCTTTATTTGATTGGATCTAATCTATGAAATAAAATTTTCCTTCGTTTGTTCGTTCGTTCCTTTTTTCATTCATTCATTTCTACTCTCTTTCTTATAATATTCAAATAACCCTTCTCCATAACATTTTTTCTTTTTGATTTGAGACTCTCCATACTGCCATGTTTCATCACTACCTCTTCACTCTCATTTTTTATAACATTTCTATTTCTATTATATATTTATAGATCCTTTATATTATATTCTTTCTTTCTTCTAACATTCAGTGACAACACTCTCTCATAATACGCATTCATTCATTCTTTCTTTCTTTATTTCTTTCTTTCTTTCTTTCTTTCTTTCTTTCTTTTATTCATTCTTTCATTATTACTTCCCGTCCTTCTATCTTTTCTGATAGCATTCAAGTAATCTCATACCCATTCTTCATTTTTTTACTAATCCCATACAGATAACTTTTTTTGCATCACGCTTTCTTTTTCATCCTCTATTTCTTTCCTTCTTTATTAATTCTTTCTTTATTCCTTTCCTTCTTTCTTTCTTTCTTTTCTGATAAATTTCAATTAATCTTTTCCTTTCTTCCTTCTTTTCTTTTTTCTTTCTAACAACATTTAGGTACTTTTTTTCACATCACGCTTTCTTTTCTTTTCTTTTCTTTTCTTTTCTTTCTTTCTTTCTTTTCCCTTATTAGTGGGTGGTTTCGAAAATAGTACATTTTCTTTTGGTGTTTGAGTTTAAAAATAAAAGCAAGGTATCAGCATTTTCACAAGAATGATAGTGCTACACAGTCTTCTTATTCAGAGTCAACAATTCGTTCATGTGCTTAGAATTAGCTTTGCAATTTTATATATATATATATATATATATATATATATTGAATTGAAATACTGCGCTTATATATATATATAAATAAGTTTATTCGGAGTGATGCCAAATAATGTTAACAAAAAGATACGCCCATTCGTATCTCTATGAACGTATGTTTTGTATTTACGCGTATATACTATATGTTTATGTGAATATATAACTTTCATATATATATATATATATATGCTCTCAATGAAATTACTATTGGCGGAAGTGTATTTTCATCAATAAAGTCACAATAATCCTTTTAAGTTTTTCTTAATTATCTTTTAGAATGTTCTGTATACTGAATTACCTTTTGAATATCAACATTAGTTCCCTCTCCCAAAACATTTCCTTCATTTGACGTAGTATTTAAATATCAGTTCAGTTTCCTTAACCAAAATAAAGGCAAATCATTTCCGTTAAATGGCGTATTCAAACAAATTATTAACGTTAATAATCCATCTTGTCGATTTTTCACATTGCCTTCACGAAAAACCTTTATCATTTTCTGTTTGCATATGCCAATTATATAAAAAAAATTTTCATAAACCTCAAGACTTTAGAAATTTCTTTCTCTGTCTTGTTTTAATCGGATATCCTTGTTTAATGTTCATCTTGTATTCGCGAACAAGAAAATTGTTTTTCGAACAATAATTCTTACTTGTATGGTAATTATGAATCTGCGATTAAATTTATCATAGAATTTCGTTGTTACTAACAAATGCGATTTGTATGTGAATGTTAGTGCATGATTAACCGCGAAGAATTCAATTATTATTCAAAAATAATCTGTCCTTTTGTCATTCGGTCAGACAAGTACTATACGTGATACACGCTTGGATAAACAAGCCTTTTTCGAGACATGACTAACTTAGCAGAGAATTTTCTCGCAATAGATTGCCATTACTTTCTGCGGTAGATTGGTTGCCAGCTAAGGCTATAGATACAACTCTTTCCTGCTACTTAATCCATAGTGAGAGGGAGAAGCGACGGATTAACACCTTTCCCAAGGGTATTTGTATGTAAATGAATGCAACAAATTCAATTAGAATTCGAACTCGGCTCTCCGATTTCTCGTTCCGAGCCGATGTCCACTGCGCCACAATAAACCTGAGTGAGGATACTTTTTGACTTTATCTCGTATATAAAAAAGAGCATTGACTTAAATTATTAATTATGTCTTGATTATTATGAAATAGTTCATTCATCTTTTGAATGTAAATATTACATATCATTTACTGATTATCTAATTTAAACGCAAGTACAATGAGATTAATATTTGCATGTCTAATTGCATATACATTCCAGAGGAGGGTTTACTCGAAAGAGCCCAGATGATAGCATCAACTCCACACTCATACACTCACATCTTATATGGCCCAGCCATGCACACCGAATAGAAGACAATCGTCTCCCAAAGTGTCTATTCTACGAGAAGCTCAAGAAAAAGAAGCGATTTCATTGTGAACAGAGAAAGGGCTTTAGGCACACTCACGAGGCTTACTTAGCACTCTGCGGCATTCATTTTGCCTCCTGGAAAGAAGCTGCACAAAACCGCTCCGCCTAGCATGATTCAGTCAAAACAGGCGTATCATATTTCGAAGCACAACGCACATAAGAACTGTATTTAAGGTAACAACGCAGGAAAGAGAGGTCAAGTTTCCCTTCCCATCTAGATATTTTATGATCACACTTCAGCAGAAAATTCAGAGCGAAAATTGGCTTGTTTAGCCTTCACGTGAAATGGAAGCATCTTTTGGATAAATTTGACGTGTAAAACGCAAAGGTTGGAACACGATTACCACAATTTACCAATAAAACAATTGCGAATAAAAGAATCATAAATACACGATATAAAAAAAAAAAATTACTCTTAAGAGAGAGGAGGATTTATATATATATATATATATATATATATATATATATAGGGTGTGGCAGCAAAATCTGACACTTGACAAAAAACACGAAATAGGCAATAAATACAAAAGAAACCCGACAGTTTAATTAGCAACAGATTACATACTACATTTCTTTTTCAATGTAACCGCTGGCGGCGGCGACGACCATCTTAAGGCGGGCACGAAATGATTCACACGCTTTGGCGACCATGTCCTTGTCCATAGCGGCGAACGGTTCCAAGATGGCAGCTTTCAGAGAGTTGACGATTTTGTGGGAGTACTTGTTCGTCTTGGCCTCGATCACGCCCCAAAGGAAATAGTCAAGGGGGTGAGGAACATTTTGAGCGGCCACGCCTGGGTCATCTTGGCCTTGTGTGCAGGAGCTGAGTCCTGCTGGAAGACGTAGGAGTGCCCAGCGGCGATTTCGTCTATCTAGGGCTTCACCACGCTCCTCAGCACATTCTGGTAGATCTCAATGGTGACTCTCAGGCCATTCTGAAAAAACAACGGAGGCATGACATCTCCCTTGTTGAATATGGCGCCAAGGACCATGACGGAGGAGGGAAGCTTCGTATTCTTCACGACGGGAACCTCCTCGATGTCTTTGCCGATTCACCTATGCGTTCTGCCTGTTGCTCGTTATATATATATATATATATATATATATATATATATATATATATATATATATATAAGTAAAATTAAGACAGACACGTTATTTCATGGTGAATAGGAAGCATAGGCCTATTTCAGACAAACCATCGTTAGCTTCCGTCTTTATTTAACAAAGATTTTACACGAATGAGATTCACAAAAACCTGAGAAAAACGAACAATAATAACGGTCGCGCACTTAAAAGAGAAAATTTAAGAAAAAATACATCAGTTTGACGAACACATACACATATTCATACATAATCCTATATACACGCAACATATAATCTGATGACACGCGTAGCGGCCAATGTCAACAAAAGTCCGAAGATACATTCGTCTTACATTTAGGTTGAAGACCCGTGGATTTGAAACGTAAAGAAAGTGGGTTAGGTAAGAAAGAGAGAGTGAGAGAAAGAGAGAAAGAGAGAGAGAAAAAGAGAGAGAGAGGGAGAGCGTTAAAAGGAAAGGGTAAGTATCTTGAAGCGTAAACGAAAAGGGAAGAAGAAAAAAAGAAAAACGGAGCAGAGGAATAAATTTAAATTAGAAAGAAAAGATGATAGAATCAATTTAAAATAGGAGTAAATGATAGAAAATTAATAACAAAAATATATAAATTTAAAATAGCAATGAATAATAAAAGATAATAAAATAAATTTAAAATAGGAATAAATTTAAAATAGAAAGAAAAGATAATAAGAGAAAATAAAAAAAGAGAAAATAAAAAAGAAAACTAATGTATTTTTTCTTAAATTTTCTCTTTTAAGGGAGAGACCGTTATTTTTGTTCATATTTTTTTTAGGTTTTTGGGAATCTCATTCGTGTAAAACCCTTTGTTAAATAAAGACAGAAGCTGATAAAGGTTCGCCTAAAATAGGCCTATGCTTCCTATTCAGCATGAAATAACGTGTCTGTTTTAATGTTTTTATATTTGCTCTATATGTATTTATATGCATATATGTTTAGAGCTCTCTTAGAGAGTTATCCTACCAGTGTATGTACAGGATACTCGTTTGGACTCTTCTATACCCACACTGCATGCTGATATATATATATATATATATATATATATATATATATATATATATTAATGCAGGTTTCATTGAATAAACATAAACATAGAACATTTAAGTTATTAAGTTCTATGTTTACTGTGTGTTAATATTTACTCTTTGATAATGGCTTATGTGAGCCGAAAGCTTAGACCCGATAAAAAAATCAACAATTACTGTGTTTTTTGTTGTCTTTCAACGACATCACCATCAAGTATATGAGACGGTATGAACGGATCCTACACAAAATTAATAAACACAACTGGTCTATATTATTCAATGAAACCTGCATTAATGAAAAACTGCTGCCAAAATACACACACAATATATATATATATATATATATATATATATATATTACGCTCTCACACCCTGATTGAGCACTCTGGAAAAAAGGTATATTTTGAAAAACAGTAGCCACTCTAGCGTGTACGCATCGCTCATTCAGTAAAAATTGGATCACTCTAGCTATTGGGCGCGTAATATGATATGCGCTAAAAAGACTGCCTTCTTCCACCGAACGCCCAGGGATAGAGTCGCCGACAGACGTCAATTCGGTCGGGTTTCGAGCCCGGGTTATGTAGCAATCGGAGTCTAACCGTACTGATGAGCTGTGATACAGCGAAACAGATATGTCTGCGGATGACAATATATATATATATATATATATATATATATATATATATATATCACAGAAAACTTGCTGCTCGTCAGATCCAAATGATACAACAGTCAATATTTAAAATAGTCTAGAAAAGAATCATATCCAGACACTCAAGTGCCCATATCGAGAATAGATATTTGTAACAGTTTCTAATGAAAACATTTCTTCGCCCATTCAAAGAAAAAAAAAGAAAGAAAAAAAATAAAAATAAAGTAAAATCATAAACGGAAAAAAGAGAAAGAAAAAGAAAAGTAAAACGAACAGTAAAAGGAGAAAGGGAGTTAAAGTTACCGTCTTATATCGACACTGGCGTTTATTGCAATTCATCTGCTTTCTTTTCTTTTTCTTTCTCTTTCTCTTTTTTTCGTTTATGATTTTTCTACAGTTTTATTTTTCTTTATATTTTTTTTTTGTTTTTCTTGAATGGCCGAAGAAATGTTTTCATTAGATTAGCGTTAAAAATATCTATTCTTGATATGGACACGTGATTGTCTGGATGTGATTCGTTTCTGAATTATTATTTTGAATATTAACTGTTGTATCATTTGGGTCTGACGAGCAGCAGGTTTGCTTTGAAGTACGTATTGCCCATGAAATTGTAGAATATCTAAAAAAATTTCTCGAGTACTCTGTTAGATTAAATAAATAAATTTAACATTGAGTTCTTTTGAGTTCGTCTCTATCGGAATTTACCTGACTTAAATACCAAATATTCTACGTTATATATATATATATATATATATATATATATGTGTGTGTGTGTGTGTGTGTGTGTGTGTGTGTGTTAACCAAAATCATCAAGTAAATTATTACACCATACATACTTAGTAAATACAGTATTAAATCAGTTTTTAACTATTAATTGTCAAACTGGAGTAGGGTTTCGGCATATGATGGGACGAAGAGAGAAGTTAGGCTTGTGCATTTTTATAGCTCTATACATGCATTCTCATATGTAATATCCGATTATTTTGGAGAGTTTTAAGTTTTCCTATAATCAGTTCATTAATTTTTAGTTTCAGATGATTAGAAAAATTTTAGTGACTTTTTTTTTACAATTAACCTAATCATCAACCAACTCATTATACTATACATACCCAGTAAATATAGTATTAAATAAACACAGGAATTAATCCAAATCTTAAATACTTAAAAACCTAATAATGAAAATATAGCCTCACATAATGTCGAAAATTTAATTACCAATATCCCAGTCAAGCAAATGATTTATATTTTTATAAAGAATATTTACAACACCTCATATCACCTTCAAATAAAAATCAAACATAATATATTACGAAAATTATTTTTTACTTGTACCACTCATGTTCTCTTCTCTTACCATAAAAAATATTTATGTACAACATGATGGCGTCGATGGATTCAGTTCTGGGACTGATATTTCGTAACTTCTAGTTAGATATTTAATACCACTAAAAAAGCACCTCACATCTATCTCAGATAGGTAAATGATATTCTCATTTTCGCTAAAAACATGAATAACATCAATGAACTACAAAAACGTATTAAAAGCTCCGTTCTTAACTTTCTATATGAACTTGACATTAATAATATAATCACTTTTCATGATGTTATGATAGAAGCTACATCTACATCTACGACCTCCCTGTATACGGAACCAACAAGCATAAACAATTTCACTCTAAAGTATAAAATTAGTTCCTTGACTATTACAAAAAAGCTATTATGCAAAATATGATGCAGAATACATAATTTAACTCCTCGGCAAAAAATTGCCTACACAGAATTGAAAAGTTAAACAAGCTTATATTAATAACTTTACCAATTATATTTTTATGAACAAATTAAATGAATCATTAAAAATATTAACATACACCCTTGTGCAAACTAATTGGAACAAAATGAATAATGTCTTTCTAGGATCTTTCACACTTTCTCTGTTAACATATACGTCGTCTCTTCCCTTTCGACCGCATATACCTTTACGTTTTAGACTGATTGATTCAATTTGTTTCTTTGCCTTGTTGACACGACTGACAATCGAAAAGTTGACACCGACAATATCTGCGATTTATCTGGAAAGATTGCCAGTGTCTTCCTGCAGTATTACAATTTGCAGATGCTTCCATGGAGTAAAGTTCATCACAGACAATGGTCGTAGAACATTTAATCGACAGTCGTGATAAAAATCTGATTCAATCACGGATGACGCAATATTTTTCAATGCCAAACAAATTTCATCATACGCTCCAAAAATAGATTCCAATTACTGCACAGCACTGACCTCATCTGAGGAAAAAATAGAAATTGGTTACACCTTGTAACTTTTGTAGGTCTAATGCTGACCGCATGTTTGAAGAAAGAAAACAAATGCAATTGTTTTAATTAATTTACACAAGGGTGTAAACAAAAGAGAACATACTATTTTCTTAAATAACTATAAACCTACCAACCTACTATACGTAATCAAATTGATTCTAATTATACATCAGATGGAACACGTCCTAAAAATCTAAGTACTAATATATTCCGCACTGATTCCATTAAAAAATAAAACTGATTACGTATCATATTAATTTAGCACAAACGCCTTCATCATACGCAATATCTCTTTTCCGTGTACTAGTGTTTTGTATAACAAAAACTGTATATCATTTTAAATATCCGTTTTGAAATTGTATTTCTGATAAAAATAAAGTAGGTATATATGTTGGCTTGACGACCACAACATTATCAAACTTTTTACACTTCACTTGACCAATACAAGTTCTATTGAACATGTAAAACCTCATTCCTATCCACCTCCACAATGCAGAAAAATACTTGTTGACAACACCACGAAAATAATAAATTCTCGAGGCGCTCTATATCAAAATCAGTGAAACACCACTCAACAAAATTTATAATCAATATAGCAACAACATATCCAAATACATATGGTATTTCTTTCATGTTATATTTCTGCCAATTTTCGGTCTCCCTTATATTGAAAGTATAAAATGAGTAGACTCAGTATGTCTATATTATGCAAAGAAACATGTTTTAATGACAATATACTGCATATATATACATATATATATATATATATATATATATATATATATATATATATATATATCAGAATGCAGTGTGGGTATAGGAGAATCCAAAGGACTATCCTGTACATAGAGTGGTAGGATAACTCTCTAAGAGAGCTCTAAATATATATGTATATAAATACATACACAGAAAATATAAGGAAAATTAAGGCAGACACGTTATTTCATGGTAAATCGGAAGTTAGGCCTATTTCAGGCGAACCCTCATCAGCTTCCTTCTTTATTGTACAAAGGGTTTTACATGAATGAGATTCACAAAGACCTAAAAAAACGAATAAAAATAACGGTCGCTCCCTTAAAAGAGAAAATTTAAGAAAAAATACATCAGTTTGATGAACACACACACATTCATACATAAACATATATATACGCAACTTATAATCAGAGGACACGCATAGCAGCGGATGTCAACAAAAGTTCGAAGATACATTCAGCCTGACAGTTGGATTGCAGACCCGTAGATTTGAAACGTAAAGAAAGTGGGGTTTTTACAGTACTAAAGTTATACAGTATTATAATTGTACTGTTGACCAAAAAATTTACTTACATTATGGTACTATTATTGTTATTGTATTGTTAACCGAATAATTGGTATAATTTTGATTATATAGTGGCGTGGTGGTAATAAGGATTAAAGAAAATTGATTAACTAATATATCTTAATTGATTTATTTTCTTAGATTTTTTAAAAATTCCAATTTCTTATCCTTTCACTAGTAATATGTAAATTTATTTTTAAACTTAATAATTAAGTTTAAACTAATAAATTTAAATAGAATAATTAGCCTTACTTTTAATTTTATTTTTTTATTTTTTTATTTTATTTTTTTATTGTTTTATTTTATATTGTATTATATTTGTTTTGTTGACTGTATTATTAGTATAATTTTGTTTATATAGTGCTGTGAGTATTTTGTGATTACAACAGATTAACTATTATCTCTTAAATATATTTTTAATTTTTAGGCTTCAATATCTTATCCTTCACCGTTAATTTATAATATTCATTTATTTTTATTTTCTAATTTTCTCCTATCATTATATACTTATATTTGTATATATAATGTATACTTAAGCAGTAACCTTTTTAAAACATCTTTCATTGAATACTACCGACAAGAAAGATTTAATTGCTTTTTTTATTACGTTTTTCCATCATCCTAATATTTTTTCCGTTTGGTTACACATGAAGAATATTAAAGCTTCTCCATGATTTTTATTCTTCAAAGCGATTTCGGACAATTCGATAGCCATTTTAAGTGTGTTTATAAACATATATGTATTTCTCATCTCCAACAAAAAAAAGAAAAATGTTTTAGGAAGTGTAGAAACTTAATAAAAATCAACTATGCATATATATACGCTGTATATTTATCCGATTAATGTTACTGATCATTCTTTTACAAAAAACGAAATAATCTTTCTCAAACATGGAGAAAATTCCACCAGGAATTTTATGAATTTCATTTCGAAAGAAAAAGTAAACGTAATATGGGACATGCTTTTGACTTTCTTAAGTCATTAAATAAATAGGACTGCTGAGTTTCATCAAAATTTAGCATCTGGAGTTCTAATGCTTTCTTTCAAAAAGTTGTTAGAGATTAAACGTTGGAGGTCATGTGATAAAAGCAGGAAGGGTTCATATTCTAACCTAAAGACTTAATGCCATCTACGGTTCTGAGGTAAGCAACGCGCCCACTCTCTCTCTCTCTCTCACTAACAGCGCACTCAAACAGTCACGTCTACATATATGGATATAAAACACGGAATCAGTATTGCATGGAATAAAAGTAATCGATTTTATAACTATATTGATTCCATGTTTCATATAATAGAGTTGCTAAATATATAATAGAATCTATAGTAAATCTCTGCCGTTCTGTCCTTTCTTACTGACTTGCAAATGTTCCACATTGCCAGTTGTTTGTTAACGATTTGATCAATTCGTTTTTGCTATTTTTTGAGGTTCTCCAAAAAATGACCTTCAGAAGATGATTTAACTTAACAATTCTCTTAAATATATTACGTCTTTATAAATTAAAACCAGTAAATTGGAAGAAATTCCAGATAATTTTTTTTGATACAGTCGATAAGTTTTGCAAGTTTCAAACATTGTTGTCCACTCCGATATTTAGCATTGTTTCTTTTTAAATTCATAACATAATAGTAGTCATTAAAAAAAGTCATAACCATCCCTGCAAATACTCACAAAAGTTAGAATCCTCACCATGCTATAATAATTGTGTATAATTATTAGCAGTAATATCTGCCTAGGGAGACGATTCTACAAGTCTGAAATATTTGCATCAAAGACGGTGAATTTAATTGATTAATGAAAAAGGCCTGAGTAAAAAATGGGCTAGTACTACAGGGGACCTACATGAATTAGTCACTTCTGCCTCAATATGTTCCGAGGTCTTTGAGTTATTAATTCTTTCTCTTGATATCCAAGATGAAGCAAGTCTGATCTTGGTTATATGGCATCATGCAAGATTTCCTGGTACGTCGCTTGAATATATAATTACTAAGAAAGTTCTGTAGATTTAGAAATACTTTATTACACTTGATCTACGACAATAGTCACTCCGTTTATGAAAATATATCTTGTATCGTTGAGGTAAATAATACACAAATCAGAATGAGTGCTTAATATATTTCATTAGTACAGTATCCGGTGCTAACGGATATGTACAAAAATAAGTTACAAACAATTTACAAGACAAAACTTACGAAGAAAAGAACGGAGGATCTAAAGACGAAGTAAATCAGTCCGAATATTAATCTGCTTGTCAAACTTATTAAAAACGATCCTTTAAATAAATATTCGTAGACTATTTCAGGCTATAAGTTAGTCACTCGTTGAGAGTGCTGAAGGCGTGATAAATACTCTACAACAATATATGACATGAATCCTTGAAATCCCTGAAGAACGTTACATCCGCTTATGTATAAATATCCTTCAAAGGGTGTGAATTAATGACTTTTCCTTCTCCCCACCATCTTTCTGTTAAAAGCAAACCAAATTCGGCGCTCAATTCCCTGTTGGAACGCAGACTAAGAATATAACTCTCAATTCAAAAGTGAGAGAACGTAGGTCAACCATCACTATTCTATAAAATGCATTTGCTAGTGAATCTATTGCAGCAACTGCTAGCGAGGTGAGTCATTAACCCTATACTCAACAAGGGAGTTTTTTATGCAATGTGCCGTGCCCCATCAGGATGTTGGCAATCCATAATTTATTTTTTTTTTGCAGCTCTTTATCTTTTTTAAATATTTCCTGGACCTTGTTCCGCCATCAATTAACTTAAGATCGCTATCTAAGATATCCGTTAGTTTCTTCTTGCCTTTAGTCTGAACATGTATAAAATAATTAAGTTTACTGTGCTTAGCTGTAGAAATTTTACATGTCTCTTCCTGATGTTAAGCGACAATGCCTTTTTTATTCTCCAGTTTTTTTCGTTGTTTTTCACATATTCTGTCCATGATATTCTCATTATCATTCAGTAGAGACACATTTGCTTCAACTCTGTCCTTTACTATTTCGGAGATCTCTGCATTCACTGCCATATAGGAGTATTGTTATTGCATAAGAGTTCAGTATTATTTTCTTTGATTCTAACAAAATCTTTATGTTTCTTTTTCTTTTGGAAGCCATCTTTTGCCATCCCAGTGCTTCTTCGGGTTTCCGTGTCGCACTTTCTGTCCTCTTTTAACATTTCGCAGATATTTAAATTATTGCACTTGATTGATTTTGGTATCTCTGATTTGTAATTTTCATGTTATGCTGTGTGTTGTGGTGCAGTGTATGTCACAGAACGAGAAAAGTTGAATTAGTTGCATTTACTTACGCGCAAATAGCTTTGGGAAAGGTACTAATCCGTCGATTCTCCTTCCAGTTATGGATTAAACTGCAGGATAGACAGGGTCTTACAGCTTTGGTTGGCAACGAGTCTACTGCAAAAAAAGTAATGGCAACATACAGCGGAAAAATCTTCTGCCCGCTCAGCCATATCACAAAAACGTCATTAACGCCTAAGCGTGTAATTTTTTATGGCACACAACTGACTGATATTGGAAATTAATCTCTACCCTTTCAAAATGCTTATTTTTTTGTCGAACGTATTTCTAGCACGCAGGAGAAACAGTATGATAAATGAACAGTTGATCTATGGTGAGCTTAATATGTACTGTACTAATCCTAAGAGATTTTACAGTAAGATTTTTACTTTGTTTCACAACAGAAATCTTAAAATCGTTTGTATGTTGGTTTGTTTGTTTGTCTGTCGGCCTGTGGACAATATATCTCAAAACCTGCTGGATCGATTCAGATGGGTCTTTCAGCGACAATTAACCTCATAAGTAGCTAAAACTCTTTAGATTTTGGGTTCGATCCGGCTCGAGATATAAAGTATCTGATGTATTTTCCGTTTTTGTACTCATATTTTTCGTACGTTTCATATGCTAATTACTGAATTACTTCCTCTGAGAAAATGTTATCATCCATAATATAAATTTAATATATATTATCTAACATTAAACTTTTAAACATTAAATTGCGTTTAATTTTCGTAAATATGTTTACACAGGGGTACGAAAACAAAGCAGGTATGAATATTTCAAAATAATGGGAAAATGTATATTTAAAAGGCCTATACGGAATTAATGGGATCATAAGTCCTACTTGGTTGAGCAGTTAAGACACCTTACAACTAATGATGGTTTCTTCAAGGGGACAGTGGTTCGAATGCTGCCAGAAAATATATATTTTCTTAACATGATTTCTCGATTTGTCAGGCCAGTAGATGTAAATAAATATACTGTTTACTTATAAAAAAAAGAGCATCGACTCAAATACGAGTATTTATTAGAAAATTGTTTCAACAAGTCAATTTAAAAAAAAATAACAAGTGATCATAAATACGAAATTATATTTCCATTTTGTATATAGAATATACGGAATCCACGCAGTAAACGTGTACAGTTTTCATTTGAATAAATTTACACACACACGTATATGTATACAAATGAAATGTAAATATCATAAAAAGACGAAATAAACACCGTATGTATTGATTGAAATATTGATATTTTGAATTATGAATAGCAAGTAAAAAATTAATTAGTAAAAATTTTCTATGAAAATATAAAAACAAAAATTGATAGTCAAATGAATACAAAGCGGAAATAATATTTTCTTCCAGAAAAAAATCTGAAAAAAGGACTACTTTTTAAAAGAATTCTCATTCTTTCTTTTCATTCTGGAAGAAATCTTTCTCCCTGGAAGGCATGTCAAATAATAAGCGAGAGAAAATAATCGATTTACTTATAGAATGAAAACGGAAACGAAAAAACCCTTAGAAAACCATCAGCACAAGTGCCTCAATAAATCAACAATTACTACTACTACTACGACGACGACGATGACGATGACGACGACGATGACGATGACGATGACGACGACATATATGTTTGTAGTATTTTTTCTTAATGTTTCCCTCATTTGGGTATACTGTATTCAATCTCCTTCGTTAGCTCATAGTTATTTACAGGCATCTTCTTGTTCCAGTTCCTTAATCTTTGTGACAAAATTAGATCTATTGGGTGTGTTTCTGTAATTATCCCTTACTTGATTATTACCATCGCTCATTTATCTAATTCAAAATCCATATTGATGAGATAAATATTTCACAGTATTGAAGATACCTTTCAACGCATTGTGGTCTTTGGCATACTTTTTTATATAATCCACGTAGAATAAGTGATTAAACACTTTCTCACGCACTATTTCTTTCATTTCTTATGATGAATTCTTTCACTCTCATTTACGCCTAGATACTTATCAGCTTCTTCTTGCTCTAAATCTTTTATTGTTACAGTAGGGTCATTGATTACGCGAAAGCATTCGACAAAATACGACACAAAGAATTGATGGAGATGCTAGGCAACCTCGACATTTTCGGCAAAGACATAAGAATAATCAAGAATCTCTACTAGCAGCAAACGGCCTGCATAGGAACAGGTAACGACCTCAGTAGATACACAAGATAGAAAAAGGCGTAAGACAAGGATGTGTCTTTTCACCGGATTTGTTCAACCTATACAGCGAGAATATTTTGAGGACCCTAGAGGACACACCAGGATTTGTTATTGGAGGCCACAACCTGAACAACATAAGATATGCGGACGATACAGTACTGATTGCGGACACTGAAAGGAAACTGCAAGATCTCATACAGAAAGTAGCAGTGGAGAGTGACAAGAAGGGACTACAAATAAACTTTAAGAAAACTGAGTGCATGGTCATCAGCAAAAGATACAACCCAAAATGCCAAATACATGTGGGGGATAACAGAATCAAACAAGTCCAAGAATTTAAGTACCTAGGAAGTGTTCTAACAGGAGATGGAAAGTGCGACACGGAGATCCGAAGGCGAATTGGCATGGCAAAGGACGCGTTCCAGAAGATGAGCAAAATACTAACACACCGGAAAATCTCAATAGAAACGAAGAAAAGAGTTCTAGATTGCTACGTGATGTCAGTTCTTCAATACGGCTGTGAATGCTGGACGATATCATCGAAAATGAGGACAAAACTGGAAGCGGCCGAAATGTGGTTCTACAGAAGAATGCTACGGATATCGTGGACTGAGCATACAAGCAACGACGAGGTGTTAGAAAGAATGGCAACAAAAAGGAAATTGATGCTGAGCATCAGGAAGAGACAACTGAAGTGAGGAAGGAGAGCCTGGAGAACCTGATACTGACTGGACAGATAGAAGGAAGGAGAGACAGAGGAAGGCAGCGGATAACATATTTGCAGGGTCTGATCAGGAGGATGACGGAACGGGGATTGCCAGGAGCAAAAGGAGCAAACATACTAAGAGCCACAAGGGATAGGGAGACGTAGAGATCCATGATCGCCTATGTCCTGAAGGGACAGGGCACATAGAAGAAGAAGAAGGCTCTAAGGTAATTGAAGATGTTTGTTGTAGCGATCCACGTAAAACTGTAGCTTTAGCACATTTATTCAAATTGAATTTCATTCCAATGTCTTCGCTGAAACATTTTACAGTTTGCAGAAGAACTTCCAGCTCATTGTCATTCTTAGAATACAACCTTAAGTCATCCATGTAAAATATATGGCTTATTTTCGTTTGAGCTATTTTAGAACCACATTCTGTCTTGTTAAGTTGACTGGTTAATGCTATTATTGATATATAAAATAGTAACGGAGACAAAGAGTCACCTTGAAATATACCTCTGTTGATGTTTATTTCATCAGATTTATAAGTTCAATTTACATAATTGACGTAAAGGGTCGTTTTCCATATCGACATAAATTGTTTGATGCACTTGATGATGACGAGTAATATCTTGTACATATTTAAAGACTTTAAGATCCAGGAATCTGGTGCACTATCGAAGGCCTTACGATAATCTATCCAGGCAGTACTAAGATTTTTTATTATTATTATTATTATTATTATTATTATTATTATTATTATTATCATGTCATTTTTCATCATATTTCGATTTCTGCTTTGGTCTCACTACCAACCAAGTCTGCGAGGAGACCTAAGGCAGGTAGTGGCGTGTTGTTATAGCTCCATTTCATGTTTTTCTATCTTCCCTATCATCCTCAGCATTACATAGATAAAGTTTTCCTTAGTGTGTGGGCTGTACTTAATAAGACAATTTTTTGTATGTCTCTTAAGCTGGGGTTTCCAGGGATTCTTTCAATGTGTTGTTTTGTTCCATTTTTTATCATTCCAAGTGCACCTTCTATCACTGGCACAACTCTTGTTTTCAATTTCCACATTTTTTCTATTTCAATTTCCAGGTCTTTATATTTTGACAGTTTTTCAAATTCCTTGATTGCTATGTTACAATCCGCTGGACAAGCCATATCAATTAATAGACAAGTTTTCTCCTTCTGGTTTTTAACAATAATGTCTGGCCTGTTTGCTTCAATTTTTCTGTCTGTGTAGATGGTGTAATCCCATAGAATGGTTACATCTTCTATTTCTGTAACTGGTGCTGGATGATGTTCATACCAGTGTTTGTTTACAGCTTTTCCATAATGTTTGCACATTGTCCAATGTAAATATTGCCCAACTCTATCGTGGCGATTTTTATATTCGTTTGGGGCAAGCACTGAACAGCCTGAGATTAGGTGGTCTATTGTTTCTTGGTGTTTATCACAAAACCTGCATTTTGGATCCATATTATTATGCATAATATTTGCCTGAAAGTTTCTCGTGAAAAAACTTTGGTCTTGTGCTGCAAGTATAAATCCTTCAGTTTCAGACTTTAATCCAGATGCACGTAACCATCGATGAGTATTAACTTTGTCAACATCGGATTTATTGGCACGTACTGGATATTGGCCATGCAGAGGTTTGTCTTGCCAGCGCTGTTTCATCTTTTCAAGAGCTTTATCTTTGGCTTTCATTTTCATATTTTTTGCCGCAATAGTTGGTTCTTGGCTTCTGTTTTGCTTTTCTACAGAATCTACTAACTGTAACTCTTGTTTGTATTTACTGCCTTCTTTTATTATTGAATATTTTTTCTTTCTTTCTTCATGTTGCCTTACTAATTGTATCATCCAATCCTTTGTTGTTTCTATGTATGTTAGTAAGCCAATAGTTGTTGTCTTGTATGACAATTCCAGCTGAATAAGACTCCTTCCACCTTCTTTACGGGGTATGTATAGACGGTCTACATCAGCCTTTGGATGATGCATCTTATGCTTAGAAAGAAGCTTTCTTGTTTTAGCATCCATTCGTCTGATGTCGTTTAGAGTCCAGTTTAAGATGTTGAAGCTATATTGGACAACTGGGATTGCAAGGCTATTAATGGCCATAACTCTGTTCTGTGAATTTAATTCAGTTTTTAATATCATTCGTAGCCTTCTATAGTACTCTTTACGCACTATTTCTTTCATTTTTTTATGGTGAATGTTTTCGCTCTCATTTACACCTAGGTATTTATAAGCTTCTTCTGGTTTCAATTCTTTTATTGTTACAGCAGGGTCTAGGCTAATTGAGGATGTTTCTTGTATTGATCCACGTAAAACTGTAGCTTTAGCACATTTATTCAAATTAAATTTCATTCCAATGTCTTTGCTGAAGCATTTTACAGTTTGCAGAATACCTTCCAGCTCATTATCATTCTTAGCATATAACTTTAAGTCATCCATGTAAAATAGATGGCTTATTTTCTTTTGGCCTATTTTATAACCACATTCTGTCTTATTAAGTTGACTGGTTAGTGCTATTAATGATATGCAGAATAGTAAGGGAGATAAAGAATCACCTTGAAATATACCTCTTTTAATATTTATTTCATCAGACTTATAGGTTCCATTTATATGATTGAGGTAAAGGGTTGTTTTCCATATAGACATGCACTGTTTGATGAAATTGATGATGACGGGCGATATCTTGTATATATTTAAAGTCTTTAAAATCCAGTAATGTGGAACACTATCGAATGCTCCTCGGCAGTCCATCCAGGCAGTACCAAGATTTTTCTTTGTACTGTAGCAGTCCTCCAGGATCACCCTGTTAATCAGCTATTGGTCTTTACAACCATAACAGCCACGTTTGCACCCTTTTTGTTCAAGCGGTATCATGTCATTTCTTTCTAAGAATAAATATGTTTGTTTTGTTAAAATAGATGTTAGTAGTTTATATGTTGTCGGAAGACATGTAATTGGTCTGTAGTTTTTCGGGTTGTTTGTGTCGCCATTCTTGGGTAGAAGAAATGTAATTCCTTTTGTCATCCATGCAGGAATTTTAGCTGGATCGTCGACCATCCCTTGGAGCTCCCCGGCTATTTTTCCATGTGCTGCATTTAAATAGGCTATTTTTCCATGTGCTGCATTTAAATATTAAATATTAAATATTAAATATTATTATTATTATTATTATTATTATTATTATTATTATTATTATCTCCCATAACATCACTATCCTTACATAGACAAAGGTTTCCCTAATGTGTAGACTATACTTAACAAGGCAATTTTTGTATATCTCTTAATCTGTGGATTTCAGAGATTCTTTAAATAAGTTGTTTCGTTTCATTTTTATCATTCCAAGTGCACCTACTATAACTGGTATTATTCTTGTTTTCGATTTCCAGGCTGTTTCTATTTCGATGTCCAAATCTTTGTATTTTGATGGTTTTTCAAATTCCTTGTTTGCTTTGTTATAATCCGTTGGATTATATTATATATCAATTAGTAGGCAAGATTTTTTTTAAATTTTGGTTTTTAAGAATAATGTAATTTTCCTGTCTTTGTAGAAGGTGCAATACCATAGAATGGCCACATCTTCTATTTCTGTAACAGGGGCTGCGTTATGTTCATACCATTGTTTGTTTACAAAATACCCAAAATGTCTGCACAATGCTCAGTGTATCGTGACATTTTTCATATTGATTTAGGGCCACTACAGAATATCTTGAGATTAGATGATCTATTGTTTCCTGGTATTTGTCACAAAATCTGCATTTTGGATTAACATTATTATGTATGATATTTGCCTGAAAGTTCTTATTGTAAAATCTCTGGTCTTGCGATGCAAGAGTAAGTCCTTCTGTTTCAGACTAATCTAAATTCTCGTAACCATCGATGAGTACAAAATTTATCAACATCCGATTTTATTAGAACGTTCTGGATATTGGGCATGCAGAGATTTGTCTTTCATCTATACAAGAGCTTTATTCTTGGCTTTCTTTTTCTTATTTTTTGCTCCAACAGTGGGTTCTTAGGTTTTGTTTTGGTTTTCTACATAATCTACGAAATGTAAATCTTATTTGTATTTACTGCCTTCTTTCATTATTGAATATTTTTATCCTGTTTTCATGTTGTTTGACTAATTGTATCATTCAGTCCTTTTTTACTTTCATGTATGTTAGTAAGCCAGTCGTTGTTGTCTTGTATGACAATTCTAGCTGAATAAGACCTCTTCCACCTTCGTTATGGGTTATGTATAGTCGGTCTACATTCAGCTTTTACACTATGCAGATTATGCTTAGAAAGAAGCTTTCTTGTCGTGGAATCTATTCTTCTGATGTCTTTTAGAGTCCCGTTCATGATGTCAAAACTATATTGGATCATTTGTATGGCAAGGTTATTAATGGCCAAATTTTGATCTAAGAATTCAAATCAGTTTTAATATCAGTTATATCCTTCTACAGTACTCTTTGCACACTATTACTTTTCTTTTCTTATGATGAATTCTTTCACTCTCATTTATATAAGCTTCTTCTTGCTCTAAATTGTTACAGCATGGTCTAAGCTAATAGAGGATTTTTGTTGTAGCAATCGTTGTAAAAGCATTACGATACTCTATCCAGGCAGTACAAAGATTTTCTTTGTATTGAATTAGTTTTCCAAGATTATCTTATTAATAAATAATTGCTCTTTACATCCGTAACAGCCATGTTTGCATATTTTTTGTTCAAATGATAGTATGTCCTTTTTTCGAAGAAGAAATATGTATGTTTTTTGTTAAAACAGATGTCAATAGTTTGTAAGTTGTGGGGCGACATATAATTAGTCTGCAGTTGTTCGGGATATTTGTGTACACTGTTCTTGGGTAGAAGAAAGTTAATTCCTTTGATCATCCATGCCGAAATTATAGACGGATCGTTACCCATTTCTTGATGTTCTTTGACTGTTTTTTGTTTTTTTTTTGTTTTTTTTTTTGTGCTGTACTTAAATAATGTCGCCAAAAGTAAGGAATTTTTCTTGTTCCTGTGTGCTGAATTTTTCTTGATCCTGTGTGCTTTTTTTCAGTTCATATTCAAAATCCTCTTCTGTGATTTCTGCCCATGTTTGTTTTGGTTTATTTTTCATTCGTTCTATCTCTTACGCAAACCAATGTGCTTCTTTGTTATGTTCTTGACGGCAATCCCATATTTTGTCGCAAAACTGTATAACCTTTTTTATTGTCCCTTCAATTCTTTGTTTACTTATTTCCTCGTAAATTTTCTTTGCATCGGCTTGGTAGATCTTGTTATGTCTATAAAAGCTTCATCTTAAAAATGTCTGTAAATTCTTCTGAGCATCTTATTCTTTGGGCCTTCAGTTGTATTGTTTGCTTTATTTTTCTTTAGTTGATAAGATTTCATTTTTATCCATAATATTGTGTTTTCTTTCTAGTTCTTACATTTATTCCTCTTGCCAGTTTATGGAGTACTGATAATTCACTTCTAAATTGTTCTATTGCTTTTTCTGTTTTTCTTTTCCAATGTGGATTTTCATGTTTGTGAGACTGTTTTTTTTACTTTGATGTTCAATTTTTGTTTGTTAATGCTTTTGTTGATGCATATATTAGGTCCTTAAGATTTATATCAGGTCTTCTTAATAGTTTATTAGTCTTGAGGTTATGTTTTTTGTTGTAACTTTGTTGTTGTTATTATTATTATTATTGTTTGTGTCATTATTATTATTATTATTATTATTATTATTATTATTATTATTATTATTATAAACGCCTACTTAATTTCTCGTTGCTTTTAATTGCAACTTTATTTAGACCATCGATCTACATCAGTGTCTCTAAAATACAGAATAATTTCCCGTTGAGACAGCAGTTAACGTCCGTTTTTCTTCGGTGAATGCTATTTTTACATATCAGTTATTTAACTAAGACAGTCTAAAGTTTCAAAGATCTAATCTATCCCATAAATGCTACTTTTCGTTTTAGAATTTCTTTTATATTCATAACAATTTTTTCTTTATACTATTATTAACTGCTTATTTCTATATCAAAAAATATCAACCAACAATATTATTAACGAGTGTACCCCTGCCGTAAACAATGACGGCAAAATATTCGAGAGATTTATAGATATATACACAAACACACACACGCGCGTGCGCACGAGCACACACACACATATATATATATAAAGAAGAAAACGAAGATTCTTACAGACTCTTTGCAAGGATTTCTAATAACAAATGTCTTAAAGAAATAAAAAATGTCCTCACAAGTGTAGCTCACGCATTGTGAAGAGTTTTTTCTCTGTATAACTTGTGTGATCTTGTGGCTAGTTTTTTTTTTTCATTTACAAAAATGATCATTAGAAAATCTCATGAAGTCATTTTTGACACTAGCTTTCTGGTTGAGAAGCTGATAGAAAAGTGCATACAACAAAAATCAAAGATATAATAATAATAATAATAATAATAATAATAATAATAATAATAATAATAATAATAATAATAATTCAGTGTCTAGGATGATAATGCAGTTGAAGCAAGAAGGCCGAATATACTTACTGTTCAGTAATACAGTGGCGGATCATCCCTGCGTTACCACGGGATGTAAGTTTATTTAAGACAGAAAAGGGAATGACAAAATGTATGAATACTTCATATATGTGATGAAATACTTTTGGGGGAGGTATTATCGGGGTTGAAGTTGTTCTTGTTGCTGCTGGTGCCCTTGAAATTTTAACAGACAAACTTCCAAAATGGTTGGATAAAGATGGGATTGTGATTTGAAATGAGATATTTCAAAAAACAACACAGTTCGAAATATTCTGAGAAATATTGGTGAGGCGTAAAAAATAACAGAATTCAGAATCGTTTTTGCTTGTCAAATTGGGTCCTTAGATTTGTTTCTTAATAATAATAATAATAATAATAATAATAATAATAATAATGTTTATTGCTATAAAAAAGAAAAAAGAAAAAATATTGGTTACTATCTACGATAGTAACCAAACTGGTGAGTATTTGAGACAATATAAAAAAAGCTCAATAGTCTTTCAAGTAGCAGTGCCTTCCCAACGAAACACCTCTTCATATTTATGACAATGTTAATCGTTTCATTTTTATGAAACATTTGGCATTCATTGACTGAACTGTCAGTACTATTGTCAGTTGAAATTTAAGTTTGTGAAGTCCAATATTATTCTTCTTTTCGAGGAATGGCCATCTAAGATAAGCTTACACATGCTAAGATAAACTTAGTACCAAGTCATCGCGTATGTACACTGGGTAAATATTAACCCTTGGTCCGATGGTGCGCGTTCAGGTTTCCAAAATAAAAACATACCTTGTATCACATCTCACCTGGGGATGAGGGTAAATAAATAAAAATTATCACTTTTTCCAATCGTGATGGGGGCGTCATTCTTAACTTTTTTTATTTGAAATTATGTGGAATGTCAGCGTTTAGATTATGTCATTACTTTGTCTCCAGATCTAGTTTTCGGTATGTCGAAAAACCTATATCCTACAGCAAGGCCATTGATTGGGGGACCGAGGGTTTGAAGAGCGTGGAAGCACCGCTTAATTGCTGTTGTTTTCAGGTTGACACTCAATAAGTGTCATACCAAATTTTAGAATCACAGCTATCGGCAAATAGTATGAAAATACATTTTATTAAAAAAAATTTAAGAAATACTTGTCTATATTAAAATCTTTACAAATACATATTGACAACAATGCATATTTATATGAAAAATACCAACAATACGTATTTATAGTAAAATGACCATCAATACGTTTTATCTGTTCTTAAAGACATACATTTGCGTTTAAAATATATTTAGTTGAAGGAATAAAATTATGTTCCAAATATTTCATTTACATTTTGGTATTAAATAATCTATAACGAATTGATATGCCATTAAACAAACAAATCAATTAATCAGGCATTGTCTTCAAATTACATATGCCACTCATTTAATTGTTGCTGCTGTTGGTAGTCTTCAAGGGAAATGGTTCTGTTATTGGGTATAGTTTTTTGTGATTCTTAGCGTCAATTCAGAATCCACTAAGAACTATGGTGATATGCTTTAATTTCTAAAGCCTATTTTTTCACCATTGATATTCGGAAGCGGTTGTACAAACTGACAGTTTAGATATTTCTAAACAGGTATGGTGCCATGCATAGTATTCATATGAAAGTTTTGATATGACGTAGCTATTTAAGAATATAACTTGAGTTCTTAAATAAATGTTTTGGTTTTGTAGTAACGTGTGGTTTTGTGCGAAACCTCCACGAGCGGAGCCTATTCTATATTAAATTTTTCTATTTCTCTCATAAATTTCTGAAACTGATCTATACACCTTGGTATTTGAACAATTTAGTATTTTGTTTTAACCATATTACACCATGGAAGGCCATACAATCATTAAGACATAAGCGGTTACTGAGTGAGAAAGAATGCGAAAAAAGAGAAATATTATTACGGAGCGAAAACAGGAAGAGTAATAAGGGAGACAGTAGATAACGATTGGCGTTACATTTAGATAATTGAAGATCAACGTTGACTAGAAAGCATGGGTCTGAAATATAGTTACTGAATGACTGAAACTGAGATGACAGGTCAGGATAATATTGATGATTTTTTTAAATATTTATCAATAATCTCTAAACATACAGCAGGAGCAGGCGACCGTATAGAAATAATCAAAGCATAGACGAATGGTAGACTTATATATATATTTATATGTAAGTTAGATTCGGGAAATAACAAAAAGGGTCGTACAACACAGGGAATCAGCTTTCCTAGCATGTGACCTAACAATTAATTTAATATAATCTTTCTTCTGTATGTCAGAGAAAAAACATAGACCCAGAAGTCATACTGAGACGCTCTGAAGGCTAGCACATTATGGCTGTAGGACGGTGACTGAAGGCAAGATGCCAGATCAAGACCAATAATATTGTAGATTCTTTGGATTTTTCAAGAATCTGTTGCTATCTAGTAAGCGATTTGCACTATATTCAACGCATGGATGATTGGTAGACTTACAAAAATGTAAGATAGATTCGAAAAAGAAAATTAAGTGTAGTACAACACATGGAACCAACTTTTATAGCAGGAGATCTAACAATTAATTTAATAAAATATTTCCACTTTGTGTTAGAGATAAAAATAATCCCAGAAGGCACACTAAGACACTCTGGAGCTTCAGGCTATATGTATCAGCAATATTCAAAGTATGGATGAATGGTAGATTTATAAATATGTAAGATAGATTTTGGAGAGAAAAATTGTCAAAACAGTTTTTCAAGAAAATAAGTTCCTAAAATCAAGTTATATCTCTTTCTAGTAGTAATAAGAGTTTCCTACCTAACTTGGGGATAGTCAACATCCCGATTATATCATTATTTTTCTTTCTAATTACATATACTGTTCATTTTAGATGTCACTTCTGTCTTCAAGGGATGTGGTTTTATTATATGTTATATATTCTGTAACTACTGCCTTTCTGCTTCTTGCTTTCTGGCCTGCTGGAAATCCTCCTCCGTGGTTCCTGTACATAAAGACATTGGAGAACCCTCTGACTCCGCTAATTATCGCCCTATCAGCCTCCTACCAACCTTTGGCAAAGTGTTAGAAGCCATCATCAACGCCGAGGTGGTACAACATCTCAGCCCACAGACTCTTCTCGGACAAACAATATGGCTTCCGCTTCACCAGGTCTACTGCTGATATGCTCACGACCATCACCAGGCCCTCGACAAAAACGGTGAAACCCGAACTGTTGCCCTTGGTATCTCCAAAGCGTTTGACAGAGTCTGGCATGCTGGCCTTCTATGCAAGCTGCAGGGCTATGGTATAACTGGACAATTGTTTGACCTAATCCAGTCCTTCCTTTCAAACCGTACAATGAGGGTAGTATTGAACGGACAGGCCTCCCAATACTATCACATGAATGCGGGTGTCTCTCAAGGCTCTATTCTACGTCCCACGCTTTTCCTTATCTATATTAACGATCTCCCTGATGTAATAAGATCACAAATGGGCATATATCCTGACGACACTACGGTTTACTCTCGTCTCGATCAAAAATCTACCGAGGCTGACAAAGCAAACCTCGCTGCTGAGCTTGAAAAGGACCTCCAATCTATGATGGACTGGGGTAAGAAATTGCCCGTTAAATTTAATGCTTCCAAAACGAAGCTGTTATCTAATAACCACCACAGACAATCGTTCCACCCGCCCATTAACATGGATCAGGCTTCTCTCTATGAAAGTAAAGTCTTCTGGGAATAACTCTCACATCAGACCTCAAGTGGAATAACTTTATAGAATCCAGAGCTAAATCAGCTGCTAAGAAATTAGGTTCTCTGTGTAGGGTCAGGAAGTTTTTCCCGTCTGAAACAATCCTGCACATATACAAATCTACCATCTACCCGTGCATTGAATAATGCTGCCATATCTGGTCGGGTGCTCCTGCTATCCACTTAGGTGCCCTCGACCAAATCTAACGGAGAATCTGTAATGTGATCGATCCCGACTTGGCAGCTAGGATACAGTCACTTTCTCACCGACGCAGTGTGGCTTCCCTGTGTCTCTTCTACAGATATTTTCACGGCTTCTGCTCCGATGAACTTAGTTCACTGGTATCTCTTATATATGAATTTCCTCGAGCCACAAGATTAGCAACTAGGTCCCACCATTTTACTGTGAATTCTGCAAATTCTACCCCAGCAGCTTCTTTTCTCGCACTTTCCGTCTGTGGAATCCGTCTATTGAATCCCCTTCCGCATACTTATTTTCCTGACAGCTATGATCTCTAAGCAACATCGAGCTGGTCAGTACTTAAATGGGTGACCGTTTTGGAATACCAGGTGCTGTAAACGTAAAGACCAATAATGGTCCACCGGTCCTCTAGGTTTGGGGATTGGGTGCAGGGCTAACAACCCTGCCCTGTAAAAAACAGTTTGTTACAGAAACAGCAACAAAAAGATGCTACCCTATGCACTATCTGAGTATGGTGGATAAATGATGATGATGATGATGATGAAGATAATCTCTAAAAATTTAAATGTAAAGTCAATAGTAATCTCCTGTCTCACTAGCATACATCCTCTCTCTCATGCTTTTTCTTCGTCCACCCTACACTCATCAGTATTATCTTCCTTCTCCTACTCTCTTCCTAACATCCCCTGCAACCTTTCATTCCTTCTATGTAACCACCTGCACAACAGTGGCAATAAAATGCAATGCTTGGGGCGACACGATTATAAAAAAAAAATAAGCCTACATTTATGCCATGCTTGATATGTAAGTTAAATTCAAGAAAGAAAAGTTGTCGAACCCGGCACACTGAACAGGAAATCTAGCAGGAAATCTACCAATTAATTCAATATAATCTTTAAGCTTTATCCCAGCCAAGAATGTAAGCTGGAATAGGCGTAAGGTTTTATTTTCATGGATGTTAGTATCACCCATGCTGGTGAGTGTTGGAAAAAGATCGTCCTTGTGAATGATAGAGAGAAGCTTCGTTTTGGAGATGTTAAAACTAACAGGTCATTCTTTTCCCGAAATCAGACAAACTGTAGGTCATTAATGAGATTAGCTTCCAATTTGACCGTATCGAACTGATTAGACATACTATCTAGACAAGAGTAAATGGTTGTGTCATCAGTATAAACACAAATTTGAAAGCTGATGTCATCAGGAAGGAAATTGATTACAATTAAAAACAATTTAGGACCAAGGATCTTTTTAGACTAATTCAAGTGTTCAAAAAGATCAAGAGTGGCCATTAAGGACAATTTTAATTTCGCAATTTGATAAGACTGAATTAGTTGAAAGATACATCAGCAAATACATTTCATAGACTTTCAACGTATGAAGAAGACCAATGTACCAAACCTGTCAAATGCTTTCGAGATGTTCAAAGTTAATAGCATTCACAAGCCTTAACTAAAGCCTTATAGAATCTTTCAATAATAATTGTCGGTACATTTGCAGTTGACATAGAGAAACAGATGCCATATTGTCCGAACGAAATCTCTGCGATGTGAGATGCTTAACTAATTCAGAGAGAATTAGGGTATTGATTGGCCAAATGAAGGTTAATAATTAGGGTATTGATTGGCCAAATGAAGGCTAATAATTAGGGTATTGATTGGCCAAATGAAGGCTAATAATTAGGGTATTGATTGGCCAAATGAAGGCTAATAATTAGGGTATTGATTGGCCAAATGAAGGCTAATAATTTGAAGGATCAAAAAGTTAAACTTGATTTCTGAGTTCTGGAACAACAGAGGAATATTTCCAAAAAGCAGAGAAGAAAGAGACAGTCAATATCCGTCTTCTGATTTCTGTTAGTGAATTAATTGGCGGGGCTGTGGAATGGTTACATGACCAGTACCCATCTCTTAACGTATAAACAAGAAATAGCCAAAAAAGAGATTAAATTTACTGGCACTTTCATTTCGTCTTTGTCATATTCACAGTGAGGTTTGAAATGTTTCTTTATGGGGATATTCATCCGACATATACGACTTTTGTGGGTTGATATATTTACTCTGTTCAATCTAAACATTCAGTGAAGTCATACCTTGTGAGATAGTTTTGAATAGACAAAAAGAATGTATCTATTAGTGTGGTTGCATGTTGATGTAAGGTCAAGATAGCAGTTATAAAATTTTCCATTGGACAACTGAGAAATTTCCTAAAATTGTTTGATGACATAAGAGCGATCATTATATCCCTTATCAAAACAAAAGCAAAATTAGGTACTCACGACAATATAAAAGCAAAAATGTAGACAAGGAAATTTATTGGATTATAGCATCAAATCAACGCAGAAATAATTCAAGTTAGTTGTAAAGATGAACCAAAATTTATGTTGCAACATTAAATTAAAGAGTTTGTGTCTTTTACTTCAAAATCCGCCAGTTCTCTCGCTATTCAAGTAGGCAGGTCATATTATAAACATTTCTCTCGATTTATATTGTTGTACGATGTAAAGCTGAAGTGGTAAGCCAGCTTTGATGATATATTTTCGTTTTTCTCGTCATATGACGGGGTTTTAATATTGAACATTTACTTTTGCCGTTGTGTGAAATATTAGATTTTGTCATTTTTCGTCATCCATAATTTAGCTGGCTCATAGGAAGCTCGTAAATTTGGGCGTGCTTTCATCTCATATGAGTAACGGGAATTTAAAAAAATGTGTGAGGATATATCATTTTTGGTCATCCATATTCCTGCTGTCTCTTGAGATGCGCATAAATTCTAACAGGTTTTTATCAAACATGGATAATAAAAGAGAGTTATAACAACTGCAATTTTACTATATATATATATATATATATATATATATACTGCGTCTCAAATTAATAACGAGATGACACTTTCCTATCCCATCCAAAATCTACTGCTTGGAATTTAACGAAATTATTGAAGAAAAGTTACATGTATATACACCTACTCTGTAAAAACTTTTAGGAAAAACAACAGAAGTTACGGTCATTTACCTTAAATTACTAGTGTGTCAAATCATTAGTGAAGTATAAGAAAACCCTAGTAAAAAAGAAAATAACATATTAATTGCTCCATTTACAGATTTTTATGGATACATATATCAACTCAGATGAATTTGAATCGAAATAAAAAAATAGAGATTAACAAAGTATTGTAGATTGGCTTAATATAAGTGATCCTTTTTTTAAATTACTTGGAAAAGGCGTTGATTCATCAAACATATTAATTTCAAGTGATACGTTGACTTTTTCTGAAACTAAGTCATCTTTGGTTCTATATTGGCGTTCATTTTCATAGACACGTCGCTTCAGAATGCTCCACATGTTTTCAAGTGGGTTTAATTCTGGAGAATTGACAGGTCAGTTCATCTTCTAAGGTCAACATAAATCTCATTTCTGCAGATACTCCATAATTGTATGCGTCGAATGCGAAGAAAAATTATCTTGCGTGAATAAGATGGTTCTACTGAAAGTGTTTTTTTTTCTTTTTAGCCAAGATTCCAGGTACACGTAGACGTAGCTTACATAAGCATATATGATTATTTTCGTACTGTTAAGCACTCTCTACGGACTAACAATTATGCTTCCAATAACACCAGAACAAATCATAATACATCCGCCTCCTCGTTGGTGTGTCAATCGTTGATGACGATCTCGTCCAGTTACGGCCTAATGTTTTTTTTTCCAACCGTCACGGTCATCAAGTGTTGCATAACTTTCGAGAAATCAACCTTTATGTACTCCTTTTCCTATGTCAAAAGCATTTCTACATGTACTTTTATCACTGGTTTTTATCACTGGTTCACTGATATCCGGAGATTTTTCAGAAGTACTTCTGGACACTTTTGCTTCTCTAAGATTCTGAAAAGTGCTCAAACTGGTCAGGCTTGGGCTTTTTACAGCTTCATATTTTATTTGTGACAAAGAACCTTTGAGTAACCCTTATCTACCGTCTTAGGTTCCTTCGTAAGAGCTGCAACAAAACTTTTCAGATTTTTATACCTCTTTATTATTTTGGATATTTCTAATGTAAATTTTTTTAGAAAGCTCAGATATTGTAGTATCTTTTTAAAAATGTGTCAAATTATATTTGCGACCCATAATTGGACGATTATAATGATACTTGTTTATAGTCTGTAACACTTCTATATCGTATTAATATTACAAATGACAACCGTTTGCTTCATGTTACACGGTAAAATATAGTTTTTATACAACCTGCGCATATACCTATTTCCATCATACTGTGAAAATTTCGTTAAATTCTGAAAAATAGATTTTGGATAAATAGAAAAAAATGTCACCTCGTCAATAATTTGAAACTTAGTATATACAGATAGATAGATAGATAGATAGATAGATAGATAGATAGATAGATAGATTGCTTTAAAAGTTATAATGTTTATGTTACATATCATAATGAGGATCACATTTAAAAAAGAAAACAATCGGTTTCGCTCCCGCTCCTCAAAGTTTTAATTTGACGAACTTAATATATAATATAAGAGGTGTGAAAAATGAAATTGTCAATGATGGAAAAGTAGTTCATTCCCCTTTTCCATTATTGACGATTTCATTGACCATTTCATCAAGAAGCTCTGGGTGATGCTAATATATATGCTCGTATATATATATATATATATATATATATATATATATATATATATATATATACGAACTTAACAATGATAACAAAACCCCTTTCCTTTTAATAGACACAAAAAATAACGCATAAAAAATAATTACCTTTTAATAGACAAAAAAATATGGCATTCACTACCTTCTCATATAAAAAACAACCAATAAAACTCTTTCACACTCAACTATAAAGTGAATGCCCTAACTACTATAAAATAGCACTTATATACAATTTAATTAACTGAGCACAAATCAAGTTCTCTTCAAAAAATAGATATTTTACTTTAAACTAAATAATATTAAGCAGATTCTCATTAATAATGACTTTCAAAACCACGATGTAGATGAACATATAAGACGATATTTCAAAAACTTCAACATACATCAAACAGAGTATGGTACTTCTACAAAGGACCCTAAAAATAATAAACTCTTTTATTGCAACTAGATGCACGACAATTACAAACAGGACGAACAAAATCATTAAAAAATCTTATTCGTACAAATATATCTCTCGATGATACTAATAAAAAATTAAAACTAATAATATATTATAAAAATACAATACGACCAATGTAATTATCCGTAATAACTCCTACATACCAATTATATTGTGTAAAACCAACATTATATATCAATTCAAATGTTACTTGGGAGATGCATCTCCGACAAAAACCAAATATATATGCTGGATTTACACCAGCTACATTAACAGATGTGTTACATTACACATGTCTAAACCTTCGTCTATTTCTAGACATCTACAACAACATTCCTGTCTACATTGACAATATAAAAAATTATGATCAATAACACAACTATCCTACACCAATGAAACAACAAAAGCAAACTACAGATCCTCAATATTCCTTAATAAAAAATTTAATCCGTCAATCAATAGAATCAGCTATGAATACTTTAGTAATGTTCTAAAATGTTTATAAAAAGAACAGTTTTTTTCTTGTTTTAACACGTTCAGGACTATGACATTAAAACCTAAAAATTTCTATATTGGATAAATTTTACATTCTAATGAACGCTAAGCAATTTCTCAAACGTTATATTTGAAACAAAAACAAAATTTACATTAATTTCTAGCAACAGAGATTTGCGGTTATTTTTTGTTACCACAACTAACACAACTAACACTCCGAAGATGATCTTGGAATGAGATCGAAAGTACTTGGATACATTGAGAAATGAATGATAATGACATCTGTCAAAGTTACAGCTTATTTCTGATATCTTTCAGTTATAATACGCGAAAGATTATCCGTGAGTATGAGGGCATTTTATTTAAAACAAGCAGACACAAAGTTTGCATTTTATTTTAAATCACACACACACACACACACACACACACACACACACACACACACACACATATATATATATATATATATATATATATATATACTATTTTTTTCTTACTGGCAGCATTAATTTGAGTTTTATGGGCGGAATTCGAACGGGTCGTAATAATAGAAGAGCAGTACACATATTTACGGAGGACAAATTATATATATATACACTTGTAAAAAATGTAATGTAATATATATATATATATATATATATATATATATATATTAAATTAGGATCAGGTTCTTGGAATTTACCTTCTTACTCTTCCACTTCGGATTAAAGAAAAACAATATATATATATATATATATATATATATATATATATATATATATACATATATATATGGGTGGTGTATGTATATTATTGTAAATCCCCTAATGACGCCAGATGGTAGAAACCTGGGTTGCGTAATAACTCGTTTAAAATAAAAAAATATCCAAACGTTCTGCAATATAATTGTATTGAACACTTTTTAATATAACTGTGTACTGGTCTAATTTATTTATGACTAAAAACTAAGTAATAAAATAATTGTTCTTCATATTTGAACAATTTCTACTATTCTTTTTCCCATTATCGAAGACCATTTTTACTTTGTGTTTTGAAATGTGTATTTGCTTTTTATATATGTATTTGACGTTATCGGATTGTTTTATTTTACAAACAATGTTATCATATTTTGACCGTGTTTGTAATTTATGATATTAAGTGTTGACTTTTTTATTATTATTATTACTTCCATTATAAATAAACCTCTTGTGTACGGATGAAGTTATTATATTTATATTGTCCAATAGTAAGTTTTGGATGTTTGGTAGGTTTAAAAATTTTAATGGTTGCCATTTATCTTTGACTTTGTTAGTATGAATCGGCACACTTTAAACGCAATATCGGTCTGCCTATCTTGTATAATATGTTATATGTCACCATAGAAATTCACTACATATGTTAGTAAATTAACTTTAGCAGACTATTCTGGTAAGTAAGCAAAAATAACATTTTATTGGTAAATATAATATTTTTAGTGTTATATTCAAAACATATTAAACATAAAGAAGTAAAAACAAAGACAACATAATGTTTCCAATATTAATAAGATTAAAACAATTACAAAATAACTTAACTATTGCTATTATTGGCATTGGTAAACTAGTTTATAAAATTTCGATGGATTATTAAAAAGTTTACGGCTGGTTGTTTGTAAAAAAAAAAAGCTATCCAATTTTTATGTCAGAGCGAAACACACCGCATGTTTAAAAACTTTGTTCACAGTTTCGCCTCTGGTTAAATTAATTTTTTCAATTTTCAGGCAGGAAGTTAAACATGTATAAACAGCCAGTTTTCTTTTCTTCAAAAATCTCACAATTCAATAGTGGGGAAAAGGAAATGGAATACAAATTCTAAATGAAAACACAGTTGAAAAGTTGATAGAGGCGAAGTGCATATTTCATAACTTCACGTTTATTAAAGCGAAACCAACTATTGGTATTTCACGGGTTTCAATTATAAAAAAATCGAGAGCAATAGCACTAAAGTGTCGGCGGATACGAGATTGTCCGCCATTGCACAATTAATTAATTTGAAAAGCGGGAAAATCAGAGGTGCGTAGTGATTGGGCAATTAGTTTTGAATTGAGCAAATCACGATGGAATGCAATGTGTGATTTTTTTATAGTTATAATTATTATTGTTGTTATTGTCCTTGTTGCGTTTTAAGTTAATTCTTTATATTGTTGCAATGTTTAAATAATTTTTCTTTATTATAATTTCCTCTAATCGGGACCCGCATTTAATCTTTCTTTTACTTTCTAAGATCTCTTTCTTTCTCTCTGTCTTTCTTTGTTTCTTTCTGAGACGCTTCCTCTCATTCGTGTTTACTTTTTCTTTAAAAATAGTGCTCATCATTATGAATAACTATTGTCAAGCCAAGTTGAAGACACCTTATTTCCAAAGCCTTTACAAAGTTCCACAAAAAAATTATCATAGGTCATTTTCCAACCAACGTTAATGAATCATGTGAAAAGCAATAATCACCACCCCAAAATAAAAAGAAATATCAAGAAGTGTTTAAATATAAGAAATTGCAAAAAGAAAACAAAATATGAACAGGAGCGGAAATCAAAACAATATTACAATATGGAAGCTTCCACATTTTAAAATGTGCGTTAAAATGAAAGTCGCTGTTTAATTCTCGAAAGTCATTCGGAAAATTATTTAGAAAAAAAGGAAATTTTACATGGAAAACGAATTCTTTCTCCGAATGACAAATCAAGTCCAAATAAAATCATAAGAACAGTATTTTTGTATAAAAAAATCAGAAAATACTTCTGTTTTATATTCTTGTACGCAGTTTGTTATACTTTTTCTCGAGGATTGAAAAAGAGGAAATTATCAAAAGATGCCTGGTTGTGCAGGAAACATGGACGATATTCCCAATTCATACTTAAATATTATCAAATGAAATGCATTTTAGTAGAAGCATTAGTTGTGATATATAAAAATAGTTGTGTCTCTAAAAAAACATCCAAACTAATGAACAGATTTATATTTTTAAGAGAACTACTTCATCATTCCGTTAATAAATTAAAAAAATATTACACTGTCATTATGTCTATCTATCTATCTAGCTAGCTATCTGTCTATTACTTTCTCTCTTTCTCTCTCTCTCTCTCTATATATATATATATAATGCTCGTCACTCTCTTCTGTTCATATCGATCACTTTTCTCAACTCCCTATCTGTCTATCTATCTATCGATCTATCTCTCTGTCTCTCTGTCTGTCTCATTTATTTAGATCTATCTGTTCAGAAATCTCGATAAATCAATCAGTCTGTTTCTATGTATCATTTTTCTCACTTATCTATTTCAATCCGTTCATATCTATCTATCTATCTATCTATCTATCTATCTATCTATCTATCTACACACGCAATAAAATGATACATATAGAAAGTGCGATGGATGAATTGTCGCACAAATGACGAAAAAAATAAAATAACAGTTCCATCTAATTTTAACAGATATATTTACCAAAATTAAACAAAAGTATCTTACCATACTAATGAGTAAATTTATTCAATAAAATTGCTATTAGATTCAGCTACAGCCTCCAGATGCCTTTGGAATCTCTTGCAACTCTTCTGGACAGTTTCCCTGTTTAAGTTGGTAAATGCTGCCATAATTCTTGCCTTCAGTTCTTTTTTGGTGTTACAACAAATTTTGTTGGCCCCTGGTTTCACTGCGCCACGCACATAATCAAAGTGTTGTAACCTGGGAAGATAGATGACCAGACTTAAGGGGAGATGAGGTCACAGAAATTATCTGACAGCTTTCGAACTTGTGTGGCATGGTGAAAAATAATGTTACCAAACATATAGATTTCCAGCTTCTGCCCTCTTGACGCAGAATAGTATAACCTCTTAAAGGCACTCGATATAAGCCACTGTGTTGAGTCCGTGGCCTGGTGGTAAGTGGAATCGAAGCATAGCGTCACTGTTTTTAGTGGTCACTCCAAACATCTTCGCAATCGCTATTAGATTCCTCTTCACTATTCTCATATTGACACCCAAACACTCTGAAATGTTCGTGTTGGTGTTTCGTATGTGAAAGAGAAGCAGTACACCATGCCATTTCCAAATTATTGTCCGAATGAATTGCGTTATGGCGCTCTTTATTTCACTGACGCTGATTAACTGATTCTAATATACTGTTGATCTTTTAAGCATCATTTAGATGCGGCTTAGGATTGAAAGTGAGAGCTTAGCGCTTAGTGAGAGTAGAACTAACTACTCAGGTTTAATAGTTTCTAGCGAGACAAGCTTGCTAACCATTGCATCAGGTCGAGTTGCCCCGATCCTACGATACTGTGCAGCCGACAAAATCAAAAACAAACAAAGCGCATGCGTGAAATTAAAAAAAAATCTAAAATTGCTACAATTCATCCATCGCACCTTGTATGTTGCCAAAACTGATTAAAAATACAAGTGGCTGTCCCAATGTCATCATCAGACTACACAGTATATTTTAATATTTTCTTAAAACAAGTAAGACTTGTTTTAATAAGAAAGTTTGAAGCTTACTGATTACATGATTACAAAGAGGTTGGCCTCACGATTACTGTGGGTGCTTCTGGCTGAATAAAAATATTTACTAAGTGTCATCTGTCCTAAAGTATTGTCTTGATAAATTATGACAAACATCCATCATTTTTCGGACCAGACAATTCAAATTGATGTAGTATACATTCCAGTTGGGAAATTAACATGTGATACCTTTCGCTATAGTAAATTTCAATTGTGTGTGAATAATGGCGGTGTTGTTCTTGTCAGGCTTACTGACTGAACATAAAGCAATTTTTAAACAGATGTACATGTATATCTGAGAAACGGATTGTGAATTATCAGGATGTACAGAAATTAATGCAGAGTTTTAAATATTAGTTTTTAAAGAGTATATATAATTACGGAATAATCTTTATTGGTAAAAAAAGGAAAATTACACTTTACACATTTGTGCCAATAGCGTATAAATTTATTTATTCTAGTAACATAAAATTGAGAAGTTCTAGAGGCGACAAATCTTTGAAAGTAATTTTTTGCAGCTGTTTAAATGTTAAATAATGTTTTTGCAAGAAGTTTTTGGAGTGCTTGAAAAGTAGCCAGTTGTAGATAGTGCTGGATGCAACAATATTTTGTAGCCCAGATCGTTCAAATACTGGAGCGTTAGTTGCGCGATTCGTGATCCAGCATTGTCGTCTAAAATAATTGTATATTTTCTCTTGAGCAATGATGGAAACGTACGTTGTTTTTTTTTTTTTTTTTTGATTTTATCAATTTCGTTACTGTAATTCTCTTCTCTATTTATTTTGTCAAGAATCAAAAAGGTTAATTTCCACTACACGCAATAACTTTCCTATGCTGCTATTTCGACTTTGGGATATTTCGTTCCAGCAACGGTCTGAACTTCATCTGTTGTTATATTCCCTTTTCATTGTATATTCCTAAAAGGCCGTTTTTTTGTTGCACAGAATCTTCTGCGGCCATTTCTCTGGTTTTCGTTCTATTCGTGTGGTACACATTTTTCAAGTTTCCTCGCTTTTTCAATCCTGTCGCCATTCTTTTGTTCTTTCCTAAAGAACAAAAGAACAAAAGAGTGCCAATGGCGTGTCACTCCATTGACATTCGCATGTACTAATCATTACTAAGGATACTTGGAAATGATTGGTTCGCTATACTACTCAAGAATTATATCTGAATTCCATTAACATGCTCTATCTACAGAATGTCAGATTAAAACGAATATAGAGATACACAATACACACTTTCCAAACATAACAAAGTTTGAAAGGACATAAACGGTTTGTTGGTATTTAATTAATTTCCACCTTTCGCCAGACTTGAAAAGTTGATAACCTCGCGCTACTCTGTCTGTTTTCACGGCAATTGTTCTAACAAGCAAACGTTCCTTACTCACTCCAATTCAGACATTTAGTCCAGAACAGGCCATGCCACGCACACAGGGTCGACTCATCTTAATCCCCCCACCTTGTACTGCTAAATAACACAAATGACTATTAAATGATAAAAGAAATTATAAATTTTCACATCATTCTGGTTTTTTTTTTCGTTCAAAATCTGTCAATATTTTTTGGCTCGTGCCAAGTATCTAAAGACACTATAACATTCACTATGTTTTACCTATAATATTGAATGTGTTAAAATTGTCCAAATTTTTACAAAGAATAAAAGCATTTTAATTCTGTTTAAAATAAAAATCCTAATGCTTGCATCTAAATCTTTTGCAAGTTATCACTATTTTTGCGACACTGTGGCAAACAAATGCTAAAAAGCATTCGCACTAAAATTTCTTTTTGACATCTTAAGTTTAAAGAGCTGAAAAAATAAAAAAAAATATTTAGAACTGCTTTAAATAGATAGAAATGCATAAATTTTAAACTGATTTTTTACTCAGATTTCGTAATATTGTTCTTGTTAATAATATGAAAATAAATAAGGATATACAACCGTCATTAATTTACGAACAGTCTAATAGAAAACATTATGATTCTTCTATACTCAAGTATACTCAAATGCTATCACGAAGTATGCAAAGGCGTCATCTCTCTTTGATTATTTTTGTTGACATAGTGATTTCTCACGACAGAACACACGAAATAATACCGGAGGGCCAAAACCATATGTACCGGCTTTTCCGTAAGATCCTTTAATCGTTCACCAAATGCGTAGACTTAAGATTATCTCCAGATAGATGTAAGTCTGTTAAAACCTGCTGGAAATCTCTCATTCTTCCTCTAGGCTGGTTCTCCAAAAGAAATCTGTATTCTTTTCCCTCACTTCTGTCTCTATTAACACCATTATGAGAAGACCATCTTCAGGCAATTGCAGCATTTTATTATGTAGCTGAGAGTAGAAGTAGAAGTTAAATGCGCAACTGAATTAAAGGAACCTTGCTAAGAGAATAGACTGTTAGCTCGGTATTCAAAAATGTATACCTAAACTGCAGGATACATCGAAATCAAGCAATATAGATATCTGGTAAGTGTTTTAACAGATTACTTAAAAAAGCGAGGCAGAAATCTGAAAGATCATTGTAATATCAAAAATGCCTTCCAAAAACTAAACAAAATATCAAGAAACAGGAAGATTTTGTTAAAACAAAGAAAACTGGTATGAAATATTACGTAGAATTATTCTGCCTATACAGCTGTTCTGTTCTATGTCCCAGGAATACTCGTTCATGTTATATGCACGCGTAATCTAAAAAAACGTCTTAAAAAGAATATATAATCCTGTTCATCGGCAGATTTATTAAAAGTAACAAGAGTAAAACCGGAAAAAGTAATAAATACGTATTAATAGAATTAGTTATAAAAAACAAAGGTAACAGGAAATATCACAAAAGCTGCCGTTGGCTAAAGTAAGATCATTTGTTTATATTAATAATATATGTATAAAGTTACTACATTTTAATGCTGCAGTGAGTTCACTGCAAAGCAAGTTACCTGAAAGTTTCATTTAATAACAGTGTACGCGAACAGTAGACACGCATTGAAAGGGTTTTACACAGAGGGTTGCAAACATAAAATAAACATATAAAATATGGCTAAATAAAACAAATGTTCAAGTAAAATCATGATAATAAAATAGAGAGATGTAAAGAGAAAAGGTATTACAAATTACAAACCGGTGATGGTTAATATGAGGGATAAGATTAGGAGGATGATAAAACTACAAACAGTGTTTTCGGTTCTAAGGGATAACCGGAAGTGGTCAAAAGGATGACCAGTAATCTAAAAGGGACAAACAAAGGTAAGTAATAAAATACAGCTTTTTTACTCATGTAACAGAAAAATGGCAGTGAATTTCATAGATGAAGTGTAAACATGAGAGATTTGGTTATACAGAAGGATCTTGAGAACAACATGAATGGAATCTGCAAACAACATCTAAGTCATTTATGTAAACGGAAATAAAAATATGCTTAGAATCAGAAAGAGACAGTTGAGATCTCTGGGAGATATAATGAGGAAAGATAGCTTGGGAAATATGATACTCATATAATGAATGTAAGAGAGTGAAAAACATCACGTAACCTACCTAACGTGATTGCGTAAATAGATGATAGTACAGGGAGTGGCTGTATAGTACAAAAGAAATCATTGATAAAATCTACGGAGAGTCGGGGTTGCATATGTTATGTAGAGACACCACACATAGAAAAAGCGGAAGACCGTTGAATATGTTATTCTTAAGACCATTTTGTTGAATGCTCATTTTGTTGATATATTTCATATAAATAATGAAAAAATGAGACAAACTGAAAAATATTTTTAATGACGAGAAGGCATCTTCAGGTCAGAATGAAAAGCAAAACTGTGCGGTTTTTATAAAAGCCGTTAATATCTGTTTGCTAGTTTTGCGTATTCTAGTCGGAATAAAAGAAAAAAAAACGTCATTTTGGAGGGTGGGGGAAATTATGACACTTAATATTTGTTGGATTTGAAATTAGACCGTTCTGTTATTCTCTCAATTATTTCATGTGCCGTATTGTGTTATTCATTCCTCCACTTTTTCTTCTTTCTCTATCCTGTCAATACGCACTGAAAATGCTTTTAATGCTAAATATCCATAAACAATGCGCAGAAAAATCAATCTTTGAAATTCTTTCTTTTACCTTGGATCGAATTCGAGCATCTCCCACCTGTGGAAAGTATTGATTTCGGTCATGAAGCTGGCCACTGTTAGTGAATCTGTTTGTTTTTGTTTTGTTTTTTTACGCTTTCCATGAATAAAAATATAGTGATTGACTAAGTATAGTTTCGACGCAGTATAAAGTCGCAAGTATAGAGCACTTAATGAGTACCTCACTACTCAGTCGTAATTGATCTAGACATCAAGATTGCTGACCCTAACACAACGTCAATGTGCGTTCCTCGAATAGAGATATTTGGCCAAAAACTTACATAATAGCACATAATTATAGCACAGAAACCAGGAATATACATTTAGGCATTCTCTCTCTTTTTTTCTTATCTAAACACGGTTGTACGATTGCACAGGAGTAAAAATTGCCTTTACACAATTTGGCCAACGATCGACCACTTAAAAAACACACCGTCTCCATTGTTATATTGCAAATAGGATCGTTTATCACGAGGCGTTATTCACAAGTAGTGAGAAGCCAAAAATAACAGGGTGTCGAAAATGGCGACAAGTTAAATAGGTCGAGAAATCAAATGAACTCGGTAATCGTCGAAATATTTAATTAAACATTATCAAGAAAGAAACAAGATTGTATGAAATGGAAACGGTAGTTATTTTATGTAACAAGTCCCCTCAGAATATGCAAGATTATGGTACTCCACAGTTTCTTTTTCTTTGCAACTCTTATCAATGTTTGTTTTTTCATTATCCATCCCATTCACTTTTACGTTATCACTATTTATACAAGCTGTTTCCATTTGTTTTATTTGCCTTCCATTTGCCATGTGATTGTCAATTTTTGCAAGATCTCTTTCCTCATTATGTGTCCCAAAATTTTGACAGTATCTTTCTAATTCTGACTATGTTGATTTTGTTTCTATTTTTCTTATTACTGCCCAAATATTATTCCCAGTATGTTTCTTGCAGAAGAATTCTCTGTTGCTTCAAATCTGCTCACCATCTGTGAGGAAATTGTCCAGCATTCACTATTATATAGGAGAATTGATATTGCACAGCTGTTCAGTACTCTTTTCTTTGTTTATCATGGAAATTTCCTGTTTCTTAATATTTTATTTAGTTTTAATAAAGCAACTTTCTCTACTCCATTGCGCTCTCAAATGTTTGTATCGCATTTGTCGTCATTTAAAACCGTCTGCAGATAGTTACAATCATGTAATTGCCTATCTCTAACTTAGCCGATTCCGAATTTAGAGCTTCAAATTTCGTCTTTCTGTCGGCCATACATTGTCATTCTTAAAATTGATGGTTAGATCTTGCTTTTTTTAAATACCTTTTCTAGTACTTCCTGCGTTTCCCTATAATAAATAGGTAATTAAATTCAAATAAATGTCAACTTTAAAGTTGTTTTCTAAATATATTTCAGATTGTAAGAAAGCGAGTAGAAAGCAATAAAGTGAAATTCGAGAACAGAGAAAAAAAAGCAGAATTTCTTTTAACGTCCATACGAAAGATAAAACGAATTGATTTTTTTATACAAAATTGCGAAAATGAATGGCTGCTGAGAACAACTATGATAAGAAAACACGTATGGATTAAGTTCGGGAAAATCGCAATTTTTTTAAAATCATTTCACCCAAGCAAGGTTTTCCACTGCCACTATTGCGCAGGGGGTTACATAGTGAAAAGTGATGAGAAAGAGTGGTTAGTTATAGGAAATGTCTGAAGAAGGGTAATAGACGGATGAGGATACCGAGGATAGAAGTTGGGTAGATGGGAAGAGTGTTTGAGAGAATGGATGCAAGTTAGTGCGATAAGAGGTGTCTATTGACCTTACATTTAAATTCCTGGGGATTGTAGCTGTCGAGGAAGCAAATATATGTAAGGGAATTCCACAGGCGGGAAGTGCAAGAAAAGAAGCTGTTAGAGAAGAAATTGCTGTTACATTTTATCTGCTTCACTGTAAAAGGGTGGGACCTAGTTGCTAATATAGTGTCTCGTTCAAATTCATACGTAGGGGGCACCAGTGATTGAAGTTCATCGGAGCAAAAGCCGTGAAAGTATTTATAGAAGAGGCAAAAGGAAGCCACATCACGCCGGTGAGAGAGTGACTGCAGCCGGGCTGCCAAGTCCATATCGATCACATTACAGATTCTTCATTAAGAAAACCTTTTTTGGTAATTAGAATTAATTCGTAATAAAGACAATATTATAATCATAACCATAAATATAGTTATTTTCTTTTAATTGGTTGATATACCTACGTCTACCATTTTTACGCCCTATTCAGTCAATTTAGTGTCATACTGGATGCACTCTTATGCGATCATGTTTTGGAAAGAGATATTACTGCCTTGGCAGATTTTCCTACATTATATTTTCATTACTTTCTGCGGTAGACTGGTTGCCAACTTTGTTTATAGAACCCAATCTGTCTTGCTATTTAACCCATAGCTAGAGGGAGAAAAGACGGATTAATACATTAATGCAATAAATTTAATTGGAATTCGAAATTACTAATCATTACTATTTGGAAAATAATGCTCGATTTTAGTGTGAATCATTTATTCTCTAATATATTACTATAATTTTCGTTCTCTGTGAGATGTGTCTTATGTTGGATCTGAAGAGATGTTCCCAGCCACTGCGTGGAAGGGTAAGATGGTTCAGGGGATAGAAAGCACACAATGCTTGGCAACTAGACCTGCGAACGTTAAAGACTATATTATTATAATAGTTGCACAAAAATACATTACTTATTCATAATTATTAAAGTGTTTGCTTTGTAAATTTTATATCAATCTTTATATCAATTCAAAACTCAGATTCAAATATTATATAAGCTCCATCTTGAATCAGAAAAAAGAAGAGATGCGTTTAGTTTCTTCTGCATAAGTTCAAGCTTGGTCACACTGCTTCTCAATCAGCCCCTGATATTAATGAAGCATGGGATGATGGCTTAACTTTTAATCAGATATTGCGGCAATGATTTTCAGAAGATAAGCAGCAGGGATACGATTCTTGGAGATAAAGGTGATGAAGGATGTCCATCTGCAATAGACAATCAGCATTTAAAAATATTAATCGAAGAAAACCCTCATCAAAGTGCTAGAGCAGTGTCTCAGATAACTGGTGTCGGCATTTCGACAATATTGTACCATCTCAAGAAAATTAGCAGATAAAGAAACACGAAAGATAGTTCCTAAATGAACTCAGTAAAATTCAGGGTTAGGTATTTTGAAGTGTGTTCGATGCGGCATTTCGGAAATTAAAATGATCATTTCCTTGATCGAATAAGGATTTCATCCGTTATCTTTTGCCTTATTTGCCATGTCCTTTCAGGACTTAGGCGATCTTGGACTTCCACTTGCTCCTAATTCACTTCCTCAAACACATCAAGTATGTCTTGCGATGCTTTCCCTGTCGTTCTTTCCCTATATCCATCCCGTGATTATTACTGCTTCCTCGTTACGTCTCCCCAAAACCTCAGCTATCTCTTCCTGACGCTAAGTATAATTTTCCTTTTTGCATCCTCTCCATGTCTTTGCTCAAATGTTCGGTTCATATTATACTCTGTATCCTTCTGTAGAATTACATTTCTGTTGCTTTTAGTCTCTACTTCATCTTTGAGATCATCCAGCATTCGCTGCCATATTGAAAGACAGACATCACATAACAGCCCAGTACTCATTTTTTTGTTTCCAACGAAATCTTCCTCTCTCTTAATACTCTGCTTAGCTTTTGAAATGCGTTTTTAACCATGCCAATGCGCTTTCAGATCTCAGTGTTGCACTTTCTATCCTCTGTCAAAAGCTTACCATATATTTAAATTTCTGCGCCTGCGTGATTTTAGAATCCTGACCTGTAGCTGGCATTTTGGGGTCCTCTTTTTGCTGATGGCTATGCATTCAGTTTTATTTAATTCTATGTTTATTCATTTCTTCTCACTTTCCCTTGTTACCTTCACTAGGAGGTCATGTGTTGTCCTTTCTGTGCCTGCTATCATAACTGCGCCATCAATGTATCTTATATTGTTCAGATTGTGGCCGCCAATGACAAATACTGGCAAGACAGAGCTACCTAAGTATTGTTTTGCTATACAGGTTGAATAGATCCGGTGAGAGGACACATTCTTGGTTTACACCACTCTCTATTTTTGTATATCTGCTGAATTAAGTTCCTGTCTATATGCAGGCAGTTTGCTGCCAGTATAGGATATTGATTATCTTAATGTATTTTCTGAATATGTCGAGGCTGTTCAGCGTTTCTAACGAGTCTTTGTTGCGTACGTTGTCGAACGCCTTTGCATGATGTATAAAACACAGGTATATTTTCTTCTAGATCCGTCATAACAATCCGAAATGATCGGCTTAATAGATTAACCATGGAGAATGACACAAAATTAAAATTGTTCCAACAGTTGATTATTGTGACTGTCTGTTTGTGTGGCATCGGTATTATCCATTAAAGTTTTGTGGTAAGTAACTAGAGTATAACTGCTGGAGTTTGCTTCCAGAAAAGGAATGTAATTCACGTTCAGTTCAGAAAAATGCAACCAGCGCTCATTAAATGACGAGGTCTAATTCTGTTTCATGACTATGATCAGCTACATGTTGCCTGAAGTCCACTGACTTGGGATACGAGTGTTTGTTGCATGCTCCATATTGCTGTGATCTCTTGTCCACGGTCTACCACTATTTTAGGCATATATATATATATATATATATATATATATATATATATATATATAATATAATATAAAAACTTTAATCCAAAGGAAAAGCAGGAAGGTAAATCCCAAAGACCCGATCCTAATTAATATTAATATCTTAATATTAGAAAATGATCCAATTGGAGAGCTCAATGTAATTAATATTTAAATTAAAGAGCCAATTATAAAATAAAATAAATTTCGAAGTTCAAAATTGTTGTATAATCATTTCTACATGAAATCCCTAAGAGAGATTTCACATTTCATCGGCAACCGTCATAAAGCATAAATCTTGCCTATGAAATGTGAAATCTCCCTAAGGGATTATGTGAAATCTCTGTTGGGGATATATATATATATATATATATATATATAGAGAGAGAGAGAGAGAGAGAGAGAGCGAGAAAGCGAGAGAGGTAGAGAGAGAGGTAGAGAGACAAAAAGAGAATGCGACATATAGAATTATTGTAGTGAGGAGTTAAATCATGTTTCATGACTGAACGATCTGTTGGGGATATTTCCGTATTTTTAAAACGTACTATGTTTCTTTTCTTCTGACTGACTGAGAATGCTCACGCTTTGAAAAATATACAGTAAAGTATTAAAAGATTAATAAATCTGTATAAATTAAATTTAAATTATTTTTTTCAAATATGTGTGTGGATGTATGCTTTAGCCGATTTCATTTAATTTCTTGGCTGATGGTTTATTATCGCAATGTGGGATATTAAATAAAACTCATAAAGAAAGAAAAAGTAAGCAATATAAAATCGAGTAGACTATCTTTTCAAACATATTAAAAAATCATAAAAATAAAAATTTTAATTAAAAATTTTAGAGCCGTCTCTCATTCATGCGCATATGTAGTCACATCAAAATAGCTTGTGTTCGATGAAGTCCTAAATGATGAAACACGTGACATAAAAAAATTTTTTTCAATTTGTCATACATTTTTCTAAAATTGTTCTGATATATAAAAAACTACATATCGTTTTCCGATATGTTATGTTTGCATTGCTAGTCTGAATTATTCACTATATATGCTTATTTTGCTAGTTTGAAGAGTTATTTCACTATATATGCTTATATGGTTGTTTGAAGTATTACTTCACTATGTATATATTGCTAGTTTGATGTCGTTACTATATATGTCTATGTTTCTAATTTGAAGTATTACTTAATTATATATGTTTATATTGCTAGTTTCAAGTATTACTTCTTTATATCTGTATATTACTAGTTGAAAGCTTTTACTTTACTATTTGAAGTATTACTTCTTCACATATATTTTTATATAGCTAATTTGAAATACTATTTCACTACTGTCATTTTTTTGTGAAGTTGTTAATCAGATAATTTGTTTTAAAAATGTAATCAGGGTAAGGGGGTCTAAGTAGCGTTATGCAAACTATGGCTCGTTTCCTCAGATATATAGGTAAATAGGTATCCGCAAGCGTGTTAGTTCATAAAATAAATTGGCTAATAAAAGATTCTGTATTTGCGGATTTGTAAAATAAACAAGATGTTTTGTTCTAGTTTAACTTTTTCTTAATTATTTTACCTATTTCCTGTTTTTTTTTTTTTTTTTTTACTGATTCTCGTTTTATCGACCAAATCATGTTCTAACGCTTCTTATTTGCGTTCAAAGATGGCGACATTTGTTTGAGGTTGAATGACGACATAGCGTCTGAAACGATGCGATGCCCGGGGAACCCCGCTGCGAGCTTCCCAAATTAATACACATCCTACATACATTTATTTCAATGGATAGCTGTCGAGCTCTCCGCTATTTCATGTGAAAGCAAATTATCTATTCAAACATTTCAATAAATACCTGCAGGATACACGAAAAATCATATATATATACATATATACATACATACATACATATATATATATATATATATATATATATATATACGTAGATGAACAAAAGGACGAACCTGTACATGAGTATATATATATAAATATATATGTATATACTTACACACACACGTATATATATATATATATATATATATATATATACGTGTGTGTGTGTGTGTGTGTGTGTGTGTGTGTGTGTGTGTGAGAGAGTACATTTATGCGTTTAAGCTTAATGGTGACATTATACCTGAGACATGTATATGTTTTTATATAGTGAGCTTTTTTTTATGTCTGACTATTCATAAATACGTGTATGTGTTTATATACAGGGCGATTAATAAATTGTCGTCTATATTACAAAAAAAAAATAACACTGACAATTTATTTCGATTAATATATTTAACAAGATTACACAAAAATATGTTTAAATATTAATGAGCAAATTTATTTAATAAAATCGGCTTCGGTTTCAACCACGGCCTCCAGATGACTTTGGACTCTTTTGCAACTTTTCTACACGGTTTCCCTATTTAAGTTAGGATTTCTACCATAACACTTGCCTTCAGTTCATCTTTGGTGTCACAAGAACTTTTGTTGGTCACTTGCTCAATTGTGCCTATACGCAATAATTATTTATTTCAATCAGGGGAGTTAGGTGACCAGAAGTAAAGGGTGATATGGTCGCAAAACTTATCTGACAGCTATGACTGGGTTCTCTTCCTTGTGTGGCATGGTGCACAGTCGTGATGCCAGACATAGGGTCTTTCATCAGCTTCATGTAGGTCTCAGTATTAAATTTGAGGAATTGCTGAAAGAAGAATAGAGACATAAGGTCACCATCACTAGTGATCTCTCCAAATACCATCGTAATCACCATTGAACTGATCTAACACTTTCTTAATCCTGTTGAGTGTTCTTAGATTGACAGCAAATCACTCTGAAGTGTATGTATTGGAGCTACCGGTGTGAGTGTTAAGCAGTACAACACGCCGTTTGCAAATAAATTGCGCCATAGTGCTCTTTCCTCTCACAAACGGTGCCCAACTAAACTTACTATATTGCACAGTCAACAAAATCCAAAACAAACAACACACATGCGAGGAACTGCAATGTAAACAATATCGACAATTTAATCGTCGCACTCTATATATATTTATATTTGTATTTTATTTTGCATTTACATATTCTAGTATAAATATACGCCATACCAATGTCCGTAAGCACGCACACACACATACACACACACATACATATATATATATATATATATATATATATATATATATATATATATATACAAAGAATCTCAAGCTAGCCAAAACCTACCGCGGTTTCACACTACGGCTCGTATTTTCTCCCCTTTTATCCGACGCCTTAGTGCACCGGATTGTAACGGAATTAGGTTCTGTTTGTTAGTGGTTTTTCTAAAGGTTTATCTTAGTATAAATTTACAACCTAAATACTTGCAGAGTCTATTTAGTTATTATTTTGAGTATATATATATATATATATATATATATATATATATATATTAAATCTATCTATTGACAGTAGATTCTTCCCATGCACTATGTGACTGCTATATATGTTCAATCGATATCTATCTATTTAGCTAGCAAGCTATCTCATGATTGATATTTTTGTTTTTTGTACAAGTTTTCTTTTATTGAAGTATTTTCTTCTTTTCCCTGAAGGTAAAAAAAGAAAATAGAAAAAGAAAAAGTGTAAAAAATGCAACATATAACGGAATTCTGAACATGATGACAGGAAAAAAGGATGAATGTTGACGTAATAATTATTAGAAGAAAAAAAAAACAAGTATCAACAAATAAATTATAATCCTAGACTACTGAAAGCTATTTTATTATTGATAAATAAACGTCTGGTATTTTCTGTAAATAGTTCCATGCTGTGTTAACTTCTGACATCATGTCTACATATATTTAACTGACATTTGGCATCTATTTTCTTAAATCTATGGCCATAGAGTTTTTGTTGTATCTTTGATAAGAAGGTTTATTGAATGTTTATAGATTATTATGATGTTGAATCCTTTTCTTAATTATGATTCTTTGAGCGTGCCAGTAGCAAAGCCTTTGAAATCTTTAAAAAATTAAAAAAGAAAATGAAACGCACACAGCATGCTGGTAAAGTACCGAGGAGGGATCTTCGGTTTTAATAAGAACACATTGTTGAGTTAAACAAAGATTAGATTTCGCTAGTTAAAACATAAATTTAAAAAAATGAACTTTTACGCATTGAAGACCTCAAATTCAAACAATGACAGGGATTTAACTATCCTTAGGCATATTAGATTAGAGGTAGATGCCTTCCAAAGGCAAAGCAAAGTGTATAGAAAAAAAAACATGTTAAGAACAAAGATCTTGAACCACTATATAATATCAGTTCTCATCTTATGACAACGAATGTTATTTCCTCATAGATGAAAAGGAGAGTTGAGGTGACAAATATGCGGTTCTACAGAAGGGTGCTAAGAATAACCATGGACGGAAGATGTAAACAAGGGTAAATTTAAAAGAAAAATGTTAACAAAAATAACACATTTGTTTAGAATGAACAAAATATATTTAATATTTATAGGACACATAAGGCGGAAACTGGGTTCGGAGAACTTGACACTGAAAATACACAATAAAGGCAAAAGAGGCTTAAGAAAACAACAGATAAGCTACCTAACGAGCTTGTGTAAATAGATGACAGAACAGAAGAAAGTGATAGAAATGAAGCAACAATTATTTAGGACTACGAAGGATAGGACGCTGTGGAAAGCTACGATCGCCCACGTACTAGAAAAAACCGAGTTTAAAATTCCATCCCATTGTCATGTATAAATAAACCATTTTTTGAAAACATAATACTTTTAAATATTTGGTAAAGATATTAAAATAATAAAGAGTCTATACTGGCACCAAACCATCTGTACACGGAGAGAAAACGAATTCAGTAAATTTACAAGCATATAGAGGCGCGTAAAACAAACATAAGACTTTTCACCGGATTTCTGCGACGTATGTGGTGAGGCGATTCTAGAAGAACAAAAAGTCTTATTAGGGTTCATTATTGCTGACCCCAATCTTAAGAATATGCAGATGATAGTGTTTATAGCAGACATATAAACTACAAAATATTCTACAGAAGGAAAGGAACAGAAAAGAATAAAATAAAGATCTATTGCAAGGATATATAGCAAATGGAACAGTCCAACATGCAAATTACAAATTGGAGATACCAAAATCAAACAAATATAACAAATAACAAGGAAGAATTTTCGCAGAGGATGAAGAGTGTGATATTGAAATCGGAAGGCGCATTATGATAGCCAAAGATACGAAGCTAAATTATTAAGAAACAGAAAAATGTCCTTAGAAACAAATAAAAGAGAACTGAACTGTTATGTAATCTCAGTCATCATATATGGAAGTGGATATTAGGCAATATCTTCACAGATGAAGAAGAAACCTGAAGCAACATGAATCTAGATTTGCAAAAAAATACTGAGAATACATTGAGCAATAAATAAATTTTAAAAAATATTTTAACATGTTGTAAAAGAAATTTTTGTCTATATTTTTGAGATGAAGTACTGCAATTATTTATACTATTTACATTATTCGGAGTGTCGTCCTCATCTTTATTGATCAAAATAAAGGGTTCAGTTCGAAATTCCAATCAAGAAGAAGGTAGAAGCATACAACGGCCTAAATGTGGTGAATATGGCAATAAAGATAAAGACAACAGTTTAAAGAATGTAGATAATGTAAATAAAATGGAAACAATTATGTAACATCAGGAAGATTTCTAGGGAACATAATGAGGAAAGAGAGTTTGGAAAACTTGAGACTCACGGAATAAATTAAGGCAAAGAGGGACAGATGAAAGCATCGCATAACATAATTAATGGGCTTGAACAAATAGAAGGCAGATCAGTGTTTTGGAGAAATAACAAAAAGTACTACAAGGATAAGAAGATATGGAGGGCTATGATCGCCTACGTTCTGAAGAGCCACGGCACATATAAGAACGGAGAAAAACAATTAATAACCTACCAAACGAGCTTGAATAAATGGATGACGGAACAAGTTTTCGGATAGTTAACAAAAAGACAAAATTTAGCTGAAAGCTACGATTTTTTTATCGTTTCACCCCAAGCAAGGCTGTACCGCCACTGATGCACAGGGGGCTACATAAAAGCAAAAGTTTAGATCAGAGGAGAGTAAATAGAAAGTTGAACCAGTTACAGCGTGTGTCAGAGAAAGGGCAGGAGAAGGATCGAAACACAGGTGTGAAGACAGTTGCAAAGGTAGAGAGAAAGGAAAAGAACAAGTTATACAGGGTGATGTAGAAAGAACTGAAGTCAAGTGGATAGGAGATGGGTATTCACACTGCATATCTGGAGGTTGTAGCCGTCTGGAAAGCAAGAATATGGAAAGGAGTCCTACGGGTGGGAAATGCGAGAAAAGAAGGAGAATTTGCTGTTGTTCAGCACACGTTTGCCCAGGCGCCAATAGTCCGTAGATCCGAATTTTCGGTCAGCTATGCGCTGCCTCATTCTCTCAGCAAACAACCGCTTGGCGTCATTCAGGATCCACTTACACTCAAAGAGGAAAATAGGCGCAAATTGTGGTAAGATGCATGTCTCCGAAATAGCCGGAAGTAGTAATTTCTCTGAGCAATGGCGGCCCAACAAGTAAGAGAGAACCAGGGGGAGGAGTGAGGTTTGAGACGAAACTTCCTGATCGGTATGAAGGCATCAATGCCAGCTTTCATCCAGGAGGAAATCTAACAGGCGCTGTCATCAACTGGAAAACTGAACGCTTTTCCCCAAGGAACGTGGCATAGGAAATCGCAAAACGCGCCTACATCAACACCTTGGTAGCAGTAGGAGATCCTGTAAGTAGGAGGCTCATGGGAAGAGTGATAGCTGTGAGATATATTAAGAGAAACAACAGCCTGATCGGAATTGCCATGAGAGCAAAGCTGCCATACTTGGCAGGAATCAGGTACAGAAGTGAAGCATAGATCTAGTAGAGAAGCGTGTCCTGAAGGGATGCTGGGAAAGCGTGTGGAGGAAATTGGCTACTTGCATAAGAGAATGAGAAATAGCAAAATTCATGGTGTGAATGACAGCTGAATCAGTAACAGAAACTTTTAGCCACTTGGCATGATGGGCGTTAAGATGTCCGAACACAAATATATTAGCAAATGGGTGAGAGAACGTAGCGTTATCTATATTGTCAGAGATGTTGTCTATCAGGGAGCAGTCGGGAGAGGAGGCAGAACGGTACAGAAAGAAAAGATAGCTAACCGATCTGAGAAATGACAGACAGAGACACATATATGGGTGGTCAGAAGATTCGAGAGATGTCACCCTAGCTAGAGGGATGTGTTCACTAATGTAAATTCCCAGCCCATGCATATGGACAGTAGAGTCCTTCCTTAAGAGAGGAAGATAGCAAGGAATCGAGAAGTCAGAGGAGCGAATTGAGGAGTTGAGATTAGTTTCACAGAGCGCTAGGATGACAAGGGACCTTTCGTGGAGGAAAGACTCAGCATTATAGAAGTTGGTACGAATAGGGTAACTCATGATCGCCAACATTCATGAAGGGTCATGGCACGCAGAATAATAATTTTATTTTCGAGTGTATAAAAACTATACAAATACAATTTGTTTTTGTCTTCTACTTTAGTTTAGTACTGTATGAAGTGAAACGTGTTATTGTTTCCTGATGTCTGTTGTTTAAATTGTCGAGGAACGAATAAAACAATAAAAAATGTCATTAAAAATTAATTATGCATAAAAAAGAACATTTTATTTTCATGCAGAAATAAACCAGAAAATAAATACAATAAAAAAGGGAGGGAAAAAAACTAATAAAACAGAGTAACATTCAGTCCTAACGATGGATGTAAAACTGCGTTGGCCCCACGTCACAAATAAAAATTATAAGGATATTAACGAAAAAGTAAAATTTAGCATGCATAAAAAATTAAAACAAAAGAGTTAACTTGTAAAAATAGTCATTTTGCATTGAAATGATGTCTTTTGGCGAGAAAGAGAATATTCTTAACACGATTATTATTTTAATTCTGGTAATGTGGAATGATATATTTCCGTCTTTTACAACGTCTACATTTCTTTCGTAAATATATATTTCAGTATCAGCAAAATTGCGTGAGTGCATACAAAAAATTGCTGTGTGCGTAGAAAATGATCCATAAATCTGCTAAAATAAAAAAATATTTATCCGTATCTACATATATCCTTGTGCAAATTAATTGAAACAACAGATTTAGTTAACCTTTCTTTTAGCATACGCTCAGTTTCTGCTCACACCGGAGTAACAGAGTGTAATCAATTTCTATTTTTTCTCAAATTAGGTAATTTGAAGTGGTGTGTAGCAATATGAACCTATGTTCAGGGTGTATGATGAAATTTACTCGTCGTTGAAAAATATTTCGTCATCTTTGATTGCATCAGATGTTTATCAGGCCCAAACACTATTGTCTCGGCTGTCTATTACTTGTCCTACGGACATTGTATGCAATGGACCTTACTCCAAGGAAGAGTACAAACACACTGCAAGCCTTAGAGAGAGATTGCGGATATTATTAGTGTCAGCCTTTCAAATGTCAATCATATCATCAAGGCAAAGAAAAAACTAAGGATAAGAACAACTGAATTTTGGGGACTTATAAACCTAATGTCCAGTAACCCATTTTGTAACAGTTTCATATTCATATTGCAATTTTTTTATGTTAATGGTTTTCTCAAGTATTTTAATAATGTAAATAATGTAAATACTAACTTATCTCAGAAATATAGACAAATACTGAAAAAAGCCATCTGTTTTCAATTAAACTTTCATAAACTGAAACCTACTAGATATGAACGGTTTCACCGAAACCTTGTGAATTAAATTAAATAGATGTAACTGTTCAAATATGTTTCGAGATTATTCTGCTAGCAGGGAATGCCACATGTAATCGTCACCGAGAATTGAGTGCACTAGCATTGGTAAAACTATCACACCAACTTTTGCTGGTTTTCTTATAAATTGTAACTAATGTTCGCCTAATATTGCTGAAGTATATACCAGAGTTTGACTCTGTGGGTGTTGAAGAAACACCAATGTGCCTTACCGGGCATCTGCAACAGGTATTGTCTAACCGTCCGAGAAGCCAGCCAATGTGCTCAGAAATGAGTAATCAGCCCCTCTCTCATTCTTTCTCTCTGTCTCTTTCTCTTTCTGTCCATATATCAAAATAAATCAACGAAATATTCGGTTTTATGTATTGGAGGGGTTAAAATCAAAACAAGTGCATATATTTAATGATCTGGGAAAATATTCAAAGGCAGATTGAAAGATTCCTTTTGATAGATAGATAGATAGATAGATAGATAGATAGATAGATAGATAGATAGATAGATATCAGTAAAGAATGTTGTCGTTTAATTTATTTGGTAATACACGGTCTAATTTTCCCCAAATTCAAGGTAAATATATAATATGAAAGCAAAACCGAAGAAAAAAGTAATATTAATTTCGTTTCATTCTTATCTTGGCAAACAGTGATATTCATTTTTCAACCAAGTTTAAATATCGATAACAATATGTAAAGAAAAACTACAAATTGGATTTCTTTCCGCCTTGTTAAATAACACAGGTGTCAGAGAGAAATATCTTTCAATGTATTTGTTCAGGTAACAAATGCTTAAAATCGGCTTGTAAATATTTTCTAATCCTGAATGTCTAATTTCATAACTTATCCATGGACCCCTTTTCCTATTAATTTTTGTTGGTAGACCCCATAGTCATTAGACTAGTGGTTCTCAACCAGGATCCACATGCACCCTTCTGTATGCTTTTGTCACTGGCTGATAGGTGAGTCAATCAGTCAGTTAATACACACTTGAATGATAATGTTTTGAAAGATACATGACTGACTAGGCAGAACATTTTCCTGCGGTAGTTGGCCTTTACTTTCTGCGGTAGACTGGTTAGCATCCAAATCTGTCCTGCTACTTAACTCATAGCTAGAGAGAGAAAATATTGATTAATATCTTTTCTAAATGTATTTGCGCGTAAGTAAATGAAACGAATTTTACTGGAATTCGAACTCGACTCTACGATTTCTCCTTGAGAGTCAATATGCATTATTACCCAACGGAGATCAAAAGGAAATATAAAAGAAGTAAATCCTAGGTGTGAAGCAGATAGTCAAAAGAAATAAGGAACAAGAAATCCTAATTATAAAAAGAGATCATCCAACCAGATTTGAGGCTTTATTGAAGGGAAGGCATTGCTGGTAATCTTAAATTTAGGACACTGTAAATTGTCAAGTCTTTTATTTTACTTGTTGCGATAAAAAAAACCTACGTAAATATTTCTACTTTTATTATTTTCATATAACAAAAATTATTGTAAAAATTTCATTCTTATTAATATCAACCGTTCAAAAGTAGAATTGCTCTATGGACAACTAAAAATATCACCGTCGGCCTTAATTCATTGTTTTTGTGTGCAAACCCCCTGCAATGATTGAGAACCATTGGTGTAACTTAATTAAAAATTATTATAATTAACTATATATAGCAGAGGTTGTCCCTAAATTATCTGTAAAGCTTTCACAATTTATTGTTCTTAATAAAGTTCCGATCAATCAATATATTTCTTTGTATGTTAATAAAATATTTTAAAAGTCATAATTAACATTTTTTATGATCGTTTCACCCGAAGCAAAGTATTACTGCTACTGGTGCGCAAATGGTTGCATAAGAGAAGTTTGAAGAAAAACAAGAACAGCCTACAGTGAGTGTCGTGGAATGGGTAAGAGTAAGATGGAAACAGAGAGTATGAGAGTAGAGCATAAAGGGAGAAAAACAATATACAGGGTTTGTCGGGAAAGGGTGGAAGTCAAGGAGATAAGAGATGGCAATTGACGTTGTATTTAAAATCTTGGCGATTGTAGCTATTAGGGAAGCAAGTATACGTAAGGGAGTTCCAAAGACGGGAAGTGCGAGAAAGGAAGCTGGAGAAAAGAAGATTCGGCTACATCTGATTGTTTTTACTGTAAAATGGTGTGATCTAGTCGCCAGTTTAGTAGGTCTAGTAAATTCATGCAGGGGGTTTACCAGGGAGCTAACTCGGCAGACGAGATGCTGTAAAAATATTTGTAGAAAAGACAGAGGGAAGCTGCATCTCGACGGTGAGAAATTGACTGGGATCAAACTGCTACGTCGAGATCGATTACATTCCCGATTATCCTTTGGTTTTTGTCGAGAACCCCGAGATAAATAGCAGGTGCGCCCGACCAGATGTAACAGCATTATTTAATGCTAGGGAGGATTGTAGATTTGTATATGTGCAAGCTGAATTCAGACAATTCTGACCTTCCTAACAATAGATTCAGCTATTGATTCAATGTAGTCGTTCCACTTGAGGTCGGCTGTGAGACTTAGACCAAGGAGGCGCAGAATATTGCTTTCAGGGAGACTATCTTGATTCAATTCGATGTCGGATAGGAGCGATTGTCTATGGTGGTTAAAAGATAGCAGTTTCGTTTTGGAAGCATTAAAATTTACGAGGCATTTTTTTACCCCAGTCCATCATAGATTAAAGGCCCTTTTCAAGATCAGCACTGAGGTTTGCTTTGTTAGCATCGACAGAGTTCTTACTGAGGCGAGAGTAAATGGTGGTGTCGTCTGCGTTGATGTCTATTGGAATCTGATTACATCATCGAGATGGTGGATGATTACATCATCGAGATGGTAGGAACTAGGATTGAACTATGAGGGACACCCGCATTTGTATGATAGAATCTGGTATAAGGCCCGTTCAATATTACCTTTATTACGCAATTTGATAGGAATATATATAATGTGTTCTTTTTTAATTCAATTTAGTTTGGATTTTCATGTACAACATCTTCTATGTGACGTGTCCCCTCAGTATATGTGATCGTTGCTCTGCACTATTTCCTGCCCTTTGTAGCTCTAAATAATTTATTTCTTTTTGTTATTTCTTCCGCCATCCATTTACTCAAGGTCACTGTGTACGCTATACTGTTGTTGTTTCCTTCCAGCTTTCATGTGAGTATCAAATTTTCTAAGTTCTCTTTTTTTTCTTTATATGCCCTAAAAACTATGTTTCCTGATGTTAATCATAAGTCTGTATTTTATTTCCATTTTTCCTAAAACTTCGTCGTTGATAACAGTTTCGGGCCATGATATTCTCAGCATCCTTCTGTAGAATCACATTTTTGCTACTTCATGTCTCTTCTTCATCTGCATTCACTGTCAGTTCAGTGCGCTTTTTTTTGTATCTAACAAAAATCTTCTGTTTCTTAATACACTGGAATAATTTCATTATTTTTAAATTTTATAAATTTTACGTACATAGGACGCTAAATGTAAAGGTCCAAATGTTCAAAAGTTCAAACGTCTAAAAAGCCGAAACACCAAAAGGCTGAAATTCCAAAAGGCCGAAGATTCAAAAGGCCAAACATCCAAAAGGCCGAAGGCTCCTAAGGCGAAACGTCCAAAAGGCCTAAAAGTTCCAAAGGCCAAACGTTCAAAAGTCCAAAGGGCCTCTTCTAGGCTAGTGTTTAAAGAAAATTGTATTTGCTTTCCAATAAAGTCTGCAGAGTTATGAGGATTTTTCATTTTTTAAGAATTTAAAATTTGTACAACTAGCTGTTATGGAGATCGCCTCGGAACGAAAGATCGGTGTGCTAAGATCAAATTCCATTGAATTCGTCGCATTCATTTACGCGCAAATACCGTTAGGAGAGTTATTAATCCATCCATTCTCCATCTAGCTATCGATTAAACAGCAGAATACATTGAGTTCTGTAGCCTTGGTTGGCAACCCATCTACCATATTAAGTAATAGCAACCTTCTACGGAAAAATATTGTGACCAGTCAGTCATGATTCTTTCGTATCACGTGTGGCATTTAACTGACTGACTTAATGCATGAACACTCTGAATAATGCTTATTCAAATAACCTTAATATGGTGAGATATCTGTATAAGTAAATATGACAGATTTTTATAAATTTACACAAGTATTATCTGACCTTGAGAGGTAGGCAAATTAAGCGAGTACCACCTGGGTTTAAAGCTCACACCATCCATCAAGTGAATCCCGTGTATTCGGACGATCTTTAGCAAAGACGGAGGAATGGTTGATTTTTGTACATAACTCCATCTGACTTGCTCTAACCTTATAAGATCGGATGAGAGAAAAAATGAGTATTGCAGGCACATGTGTGCCAGTGCTGTCCAGGCCTCAATGCATAACATTGACAAGAGTTTAAAAGCGATTACGCGGGCCTTCGGATGGTTAATAATTATTTACCTTGCAATCATTTTTACACAAACGAACCGTTGCCACCTCCTCGTTAATCTATCTCTATTTCCATGGCAAATGTTCAGATGAGCTTTATTCCTTAATTTCACTTATTCAGAACTTCTCCTCGAGGAAACGCTACGTAATGCACACAACGAAAACTCATCTTCATTGCCTTCGGATTTTTTTGTTAATGAGGGAATTCCAGTCGGACAGCTTTCCGTAACCTTTGTGGAACAAACTTCCTATAGGCTGCTTTTTTGATCACTACAATCTTAATTCTTTCAATTTAAGGGTCAAGCGATATATACCTTATATTCCATCATTATATTTCTTTTTTACCTCTTCCCTTTATACCTTAAAACAATTTTATAAGGTATTACACTAGCTTGAATGGCTCTAGCGCTTTGTATTAGTTGTAAACAAGCATAAGAGATATCCCTAATTTGATTCTGTATAGCGGTTCAACGTCCTACATATACCGTTTTATATCAGATCTATGTCGTTTAAACGATTCCGAATTAATCGGTGTGTCAGCAAAGTCATATATATTTTCAACTCTTCCTTTATATATTCGTTTAATCCTTTCACCCCAAGCAAAGCAATAAATTCACGAAGAGGCGAAAGGTTACTGAGTGTTAGAGAATATGAGAATAGATACTATTAAAAGAAAGAACAATAAAATAACAAAAATTAATAGGACATTATCAAATACAGAAAAAAAAGTTGCACCCTGACCCATATGGGCGTTCGAAATGGCACAAGAATCTCTGCGTATGATATTTAAAAATAAATACATAAATAAACAAAGGCAAGTATCTGGAGATAAAAAGAGAAAAATCTGGCACTTAAAAACTAAAATTGTTCATGTTGCGGTTGAAGATTTGCGACTGATAAAGAAAGGAACTGAAGAACAAATCCAGAAAACCCTAACGAGACCGAAAGAAAGTTGTCCGCCATTAATTTTGTCTATTTAAGTTTTTTTGTTGCTCTTAGCTGTATTTCTTTTAAGTGAAAATAACAAAAATCCCATTCTTTGCTTGTCCTCGGTTCTTGGTTATGACCCGGCATGTGATTAGATTGAAAATAATAATAAGAATGAGCTTAAGAAAGTAGAAGATATTCCTGTTGTTGGTGTCCTTTTCTTTGGAAAATAAAGTTAAAATCCAAATATAACTGAGAAGCTTAAACTGTGATTCCAAATTAGATACTTTTGACGATGTAGAGAGGTAAATTGGCATAAACCGCTATTAATCGTTAAATTATGACATTTGAGATAACGGATTTTATTATTATTATTAATAATAATAATAATAATAATAATAATAAGAAGAAGAAGAAGAAGAAGAAGAAGAAGAAGAAGAAGAAGAAGAAGAAGAAGAAAAAGAAAAAGAAGAAGAAGAAAAGAAAAAAGAAAGACATTTTATTCAGTAATAAAGGAGGGCAAAGATGAAAATGAAATTCCAGATGGGTGAAGGAGTCAAGTAAAGCATAATATACATACTTCAAATAAAAGCAAATGCAATGGACGAAATGCAGCAACGATTGTATGAAAGCACTTTTTATGGAATATACTCTGCCCCTGCCAAATAGCTGTTGTAGGCAACCCTATACTCATCAGTGGTTACGTAATGCAGAATTAAAAGCTAAAACGGAAGGTTTTTCTCTTGCTGCACATGAAAAATGGCTGCTAACTAGAAATTACTAGGCCCACATACTGAAAAATGGTGTTAAACCAAAATGCAGATTTTGTTATAAATATCCAGAAAAGATTGACACCTCTTCTATCAAGTTTCATTGTGTTAACATCCGCAGAATATAAAAATCATAGCAGACCAATATCTGCACTGGAAAATCTGCAACTTTCACGGGAAAGAAAACTGGAAGAAATTGATAGGAACACCACCTAGACCCGGTTACAGATATAATATCTGTAACATTTTTATGGGACTTTACAGACAGAACAATCAAAGATAATCGCTTAGATATCGGAATCAAATATCACAAATAAATGTACATACTTATTATTATGGCAGTTCCTGTAGACTGTAATATATCTATGACGATCTTAAAGACACATTGTCAAAATATAAGAATCTTAAAAAAGACATATAAAAAATGTGGCACATGAGAACAAATAATTCCATGAATAGATTGATTGGTAAAGGTTTTTATAGACTGATTGAAAGGATTCCTAGTAGCAGATGCCTCATAAAAATACAAAGAGCTGTTCTTACAAGTACAGCTCACATCTTACAAAGGTCTTTATTTATGTCAAGTACGTGTGGTCTTAGGTTGTTTTATTATTTTGTTTTTTGTTTTTTTAACTACAAAAATATTACAATGGAGATGTCATGATATCCCTTCTGTCCTCAGTTCTTTGTCTGGGATCCTGAAAGGAATTCAGACGAAGTAATAATAATAATAATAATAATAATAATAATAATGTTTATGAGTGCTGCTTTCATATGTAGTAAGAAAAGTCACCCATAAATAACTTTCTAAAAAACCCTTCAATTCTCTTAGTAAATTATCATATCAAAGCGCAAAACTAGAAATAATAGTAACATGTGAATGTCATTCAAAAATATATAAGTAAAAAATATATCTGGAAACTACCAGTAACAAAACGAAATAAATGTTGATTAAGATTTTGATAATTGTTTTTCCAGTGACCTTGAAATAATTTTGTAAAATACCAAGGAATAGAACTTGAATTCAAAGGGGAGCTGAAAAAATATTGACAAAAACATTAATAAAATGAATATAAATAATAAAACTTATATTTGGGAAAGACGTCCTGTCACTTGATCTCCCAACCGGAGTTACTATTTTACACAGGGAAACTCTACTACGACCGCAATAAAGGGATAAATCGTAATAAAAGGACTTACAAAAAGCTACAAAACAAGAAAAAGAAAACACCAAACTCGACAGAAGGAAACAAAAAAAAAGTGAAACTTTCAAGGAAAATATAAAAGACAAATGAAAAAGATAAAAATAAAGATAAAAGCCTGGACATTTTCATACAGTAGGTATTTGTAAAGCTACATTGATTTCTTGTCGTTACAGCTCAGAAAGATTGTGCCAGTTACGGCAAGTAAAATACAACAAGCTAGTAAATGAAGACAATTGTCTGTGTAATGTGATGAAACTGTAAGTCATAATACAGAAAGCGAGTCGAAGGTGAAAATACAAACTGGCCAGTCTGTGACGGTATCTTGATATATTAGGCGTGGAAGAGAAAAGGAAAAAACTGTTAAGAGCAGACGACAAAAAATAACTGAAAGAGAGAAAACATCGATTGTCAGAAAAAAAAGTAGCAAAATATTAAATGGACAGAAATAAAGAAAGGAGAGTGTCGCAGTAGGAATGACATTATGACTAGTGAAAACATGGCGGAAATGAAGAAGAAGAAGCAGAAGTAAAATTTAAGACACAACAAGTGATGACCAATCCCAATAAAATCTCGCCAGGCGCAACTTCGAATACTCAGAAGCAGCTTAATTAAATCTGATTCACTCATCAATTTAATTCAACGTTTACAAGAAGCCAAAGCTATTGCAGAAAATTTTTTACAATCATTTCATTTGTTCTTAAACTTTTATTTTTCCCTTTTCTCTTTCCATTTTGATAAGATGTTTTCGTTTGAGAGTTTTGTTTTGTCTTTTTTTGTTTGTTTTTTGTATTTTTTTTTTGTTTTTAACCTGCTTACGGTCACATCACATTGAAATACCGTTTCCCGTACGATCACTGAAGTTAACCAACGTCACGTCTGGGCAGTTCTTGATGAGTGACTCAATTGGGAATAACAGGTACTGTCAGCTTAGATGTGTGGTTTCTATAATGCAGAAGTCTCTGATTTTTTAATTGGAGACCCGAGTTCCAGTTCAACGCGGGTTCATTATACTTACTTATGCGCAAATATCCTCAGGATGAATCTAGCTTTTCTTTCCTAGCTGTATGGTTAGTAGTAAGATTATTATCCCTTAACCATTACTATCTTTAAAAAACAATCTTACAATTTAAAAATATTTTCTGCTTTAAATAACCTGCAAATATTTTATTTCTATCTTTCTATATATTATTACCTACGCCTCAAGGCGGAGGTATTGTATTAAGTCGCGTTTGTTTGTTTGTCTGTCTGTCCGTGGTCAAGATATCTCAAGACCCACAAGATGGATTCGGATGAAAATTTCAGAGTTAATTAGCCTCTTGGCAGGCACGAACTTATTAGATTTTTAGGTTCGATTTTTTTGTTTGCGGGGTAAAGTTTCTGGTTTATTTTTCCGTTTTTCATACTAATACTTTTCCATATGCTTCACATGCCAAATAGTGAATTACTTCACCTAGACTGCTTTATGTCATTGCATTTTCTGAACACACTTTTCTTTACTTTTTATTGCTTATTATAAAAAAAATTAATAGTTATTATCAAAAGGAACAAAAAGAGTGGTCAAGTTCATTGCGGTTATTCTTATTTTAATAAGCATCTCTTGCTAATCGTTGAAATGAAGTCAATATTACCTTGGCAGACGTTTGCGGTCTTTGACTGCTCTTGTTAAACTTTTCGTCATTTCTATATATCATTTCTTTCTTTCTATATGTTATTAACGTTGGTTAGATCCAGTAACTTGACCGAAAGTGTTGTGAGTTCAGTACCTGGTTACAGAAGTGGTGAACAAATAACATAGATAGTTTAGCTAAAAGGTGAGAACTAAGATATCCGGAAGCGGCATTGGTCATGGAATCAGAACAATGTACCCTAGTGATCAAAATAAAAATTTCGGTTCGAAAGTCCAATCATCTGAAGAAAACCGGAACTTACAATGGGCAAAACGTCGTGAATATGGCAATAAAGACAAGGAAAAGAGTCCGAACAATGTAATTGTCTCCCTTTATTTAATTAATTTTTATTTCATTTTCTTTACTTTCTTTCGTCCTAATTTTTAATTTTTAATTTAATCGATTTTATTCCTTTTTTTACTTTCTTTTTAAGTTATATATTAATTTTAGTATCATTTTTTCTTTTGTTTCTATTATTCTTGGGTTTTCTTTCTTGCTCTCTTTCTGTTTTTCTTTTTCCTTTCTTTTCTTCTGTCACTATCGCCTTTTCTTCCACTTTTCCATTTCTCTCGTCAACGAAAGCGAAAAAATAACTCACCAATTTTCTGTGAAGAAAAAACACATCAAAAATAAATTAAGACTTTTTGTTTGTTTGTGTTTAGCTCGCTACATTCAATATTCAAGCAAAATAACTGCTTCGGCACAAATTAAATGGAGGGAAAAAGTAATGAGTGTTCACAGATTAAATAGAAAATCATAATTAAAACGATTACAGATTATGAGAAGATTTTAAGGACTTCAAAGCATTCAATGCTTTTTAACATTTACTTCGTATTCTTATTAAAACAAAGTTTACAGATAAAATACGGTAACAATAAACATGTTTCAACAGCACTCAGAAAAATAAATCAAACCAAACAAAAACAATAATAATTAGAACTGTGACGGTTTTTCTGTTTGCATTTTACTGGTGATTCTTAAGTTAATGATTGAATAAACTCATGACGAGGATGAAATATCCCTAAAAATTGACCTATCGAATCATTAAGTATTTGTGAAAAATATTTTCAACGTAACATTGCAATAACAGATCATAATTATGAATGTTGGCGGTTGAAATAAGAGGATACAAACGAAAATCCGTATTATGAGTTTTGTTATGTGGCTCATTAAACTGATGGTTCGATGGAGCTCACATTCCTTTGCACCTGGCTTTTTAGATAGTGTTATGAAGATTGATTTCCTTCGGTCCTCTGGTATATTGACGCTACTGTAGATTTTGTATATTATTTCTGTTAGTCTGTCGACGCCAAAGCCTTTTAGGGATATCAATATCTATATTACAATCCCGTCTGGTCCCGCTGATTTATTTCTTTAATTTGGGCATTGCCGATTCCACTTCGTTTTTTAATATTTCTGCTCCAGCGTAGTTTTGTGCGTTGTTGATTGCTCTCCTTGTCGTGGAAGAGATCTCTGATGTACTCGTCTCATCTCTGAAATATTTTCCTTGTTTAGTATTAGTGTGCAATCTTTTCCTTTTTACACATCCTGTTGCTGGGTATGTCTTTTGCCTTGTTATTTCCTTTAATTTTTTGTATATTTTATATATTTTTTGTATATTTTGCATATTTCTCAAAAAAATATTTTTGTACTCAGTGTCTTTACTTAGGCGCATTTGTCGTTGAACCGTCTTTCTTTAGCCTGTCTACATTTGCTTTGGATTTCCTTGTGTAGTCTCTTATATTCCGTTCCATATTTTAGCATTGTTTTTTGTCTAATTTGCAACAAGCCAAGAATCTCTTCGGGGATCCACTCGTTTGTCTTCGGGCTTGCTTTTTCCTGAAGAATGATGTCGTTTGCAGAGCCGCTCTGAGTGCGTCCCATTTTGAACTTCCATATCCAATGTGTTCTATCTATATCGTTTTCACGCTCTTCATAAACATTTCTGAGTCTTTTGTGCTGCATTCTTAGGGCTGTGTTAAGTTTCTTTAATCTCTTTAGTTTTATCCTTAGTTTGCATACGACTAGCAGGTGGGCACTTCCGCAGTTTGCACTTGGGTAGGCTTTGCCGTGAATGAATGCGTTTCTGAACCTCTTGTTGATAGTAATCTAGTCAATTTGGTTTTTAGTTTCCTCTCCTCGACTTCTCCATGTTTATAGTCTTCTTGGATGCTCTTGAAGCCAGGTGTTGATTATTAGCTGGTTCTTTAGCTGTGCAACATTGGACCCATTTTTCACCACGGCGAACGCAGTGTCCTAGTCCAAAGTTGCCGGCCGTTTTACTTTGTTTTTCTTAGCCAATTTTAGAATTCAGATTTCCCGTGGTAATTCTGATTTCTTGTTATTTTCCCTGTGCCTTGGCATAATCTAGCATGGAGTAGAAAGACTCGATTTCTTTTTCTGTACTTTGTGATGTTAGTGCGAATAATATTATTACCGATATATTGAGAGGCTTTCCTTTCATTTTAACTGCTAGAAATCTTTCAGATATCTGGCAGTATCCCATGACGCATTTTCTTGTGTATAATTCTGTGCTTGTCACTGAGAAAGTTTCCTTTGTTTGGCCATCTCGTATCACATATGTCTCCAATATTAGTATTAAATCTAGGCATTTCCTGCTTAATTAACATTTTCCAGCTGTCCACAGTTGTTCATGGTTCTAACATTCCAGGTTCCAAGAGTTATTTTCTGTTTGCTGCGAACAGTCGCAGGATAACGATCCGGTGACACCTGTTGCTCATGTCCTTTCATTCCGGACGCAGGATAAATTCTGAGGAAATTTGTCCCCTTTACGCTGTTAATGCTAACAGTTGCAGGATGACTGTCCGGTGACACCTGTCGTACCTTTCCGGGCGAGGAGACAATGTCTTTATGCTTAACCACCTCCAGGCCGTTAGGGTTTGTCGTATTGATGTGAATGTACGTGGATATACGTGGAAGGAATAGGCTTAACTGTGCGTCCTACAGGGTTGTTAACCTGAATTAATCTTTTTCTTTTTTTAATTTCTTAGAGGGTAAGAAACGGAGGAAACAACGGAAAACGTTAAGAAATATTAAGTATTATACTTTGTATAAGATCTAATAGCCAAATTTATAACGGAACATATAAGATTCCTCAAAAATAGTACATAAAATTGGCATAGGCGAGAATTATAATACTCGATGGATAAATTTAGGATATTGTAAGTAAACTTAATTTTTATTCATGCAAAAAATATCTTGAATAAACACTTATTCAAGATATTTCTTAATAAAAGTGATGTTTTTTTTATTACGATCGTTATATAGGACTACAAACGACTATTATCTCCGGGCTTCTCTCTTCTCCGAGCTCTACATCGTAATTCTTTTTCGTTACTCTGTGGCGTGACGTCATTCATCGGCCATCATCTGAACCATGTTATTATCACAAAAAAAGGAGATAATAGTCGTTTGTATCCCTATATAACGATCGTTATAAAAAAAAACATCACTTTTATTAAAATTTCACCTAGCACTGATATTCTGTTTATATTCATCTTGTCTATTGCAGATCTTAATTTTAGTACTTTTGCATGATTTTATGTATTATATGTTTCTTTTCTTTGATATTACGGAAAGGCATGCCAATATATTCGTTCCATCTGTGTAGTATGCTTCTTTTTGCTATTATAAGCGGGTTTTTTTCGGAATACTTATACTTGATTTATTTAGTATATCCCACCTGTTTATTGAAATTTTAGCGCAAGCCTTTGCAAAATGAGTGCATTTATTACACACCTGACTTTTGATAACTTTTACAGTGACTATTGCTAACGATTAGTTCATGCTTAAAAACATTTTTGCACTATTTTATTCTTATTTTTTTTATTTTGTTTTGTTTTTTGTTCTTTCACAATTTAGCAATGTAACTTTCAAGTAAAACTAATTTTATTAATTATTCCAAACTTCATTTCGTTGAGCCAATTAAGAAACAATATAGAATTTAAGAACAAATATTAGAGACAATGCAATAAACTTTAAGACACACAAACAATAGCACCTCACAGTCGATAAAAAACGCAAAGAAAAACCGAAACTACCGAAGTAGGATGGACTGTAGGCAGCAAATCAGCATTAGTGAACTTGAAGATACGCACATATTTGCAGGTTTTTGATTAAAATCCCATTAATAAAATAATTAATAAAATTCAGCTGGAATACGTCTAGACGTTTGAATATAAAACCGTAAATTCCAAGTATATAGATAGATCCAAAATGCTTGGTTTTATAAATACGTATTCTTACATAATTAAATACTATATAAATAACTTGCACACGTCTAGCTGGGTTGGTAGCCTTCCATTAAAGACCCATATTATAACGATCTCAGTTTATTCATATCTCTTTCTCTCTATATATAAGTTTATATATATATATATATGCAGTTTTTATATATATAAGTTTTTCCTTTTCTATCTCTCTCTTTGTATTTAGCTATATACGAGGGTCATTCAATAAATAAGGTGAATGTTTCGGTATAAGGACTTCTAATACAGATAGAAGCTTACTTTATTTCAACGTAGTCTCCTAGCAGTGTCACACACTTTTCCCATCTGTTCACAAGCTTCCGTATTCCCTCAGTGTAAAAATCTTTGATATGATGTCTCAGCCAATCGCTCACAGCACTTTTGACTTCATCATCACTTTCAAACTTCGTGCCTCTCGTAAACGCTTTCAAGGGACCAAACAGGTGAAATTCTGAAGAAGCAAGGTCTAGGCTGTAAGGCGGATGATATAGCAGTTCCCAGACCAGCTTGTTGATGGTCTGCGCCGTTTGGTCTGCTGTGTGAGGCCTTGCGTTGTCTTGATGCAAGACGATGTGACTAATGATCATGGACAATTTTTCTGCTGTCCCAATGCCATCCACTGTCACCCTTCTCTCAGACTGAATGAGGTCATTGACTGATTCGATCACCTCAGGAGACCTCACTTCTGTAGGCCTTCCAGGCCTGTCTCCATCCTCAACACTACTCCGTCCTTTTTAAACAATTTAGCCCACGTGTATACATATTTTGGCTGAAACATGTGGCACCATACACAGTTGACAAGTCCTATGAATTTTAACTAGTTTGCACCCTTCAGCAACCAAAAACTTGATAACTGACCTCCGTTTAATCCTGGAGCATGCTTCTTGGTAGGCCATCTTTGTTAATCTCCAAAACTCTTTTTAATCGGCAAAAAAATAAATCCTCTTGAAAAAGAAGTAACGGAATTTTTTTAAAAATCATCTTCTATCTGTATTAGAAGAACTAATACCAAAACATTCACCTTATTTATTGAATGACTCTCGTACCTTAAATTTTGAAAAGGAATATATGGGTATCTAGGCAAGATCTCTGCTTGAATAATCAGCTATCGAGTTGCAGTATGCTATAATAATAATAATAATAATAATAATAATAATAATAATAATTTCCATATATATATATATATATATATATATATATATATATATATATAAGTATTTATATATATGTATATAAGTATTTATATATATTTATAGGCGCTTGGCGGAGTCGTTAGAACATTTGCTTACTAACCTTGAAGCCTGTTCACCATGGTCGATTTGTCAGGTAGGTGACTTCATAATATTATCGGTCTGGATAATTGTGTGCGAAATTGAGTAGACGGCTCTCTTTGAGGAGCCGTCGATGGGTGGGCTAACTCCGAAGACACAAGTAATCGTTAAAGCGGGTTTGAGCGTCCAGATTGTTTTTCATGCCATATAACACGCCCTGTCCCAAACTGTAATTAAGGATCGCTCAACATAGTTGCAGTATAAACCACAGGTGGGCTCTACGGGTGCTAAACAAACACGGGAGGCGATTATCCTCGAAAACGAGTTATCAGCCATTATATATATATATATATATATATATATATATATATATATATATATAAGTGTGTGCGTACCTGAGATTTGTTTTTAAGACACAAGGACTTGATAGAGATGCTCGACAACCTCGACATTTTTATAAAGATGTTAGATTAACCATAAATCTATATTGGTAGCAAATCGCTTGTGTACGGATAGAAAGTGAACTCAGCAGGTATACAAAAATAGAAAAGAGCGTAAGACAAGTATGTGCTTTCTCGCCGGATCTTTTCAACCTGTACAGCGAAACAGTTATGAGAGAAATAAATGCCTTGCCAGGATTCGTCATTGGCGGCCACAATCTCAACAATATCCGATACGCTAATGACACGGTGCTGATAGCAGACACAGAAAGGAAAATACAGGACCTTCTACAGAAGTTAGCAAAAGAAAATGAAAAGAAAGGACTGAGCATAAACCCCAAGAAAACTGAATGTATGGTCATCGGCAAAAAAAGATGACCAATATGCCAACTGCAATTTGGAGAATCTAAAATAAAACAAGTAAAAAATTCAGATACCCAGGAAGTGTTTTGACAGAGGATGGAAAATACGACACGGAGATCCAATGACGCATTGGCATGACCAAGGCCGCATTTCAGAAGTTAACTAGAGTACTGAAAGATTGAAAAATCTCCTTTGAATCAAAGAGAGTGTTGGTTTGCTATGTGATATCTGTCCTTCTGTACGGAAGTGAATCCTGGCCGACCTCATCAACGATGAACGAGGGACTTGAGACAGCAGAAATGTGGTTTTACAGAAGGATGCCGAGGATACTATGGACGGAAAACGTGTGCAACGATGAGGTTTTGGAAAGGATGCAAACGAGAAGAAAACTGATAACAAATATCAGGAAGAGACAAATGAGGTTACTGGGTAATGTAATGAGGAAGGAGGGCCTGGAGAATTTCATTCTCACAGGTCGGATAAATGGAAGGAGAGACAGGGGAAAGCAGCGCGAGACGTACTTGTTAGGTCAGAGCAAATGGTTGACGAAGGAGGTCTAGGAAGAGATACCAAGAGAAAAATTACTGAGAGTGACAAGAGGAAGGCCATGATCGCCTACGCCCTGAAGAGACACGGCTCATAAAGAGGAAAAAGAAATATATTACAGTTCATTTTTATTTTACATTAATTTTCTGAGTACTTTCGACTGTTCTTACATTAGTTTTTAAAGGTGTTTCGTTGCATGATGTAGATAAGTTCCTTCATCACATATTTTCATTAACTTTTTCAAATTTCCAAATTATTTCTCAGATGGAAAGAACACATTTACCAATGTTCATTTATATTTTATGTATTTTTTATTTATTTATTACATAAAACAACTAATTGAAAGTTTATTTATTACTAAGTATATTTATTTATTTTCGTCTACCGGCCTGAATGATCGAGAAATATTATTGAAGAAAACTTTACGCTTTCTGCCAGGATTCGAACCTTTGCAGATATGAAAATTTGGAGATAGCAGTTTCGCTTAAAAGTACATTTCGACTCTCCTTTTTCTTTTCCCTTTTTTTTTTTGACTAATTGTTTTTTTGTTTTTTTTTCTCAGTATGTTAGAATTTAAGGGTAGCTCTCTATTTCCAGAGAGACGAAGTTTTTTTTTGTAAATTTTAAATAGTTTCATAGTTCTAAAAACAATGTTGCATATTGTGATCGTGTTTAATTTCGTTGAACATCAAGAAAATTTTCAATACAGGTCTAATTATGAAAAGTTGAATATTTTACCTCGACGGTGTGTGTCCAATATTAAGTAAAAGGTTATAAAATATATGTTTTTGTCAAGATATGAAAAATGTAATCGTTGTGTTAGAGAGGAAGTGTTGAAAGGCACCAATTTTAGTCTCGTAAATCCTGTTAGTCCATTCACATGTCTCTTTTAAAAGACATGTATAAGGGAAACAGAATAACCGAATAAGGAATGCTTCAAGGCTTACTTTTCACCCGTACCGCTGATTGACGAACGATGTCTAACTATCAGTACGAATGTAAACAAGGCAGAAGTAATTTGATGATGTGCGATTTGACTATTTGTGATGAAGTAATGGGTCAATAGCGTGATACAAGCTGTGTTAAAATCAAATCTGGGACACACACAAATACATACGTACATAAACACACACACGCACACAAACACACACACACACACACACACACACACACACACACACACACATATATATATATATATATATATATATATTTCATTTTTAAACGAATTATTACGCGACCTAGATTTCTACTATGTGGTGTCTTCAGGCGATTTGCAAATCACCTCGTTTACAAATGAAAAATATTTTAAAGTTCTACAACATCAAAATTCTACAATATAATTGTATTGAACACTATTTAATACAACTGTGTACTGGTTTTATTTAATTGTGAACAAAAATTAAGTAATTAAATAATTGTATATATATATATATATATATATATATATATATATATATAAATATGACTGACATGATTTTAGGTATTATCAACATTTTATGGGTTATTTAAAAACGAAACATATCCCAGGATTATAATAATAATTCACCTTTTTTTCAAGTGAATATTGAATTAAAGAATTTGGAGGGAAAATTATGATTGTCAGATACAAGTATAACTATTTTACCCGTAGGTGAGGAAAAAAGGGCTTGAATTATACGTTATCCAAATGTAATTCGAAATTGACTCCTCCAGTTCTTATTCGAACTGTTGTACATTATTTTAAGTAGTCACTCATCTAGGTAGTGATCAAGCTCCACGTTGTCTAACTTTGATGATCGAACGAGAACCTGTGTTTCCACGCCATATATATATATATATCGTGGAAACACTGATGAGCTGTGATATAGCGAAACAGGCTTGTACGTGGATGACTAATATAATATATATATATATATATATATATATATATATCACTACGCCTGCTTGGCCTGACACTCTCAGCGGACCTCAAGTGGAATGACTACGTCGAATCCATCGCTAAATCCGCAGCTATGAAAGTCGGCTCTCTGTGCAGGGCCCGGAAATACTTTCCGCCTGAAACTATCCTGCAATTATATAAATCCACCATCCGCCCGTGTATTGAGTACTGCTGCCACATCTGGTCGAGTGCCCCTTCTATTCTCCTCGGGGTCTTTGACAAAATACAGCGAAGAATCTGTAATGTGATTGATACCGACTTGGCTGACCGCCTGCAGTATCTCTCTCACCGGCGTGACGTGTCATCCCTGTGCCTCTTCTATAAATACTATCATGGCTTCTGCTCTGACGAACTAAAATCACTGGTGCCCCCCTAGATGTGAATTTGCTCGAGATACTAGATTGGCAACTAGGTCCCACCCTTTTACAGTGAAACCGATGAAATGTAACCGCAATTTCTACTTCAACAGCTTCTTTCCTCGCACTTCCCGCCTGTGGAATTCCCTACCGCATGCTTGCTTCCTCGACGGCTACAACCTCCAGAAGTTTAAATGTAAGGTCAATAGACACCACCTAACACACTAACACACTCCCACTCTCTCCAACTCTCTCCCTATGTACATCCTAAGTCGTCTATCACCCTCCTTCTGACATTTCCTATACCCAATCCCTCTATGTAACCCCCTGCGCTATAGTGGCAGAGGAATGCCTTTCTTGGGGTGACACGATTAAATATATATATATATATGGAGAGAGAGAGAGAGAGAGAGAGAGAGAGAGAGAGAAATGAAGAGAGAATTGTTTTTATGTTACTTCAAACGTTAATTTTAGAGGATATTTTAGTGATAGATGGCACGTTTTTTAACAAGTCTTTTCAGTGTAAATGAAAATAAACACTTAAAAAAGGAGGGTTTAACTCAAATACGTTCTAAAATAGCATTTGAAGTAATATATGTATTATTTTTAAAAGCATGCATGGCAATAAACCATCTTTCAAGAAAAAGTGAGAAAAATATCTTCGACCTTCTTCCATTAAGTGAGGTTCATAAAACAAATAAACAGTTGCGCAACTTCTCTAATAATAGTTTTAATTACAGAAGTTTTTTGAGTTTCATTAATCTGGCAATTAATGTGAAACGGAATATTCGGTAAAATTCATAAAACAGTGACCACATCGAAAGAGTGATATGCTGGCGACTAGAATATATTCATGTAATAATAGTCCAAAAATTTCTTTGAAACTTTCGTTTCTAGAAATTTTAAACCATTCAAAAGGCCTTATCAATATAAAATGTAGTATATGTAAGGGAATATAAAGAGTGATGTCCAATAGTTCTGAGAACTTCAAATGCAAAATACTTTCTTCAAAGTAAAACTAAATTTTATGAATATATGACTTTTACAATTCTCTTGGTCGGACTTTTTATCGAGAGAAATACAAAATGTCAAATGCGACACGGGAAATGGTGACTAACTTGACGAATGAACAGACTGATTAATCTATTCAATTACTTCGAACATCTTGAATGCACATCATATATACAGTTGTGGAGAGATTTATTCACGCCCCTCTTCCATAATCGCAAATGAAGCTGTAAGCTATAATACTTAAAATACTTAAAATGTTCATGGAAACTTCATGTGCATTTTTCCACAAATGATTCAATAATAACAACTGAAAGACAGAATTAATTACAACTGATTAATAACAACTCAGTTAATATTCTGATAGCAGTAGTAAGCTTTATTGACTCATTTACTGAGCTTTTAATTTTGAAAAATTATATTGATATATTATTTTTTGATATTTTTGTCGCATATTGCGCTAGAGAAATTTTAAAATATGCTTGTGTCACTTAAGATTTCAGATAGCTCCTTTAGGCGTCTGGACTGCAAGAGCTTTTTTGATTTTCGTTTGAAGCTCTAGGTAATTGAATTCCGGTTGATAGTGGTTTTGGGATTTTTGACAAACGTTCTCGTTCTCGTTCTCGTTCTAGTTCTCGTTCTCTCTCTCTCTCTCTCTCTCCTCTCTCTCTCTCTCTCTCTCGTGAACGAAATTAGAGGCCAACTGAATAAAAAGTGGAATTCAACATAATGAATTTAGTTTCACTCAACTCGGTTAATATTCTGATCGCAGCCAAGTTCATTCCTGGTAAGCTTGATTGACCCTTTATCTGAGCTTTTAATTTTGAAAATTTATATTTATATATTTATTCATTTATTTTTTTCTATATTTTGTTGCTTATAAGATTAGATAAAATATACTTATGGCAGTTAAGATTTCAGTTAGTTCCTTTAGGCGTTCGGACTGCAAAAGGACTTTTTAAATTTTTGTTTCAATTTCTAAGAAAAATATATTAAAACTCTCTTGCTGTGATTACTAAGGAATCCCATGAATTTTCTAAGTTAAAACTTCGGAAATTTTAACTTTTGACTTTTTTTAATATGTTTATTTATCTTTTCTTTAAATTGGAGTAGATAGACCCTACTATCGCCTGGTTCATACTTCGCCCTCTTCTTTTGAAAAGGAGTAGAGCCTCATCCCTTGTTTCCTTTTTAGGAAGGTGATCCCGGTTTATTTTATTCTCCTCAGGTTATAATTATAGTGCTGCCGTAAGCTTTTTGCAATGTGTGTGCATGGTGGTGACGTCTTTTCATTCTGAGGGGACCGGGTTGGCAGTTTCCAGGTTGCTGCTTCCGACAGGTAGTTAGGAGGTCGAAGTCTTGCGTAGCATCTTGAGAGGCTTCTCTGATCACCAGTTGAATAATATCGGGGTATCTTGTAGTGCCATGTCGTGCATGGATGGGTATCCCTGCAAGTGCTTCTGGTGTGCAAAACTGGGATCAATGCAGTCTGCGCCAGTTTCCTACCTACACATGTTGCATTTGACAACCGACTGATACTACTACTCTCGGTCTCTCCTTACTTAAAAAAATTAAATTATGACATCACATAAAGTAAGAATTAAAACTGAACAGCCAAACAAATATCACCTAAACCTATTAACATATCTTTCTCGAATGTCCGTGGTATCTGTACCAACTATTGCAGCGTTGAATTCTTCATCGGATCCCAAGTAGGCATCTATGCTGATGCCAAAACCATTTTTCTCTTGCCTTGATAAGAAATCTGCCGAGGCTAACAAAGCAAATTTCGTTGCTGAACTTGAAAAGGAACATTAATCTTTGGTGGACTGGGGTAAGAAATGGCTCCTAAATTTTAATGTTTCCAACATAAAGTACGTCTCGCGCTGTTTTCCCCTGTCTCTTCTTCCATTTATCTGACCTGTGAGCATCAAGTTCTCCAGGCCCTCCTTTCTCATTATATGTCCCAGGAATGTCATTTGTCACTTCCTGATATTTATTATCAGTTTTCGTCTCGTTTCGAACACATCATCGATGCACAAGTGCTCTGTCCATGGTATTATCAGTATCCTTCTGTAAAACCACATTTCTGCGGCTTCAAGCCTCTCCGTCATCTTTGATGAGATCGTCCAGCATTCACTTCCATGCAGAAGGACAGATATCACATAGCAATCCAGCACTCTTTTCTTTGTTTCTAATGAGATTTTTCTGTCTTTCAGTATTCTGGTTAGCTTCTGAAATGCGGCTTTGGCCACGCCAATACGTCTTTCGATCCCCGTGTCGCATTTTCCATCCTCTGTCAAAACACTTCCCAAGTATTTGAATATTTTTACTTGTCTTATTTTAGATTCTCCAAATTGCAGTTGGCATATTGGTCATCTTTTTTTGCCGATGACCATACATTCAGTTTTCTTGGGGTTTATGCTCAGTCCTTTCTTTTCATTTTCATTTGCTAACTTCTGTAGAAGGTCTTGTATTTTCCTTTCTGTGTCTGCTATCAGCACCGTGTCATTAACGTATCGGATATTGTTGAGATTGTAGCCGCCAATGACGAATCCTGGCAAGGCTTTTATTTCTCTCATAACTTCTCTCGGTGTATAATTATATGCGCTTTTTTCCTTACCCAATATATTTAGGATCCCAACAGTAAAAATAATAAAAATTTCTTTCGGTGCACCAATAGTCGTCATGGGATTTTTCCCATTTTGTCGCTCAACCGTACACATGTTTGTGTGTGTGTGTGTGTGTGTGTGTGTGTGTGTGTGTGTGTGTGTTTTGTGTCTGTGCGCGCGCGCACGCGCGACTGGTAAAAGACTGGAAAAGATTTTTCATACTTTTAACTTGAGGCTATACATTTTGATCATATTCAGTGTGTGTGGGTATTAGTCTTTGTTGACTTCTTCCGATCTTAAAAACTTTTAAGATACTGACTATATTTTACAGAGACTGAAATCTCTTAAAACATTTCAGTTCATTTAAAAACTATTAATTTTTCATGCTAATATAATTTCTTTCTGTCCGTCCGTACCCGACTTGCAATGCACACAAATTATTAAACTAATGATAAAACATTGAACACGTTATCTGACAATAAATGCATCCAATTTTATTCTTCTATTTTTATTCTTCTATGACCTTGGAGATTATGGCTCTCCTTAATTTCCTGTCCACTGTAGCTCATGATAAATTTTGGTTTTGCTCTCTCTCTTAAACCCTCTTTTCTACCCATTTACGCAAATTTGCAAAGTAGTTTATGCTTTGGTTTCCTCTGTCTCTCTTACCAACAATCTGGCCTATGCGTATCAAAATTTATTTACCTTCTTTCTTCATTATATACCCTAATAAGTTTTAGCCGTCTCTTTGTGGTGTTAATATTAAGTATGTTTTGTTTTCATCTTCTCGCAAACTGTACACACATGATTGGTACATGGAATTCTCACCATCCTTCTGTAGAACCAAATTTCTCTTTAAGTTTCTTCTTGTCTGTGAGGAAATTGTCCAGCATTCGTATGCATAGTTAAATATGCAAAATCGTCTATACATTTTAATCTGTAATAAAAATTATTATGATGACAACTGAGCTTAATTTTGATGGTAAAATATTACACTTTTTGGGTTTTTTTTTATTTTTCGATAGCAGGTTAGCGATCAATTACAAATAATTTGGATCTAAGTAGTAAAATAAATTAACATACGACTCGCTAGATTTTGCAAAATGAATGTTAAATGTTATTGCGTCATATTTATTCGTGGTTAGGTAATCGTTGTCCCAATTGTGCGGGTGATTTCACATAAGTATTTCCTTTTTGCGATGAAGAAATCTAGAAATTTTTTTTCTGTTTTTTAAATTTATGTTCACCTTAAGTATAGCAGTAAAGCGATTAAGATAAAAGAAGTTACTGGGTGCAAAAGAACTAGAAAACAGAAGCATTACTAAGGGTTTTTTGAATGTTAAAGTCGGCTGTAAAGCATGGAGCCGGAAGGGAGCTCCAGAGAAGAGTGAGAAAAGAAACTGCGAGCATAGAACTTACGGTTGCATCTAGCCAATCCAAATGTAAAATGATGAAACCATGAAAAAAAATTAAGATAGAAATTACTAAAATGTTTTTTGTTTTTTTTTTACTTGGCAAATAAGCAATTCTTCACAATTCGACAAACTAAACCAATCTTTTCAGAAGAGGACCGTATACATACAAAAATAGATTTTAAAAACATATCTGGTCTGGTGCTTCTGCTATGCATTCAAAGGCTCTTGACAAAATACAATGAAGAATCTGCATATTGTTTCTGACCTGGCATCTCGTCTTTCCGAACTGCTGTATTGTAGATTCCCTTTGCCTTGCTATGAATATTTTCATGATAATTGTTCTAATGTGCTTTCTTCTTTCAATTTCAATATTCAATTTACAGTGTGTGGTAGAAATATCTCCCTCGTAACAGTAAAGTATTAATGGCAATGATGTCCTCATCTAACTAATGACTTACCATTGTCTGAGAGGTATTTCTTAGAGATATATAAGTTAGGTATTTCTGCCTAAAACTATAATATTTTATACTAAAATTCACCTAATACATTCTTGAGAGCCGCTTAAAAGCAGAAAGTTACTGTTAAAAAAATGAATCGCCTGATGGAATCGTCTACCACGTGTCTATGACAAAGTCGAGCTTTCAATTTCGAGGACATTAGCTGTGGTTAGGCCTATATTGCCCTGGACGCATCAAGCATGAATGACTACCTACAGAGAGATTTTGAGTGAGTTGGTCTGGTGCTCAGATGTGCATAGGCCCCATGGTAATACCTTGGAGCTGTTGATGATGATGATGATGATGATGATGATCCTGACGATCTTGATGTTGATACATGCGAAAGGCTCTTTATTTTTTTTTCTTCATGTCAAGTCGAACACTAGTTCTTTTTTTCGATGTCGCTGGACATGAACTTGTCACTATTATATGTACAAACGCAAACAGATCAGTCAAGGAACTAAAATATATGAATGTCATTATGATAAACAAAATATGTGACGCTTTTGAGAGGAAAATGCCCATATTACAAAGGGCACCTTGGCTTAGTGAACTCAGATCGCTGGGAGAAAAAAGATAAAAAGAAGCTTAGATTTGAAGCTTCTTTGTGTAGAAGATGGCGATTCGATTATATACCTATACCTTTCGAGGGACAGAAGACATTATTGGATATACAAACCTTATAAATATATGTATCTGCATTTTTTAATGCATGCCTGTCGGCTTGTTTGTTACTTTGTTAATGCTACATAGCTGTTGAATTAAAATAAATCTATCACAGATAAATCTATATATATATATATATATATAAACTTCTTTTAAGTGCTATGAAATTTGTGTTCTGTTATGATGGCGATTTTTTTAAAGGTGCACGAAAAATAACTATTAAAATTCAATGCAGATTTTATCAGAGTTACAATTTTGGGGTTTTTCATTATTCAACCATGAATATGTGTTCAAAAAAGATGGAAAATACTTAGGTTGAAAAGAAAAAATTAGGCGCCTTCCTTGATAAATTTCATCTAAACATAAAGAAACTGATCTGACAACTAGAAAGTATCATTATATCAATAAATAGACACAATATGACTATATTATTCACTGCAACATGTTTGAATGAACATATATATATGTATATATATATATATATATATATATATATATATATATATATATATATTAATAAATATACATATTATCCTCGGAGTTGCATGCCATACGTTATCATCAGGTGCATTTTTATGAATTGACTATTTCCAGATTTTTATTTTTAAATTCGAAATTTTATTTTTAGTTTTATATTTTTATAAGGTCGATATAAATCATAAATCTGAGGAAACATTTTTAATTTATGGAATCTTTAATTTAATTTTGTCAATACCGAAACCTAAACATGATATTTAAAAGCAAAATCGTGGAAGTTGTAAAAAAAGAAAAATAATTTAGGGTCACATTTTTACTCAAATTTTAAGGAAGATCATTTGTGTTTATTACTTACTGTGGATGAAGTAATTGAGAAATATATATATATATATATATATATATATATATATATATACGTGTGTGTGTGCGTGTGTGTGTGTGTGTATGTATGTATGTGTGTGTGTGCGTTCGTGCGTGTTTGTAAACAGAATCAAAACAGAAAATAATAACAGATAAGTAATATATGAATAAAGGATGCATAAATAAAAAGAAAAAGTAAAAAAGATGGATTTATGTTAAGTATTTAAGCAGATATTTGTTACTATGTTTGCCTGTGGTCATCAATTCATTTTTTGTTTCATAAATAGAGGGTTATTTAGGTGTTTTAAGATGATAAGTTTTTCTGAAAGGCATAAATTACATATATTTCCTTTTCCATTATAGGATGTGTTTTTTTGCGATGACGTCCTAGGCAATAATTGGGTTTTTGTTGTATTTTAATTGCCTAAAATATTTGAAGAGGGCAGTGCTCTTCTTGTATTTAATATTATTTAAAGTCAATTTATGACTGTAAAACCGGTATTTCCGTTGTTTCTCGGTAAAACCCAAATAGACTTTAACATTACCATCAGAATGGATGCAAATTATACATTTGGTCATGCATTGACCATAAAGTGAGCAGATCATATTTTTCGGCAGTTAAAATTAGTTTTAGTGGAATTACTGATACTCCCCTCTTTCTCGTTCCGAGCTGGAGCAGTGTATAGCGTCTCGGAGCGAGAGATCGGAGAGACGAGTTAGAATTCCAACTAAATTCGTTGTATTCACGTACGTGCAGATACCCTATAGAAAGGTATGAATCTGTCGCTTCTCCCTCCAGCTATGGATTAAAAACAGGACAGACTGGATTTTATAGCCTCGATTGGCAATCAATCTACCACAGAAAGTAATGGCAAGCAACTGCGGGAAAATCTTCTGCCCAGTATGTCAGGTCTCTTTCGAGACATAATCAACCAACCGTATATCATGTACAGTAAGAACCAACCCAGCAGTAGGGACTACTACTGCTGGGTTGGTTCTTTCGCTTAAACATCTAAAACTTGTTGAATGGCTTTCGACGCTGAAATAAATAGGCAAAGGCAAAAGGAAAGATACAGAGACACTAGAGGGACACCGATTTTATTTTTTTTTTGGTTCCAACGACCTCTTGTTGAGTAAATTCCTTCCCGAACAGTTTGGCAAGTCTTTACCATCCAAAGTCCAACAGAGAAAGAGATCGAGTTTATTTTTGGCATCAGGTGGCCTCTCTTTTTGCGCATGCGTCAATTGTCTTTCCTGTCAGTGGACACCTGGGAGATTTTTATGTTTATTTTATTTCGTATTTGTATTTTATTTTGTATTTTTATTTTATTTCGTAGTTTTTATTTTATTTTATATTTTTATTTTATTTAGTGTTTTTTATTTCATTTCGTATTTATATTTAATCCCTACAACAGCACCTAAGTGGATGACTGTTGTTAGTAGTAGAGGTACTAATATTTTGCAGTTTGGCTGTGTTTATGAAGTATCATATTATGTTGTGAGATATATTTATCGATTTTCTTAACTCCTCTAAATAATCTTAACATTGTTTTTATAGAAAATCTTTCTTAGTGTTCGTGAATAGTTGATATGTTTGTGTATTATATATTCCGATGTTTGTTTTGATGTTATGACAAAAAGGTAGGTAAAACCATATGATAGTTCTAATGTTTTGCATGATTTAGGTATATGTTTTCCTTCTTTTATAAGAGAATTCTAACTTACATTTTGTTTACTTTTAGCCAAGGTCTTAATATATTTAATCTTACTGTTATCAAAACTACCTTGTTAGTGGAGTTAGGAGATAATCTAAAATGGATAGATTTATGGATATTGTCTAGTATTCTATGGTAGTGGTTAGAATTTTTGTGAACGTACTTGTGGTTGTAAGAAACTTTAGTGTATGGTTTGTACAGGCCATTATATAGGCCCAAATTTACGTCAAGAAAGTTGATCATTTCAGCATTATTGGTGGTGGGGATTTGAATTCCGTGACCATTATATATATATTTAGTCAAATATACATATAGAAATCGAACATTCCGTGGTCTTCAACCAAACTTGTATGGTGTTTTTTACTCATTTCGCTCCGAGTAAGGTAATAAATCTACTAAGACGCACGGAGTAACTGAGAAAAACATCCTTAAAAAGAGAGAGAATAGTGAATAAATTAAAGTGTTATGCTTACAGAACACACACACACACACACACACACACACACACACACACACACACACACACATATTCAGGCAGTTTTATGCAATTATTTATTAAAGGTTACAGACAAGGTGTTATGGCTAAGTTTTATATAATTTTTCATGTAAATTTATGATTTTTCATTCATTTCAAGACATAAATTATTGTCCGAATGTTTTATTTATTTAAGCAATTTTGGCTATGCTTTTCGCCATTATTAAGGACGAATTTTATTTTACATTTAAGTAAATAAATAGAGTGTCTATGTATGTATGTAAAGTTTTAGGAATGTTTTATATTCCAAACATTGTCAGTAAATTGTAGCCGTGTTCATCGTTGATATTTTTGAATTTAAATTTTTCCTATTTTAGTAATAATGTTTCCATTAGTTTTATCCTATTTTTCATGTGGATGCTCCTATTATATTTGTATTATTAACGAGTATGGTGGGGATAGAGTTTGGTATGTCCCCATGTGTGCTTAAATGACACCTAATAGAAAAAGAAACATACAAATAGCTATATATATATTATTTAAAATTGAATTAATTTACATTGCAACACGGAAATTTCTGTGTGTTGAGATTTTATCTCATCATCAGGCAATATTTATTTATTGTTGTGAAATTGATTTACATTTGAATGCAATAAACGATACGCTTGTTCTTTAAAGAGTTGATATGAATGAGGGAAGACAGAAAAAAGTATGTGTGTGTTTAATTTAAATTATCAGAACTAGGTTCAACTTTTAAAATTTGAAAATATAGGTTATATGTTTTGGATAAATACAGGTTTTCTTCTTTCAATCAACTGAGCCATCGTCTAGAGCACTTTTGTAAAGAGCATTTTCATAAAACTGTAAATACAGAACTCGGAATTATAAAACTTTTAGTTCTCTTCACCTCTCTCTCTCTCTCTCTCTCTCTCTCTCTCTATCTATCTATCTATCTATCTATCTATCTATCTATCTCTCTATCTATCTATATAACCAAGTATGGGTGGAATAATATTCCCCATCCAAAGAAACACTATTTTTAAAAAAGTGCTCAATACAAAGTAGAGCTAATAATAAATAATAATAAATAATAAAAAATAATAATAAATTTGAAATAACAACATCACTTGAAAAGACACAAAAAGTGTCGAAACAAAATAGCTACTTTTGTAGTGATATTATAACATATCAAGGTTATAATTTATTAATAAATATTATTATTATTATCTATCTATATATTTATATATATATATATATATATATATATATATATATATATATACATATATATAAGCAAAAGTTATCTTCGCCGACGCGTTTCGTCCTCTGATGTACATTATCAGATAAATGCAAGGATTTCACAACCTATAACCTAAAATAACATACAAAAAGATTTTTTTATAATAAACGTGACTACTGCATCACATTCGGGGAAAATAAATGGAAATAATATTATATTTAAATTTTTGAAGATCGTAAGAGACAGAAAATTAAGAAGCCAGAGGCGGGTTTCACAAGCGGGATGTGAAAGAGAAGAAAAATTAACGCAGAAGATTCACTTAAACTTAGCATCGTAAAATGATGAGACCTAATTAGCAATGTAGTAATTCATGAAGTCGAGGTGCCGAAGAGGGAAACTCATCTGAACAATTAGCATGGATACTAATACTTATTAATAATTTATGCCGTCGCTAGCATTTAGTCCGAAGCTGACACAATTGTGCAACATACAGATAAGCAGGTTCGCATTTTTCATGAAATATGGATACTGGAATTTTTATATTGGTGCAATTCAGTTTGTTTTATGAGAAATATAACAGCTCATAACATCAATGAATGCACGACTTCTATACTTAATTTCCAATTACAGTGAAATCTTTTCAATATTTGAGTAAAAAGTTCATATCTGTACACTGTTGATATTTTCTAATTGTAATTTTTAATTACAACATGATGTTTATTTACAATGCTTTTACGAAATCCGTGACGAAATAGATTAACTCCGACTTATTTTAATTTATTATATTTATTTAAAATAATGTCCAGACAAATAAATTAAAAAAAAATAAAGTTTCTTGTAGTAAACTGGCTAATAATTTTCAAAGTTTTAAATAACTTTGAAAATTTGGTAACATTCATAAATATGGAAAGTGGGGTTCGTAGTTTTCAAGAAGTAAGGGAAATGGGATTTTGTTCTTGGTGCAATGCAGTTTGTTTCATGCATCATAAGTAGTTTCCCATAATTTATATATTTATTATATACATTAGCCAGTAGGTCAACTGTTCAAACATATCGTTGACTTTTGTTAAACATGAGTTTTGTAAAGGTTTTAAAAATAGGTGTGTAATAATATGAGAAGCAGTGTAATTATGGCGGAATGTAGAGTTTTAATTCTGATAGAAAAATCTTTTTCTTTTTCTTGGAGCGACGATGGTTTTCATTCAGATCGACAAATGTCGAACGGTTTATTGAATTTACAGAATTGCACGATTGAGTGACCAACTTATTCTTTACTTGCCATCTTATTCACCTTGGAAAGCCTCTGATGTTGGGCAATATTTTCTTTTGCATGTTTGCTGTTTTTGGTTTTTGCTTTGTGTGTTTTCCGCATTTTTCCTTATTACTTACTTTTATACACCTCCTTGTTTAAACATATTTTTACACACACACACACACACACACACACACACACACACACACACATATATATATATATATATATATATATATATATGCATACACACAAACATATATATTAAGGCACTTATCTTTGTGTGCATTTATATATTTCCTATGCTAAATTTCTTCGAAAATCACATTTCCACACATGGATACATTTTACACTTATAAATTTATATGATCATATTTTGTTTATATATAAATATGCATATATACATATATACACAAACTGATGCATGCGCGCACACACACACACACACACACACACACACACATATATATATATACATACAAAACCCAAGTAGCCCTAGGGCTGTACGTATATATGTGTGTGTGTGTGCGTGCATGTGTGTGCGTGCATGTGTGCGCGCACGTACGTACATGTGTGTGTGTGTGTGTGTGTGTGTGTGTGTGTGTGTGTGTGTGTGTGTGTGTGCTTGCTTCTTTTGCGTGGTTAAAATTGCGGTATATATTCGAAAGAAATCTATATCACAACTGTACTCTGGTATATTTCAGTCAATATGCGTTCACGCGCATGCTTGCATTTTTTCCTACGGGTTGTTTAACACTATAAGCTCGTAATCTCATTTAGCTGTTTCTAACTGAACACTTGCGGCGATTGCATCTTTCTTTTTATACTACATTCACATTACCCAAAGTCTGGCATTTTTTAAAAAGATAGATAGGCATCTTCTCTAAGATAGATAGATAGATAGATAGATAGATAGATAGATCTATTAACGTACAAGTGGGCAAAAATATATGAAAAAGAAAAGAAACAAAGAAAGAAAAATAAAAGAAAGAAAAACATGCATTACGTAAGTTTACTTGAAAAAATTGTATATCATATTCTTCATACTGTCAACACGAAAAAAATCAAAATATAAAAAGAATTGGTCCATAAATTTGAATATGAAATATTTTTTAACTGAGATGCATCGAGGAAAGAGTCATCACGCGATTCGCACGTGTGATGCTAAAAACATACCACTCCTTTTTACCAAATAAACATTTGCAACAAACCGAAAAAATCGAATAATTGTAAGATTCTATTGAACACTTTAAGTAATAAATGAAATGTTTAAATTAAAAGTTCTAATCTAGTAGAAATATTTTTATTGGAACCTTTTTATTATTAGTCTTAGATGAGGTAGTATTAACACTATTTACATTATTCGTACTATTGTCCTCATTTTTGTTGCCTATTGTACGACAGTTTTGCGGTTGTACGCTCCGGTCTGTTTTAGGTGTTAGAAATTTCGAACCGAATCCTTTATTACCATCACTGGGCTGTATCATTTTCATTTCTTGTACGAATGAGAATGGTTAATGTTAATTAATTCATATTATGTTTTAATGGATACTGTGTATAGTTAAAATTTAACTATATATATATATGTATCTCTAACAACCTCAATAATATGAAAATTGGTCACACTACAAATTCGCTCTCACGGCGTCTGACGTTGCACTTAAATGAGAATTCAAATATATTCTGTCATTTAAAACAACACGGTTATCAACGCACACTTCTGAGAAAAACGCTCGTTGATAACACGTACATATTTAAACAAGAAAATAATAAACAGAAACTAAAAATCCTGGAAGCAATCTACATTAAACAATTTAAACCTGGTTTGAATACAATCAATTTTGATATTTCCAATAACGTACTCAAATGCCTGTAATCAGATCAGGGACCACAACGCCACTATTTTGTTACTGTCTTCGGCCATCCGCCACGGTAGGGATGGACTTATATTTTCAATGTAATTCTCTTCATTGTTAATAACTTAAATGTTCTATGTTTACTGTGTGTTAATATTTATTCTTTGATAATGGCTTATGTTAGCCGAAAGCTTAGACCTGATAAAAAAATCAACAATTACTGTGATTTTTTGTTGTCTTTCAACGATATCACCATCAAGTATATCAGATGGTACGAACGGATCCTACACAAAATTAATAGACAAAACTTGCCTATATTATTCAATGAAACCTGCATTAATGAAAAAATGCTGCCAAAATACACACAATTTATATATATAGTTAACTATATATTTATATAGTATAAAATATCGCTGTATATATTTACACAGTCATCCGAAGACAGATCTGTTTTGCTGTATTACAGATAATCAGCACTTTTCCGATTGCTGTTAACCAGGATTGAAACCCGATCGAATTGACGTTAATCAGCGATTCTACCTCTGAGCTAAGAGTTCTCGGTAGAAAAATTTAGCCTGTTATATACAGTGTATGCACACACCAGTAGCCGAGAGTGTTTAAATTCATTACTGAATGAACGATTCCTCAATAGTGCTCAATCGGTGTGTGACAGCGTATATATATGCATCAACTTGATATATATAGTTAAGTTGATGTATACGTGATTGGCTAGTTTGGTACAATTCTTAAGGCATTTTAACTTGAATGTTAGTTTGGTATAATTGTATAATTTGGTATAATCACAAACCTACATTCATGCCAGAAAGCCTTAAAAAGGATATAGAACTCAGCCAATCAAGTGTGGAAATTAAAAGAAAAAATGACAAATATATTTTTGTAACTTGGAGCATATTCAAAAGATCTGACCTTGCAACTGTAGTGATGTGCAGACAGATTGTGCCAATTAGAGACATTAGCCATTTCCAGAACGACAAAGGTTGCCAAATGAAAAGTCGAAAGTAATGTCTGGATGCAAACACCTGAGAAAATATATTTTAAAATGATACAAACCCGAACGAAAATATTTACAATCCTTAACTTGGTCTTCTCTTATTTTAAACTTCCATTTACACGTTCTGAAAGTCCCTTTTATGCGTTCAAAAAGACAAAAAACAGGAGAATCAGTTAATATAAAACACTAGAAGATACCGAAAGATTGAAATTAAGATTGTGTAAATGGCTGAGTTCTGAATTAAAATATTATTAAAATATATAACTATGTACTGAACTACTTTAAAAACTGCTATATATATATATATATATATATATATATATATATATATATATATATAATGTAGTCGATTGATACTGCACTTGGTGAACAAGATTATTGGATGGAGTGTAATGGGGTGCAAGCTTGTCTCGCTTAATGGCTTAGGGGTAAGTTCGAGTTTCACTGGATGCTTCATATTTTTGCTGTAATCTTTTTCCTGTTCCATAGAAGTTGCATTTATAATTTATTTTTCCTGTTACATAGAATTTAGCTCTTGCGTCACAGATGACCATTTTTAAATTCATTCAAATTCTACGCTTTTACACGTTTGTACACATATGTGTTTTAATTCAAGTAATATTTCATGAAAATATATCTCTACAAAAAATAAAAATATTAATAATTTATTTATTCATAATCCTTCTTGTAAATGTCAATAAATTCTTCTAATTATTTTCCTTTTCTGCCTTAAAATTGAACGAGCTTTTTGTCGAGAAATTATTTGTAGCATTATAGCATTATATAGCACAATAAATAATAAACCGTAGTTTATTGGCAGTTAGTTTGTTAGCATCTTTATGCTGTCAGGTTATACATAGTAATAAATATATATTTATAAAGTGATACCTATATATAGATATGAAATGACTGATTTCAATAGGAAGAATCAGGAAAATGATTACTTGTCAAATACTAACGCTCTCTAAGATCTTCTTCTTCTTCTTCTCCTTCTTCTCCTTCTTCTTTTCCTCCTCCTCCTCCTCCTCCTCCTCCTTCTTCTTCTTCTTCTTCTTCTTCTTCTTCTTCTTCTTCTTCTTCTTCTTCTTCTTCTATGTGCCACGTCCTTAAGAGCGTTATGAGTCGTCCTGAAGAAAATTTGACAATTAACACAAAAATTTAATTAAATTGAAATGGACATTTTTGCATTTTTAACGAAAAGGTCTAATTTCTAAGTAAATGGAAAGTTCATAAGCTTAAATTTCTCCAACTTATTGATTTTATAGCTCAGCTATGGTAGAAGTTGTTCACACAGAGGGGAGTAAAAGTAATCTACCATTGTTTTATTTCAAACTCTAATTTTGTTTGCATATTTGTACGTGTGTTTGCGTTAGCATTAAGTGGCTGAAGTACATCTGTATCTATCACACACAGCGCAGGTATGCACAAATACACTACTTACGCAGTGTGTGACAGACAGAGACTCGAATATTTTATTATATAGATTACACCCTCTGACACGTTAATTATCTTCACCGTTCACAACACACACATTGGTATTGTGTTCACCAGAATTGAATAGGCCATTAAAATTACAAGCAGAAACAATGAATAAAGCATTTATTTAAAATGCCATTACGCTTGCTGAGTTTAATTCATTTAATAAAATCCGCTAACCTTGTTGATTATATTAGCATTTCAAAAACAAAATGAAGCGAAGAATCAATTAAAGAAGGCTTTAAAATATTAGTTTATAGCAAAGAAGAAAGATTATATTACCGATAAAAAGAAACGAAAAGCAAAATGCGAGATTTAAAAAAAAAAAGAAAAATATAAAGATTTTTATTTAAATACATTTATTACTTGTAAAGAAAAGAAAAACAAATTTCCGAATTCTATGTGACATTCATCGAAAGCCTCGATACAGAGCAGGAACATTTTTTATCTTTGTCTCTTTAGCCCCATTTAGCTGAAGAATAAAAAATAGAATGCCTTTGTCATTTAAATCTATATTTAAAAACTTAAGAAAACAATCTAAAAGTTGAAATATTAATTTTTAAATATTTAATTTTTCTGTATATATAAGAAAAATAATATTAAAAATACCAATGCATTTATTTTCAGATAGATAAACAGGTGAGCATCATTCTTTTTCACTCTTCATTAGAAATATGCATCTCTTGTAATGGGCTAAACAAATGCCGAGGTATAAGATCAAATTTTACAAATTGATCAAATATTTTTATGATTGTCTACTCGTACAAACCTTCAAGTGTCCCGTTTAATTTTGACCCCATATATATATATATATATTTACTTATGGCGCGTTTCATCATCAGGACTTTATCAGGCTAAAAATTGTTGATACAACTACACATGTGTACAACAGAATGCGACAGATTTAAGAGTTTTAGAATTTTTTTTTGTTTTTCATCTGGCTAAATTCATTTAAAGTCTTTTTCTTTCCATCACTTTTTTAAGTAGGTATTTCACGCTGTGATATTAGAAGATATGCCAGAAATAGTGGAATGTTGCATGTACCAGTTAAAAGATTTACTGTAGACGACATCATGATTAAGCCACTTAAGCATTTATATTTTAGTTAATTATTTTTCTCCTTTGATAGCAGTAGCATATTTTATGCTAACATTGTGGTCAGTCTCATTACGGTGGGCAATCAAAGCATTTGACGTATTATTTTGCAAAATGCTCGTTTTGTGTTAAAAAAAAAAAAGATATTGGATCTAGATTCCTTGAGGTTTGCCAAGGTATTTTTGTGACAGTTGATGTAGTAAATTCCTACTTCAGGTTTTATCCTTTTGTTTGGTATTGACGAAGTATTTTATTGTTTTCGATGTAATAGTGACAATGTTATATAGTTTAGAAAGTTTTTTAAGTTAGTAGACAGAATAATATATTTTTATTCATTAGGTTTCTAAGGAAAGTCAGTTCTTTGTTTTATAAGATTTTATAAGCCTTTTGTTTCGATATTTTGTTCACCAATAAATTAGAACAACAGGACTATTTTCATAAACACTTATTTTCTAACCTCAATCTAAAATTTCAAACGTCCCTTTCCCGAAAATTTTCGAAAATGAAAGACGAGAGACTAAACCCCATATTAACTTGGAAACTAACAGGTTTGTCCTGCATCTCTAATTTACGATAGATACAATCTATGTTTAGTTAAAAAAAAATTAAAATAGTAAAGTATCCTAAACAAAAAATGTTTTTAACCTTACGTAAAAAATTCATAAAATTTCATTACTACACCAATACATGTTAACCTCTTTTATCCCATACCTCTTCCAAGCCTATCATTTGATAAGAGTCCGGGCTTAATTTTTAAATTTAAATTTATTTATCCCAGATTTATTTCCTTAACATAATTGACTTTTTTCTCTTTTTGCTCTTCTCTATCGAATAATTAATGCCTCCTGATTCTCATCGTCCGTTTTTCTCTAGCCTTAATCTTTACATTTCGGGTATTTCATTTATTATTTTTTAATCAATTACTTTATCTCTCTCTCTCTCTCTCTCTCTCTATATATATATATATATATATATATATATGTGTGTGTGTGTATGTGTGTGTGTGTGAGAGAGAGAGAGTGTGTGTGTGTGTGTGTGTTTGTGTATGTGTGTGGAGGGTGTGGGGGTGCTTATTCCACATGACTGCATGTACGTAGGAGTATATGTGTTTTTGAGTGGGCATGTGTGTATACATATGTCTATATATTTCTAGATTAACACATCAGTTAACTAAAATACTATCTTATTCTTACGTTAATGTTTTATTATATTTTCATCTTCATTTTTAGTACTTACTATATTTACCTTAGATAAGGATCCTTCCCCTCTTATCAGCAACATAACTTAAGATTGCTTATTTCTATATATGATTATGCAAGTGTGTGTTAGTAGTTAATTTATATATATATATATATATATATATATATATATATATGCATATGTTCACATGCATATGTAATGGTATGTGAGTATGGACATAATTTTATTTTAATTTTTAATTTTAATTATATATATATTTGATTGTACTTAAGTATTTTTAAAAGAATTTAACTTTATATATACATATATAAAGTAATTCAAATACTTTGAAATTTAATTTCGTTGGACGGTCATTTCAGCTTCATCAGCAAAAGTCGAAACAAAACTTTATTAATTCAAATATGTTAAAAAATTTCTATACCAAAAAAATCCCAAAACATATCCATATACAGGAAGTTAACAATCGGCTGGAATTTAAAAAAAAGGTTATTTGAATTCGTCAGCAGTCATAATATATATATATATATATATATATATATATATATATATATATATATATAAAGGAAAACTTACCACATAATTTAGAGTGTTTATAAATTATAGTTCATTTTTATGAACTAAATTAGCTCATTTCATCAGACCACACTATTTTCGTTCCATTTGGTACAAATATTTTCCCAGAAAAAACATTTCTTTTAAAATCAAGTAACACGATACAGAAGAGATATTTTGGCCTTATCTCGGTTAAGAATCATTAAAGCCAGGCGAGGAAATCTTATTTGGCTAAAGTAATGAGCATAAAACTATTACACAGCACTTAAAATTAATACGCATATAGCCTACATATGAACACACACATACTCGCTTATATCCACATACCCATATGCCCATACTTACATATATGTACATACAACTGTGCCTATGCGTACACCTACTTATACATAAACCCACCCATCGATATACAGATGTTCGTACAATAAAAATACATATTTACGTAGATCATTTAAATAATACTAACACATATTTACGCATGTATACCAACAAGACTCACATATCTTCAGAAAACGAACATATATTTACATATTTACACACATACCCACTCAAACACCTATATATCTGCCTATATATACACAATCCTGCCTGTATAAGCATATATGTATATGCATACACAAACTTTTCAACGTATACATATAAATTTCTTATCTCTGCGCACTCTCGCCTTTCTCCATTCATGTAATTGCTTATAAAACATTATACGTGTGTATACAAGAACAATGCTAATATGCGTATTCATACGTGTCTGCTTTTTCACCCCAAATGAGATAGCATAGTTCAAATTACATACATAGTAAAAAAACAATTACATTCATATACTGGCATATATAATTTGAATTTCGAGGCCAACATGCACATACATGAGTATAATAATCAATACAGGAGGGTATAATAATTTCAGGAGGTCACAATCAGTTACATCCTTAAAACAAAATTAGCGCCAACATACATATAATTAAGTACCCCTATATACACGAAAAACATAATATGATTAGGTGCACCGATGTACACGAAATATGCATACAATTATACATACAATTATACATATAAGTATAATTGTAATAGGGCGCACCCATATACAGGAAACCTACATATAAATTGGTGCACCCATATGCACGAAAAACTTATATGACCATACAACTATGTGCACCCATTTACACGTAAAATAGTTTTGACTTGTCGTTTATAAATGTCATATTGCTCTGGATAACATACATTGAGCTCTCTATACAGATCTATCGCTTAATATTTTATATGTAGTAAATCTTGTTGAATTATCCTCAGATAAAGAATACAGGTAGGAACATCATATGGTTTAATCCACTGTTCAATTTAGCGGTTAAAACCAAAATCCGAAAAATATTTTTCAATTTATTAGAGCAAAATTTCAGTAAAGATAATAAGTTGTATAAAATATTTAACAAAAACAACGTAAAACTTAGTTATTGTTGTATTCCCAGTTTGGAGAAAATTATTAGTGGATTAAACAAGAAAAAAGTTAGGGATAATATGCGTACTGGCATAACTAGTTGTAACTGTAGGATTAAAAATAATTGTCCCTTGCAGGGTAAATGCCAGCAAGATTGCGTCGTCTATCGTGTTAAAATTTATAAAAACGCTGAGGACACTGAACCCAAAATATACTTAGGTGCTACACAAGATATTTTCGAAAAAGATATTACAATCATACTAGTAGCTTTAATAATGAAAAGTATAAACATAGCACGAGACTTTCCACTGTGATCCATTAAACAAGAGCTTAATATAGACCCTATTTTGAAATAGGAAGTATTAAAGAGATGTGCTAAGTATAAATCCGGCCAGAAATTTTGTAAGTTGTGTGTAGAGAAAAAATTTGCTATAGCTTCGTATGAACACACCAATAATTTATTGAATTCCAAAACAAAAGTAAATGTAGACGTAGAAAGCCTTGGCATTTGGATTAAGTTTGCTTATGGTCGGTTTGTATCATTTCTGGTTTTCGTTTTTCGTCTTTCGTTTTTCGTTTTCGTATTTGCAGTCATTAATCTGTTTAAAAATTTAATTTATACGAAATTCGTTTTCTTAATAAAGTTTTCTCCTATTTGTGTTTGGTGTTTTCTTTTTTGGTCACGTGGGTTGATTGAATTTCTTTTATATATGTCGTTTGTTTCTTTCCTTGTTAGCCAGCTTTCCCTGACGATTTCCTTAGGTGAAACTTGGGTTAGTCTGTCTGGCTCACTAGGTTTACTTTATTTATTATGCTCTACCTAAGTATTGAGCGCTTTGTTGTGAGTTGATTACTCGTATCGGAGTTTTTTCTTTGGACTACGTGCTGGCTCGGTCTGAACTCTTTCGACTGCTGTTCATGTACTTAGCTTTATCTTTTTTAAAACCATTTTTCCCTCCTTCGTAGATCCCTGGAAGGTTTTTCGACACTAGTATCGATATTATTTCTTTCATATATATATATATATATATATATATATATATATATATATACATATGTGTGTGTGTGTGTGTGTGTGTGTGTGTGTGTGTGTGTGTGTTAAAAAGTCGTCTGAGTCTATCTAGACTAAATTAAATTATTTGATTTCTAAGCGGTTTGAATGCAGTGACTAACCTCCTGGAGAATGAATTGTATTTAATTATTCTTCATATGAGCCTTCTCAGTTAGAGATTCGTATTCTTGCTCATGGTTTGGAATTTTGTATTTTTTTTTTTTCAATGCCGGACCGTGAGAAAATTCTTGCTGACTTCGAGATTTTATTTGCACAAGTTTGTAGCCTTAACCCTCGCTCTGCTGAGTCTCTTAGCAAACGTAAGGCTAAACTTAATTATTATGCCCATTCTTTTGCTGGTTCATTAGTTTCTTTTTTTGGGTCCAAATGGGGAGAACAGCACCGCCATGTTATTAAATTTTTTAAGAACAATAATAACCTGGTTATTACTAGAAATATAATGGGCCATCAAGTAATTCACTCATATCAAATGTATTAAAGATGTGTTGGGGTTGCTTAAATGCAAATATAATTTACCATTCACCTATATCTATAATTTCTAAGATTCCCTAAAATAGTTGATTTTTTGTCTTTAGGTATATTTTTAACTTTTATACACACACACACTCACACACACACACATATTTACGCTCTCACACCCTGATTGAGCACTTTGGAAAATTAGTAGACTTTGATAAACAGTAGCTACTCTGGCATGTACGCATCGCTCATTCAGTGAAATGAATTAGAGCGCGCTAGCTATTGGGCGCGTATAATGATATGCGCTAAAAAGGCTGCCTACTTCCACCGAACGCCCGTAGCCCAGGGGTCGAGTAGTCGACTGACGCCATTTCGGTCGGGTTTCAATCCTGGGTAAATAAGCAATCGGAGTCTAACCGTACTGATGATCTGTGATACGGCGAAACGGATCTGTCTGCGGATGACAGTATATATAAAATATTTTAATTATATATAATAAATATCTATATTTACAAATCTCTTACTCATATTTCGTTTTCTTTTTCCTCCCTTTCTTTTTGCTTCTGTGGTAGATTTTAACGTGTATGAATTCTATCTTAACAGTAGTCAGACCCTATTTTATTTTAAAACGAAATTTAACAAATAAAAGTTTTGCGAAGCTGAATTATGATGTTATGTTTCCTATTTTTTGTTTTCTTCTTGTTTTCTTATTTTCCTAGTTCTTTTGTTTTAATGATTCTATCCTTTCCTCAATCTGCTGCATATCCAACACATATTTCCCCTTTTCCTCTCTTTCTTTTTCTCCTTTTTCTTACCCTTCTCCCCCCTCTCTCTCTCTCTCTCCTATTACCTTTCTCCTATCTTCCATTTTTATTTTTCGTTTTTCTCCGTTTTCCTTTTTCCACCTACTTCCATTCCTGTGACATGCTTATTTCTGATTTCTTACACACATATACTTAACTTTTGAAATTTCTTTTTCACGGATCGAGTTGAATTCAATTCGTTACTTTTGTTAACCCTTCCATCTCTCTTTCCCATTCTCGGAAACTGCATTTTTGTAGGTCTACATTCTAACATACCCTTCCCTTTTATTCTTTACTTTCCCTTCCACTTTTCTTCGTATTACTTTTATTTTTCTTTCTCTTTCTTTCCCCGTTTCTTTCTTGCATTCTTTTTTCTATTGTTTATTGCTAAAAACTTTCTTTACCTATCACACTCTTTTTGATGTAATCGTTCAAAAATTTATTTTCGAAGTTTTATTTGTAAAAAAAATAAAACATATATGTCTTTGTAAATAAATAATTTTATTACATTAAACACTCTGACTTCATAATTTTAATATATAATTACTATTAAAAGGATCTCCTTTGGGATTTTACCTACAATCCACTTTCTTTTATATATATATATAATCAAAATATAATGTTATTGTATTGTTATATATATATAATCAAAATATAATGTTATTGTATGATATATTTATGGATTAAAGTGAGTAATCTCAGGGATAAAGGTATGTAACTATAAAAGTGTATATAAGGAGAGGCCACCACAACAGGGACAAACGCATTCTGCAGGCTATTCGTGTTGTGTTTTAGTTTCTCTATTTGTATATGCTCGTCAATGGTGCATTATGGATAGAAGGTTCATTGTATTATCCTAACGGTTATTGAGTGAGCGATAACGACTATATTTCAAATATCAAATAATTATGAAGAAGATTTATAATAACACAATATTTTATATTGTAATTTAAAAGAGGTTGCAAGAAACGGAAAATAGTTCTTTTGTGTATAATAAATTGTATTTGTTTCACGTAGAGATTATAAGTGACTTACTGCGCGAATTGAAAGTTATTTCATTGAGTTGCAAGTGTTAGATTAAATCAGCTCATGTGTGTGTGTGTGTGTGTGTGTGTATGTGTGTGTGTGTGTGTGTGACTTCTGACCAGCTGTTTTGACACTGCTATTATAATCGCTATTAAGTCTGCTGTCAAGTCATCATAAAGTTTGACGAGGCAGTCGAAAACATTTCGTGCGTGGGCAAGTGCTGTCTGTAAGCAGGCAGTCTGCGTGGGTATTTTTTGTGTGCTCTTCCTGTTTGTGAGTTGTGATGTTTTCAAAAAGTTTATATATATATATAGATGATGATGATGATGATAATGAAAAAGAAATATGTCCACTGACAGATTTGTCAAGATAAAGAAAGTAAATGAATTTTGATTTAAATCAAACTATCTATAAACAAAAAGTCGTTGGTTCATACAAAAAAAAACTCTTATAAATTATTCATAAGAACAAGTGAAATTACTAAGCATTTAAAAACATCATATTTCATTCATGAAGATAATTTTTCGTGTACATTATATTGTTGTTATAGGATTATGGAAATTAACCGTTTTCTTTTGATTTTTTATATGCTTGCTGCCTACCCCAGTCAGTTAAGTGGCATACGTGATACACACTTGGGCGATCATGTCTCGAAAGAGACATGACTGACTGAGCAGAAGATTCTTCCGCAGTAGTTTGCGATCACTTTCTGCGGTAGACTGGTTGCCGATCAAAGCTTCAGAACCAAATCGGTTCTGTTATTTAACCCATAACTGTAGTGAAGACGTGGATTAATACCTTTTCAAATAGTATTTGCGCGTAAGTGAATGCAAAGAATTCAACTGGAATACCAAGTCTGCGGAAAGACCTAAGGCAGGTCTTGGGGAGTCGCTATGTCTTCATTTCATGTTTTTTTTATATCTCCCCTATCATCCCTAGCGTTACATAGACAAAATTCTCCTTAATGTGTGGGCTGTACTTAACAAGACAATTTTTTGTATATCTCTTAAGCTGGGGTTTCCAGTGATTCTTTCGATGTGTTGTTTGGTTCCTTTTTATCATTCCAAGTGCACCTACTATCACTGGCACGATTCTTGTCTTCAATTTCGACATTTTTTTCTATTTCAAATTCCAGGTCATTATGTTTTGACAGTTTTTCGAATTCCTTGGCTGCTATGTTACAATCCGCTGGACAAGCCATATCAATTAATAGGCAAGTTTTTTCTTCTGGGTTTAACAATAATGTCCGGCCTATTTGCTTCAATTTTTCTGCCCGTGTAGATGGAATAATCCCATCGAATGGTGACATCTTCTATTTCTGTAACCGCTACTGGGTGATCTTCATCCCAGTGTTTGTTTACAGATTTTCCATAGTGTTTGCACATTGTCCAATGTAAATATTGCCCCACTTTATCGTGACAATTTTTATATTCATTTCGGGCAAGTACAGAACAACCTGAGATTAGATGGTCAATTGTTTCTTGGTGTTTATCACAGAACCTGCATTTTGGATCCACATTATTATGTATAATATTTGCTAGAAAGTTCCTAGTGAAAAGACATTGGTCTTGCGCTGCAAGAATAAAGCCTTCAGTCTCAGACTTTAATCCAGATGCACGTAACCATCGGTGAGTATTAACTTTATCAACATTGGATTTACTGGCACGTTCTGGATATTGGCCATGCAGAGGTTTGTCTTGCCAGCGTTGTTTCATCTATTTAAGAGATTTATCTTTGGCTTTCATTTTCATATTTTCTGCCGCAATAGTTGGTTCTTGGCTTCTGTGTTGCTTTTCTACAGAATCTACTGAATGTAAATCTTGTTTGTATTTACTGCCTTCTTTTATTATTGAATATTTTTTCTGTTTTCATGTTGTTTGACAAACTGTATCATCCAGTACTTTGTTGTTTCTATGTATGTTAGTAAGCCAATAGTTGCTGTCTTGTATGACAATTCTAGCTGAATATAACCTCTTCCACCTTCTTTACGGGGTATGTATAGATGGTCTATATCAGACTTTGGATGATGCATCTTATGCTTACAAAGAAGCTTTCTTGTTTTAGAATCTATTCGCCTGATGTCGTTTAGAGTCCAGTTTAAGAAGTTGAAACTATATTGGACGACTGAGATTGCAAGGCTATTAATGGCCATAATTCTGTTCTGAGAATTCAATTCAGTTTTTAATATCAGTCGTAGCCTCATATAGTCCTCTTTACGCACTATTTCTTTCATTTTTTATGGGGAATTTTTTCACTCTCATTTACACCTAGGTATTTATTAGCTTCTTCTGGCTTTAATTATTTTATTGTTACAGCAGGGTCTAAGCTAATTGAAGATGCATGTTGCAGCGATTCACATAAAACTGAAGCATTTTACAGTTTGCAGAAAACTTTCAAGCTGGTTCTCATTTTTAGCATATAACTTTAAGTCATTCATGTAAAATAGATGGCTTATTTTCTTTTGGGTGATTTATTGTTAAGTTATCTGGTTAGTGCTGTTAATGATAAGCAGAATAGTAAGGGAGACAGAGAGTCACCTTGAACTATACCTTTTTTATGCTTATTTCACCAGACTTAGCGGTTCCATTCATATGATTGCGGTAATGGGTTGTTTTCCATATTGACATGCATTGTTTGATGAAATTGATGGTGACGGGTGATATCTTGTATATATTTAAAGTCTTTAAGATCCAGGAATGTGGTACACCATCGAATGCCTTACGATAATCTATCCAGGCAGTACGAAGATTTTTCTTTGTATAGTAGCAGTTTTCCAGGATCATTCTGTTAATAAGCAATTGAGCTTTTACATGCGTAACAACCACGTTTGCAAACTTTTTGTTGAAGCGGTAATATGTCATTTCTTTCCAAGAAGAATTCTGTCTTTTTTGTTAAAATAGATGTTAATAGTTTGTATGTTGTCAGAAGGCATGTAATTGGTCTGTAGTTTTTTGGGTTGTTTGTGTCACTATTTTTGGGTAGAAGTAATGTAATTCTTTTGGTCATCCATGCAGGAATTTTATTGAGATATTAACCATTTCTTGAAGTTCTTTGGCTAGTTTTTTATGTGCTGTATTTAAATAATATAGCCAAAAGTTAGAAATTTTATCTATACCTGGAAATTTCCAATTGTGTGCTTTTATTATTATTATTATTATTATTATTATTATTATTTATCTTTAAGTTAATCGTGCCTTCCTCTAACGGCATTTGCATTTTGCTTCCTCTTTAATATAATCGCTCTTCCCCTGCTGCATCTAAGTTAATCCCCTTTTCCCGGTGCTTTATTTTGATTTCTTCTTCTTCTTCTTCTTCTTCTTCTTCTTCTTCTTCTTCTTCTTCTTCTTCTTCTTCTTCTTCAAGAATATCGCTCTTTCTCGCTTTCCCCTCTTGTTTTCACTCTATTAAATCCAAGGCCTCTCTTTGTAATTATGTGCCATAGAAATTCAACTGTTACTTTCTGATCATATGTACCGTTGATTTTTGTTTCTATTTTTCTTAAAACTTCTTCATTGCTCACATGTTCTGCCCATTATGTTCTTTAAAAGCACACTACTATTGCCTCAAGTCTCCTCTTGGTCTGTGAGGAAACTGTTCAGAATTCACTGCCATGTTGTAAGATTGATATTACAAATCTATTCGCCACTCTTTTGCATTCGTTTTTGTTTTGATTGCCGTCGTGTTGTATAAAAATAAATGCCAGAATTCTATGTTTTGGGGGAAAATGGCCTAAGAGATGGGCATGATCAGATGATCTTATGAACAAAACTTGCAAAATAGTTATTGTTAATGTTTTGTTTTTTTTCGCTTTAGTTTTTTTTTTTTAATATTGTTTTACTGGAATTTGTAGAGAACAAATTTTCATCGCTTTCGGCAACCTTCTTTTCTTTTAAAGCTGCTGTGAGATCGCCCCTTCTTGTATGCAAGAATGGATTCGACTATATGACCCACATTAAAAAGACCTGGTGTCACATCACGCCTTACGTGGAAAGGTGGGTAAATACCACCAGGACTTTACCTCCGCTATTATGACACTGTCAGCTCTCTGTCTTCAGGCGGAGAGCGCTCTCTGCTTTTGACTAGAGAGCAGTAACCTAGTCGTGGTTCCGCCAAAAGGTAGAATCACGACTTGGGAAAGATAGACAGATATTTTTGGCCGGGCTATGGAAGACCCACATTAAAAAGACGTTGTGTTATATTTTGCCTTAAGTGGGAGTAATTACTGTTGCAGACTTGCGTCTGCTACTATTGACACTGTCAGCTCACTGCCTTCGGGCGGAGAGCGCTCCCTGCCTTCGGGCCGAGAAGACTAACCCAGTCGTGGCTTTACCGTGGTAACAATAGACAGATATTTTTGGTTGGGATATATGGCGCGGAAGACCCATATAAAAATGACCTTGTGTCACATGTTGCCTTATTTGGGAATGCCAACTAAATAGTGTTGTAGAGTTGCCTACAGTAGTAGTCGCAAACCTCCAACTATTGACACTGTCAGCTCTCTGCCTTCGGGCGGAGAGCACTAACCCAGTCGTGTCTTCGCCAAAATGTAGAATCACGATTGGGTAACGATAGACAGGTATTTTTTGCCGGGGTATATGGCCCGGAAGACCCACATAAAAATGACCTTGTGCCACATGTTGCCAATTAAATACTGTTGAGTTGGTCTGTAAGTTACTGCAGAGTTCGTTAGTGTTGTTTGGATATCGACTCATTACCCGGACATATTCTTTCATATTAAGACTGTATATATTTATTTCTACTAATAGTATTTCTAAATTGACTAACCCGTGTTCCAGTTTGTATATCTTGTTCAATATAACTTACATTTTCTATCTTCATATCTGTTTTTGTTATTTATTATTTTGTGTGGTTTCTCACCCAGAATCCACAACAATAGCCCTTAGCAAATGTTTTTCTATCCCAACATGTCTTGGTCACTAATTCATTAAGCAGTCGGCACCCGCTCGTAATCCTCTCTCGTTATTCCTTTTTTCCCTCTGTTGGCTGGAGATGGATGTGAATGCCAAACACACTCATGAAGAGTTTTGAGCAGTAGTCACAGAGAAGTGTGGATGGTAGACGTTGATGGGCAAGTCGGACCCTCCTGACTGCACATCGCAGATCATCTTCATGTTGACGATTGGACTAGAACGGATGTGTCCTACACCAGGATGTCCAATTTTTAGCAACGGTTTCCCAAGTCTCAGGGATTTCTTCAACTGATCCTTAAAGCGCTGTTTTGATCTTTTGTGTAGCCTCTTGCAGCTGGTAAGTTCTCAAAACAGAATGATATCTGGAAGTCAAATCCATTTGTACAACGTTGTAAGGCAGGTCATTCGATATTTCTTTTCGACGCTCTTGGCTTTCAATATGTCGTTAGCATCAAACTATCAAATACCTCTTCCTCTTGTTCACTATCTATCTACACGCCATGCTTTCATTTGATTACTATGGTTTTGACTATCAGTTTTAATTAAGCATTTATATATTCTGTGAATTACAATTCTCTTATCTTCTTTATTATAATAAAGAATTCTGTTTCTCTCTCTCTCTTTCTCTCTCTCTCTTTATATATCTATATTTCTCTCTCTCTCTCTCTCTCTCTATATATATATATATATATATGTATTTTAGACGACATATCGCTATAAATATTTTCCCGTCATTTTTGACGACACGGGCTCACTCGTACGTGGATATTACACTATAAGCCAAAATTTTGGTGTCCACCCAGTGAATTTCATAATTAGTATATTTCATACCTAGTCTGATTTAATTAATTAGGACCAACCTGGGGTGTTGAAAAATTTTTATCTGTTATTGCTTGGCGTTCATTTTTATTTTAGCTAGGGTTTTCCTAAAATATAAAATCTGCAATTCCTAAGATTGCCATTAACCGGTAGATAAATTAGGCTGATATTGTAAGGAATCTTTATACGTGAATAGGTTAATTTCATTATTATTATTATTATTATTGAAAATGATAAAACTCTTCAGGAAGAGAAAGTCTCTTTGGCCTGAAATGAGCTAGTAAATTATTTCCGAAAAAGTCACGCAACTCTCATTTTTTCTGCAACTCATTGAAATCTGGGACGTGACCCAAAACCTTTGGCCTTTAGTGTACATTATTCTGTATCTTAAACAAAAATGTAGTTTTTATCGGCATCATTACTAATGGCTCGAGTGATCGTTCATTAAGTACTATTATATGAAATACATTATTCGTGTTATAAATGTCCATGGAGAACTTGAGAATTTTTTATATAATGGTAATTAGAGCGTTTGTCCTAATAACTTCTGAAACTTTGATTAATCGGATTTTCTTCTGAAAACAAAAACAATGGCAAGCCAATAAATCTAGTATACTATTACGACATCAGTTAATTTTCATCCATATATATATACAGCCTTTCCACGGCAAATATTCGGGTGAGTGCCGTTGATTAGTCCCACCAGTTCAGATTTTGAAGGTTGTATATAGACATTTCACAGTGGCATAACATTTGTTTAATATGATTGTTTTAGAGGATTAATATTGAATACTTCATTAATTTAGCTTTGTGTTTGATTTGATTAAAGAAAATTAGTATCCCTTTTATCGTTTTCTTGTAATTGCTTGTTACTTTCAGCACATGAAACTTGAAAATGCATACTATACAAGGCAATGCTTCGGAAGCATACAAAGCGTCCTGTTCAAGATGATGGTTTGGAAACTTATAACACAAAGTATAAAGGACAATTATTCAGAAGCTTAGACTGCATCCTATATACAGCAATGCTTCAGAAGTATAGACTGTATAGTACACAGGGCAATCAATATGAAGCTTAGATTTCATACTAGAACTGGAAATGGTTATCAAGCCTAGACTGCATGATATACAAGGGAAATGGTTCTCCAGCTTACAGCGCATACTATACAAGGAAATGTTTCGGAACTTTACAACGCTTACTATACAGGGTAATTGTTCGAAAGATTAAAACGCATGCTATACAGGTTATAAGGCTTTCTTTACAGAACTATAGTTCTAAAACTTATAATACATTTTAGACAGGGCTATTGTTTAGAAGCTTATAGTACATACTATACAAGGCGATCTTTTGGATGCGATTCACGGGATGGTCTGGGGGATCACAATGCTTATTATCGGAAAAATGCTATGGAAGCTTAGAAAGCATGGAATACAGGGTATTAGTTCAGAATTTTTCAATGCATATTACACAGAACAATGACACTGTAACTTAGAAAGCATTAGTCCAGGAGCTTACAAGCGTTTTCTAGAGGAAAATGTTTTAGAAACTAGCACAAACGTAGTGCTTTCGTCTTCCCTTTACTATTCTACGCGTATGATAGGGTAATAAAACACAGTGTTTGCTTATAGACAGTGCCGTAAAGTAATTGATGACAAGTCAGTTTTTAGATAGTTGCTAGTCTAGTGAGAAGTTCTTTTCACTCTGTGTTAGGCTGGTAAATATCCACTGGTATATAAATATAAATACAAGCTCATATACGCCAAAAAGAGAGAATATTCAGCATCATAACTATGATGCAAGGAAGCACATACAGAAGCACATTCACGTAAATTTATAGACATCTGCCCACAGGTTTACACAGGCCGCGTCACGCCCACAAATCCTGTCCCTTATAGCATCTGTCATTTTCTACCTTCTCTACCCCAACATTTCTGATCCGTGTCCGTTTCCCATTCAACTTCCTCCGTGTTTTTCAATCCCATTTTGTTCCGAGACACGACATTGGGATTACAAGCGACCTACCAGGGGAAGCCTGTCCACTCCTGAATAAACGTCTTGGATTGAAACTTCTCATCACTTTGCCAAATCGATAACATCTCAAGCAAATAGAATCGGATAAGGATTTACATTAATCCTTCTTCACTCCCCTACCTTTTCTTTCAACGCATCATAGCTCGACGCCGTGTTTTCTTCCTCTTCCGCTTTCGTCTTCTTTCTGTTTTTACAATCACCCTCCTCCGCTTCTTTTCTTCTTTATCGACACTACAAACCGCCATCTTTATCTTTGGAAGCCACGACGTCTGTTTGCTTTTCTACCTTTATAGTCAAACCATTGTTTTCTTTCTTAGTTTTTTATATCTTCTTTCGGTGTTCTAGGTTTGATGTTACTTTTTTTCATTAAAAGAATTCGTTCTTGCTCACTCACAAAACTATTAATCGCTTCCTTCATAAACTATATTTTCGTCTTCCTCTGTTTCTTTTCATTGTTCAGTACTTTTCTTCATCGTTAGAACCATTTTCTGTTCCTTCTATTGTCTTTGGTTTTTCATATTTAAAATCATATTAATAGCTAAGAAAATACGTCACGAAATAATGACGAGATAATTTGTCTTTCTATTTACTGACCGCTTTCCTCGTTTATTTTTTCCTTATTTCTCAATTTGAAGAGTGTCTCATAATAAAAACGATTATTCTTTCCCTGCTGAATGTTACACTTCGAAAGTAGCTTGCATATTACTCTTGATTTGAACTTAACAATATTTACAAACGTGCACACGGATTTCAAGGATTTTCTTAACATTTTCCCACGCCAGCTGTTCAAATTAGGTACTTTGAGAACGAAAACGAATATTTGATTTTAATGTGGAAATGTTGCAATGCAATGTAAAGAAACAGACAGTGTCTGTCGCGTTTGGCGCTGCTCTCAGTTTGAAAAACTTTGCTCTTATTTTTTAAATTTTCGAACAGATCGATTTGGATAGGATTAGTTTTTTGTCAAATGGTGGATAGACTTTCTTTTAAGATCAACAACTACCTAAAACAATATGGTAGACTAGACATCGATGGGAAATGGCATTTGTTGGGTAGATTCAAGGTAACGTAGTTCTTCCCCGATGAGATAATGGCGAAAGTTAAGGACATCGTCGGGTGTTTGGCCAGCGAAAGGATGATCTCTGTCAGGTTTATTGGCCACGAATGAATGATTCCTTTCCCGGTTACAAACCTAGACATATGGAGAGAATTGTTCAGGCCTTCAGCTGCGTAGCGATTCTTTGAACGCACCGGATCATGGAAATTTTATTGTTTTTGCTGATGATTATGATGAGAAGGAGGAAGAGGATGAGGAGGAGGAGAAGAAGAAGGAGGAAAGCTACAACATTGTAGGAGGAGGGAAAGGAAAGCTACAATATTAGTAGAACCAACAATCCCTTTTTGAAATGTGACAAGTCTTATTTCAAACCGGAAATATTGATTCTACCCTGATTGAGACTGAGGCCCCCTTTGACGCTATTAATGGTCTATTTTTCAAAGGAAATAAAAGACGAACACTAGATGATCAGAAACCTTCTACACGCGCTTAAAATTTGGTCTGATTTAGTGATAATTTTTAGGGGCAATTCGATTAAAAGTTTGTTCAGTATTTTAATTTATCTAATCAATCTTCCTAAGATGAGGCATTGTAACTGTTTACTCTGTTTACATTGTTTGGACTGTTCTTCTCATCTTTGTTGTAATATTCTGCACAATAGTGATAAGTACAATAGTTCAAACAATGGAAATGGAATAAACCATCTGATATTATTTCCAAAGTTGATTAAATGATGCGACATTTACCTGTCTATAAGTATAAATACAATGTTGTATTGAACAGAGGTTTTAACATAAATCGAAACAATCCGCTTTTCTTGTCTTCATAATTAATAAGAAATCGTGAGATTATGAACAATATAAAAGTTGTTGCATATGTAGGAAATTTATATGATCTGAAGTTGGTCGCTACGTAAACCTATTAGGATGATCATGATTGAAACAGTGAAAAGTAAATACTATAAGTATATTTTACTCGTGTTACACGATTCTTTAAAAAATAGTGTCCATTTAATCGGAAAGTAGTAGGCCTTTTCATATATTTCCAAAAGTCACAATTTCTTAAATGTTGGCGTTTCAGATAATATGAATTAGAAAATGTAATTAATGAGTCGTTTATAGAATTACAAATAGCAGGTGAAGGCTATAATAAATAACCAACTATTAGCGTTAAGAAAAAACTAAGCATGGATTTTCAACAAGAGAGACAGTCCAAGTTATAACCTATGAAGAAAAAAGCATAAAAATGAAGCAGAATCAAAATAGTTTCATCTATTTAGCTACTGATTAGACATGTGAATCAGTGTGATTGAGAAATATGCAAATCCTTAAAAGATGACTTTCACAATTTAAGCAACATATCGAGAAAGAAAAAAGGAAAGGAGTGTTAAAGGGCTGTGAAGAATCTAATCTCTTCAGTCAGTTAAGTGCTATACGTGAAACACGCTTGGGCGATCATGTCTCGAAAGAAACATAACTGACTGAGCAGAAGATTATACTGCAGTAGGTTGCCATTGCATTCTGCGGTACATGAAAGCAAATATTCGGCATCTTTTTTACATGTATTTGTAAATTGAATCAAAAGACCTGTGGCTCTACTGACGAATGTTGAGAATGCCGTGAGAAGATGATGGAAGTCATAAGAATCTAATGAAATAAGGAACAATATGAGAGATTGATGCATACAGACCGAAAATGCTGCTGAAATTACTTGAACATATAATGAAAAACGAGAAGACATACTGACAACAAGAGAGGCAAGAGGAAACAGCAAGTGTAAAGATATGTCAGTAAGACAAAAAAGCTACGATAGTAACGAGTCGAAAGGCATTTAAATTAATAAAAACAGAAAATTGTGACGAGCCATGCTCGCGGACATCCTGAAAATGCATAGCACATATGACGGTGAGCGTATCTGTCGGCGATTAAATATTGTGTGTGGCTAATAATCTTTTCTTTTTCTTTTTTTTTTTTTCACTACCGGTGGAACAGGTCATCCTATATATCAACGAACATAAGTGGCAAGATCGATATTTCACTTTTCGTTAGACTGAATATGTTACTGTCAGCCAATACCTCTATTTGCTCTGAAAGAAAGAGGGCCTAAATTATTATTTCATGCCTGTAGCATGTCAAAAAAAAGGTAGCTACTTTTTGGCATGCTTTTCATGCAAGCTTGAATTCTCGCTTTAATAATAATCCCGAGGGGATACTTCGTTATTTCGGTAACAGCATTTTACACAAAATGATTGTTATTAAGATAAACTATCAGAGTGAAAATTTCTCTTTACATTTGAAATAGGAAGGAAACAAGGCCGATTTGAAGTAGCATGGCGCAACGAAACTGTAAAATCTGAACCGGTTTGACTAATCAACGGTACACATCCGAATATTTGCCGTGGAAATAGGGACAGAGTAGCAAGGTTGCATCTGTGACAAAGATATTGCTGAAAGGAAAATGCGATTTCCTTAAAAGAACGCATCATTAAATAAAAGGCGAACTATTTTTCACGTGCCACAGTCATTTGGCCAAAAAGACATGACACTTGGAACACGTTGAGTTCAATTTCAGTTGATAATCTTTGTAATCGGGTTAAATCTTTAGAAACCAAGAATAAAATATTAGTTGCAGTTTCACATTATACTTATTACAGTATAAATTTTAAAAAAATAAATGAAATCAGCACAGATAAGGATTTTTCAGAGAGAAATAAGCAATAAATGACACAAAAATCTAAATGCAAATCTTGTTTGTTAATTTTTTATTCATTAAAACTATGATCAACGGTAAGATATTGGGAATGGAAAAATATTAACTTATATGTTTTCTGTTCATTTGGCTTATTTTTTATACGTCATATTAACCTCAGTAGATTATTTAATGCCGACAAGATTTGTAGGAAAGGTTCGTACATGCGCTGTGCTAATGTGGATATCTGCTCAGAACGAGAAATCAGATAGCCGAGTTCGAATTCCAGTTGAATTCAATTCATTCATTTGACCATGTCCACCATAGTTTATGAATATAGAATACAGCGCAATACGTAATCTGTTCAATGAAACAACGAGTCAGACACTCTACTAAATCTGACTATATACTCGGGAAAATATAGTCGCCTTTATACACGTCGCATTGAATATTTTGTGCCTTCTGATTGGTTAACCCTTCTATTGGTGAACTATCAAATGAGTCAGCTTATGGCTGGCTCACTAGTATACAAGGGTACCCCAAAACTCCAGCATAATAACCTCTATATGTAACTGATTTTGCTGGAATATTTTGAAATTCTTAGCAATTAAATAAAAAAAATCTTCTCTAAAAGAATCTTTCTCGTAAGTTCCCTTAATTAAAGAGACTACCCACATGTGTATCTTTTATTATCGTTAGTTTCGCTATGAACAATTAATGAAATAAGTTTGAGAGAATTATAGGCATTAGAATTGCGATTATCATGCTCTGCAGGAATGTTTCCAAACAAAAGGTATGCATATGAATTGAAAATTGGTACTTTGGATCAAAGAATATATGTTCGCATATGGATAGAGTAAGAAACGTAGCTACTAAATCAATTTTCTCAGCAATGTGGGATTCCTTCAGGTCTGCTACTGCTTATAAAGTCTCTATAAATAAATGAATTGCCTCCACCACCCGAGGAGGTCAAATTGATTAACTTCATATCCGAGAAGTGACGGAGGTCAAATAAACCAGTAGCTATTTGGAAACCAAAGAAAAGGAAAGGTCAGTGGATTATTGAGATAACATGCACTACAAAGCTTGACTGATATGGAAATCATAAGAACGTCATGTTGATAGATGTTTACGAAAGAAAGAAAGAAAGAAAGAAAGAAAGAAAGAATAAAAAGAAAAGAAAAAATAGTAAATATTGAATGGAAGGAGAATGGATAGCAGCCGTGAAAAAATCATATAAAATATATTGGAAGAAAAGAAACACACACACACACACACACACACACACACACACACACACTTATATATATATATATATATATATATACTTTTATTTTTACCGCAGTGTATATATATATATATATACACTGCGGTAAAAATCCAGAATAAGTTTAGCAAATAATCCAAAAGGAGACTAGTAATAGCGTTTAAATATTAAAACTGATCCAACATTTACAGAGCAGATGTTTATTTATTCATCTGTAAATTCAGATAATATTTAGGGGGAATAACTTTTTCAACGTCACTTCTTTCAACATGTCTGAATAAGAATTTTTCTCTATTCTTTGATTGAGTGGGCTTCACATTACATGACAAAACTGACATTTTGAAATATCTATTTTCATAAATATTATCTTATTTTTTAGATAAATAAATAAATAAATAACACACACATACACATATAAATAAGGAGCTGTTTCTCATACAAAAACAAGGACAAAAGTCCATATAAACATGATCGCAAATCCTTCGTTTTTTAAAGTTTACGGTAGACACTAAATTGTATAACTCAAGTTACAATCCAAAAATATTTTACCAGTTTTGAGGGGTGGGTTGCTGACACCAAAAAAAGAGTAAAATGTTCATATAAACAATATGTCAAAAAGATCATGTTTGTCTCTCAACACAGCTTCCCATTGCTTCTATACGTGAATGCACCGTCGGATCTTTGATTAGCTGACACATATTCTCACATGGTGTCGAATGGTTTTACAGGGCCCCATGGCACATTGATGAAGCGTATCTGCATTATCATTGTCTGCAGTATAAACAATTGTTTTAGATGCCCCACAGATCAAATGAATAAAGGTTTGAGTTTGGGGAACCTGCAGATCATAAAACCTGTCTCCACCTACCTATCCATTTGTCCAGAAATTTATCATCCAGTGAATGTGACTAAATTGTGCTGGAGACTCATCATGCATGAACCACGTCCACGTCTCTGTATTAGCAAGGGCAAGTTCTCTAGCAGGTCTGAAAGTCTGTTCGAAATAAAGTCACTGTAAACAACGTGCCATGAGAACATATGAAATTACCAGACAGTCACCTACAATTCCAGACCACACATTAATCGTAAACTTATACTAATGTCTAACCTGTATTGTATTATAGCGATTCTGATCCGACCACAAATGTTAATTGTATAAATTTGTTATTCTATCTCTTTCAAAGGTTCCTACATCCGTAAACAATACTGAAAAGAATAACAACGGGTCAGCAGTTTGTGAAATAAAACTTCCGTAATAGTTCAACCGTGACGAGCGATCAAAAAGAAAAAGACATAGCACACGTTTAAAAAAAACTACAGGTACAGAAGCTGTTCTCGAAGTACCATACTTTGTTGTTTTATGAGGTATATGACATACTAGAGCCACTTGACGTATGCTGATACATGGATCGTCTCCGACAGCCTGTAGAATGTATTCTTCGTTGTCAGGTGTCCGAACGGATCTGGGTCTTTCTGGATACATTGTTTGCGGTGCCACAAATCCTGTCTCAGCAACGCAACGATAAATAGCAGCAATTATTGGATGATTTGGCTTCCTTTGGTCTGGAAACGCAATCTGAAAGAGATGTGCAGCTTCGAATCCATTACCATTCACTAGACCATATATAAAAAACATATCTGCCTGCTCACGATAAAATATTCTGCCATTTTTAAAGGGAACACTTCTCTATTAAATTATTACAATAAAACTTTGAAGACATACTAGCCACAAATGTACAGTAAGTACAAATGTAACCAAGTCAGTCAGTTAACATAGACCCATCTCCCCTAATCTTAAAACTTACAGGACTATTGATCTGAGGAAGCCGCCTCACAAATTATTTTATACACCTTATATATATATATATATATATATATATATATATATATATATATGAAATGATTTGTTTGAACATTATTTTTAATCGATACTCGTATTTAAGTAGATATTCTGTTTATAATCAAACAGTATTATATATTTATTTCCACCGGCCCGATTATTTACGATACAATTTTATTACGAAAATGTGTGTCATTCGGCAGAATTCGAACCTGCGACTCCTATTTACATAGGGGAAGCCACCATGTGATCTGTCGCGTCTTAGACCTCTCGATCACGAATGAGGATCAGTCTAAGCAAAGTCAAATTAAGCCTATAACACGATTTTTGAATTCATCTTAATGACCATCTCCGCTTTGAAATGTAACGTAATGTTAACAAATGTAAACTTGTTACAGAAATTTATGAAGATTAATGAAACTTTGTTATAAACAACCGACATTTTGAAATGATTTGTTTGAATCCTGCCGAATGACAAACATTTTTGTAACAAAAATCTATTATAAATAATCAGGCCGGTAAAAATAAATATATAATACTGTTTGAATATAAACAGAATATCTACTTAAATACGAGTATCGATCCAAAAATAATGTTCAAACAAATAAGATATGTTTCCGTAATATATATGTGGGGGGGGGGTGTATGTGTGTGTATGTGTATGTATGTGTGTGTGTAGCTCTGTGTGTGTGCGCGTCTGTGTGTTGTTGTTACAAATCTCTCTCTCTTTCTCTCTCTCACTCTCTCTCTCTCTCTCTCTCTCTCTATCTCTCTCTCTCTGGGTTTGCAAATTTCAATAATCTTCCCCTAAAATATATATGTATTAACAGTATAATATAAAAATGTATATGTTTTATTAGTATAATTTATATATAAGGGTGTGTTTGTGGGTGTGTATGTGTGTGTTGGTTACTATTTCTACCAACTTCTCTTGTTTTCAATATATGCACATATATGTGTATGTATGGCTGTGTGTGTGTGTGCGCGCGTGTGTGTGTTGTTGCAAATCACTCTCTTTCTCTGTATTGGTTTGCAAATTTCATTAATCTTTTCCTAAAATAGATATGTATTAATATTATAATATAAAATGTATATGTTTTATTAGTATACTATATATATATATATATATATATATATATATATATATATATATAAGTGTGTGTTTGTGTGTGCATGTGTGTGTTTGGTTACTATTTCTACCTACTTCTCTCTTTTTCAATATAGGCATATATATATGTGTGTGTGTGTGTGTGTGTGTGTGTGTGTGTGTGTGTGTGTGTGTGTGTTTGGTTGCCTTTTTTACCTACTTCTTTTTTTTCAATAGATAGATAGATAGATAGATAGATAGATAGATAGATATGAGAGAATGGCAACCCGTACGGAAGCAGAGGATGATCCAAAATATTTTTCTAATCAATATAAAATATCAATTAGATAAAAGTAAAGAGCTCAATGGGTATTATCCAGAGCAATATAAAATATTGAGAGTAAAACTCAACAATTAATTAAACGGTTATAAATCGAGAATTTATTTCAGTAAAGCAAAATAATTTTTACAGTTGCCTTGTTCAGACCATTGATGAAAAGATAAATGCTATTTTCACTCAGAATATTAAAACAAACGGTTTTTAACGGATGGAATTTTAAACGGTAAATAAACTGAGAATAGATATAACATATAACATAATATCGAATGAGGAATTAATGATTTAATTTCCTCTTCTCAATTTATTTCCGATTTAAAAATGCTTGTTATATTCCGATATAAATATATATACTAGATATTAAAGTTAGGAAGATCAGCTGTTATGCTACTATGGTTTCAAATTTTCTGTATTGTCAGGCGTTATAGATAAACTGATTTTTTAACGTTTTACTTAGAACGCACAACAGAGATTTTAAGACACGTAACAGGAATTTTAAAATGTGGTGTGCATTTAGTCAAAATAGTATTGTATATACTTTCATAAGAAAATACGTCCTGGTTTCGTACAAATCTAGACGAAACTATGTACTATATAGAAGAGAGGTTCAAGATATAAATCTTCCTATTTAGAAAAACTGAAAAAAGTCTGTAATGTTTTTATGTAATATATTTATCTATATAGATGATATTCATAACCTCACTGTAATGTTTCTAGTGATATTTAGTTGACTAATGAGGGTAGGAAGATTTCAATGAAGGCAAAAAAAAAGAATACTAGAGTGTTATATGTTACCTGTCCTCTTATATGGCAGCGGATGATGGATGATCTTCCCACTGATGAAGGAGAGAGTCGAAGCAACAGAAATGTGGTTCCACAGAAGGATGCTGGGGATACCATTGATCGAACATGTGAGCAACGACAAGGTTTTGGAAAGGATGCAAGCGAAAAGAAAATTCATACTTAGCATCAGGAAGAGACAGCTGAAGTTTCTGGGACACGTAATGAAGAAGAAAGGCTTGGAGAATCTAACACTCATAGAACGTATAGACGGAAAGAGATACAGGTAAAGCAGCGACAGATATACTTGGTGAACTTGAGCAGGTGGATGGCGAAGCGCTGTTTAGGAGAGATACCAAGTGTTGATAGCGACAAAAGATATGGAAGTCTATGATCACCTACAATTCGGGAGCAATATGCTACATAAAAAGTCATTCTTTCAGAGTTCAAACCATGCTGTGTCGTACGTTTCTTTGTTTTCGTTGAATGGTTTCATGTTACGAAAATTTGTGGATAGCCTATTGTTTATAGATATGTGTATGTCTACATTGGGAGGGTGATGAGAAAATAGAAAAAATGAAAAAAGAAAATCAAACAATTGCAAGCGAGACAACTCTCAAAAATATTAATTCACACTGGTATATATGAGTTAGGTGTGGAATAATGTTGGGTGTCATTCATGATTACCAGCGAAAATGCCGAATTGTTAAATAGTATCTTGGTCGGTGTAGAATTTTGCCAAGAAGTGTATTTTGCACTGGACAACGCAGGAAGATTTTCTTGAGTGCGAAAACAATGTTGTCGAGCTCGAATTTTGTTTTGACAGCCAGGTTTAAAAAAGGTAAGCACTAGAGATGGAACGGAGTTCACCGGAAGATTTTAGATTGGGTTAGCATTTTTCAGACAAAAGTTGGAGAGGGAAAAGTCAACCAGTCTGGTTAGATGGCTAAATGCCTTTTATGCGTCTGTGCTCAGACCCGACCAAACCCAATCCACAGCCAAGTCATCGAGAAAATCGTAAAAGAATATTGAATATTTTTATTTTATATATTCTTATTGGTATCTGTCGATTTGTGTAAAAGCAAGTCATTGTGTCGAAAATTTATATTTTGTCATTTTTCCTGAAAATACAACATTTGGTTTGAGCGTATTCTCGACGAATGGATAACAATTTATGGTCCGTCATTCATGAGACAAAAACAGTCATTTTAGTTGATGAATATTTCCGTCGAAGAAGTTTATTTTGGTCCATTATGATTCAAAAACATAATACGATAGGAAATATATAACAACATCAGACTTCTTACAAATATGAAAGATGATCGGATCTCAACAGCAAAGAGAAAACTCATACATCATAACGGTGTCCTTACGAAACTTCTAAGTCGGCTAGAACCTACTCAGTTAAAGTAATAAATACTTTGCACTAAACTAATATATATATATATATATATATATATATATATATAATCGTTATCTACATACATGCCTGTTTCACTGTATCACAGCTCATCTGTGTGGCCAGACATCCACTTGCTTCTGGCCGGGGTCGAAACTTAACCGATTTGGTGTCGCTATCCCATAAGCATGGTATCAGGGAAGGGAAATTTTAACATGTTTAATATAAGCGGTGTATACACATGTATTCCCTCCTATCATGATCAAGAGGAGGATGACCTGTGAGAAAACAGTTAATAATCCTCTCAAATATGTTGCCATCATTTCTGAAAGGGTACACTCATACGTCATATTTAATGTAAATATCATTATATGCCATTACGCATATAAGATTAGAAAAATGTTTTACCCAACCGAACGTAAAACGTTTAAAAAAGATGCGTGGAATGCGTACATACGTCAGAGTAATCTAATATATATATATATATATATATATATATATTGTAACAAAGTTGTGGAACTCGTAGGTTTTTTAACCTGCTGTTCTTGCATTTACTTTTATAAAGAGTGCTCGATACAACATAGAGCGTTATATTGTAATAGTTGTTACAATAGTTTATAAATTCATAGTATCACTACACAAAAATTTTCGCGTTTCGAAGATAATCTTGTTTTTTGGTTGCCTCTCATCGGGTGAAGAAGTTGGAATGAAAATTATCTGGTGAAAAAACGGTTTATTTGTGGTGAATATCCTTTTTTTAGGTGAAAGTGAGGTTGGGAGCTTATTTGGATTCTGTTGGCCTTATTTAAGTCTTAGAGTTAGGTGTTGGGAGTGGTGGTTAAGTTCAGGACAGGTTTCCTATTTATCTTGTCTGGATGAAGTAGTAGTGGCGTCGTTTTTAATGATATGAGTGGTGTGTGATTTTTGGATGGTCTAGTCAATTCTTTTATGTTTTTAAGGTGCTGCTATTTGGTTTAGGGGATATGTGTTATTTATTTTTGGGCTGGTCACTTTTTTGTTTAGTTTTGGTTATTTTGTATTGGGATATATGTTTATTTGTTTTTTGCAGTGTCGATAGTTTCTTTTATTTTTCTACCATTTACAGGTAACCAGACTTATTGTTGGTTTGGTGTGGGATTTGTTGTCTTTTATTTCTACGTTTTTTGTTCTATTTATTAATATGGTTGATTATGTGTATTTATTGCATTTTGGGGGGTTCGTGTGGGTGGAGTGCTTTTTTGTTTATTTAAATTTTAACGAGAATATTTGCGATATTTGCATAATACTGCTAATTCGTCTCTACGGTTTAATAGTTGGGGTACTTTAGAATGTGTAGCTTTTCACTTAAACAGAAAGGGTAGATGTCGTCAAAAACAACTTATACCGAAACCAAACATCCATTTCTACATAGTTTTGGAAGCTAAAGGATTCAAAACAGAAACCCAAAGTAAAATGGAAAATCCTAGAAAAAAACTAGATCTTGCAACTCACTTGACGACATCTGTGTGTGTGTGTGTGTGTGTGTGTGTGTGTGTGTGTGTGTGTGTGTGTGTGTGTGTGTGTGAAAATATACGTTACATATAATATCGGAGTGATAAACACCGAGAGAAAAAGAGAGAGGGAAGGGAGGAGAGAGAGAGAGAAAAATTACTTTTATACCAACATGACGGTGGGTTTCTTTCCAAGGAATCAAACAGAGTCCCCAGGACAAAATACCCATTTATTTCTGTAAAACATCAAGTGAAGCGTATTCTTCTTTATGAGGTTTGCGACCCGTAAACGCAAAATCATTTTTTCATATTTCTAATTTTGTTTCATACAAAAGCAAATTGACCCTCGTTTGTTTTGACGGCATCCTGGTCTTTTTCAGTCTAACCATTTGAGAAATATCGCTGGTTGCATCATCTCTCACCACGAGACTAGCCAGGCCATCAAACTGGCCAGTTCAATGGTTTTTTTCTATATTCAGCTTCGTATGTCGTTTATAGCTTTGTTGCCAAGTTAGTAGACCCTACGCCTACATTTCTTATTAGATCTCTCCTCTCACTTTCATCATTTCGTTAATTTTATTTCTCTACGCTGAATTGTTGTATGACTTCATATTTCTTAAGAGGTTGTTGATTTTTCTTCCTTTTTATTCCATCCTTCTTACGGTGTTCTTCAGACAGCCTGTCTGCTTTTTTCTCTCTGGCCTTTCTTTTTATGAGTCGTTTTTCTCTAATCAATTTGTTAAATATATTTTTTCTTCGCTTTTTTGCCTTTCTTTCTTTCTTTTATTCTTTTTTTCTTTTATTCTTTCTTTCTTATAGCCTTCAGATAACACTTTTTTGTGTGAAGTTTTCTTTCTTTTCCGGTAATATTATTTCTTTTCTTTCTTTCTTTCTTTCTTTTTTTCTTTCTTCAACACTTAGATAAATCTTCTTCATATAATGCTGTTATTCTTTCTTTCTTTCCTTCTTTCTTTCTTATAGGTTTACTATTTCTTCATTTTGTTGTCATTTTTTAATTTACGTCATCGTTTAATTTTCTGGGTTACTATTTACTTTCGTGTCTTCTTATAATATTTCTTTCTTTTTCTTTAACGTTATCAAGTTTGTTTCTCTCTTTCTTTCTTCCCAAATTCGCCATAGAGAACCTAATATTACGAACCAAAAAAAAACTTGCTTTCTGATTTGGCAATATTATCTGCCAATGTTCACACAAACTGCTTGTTAATATTAGCAGTACCATACAATTGTTGGGAGAATTGTTGTAATCAAGAATTTTTCAAAATACTGTAGCTCCCATATTAACATAATCTTATTGGTTTAGATACAAATACCCTTACTCTTAAAAAACTTGCTTTAGGTTATTACAAAAATAATGGCCACTCGTAGTTGTAATTTTAAAAGCCATTAATAATTTATGTGTGCTCTTTAATAATTTTAACTTATTTTTAGACAAACATATACTTGAAGCCGTTAAATATAAACAGGATAAACCATGACTTTTGTTTACTTTTCTTGCATGAGTTCAAACGTTGGCACAGTGCCTTCCAGCCTCTGCCAATATCAGCAGACAATGGGGAAATGTGCTAATGATGAGAGCCTTGAAAATGAAGAAGTTAGAGGTCGGTCGTGCAGCCTTGACAACGATCTATCGCAAGCAGTTGTTGAGCAAAACCCACGTCAAAGTGTCAGGGAAATGTCTCAGATGCTTGGTGTTAGCACTACAACAGTTTAACGTCATTTGCCGAATATTGGCAAGGAGAAAAAGCTGGTCATAATGATCTCAATAAAACTCGTTTAAGATTAGGCGTTTTGAAGTGTGCTCGATGCTCTTTCTGATCTAAGAAAAAATTATGCCTGTTTATACCAGTGTGTGCCACATTTAAAAATGAACATCTATTGCTTTATCATACGTGACACCATACGTGACACGTATCTGACAAATAACATAAAAACTCAAAGTTTTAAAGTAAACATGTTAGATTAAAGACAATTTCTACCAGTTCTTTACTTATTCTATTCATATTTTTTATCAAATTTCATATATATACATATAAATATCGAGATTTTTGCTATAATTATAAAAAGGAAACTACGATACAAACCTTATATATATATATATATATATATATATATATATATATATATATATATATATATATATAAGCTTAGAAACCACATAATAAAAATACCCTAGTTTTGGTCAATGTTTGTCCTTATGTTCGCCTGAAATTAAAGCCCAAATACGATATTTAGAACGGCTCATGATTAAACATAAAAGACGTTCATTGTCTGTTATATTTAACAATATATGTTTAGAAAATTATCTGTTGCCTTGATACTATATATATATGTATATATATACATGAAGTCTGATAAAAAAATATCAGGATTTGTGCTATAACTATAAAAAGAAAACTAAAAAATATATCATTTGACCTCCTTCTAAATATTACCGTTTTGAACCCACAAATTTTATCCACTGTTTCTATTGATCGAAACCTTCCTCCTAGAACTTTTTTCAGAATAACCTAGTCACATTTCTTGGATGTCTTCGACATCTTAAAATATTGTTCTTTTCAAGTGGGCCTTGATGAATATAAAAGTTGTCGGACATGGGAAAGGTTGTGCTTGGCCAAAACTTGTTGCACAAGCCATGGTCACTGATAGAACCTCTGTAAGTGTGGCGAGACGACGTCAGCCTTCACATTTCCCATCGAAGCACTAGTATAAACAACGGAAGTCTGTACCAAGCAGCTTCATTCTATGTCCTTTAGCACCGTTACCATACCAACCATCCTGATACATTTGATTAGATCCCGTATATCTATTAAATCCGGCAGAATGATTAAATAAAAATACTAATGAAACAAACATCAATAATTCAAGGTTCCTCTATAAATAGTAAACAGTATTAGAAATTTACATGAAGCATTTGTTAATTTTATCATACGCTCAAAGTACATCAGCAGTTTCTTTTTTCATACACTTGAATGTTGGTAACATATTCTAAAGTCAAACGCAAACACTTATGATATAAAGTAGACACGTGATGAAAACAAATAGCATAGAATTTGAAACTCGAGGTAGAATTCCGTATGACATAACTTTTAAAAAATAAATTTGTGCAAAATTGAATAGAAAAAACATATTTTTAAAATATTGCCTACATAATGACAACATCAAGATCATTATACTGCCTGAGATTGTTAAAAGTGCTTGAACAAAGAAAATGTATTTCTGAAAATCTGTTTAAAATTTTAATCCAGATGTACACATTTTCATACGACAATTGGTGAATAACAATGAAACAATATTTGTCGGTCGAATTAAAAAGAACATCTTTGTATTAATTCTGGTCATATATATATATACATATATATATATATATATATATATATATATATATATATATATATATATTAAGACAGACACGTTATTCCATGGTTTAGCAGAAATATAGGCCTATTTCAGGCGAACCATCATCAACTTCCATCTTTATTGTACAATTCGTGTAAAATCTTTTGTACAATAAAGACGGAAGCTGATGAGAGTCCGCCTGAAATAGGCCTATACTTCGCTTAACCATGAATAACCTGCCTGTATTAATTTTTACATGTATTTGTTCTATATGTATTTATATAAATATATATTTTGAGCTCTCCTAGATAATTATCCTACGACTTTCTGTACAGGATACTTCTTTGAATTCTTTTATATCTTAACCGCATGTTTCTATATATTTAGGCCAGTAGAGGGTTTTTTAAAGTGCTCAGTGCACAATAAGAAAAAACTGAATATTCAGAGCCAGCAATATATATGAACAAAAAACTTGGAAATAAGTAAATAGTTAACATTCCGTTTTTTAATATATACATATATAGATAGAGAGATAAATATGAAAGAGCGAACATTGAAGTCAACATTCAGGGGCGACAAACTGTTTCATGTTTAGCGCAATCATCAAACCACCTGATGAGATATATATATATATATATATATATATATATATATATTCCTTTTTGAAGCCACATGCACACAACACACACACATATATATATGTTATGTATGTATTTATATATATGAGATAACGGTGTATATTTTTATATATCATGAACACTATGAGAAAAATTGGATGACAAAGTAGAATTTTTTCCGACTTGTTTCATGGACTTCAGCGGACTAAATTTGTTATGTTGGTACGGCTTTACATAAGCACGAATGTCGGGTGCTGGGATTTTAGAATTTCTTTTTAAATAGCCGAATTTATTTAGAGTCTTTTTATTTTGTTTTCATTACGTTTGTTGAATGATGATATGCTAGAAGATTTTCTAAAAGCCAGGGTGCACATTTACTAGTAATCAATGCATTAGGTAGACCTTTATAAATAAAAATCTAAAACTATTTAAAGAAATATATAAAATCTTCAGCACCCTTCATTCGTGCGCATGTGTAGTCGTACCAATATAAGAAATTTAGAACGGCGAAGGACGAAGCGTCACAAGAAATTTTACCCCAACAGATATATATATATATATATATATATATATGTGTGTGTGTGTGTGTGTGTGTGTGTGTGTGTGTGTGTGTGTACTGGATGCGATTGGTAAATCGGCATTATAAGTATTTAATTTCACGCATGTACGTTGTTTGGTTTTGGTCTTTCTGGCTACCGGGTATTGTAAGGTCAGTTGGGCACCATCTGTAAGAAAAAAAGCACGATGACACAATTCACCCCACCAGAATTAATTTGAAAATAGATTGCTGAACGGCTTGTCGTTCGCGCTGGAAGCTCTAATGCGAACATTTCACAGTCTTATAGTGTCAATCTGAGGACATAATGGAGGATCTAGAAATAGTTTAATGAGTCTAATGGGGATTACGAATGCACAGCAGCTCTGAAATCATACTCTGATTCTGATAAGAGAAGAACTGTCGAATGTTATGGCGAAGGCCATAGTTTCAATACGGAGGTCTGCATCAAATGCCTTAAATATGTAGTGATGACCTGGGCCAAGATGGTGGCTGCTAGAAAAACCCATATCTGGCAACACAACATTACACTATACCACACAAGCAGCAGAACCCAGTATATGGCTGTCAGACAGTTTCTGTGACTACGTCACTCGTTACGTCTCACCGCCAAATTCCTCAGGATTTAACCGTTTTGATTATTATGTGTGGGGTGCAGTTGAGCGAGAGACTAACAAAACTCTTTGTAACACCAAAAATAAACTGATGATAAGAATCATGATAGTATTTACCAACTTAAACAAGGAGACAGTCGAGAAGAGTTGCAAGAGATTCCGACGGTTTCTGAAGGTCGTGATTGAATCCAGTGACGATTTTATTAGATAAATTTACTCTTTAGTATTTCAAGATGTGCAATTTTTGTTAAATATTTCTGTTAAAATGAGCTATCGCAGTTATTTTTCATTTTTGCGTAACTTAGACGACAGTTTATCCATCGCCCCCTGCAGCGTCTGATGAAGGATTGTTTACTTTAAGATGTGTAAGATATATAACACTGAGTACGCTACAATAGTAGAGTAAATGATACTTGCATTTCCATAAGAAGGCGCATTTATCACCGATTTCCCCTTTTTGACCAGACTCTTTTAAGCGATTCTCAGAGAGTGCTGCAGTGTTAACATTGACTCTACTACCTACTAACAATCGATGCTTTCCGTCCTGTGCATATGTTCGTGATGTCCGCAGTTCTTCCATTAGAGAATACAAGTTTCATTTTCAATTTACCAATTCGATTTATGTTTCTCTCTGTTTTGAACGCTAAATGAATGTCCGTCTTCTATGCTAAATTGGCTCGGCATAACGAAAGCATGACAATGTTTAGTTTCTATTTTGTAGAACCCCTCTAAATTACTTAGTTGAGCAGTGCGTGCCTGAATAGGTCGGCATATACACTTGTGAATCAACTGAATCCTAACTTAGACATACTGACAAGAAAACACGAGCATATTTAGACACAAACCCCTAATGTGCGTGTCAGTATCTACCCCCAATCTGTGATGTCTGCTCGTTTTGTCCCCTTCTCATCGCCATTAAAGATGTCAAACTGAAATAATAAACACAAACGGTCAGATAATTAATGCCTGTGCGCTTGTTTTAGGTCACGTGTAACTTTCGCGCCTTCACATCAATTGCTGGAATAGATTCAAAGTGGTGTCAATAGCGACGTTTAAATTGCAACTCTAATTCCATTAATCTAAAACTTTAGAAAGTAGTCAAATAAAAGTAACTTATCATACTAATAACGCCTGTTCATAAAAAATGATTGGATAATCAACATTACTTGAATATAACTAGAAAAAACATGAAATTTGGGCAAATGACTCTTAACTTTATTTTTATCACACTATTTCACGCCATTGCTTGGTATACAATTGTGTGACCTCTTGCGAGAGCGCAAGAGGTCACGTGTCTTACAAAATAATGAGAAAAAACTACTATTAAAGAGAGATGACAACAAAAGAAAAGGAATTTAAAAGGCAGACGAAAGCGAGTGAATATGCACTTAAATTACTGAAGATCAAAATTAGCTAGAAAGACGGAAAAGAGGTTCACAAACGATAATGCGATAGAATAAACTGTTAGCATAAAATTTACAATTACATTTCAAATTTGAATGAATGAGACCTTGCCGCCAATATATTGCTGCGCTTAAATTCATAAAATCTAGGTACCGTAGAGCAAGGTACATTAGAACATTAGGTACCGTAGAGCAAGGTACATTAGAACAATTATCATGAAGCTATTTATAGAAAAGGCGCAGGTAAGGTGGGAATGCATCTGAAGACAATATGTCAGGTCAAATCAAAATTTATTGCAGATTGTTATTTGGATTTTATCAAGAATTTCTAAATATATAGCAGGAGCAGCATGTCAAATGTGTGCGCAATATTCAAAATAAGGACGAATTGTAGACTTATAAATATGTAAGATAGTTTCTGGCGAGAAAATGTCAAGAACGACATAGTGAACCAACTTTCTTATATGCAGACTTGTCAATTAGCTCTATATAATCTTCCAACTTCATGTCAGGTGAAATCATTATTCCGAGAATGAGTAATGAGTCAATCTTCTTGAGGTTAGCATTAGCCATGCAGATGGAAAATAAAAATGGTTCAATTAGAGCATTTTAAAAGTTGTTTTGTTTTTGATGCGCTAAAATTAACACGCCTTTTCTTACCCCAATAACCAACAGATTGTAGGTCACTTTTTAGATCAATCGCCAATCAGACTTTATCGAACCGATCAGACTTACTATCGAGGCAGGAGTAAATATTTGTGTCATCAGTATAGATACCATCAACAAAACCTTCTTTGAAAATTTGAAAGATATATGTAAAATTTAATATTGACATATTGACTGGAATTTTGAATCGAAGCCTTTATTTCGTCAAAAGGGGTATATTGTTCTAGTTCCTTGTGCCATGCCTTATTTTGATATCTCAATTTCTCGTTCTTCTTCTTTAATGTGCCATGTCCTTTCAGCACGTAGGCAATCAGGGCTTTCTACATCTTCTTGTCCCTGGTGGCTCTTAACACGCTTTCTCCTGTTGCACCATGGAACCCTCCTTCCGTCAACCACCTGATCAGCTCCTTCAAATATGTTATCCGCTGCTTTCCTCTGTCTTTTGCCCCTCTATCTTGCCTGTTAGTATCAGGTTCTTCAAGCCCTCCTTCCTTATTGCATGTCCCAGGAACTTTAGTTGTCTCTTCCTGATGCTCAGTATTAATTTCCTTTTCGTCTCCATCCTTTCCAAAACCACGTCACTACTCACATGCTCGGCTCATAATATCCGCAGCATCCTTCTGTAGAACCACATTTCAGCAGCTTCAAGTTTTTCAATAACTTGTTTTTACCAGATTTTCTTTTTACAAACTCATGATACTTTCTTCCATTTGATAAACGTTTCACTACCTTTTACTTTGTAGAATTTCAATTGATTTCAAATTAGAATTTATTTCGACTCATTTAATGATTTGTACTGCAATTCTTATTTCTTTAGTCAAGCATCTGACCAACATTTTTTACAATTGTGATTTTTAAGTAGGTAGGAGTCTCCCGAAGGTGAAGAATTTCAAGGTTTTGTAGGGGGGGATTTTTACTCTACATTGCGTTTTTATTTTTTCTTTATTGAATTGCAACACCCTGGTGTTCTATTGATATTTTCGTTTATTGAAGTATACATTGTTTTATTTAATAATTAGTTCTGAATTAAAACAAATTACTGTAAATGTATTCAAGTTTTAAAAATAACCAACACCATCTTCTGTCGTAATTAAATAAAAAAACAAACTTTCTAAAAAAATAATACATGCAAATGTGTATGTAGTAATGTGGAGAAGAATGAAAATTTTCAATAATATATGTATATTGTTTGAAATGCGCTAAAAGGTTGGACCATCTTGCAAAAAGAAGGGGGTTACGTTCTGCTTAAAAGGTGTATTAGAGAAAAATGCTTTAGAATCACTGGCTTAGAGCTATGAAAGATATGATACTGTGGAGGGCCATCATTCTCCACGGAATATAAAAGAAAAAGAATATAAATTAAGACCATAGTAGATGTAAATCATGTGTGAAGAATAAATTGCAATAATCGTCTATCTTAGCTTGTTAACCATAACTTTTATTCGTTCACTCATGTATATGTACAGTCATAAGAACTTATTTTTAGTGAATATCTGCACATATGCGCATACATATTTGCTACAAGTGTGTTTATTGGAATGTTTCATATATATAGTAAAGTCAGTAGAAATGAAAGGCACGTCTGCTGCTGAAAGAGGGGGCGCCTCGATCGAGGTATGTGGTAGTCAGTTGAGAAGTCCATGGTTCGTTTGCCAAAGCCATTATACATCGATTGGAAAGCACTGAATCACTAAATTCTTTGGCACAGTTGTATGTTTCACTTTCATCAGCAGAGCCACTGCCAGCCGATATCTGAATTTGGCGGGAAAGTGGGAGAGAAAACGAAAAGCCCGCAAGCCGCCATTTTTGTTTTCATATTCCGTCTATTCCCAACTCATCTCGGCTGTTCACGACTTTTCGCATCTTGGCCTAAACAGTGTTTGTTGATATGGATATTGCCTTTGATGTAGAGCTTTTATAACTATTGAATTTTATGAACACACTATTGAACTTTAGGTGTGCACACTAAATATTTTTCGGTCGTCAGCTTAAAAATTCAAGCCAATGAATTAATTTAACGGCTCTCATAACTAATAGGATAGTGCAAAATTCAGGTACATTTTAAGCAAGCTCTTTTCTTTATGTAATTCCAAATTGTCATTATTCATTCTAGTCATGGCATTTGTTATACAGTATTCGCAAAATACGATATAACTGACGCTATGACTAGAATGCTATAAAAACAAAATATAAACTTTTGAATCCTGACCTCCTGATGAGTGTGGTGTATGCACTTTCCGCAGTAACCGACACAATTACCGCTCGGGTTCAAAGGGTTAAACTATGAAATCGAATTATGTTCTTAAATAATTTCGTCAGATCTAAACTCATATGGCTGTTTTGACTGGTGTTTAACTTGTTCAGGATTGTCTAAACTATCTGCTCATATTTCTTAAATCACTGAATGAAATTACTTCAAGCAGTTGAATCTTGTAAATCTTAAAGAAGACGCCATCAGATCTAAAGACTAGGGCTATAGATTCACAACCGAAGAACTTTACGAAATGACAGAAACGACATTCAACAGAAGCAGCAATTAAATGTACAGCACATGTAACTAAAATTGAAAATAATTATATAATCAAGACGTTGAATTTTCCCCACTACAGTAAACAAAAGGTTTGGAAGAAAATATTTATCAATACAATTAGAAGGCAAAATAATAATTATTGATCTTAAAACTTAAAAAAAAAAACATTAAAAAATATTTCATAAATTTAACTGGCATAATACTGTGTGGTAAATGAATGCTTATTATTTTCTGTATGGAAACGGTTAATAACACCATTATCATTACTAAGTTATTCGTTTCAACAAATTATCCATTGCATATATTATTTACCATTGTATGATCTTACATCGTTTTGCAGTTACATTCCAACGATTCAAGCTTTAAAAATAATAATGCAAATAATTCCTCGAAGGCAGGTGAGAAATTTACGCTGTTTTTCAAACTCCTATTCCAATGTCATGATCACTTGTGTATTTAAAATTTGAAGGCAGGAAGGTGTTCAACATCATAATTTAAAGTTACCATTCGACTTCTTTAAACAAAAAAAACTCATTTGTAATGGATTATTCAAATGCGTTAGCTACTTACTGAGGCATTAGTCATTAACAATAGTCATTTATATATATATATATAGGTTTCATTAAAAGTGATATATTTAAAAAAAACTTAATGATACCTTGTTTTTCATTTTTAATGAAATCTGTATAAAATAGAGATTGTTGCCCAAATACACAATATATATATATATATATATATATATATATATATATATATATATATATATTGTTTTTCTTAGTTTATTTTTGTTACATATTCATCTTTTTATCTATTAATTTATTTCTCCAACATGAAAATAAAATAATCCTTTATTTTGCTAGCAGCCTATAAAGAAGTGCTTTAATTTGTGCAGAATAGTTGCTATATGCTCTAAATAGCATAAAATAGTCATTAACGAATGTAAACGTGGGTCACAAAAACGAAAAAAGTAAAGGCCCATATTTTCTAAAGAAATAATTGTTTCTTTTTTCTTTTTCCTGTGAATTGCAAAGCATAGACGTAGGTTCTATCTGACACAGCAATTTTCGGTTGAAGAAAGTACAAAGATTCTGGAACTGTATTTTGTCATTTACATTTGTTCAGAGGCAATTTTGACGTGAATACCCTGGCAGAAAAATTTCCCATCGCAATACAATCACACGTTTGGTAGAAAAGTTTAAAAACACCGAAAGTTTGGTTAACAATAACAAATGCAATTGTGGTCCAAAGTTTCACAGCGAGGACGCCGGCTCATGTTCAAGATTTAGGGAGCAGTTAGAACAGCGACCCGCAAATCTACTTGACGGCTGTCAGAGCTAGTGAGTATTTCCAGTAGATCTGTGAGCCGAAATATCTACAGTGATTTGAAACTGTTTACCTACAAAATACAGATTCTTTAATCGCAAACTCAAACCAACAATACTGAACGCTACGAGTTTGGCCAGACAACATTTTATTTTGTCCCTGTTTTTGGGACCCTGCATAATTATTCTGAGAAGGATCTACAATGCTATCAGACCTGACCTTGTATCACAGCTTAATTCACTTTCCTACAAATATATTGTAGCTAAATTGTTTTTAAGGTAACTGTTCTGATGAGTTTTAGTCATTCGCATGTATATTGTATGATTTTATGCATACTATTCGATTGGTGACAAGATCACTTTATTTTAAATAATTTTATTTTTATTTTTATCTTGAAATAGCAAGATGTAACTGCAAGTTCTTTGCTAACAGTTTTTTTTCTTGCACTTCTCACTTGCAGAACTTTCCTCCGGATTCTTGCTTTAGGGTCAAATTAAAAAATTTAAGGGCAATACAAAGATTTTGTCTTCTTAATTTCCGTTCTTTTATTTTTCTCTTTCATTAATAATGTTTTGTTTTTTGTTGTTGTTTTTACTCGCTTACATCTTTATTGCCTTGTTTAGATTACAAGGCTTAAATATACACTACCGACATAATATTTAGGTCACGCCAATGTTTTAAAAAATGATGTATTTCATACTTTTTTTAGTATTTATTGCCAAGTGAATAATTGTAAATGAAAATAGAATGGTTCTTCTGTTCTTCTGTTATTTGATGCACAATAAAATGTGCATCAAATAAATTTATAAATATTTAATAATTACCTATATTGCAGTTTCATCAATGAACGAATGAAAAACATTTAGGTTGATTTGGACGATTTCATCTTTCCTTCATTGCCTTGTAAAATTTTGCAAAGTAATAATAACAAAAGAACCATTCTATTTTTAATTTTTTGCAATAAATACTAAAAATAGCATAAGATATATAATTTCTTTTAAAAAAATCTTGGGTAGACTAATAATTATGGCCGGTAGTGTACATAATTAGATTTTTCTATTTTCTTGGGTTATCGTAATGTCGTAAATTCATTCTATCCAGGCTCGGATTTTCTCAAATTTTCTTTCGTTCTCATTTATAATCTTTACTCTCATTTTCCTTTGCATTGTTTCAAACAAAATGCAAATGTGATGGAACTTCACTGAATATCCACTTTTTCATCTTCTTCTGCTCTCCCAGAAAACGTCGGGTACGTTAAATGAAGTATAAATCTTAATGTCACGTATAAATAGTGAACAAAGCTATTCCTTCGTGGAGAGCAAGAATTGGCTGTTCCCCCGACAGAGATGGCCACAACATCTGTTCCATTGATCTTTGCCAGACTCTGCTGTTTTCGTTGTTCCTGACACGATTTGGCTGCTTCTTCGTAGCTGGCAAGTTTGATTCTTGTTTGTGGCAAATAAATAAACTGATATATATATATATATATATATATATATATATATATATATATATATATATATATAATTAATAAACTAATATTTATATAGATCTGTAGATTTCGATTAAAATGAGAAACAAAGTACTCTATTGTTAAGTTATTTTTACACACACACTACTCTAAAAACATACATAATGCTACATACATTGTTACACGTAGAATAACATACAAAATATGGCTAGAAGTATAGCTGAAATCGCTCGAATAAACAAAATATTTGAATAATTTTTGTGTAATTTATGTCCTCAAAAGAAACAAAATCATAAGATTACATGAAAAATTACATAAAAACTTAATCGCAATATCCTGTCTGTCATTTGTAATGAAACCTACATAAAAAGAGTTTGCTGGCCAAATGTGTGTATAGATATCTATTAAGTAAGTAATTCATCGAGTTTTATTCAACTTAACAGAATGCAGAAAGCACTTGACGGCCGTTTCGTCTTATATATGGGACACATCAGCAGTGCGCATCCACTACCAGTAATTGAAACGCAGACATTTCTGTTCTTAAGCGAATGGCATACCAACTGTACCACAGACCCCGGTGACGAAGACGTAACGAATTAAACTCAATATAGCGCCACACATTCACATATTCCGTGGTGGAACTCTGCTGAGCTCCTTTTACCCATAGGACTGTGCCTCACAGAGTCACGACTAACCGCTTATACTGAAGCATTAGAAGCCGGTTCAAGCATTACTTACTTAATATTTCAAATCCTCCTACAATTTCTCATCTGTATATCGATGCTTGAACCGGCTTCTAATGCTCCAGTGTGAGCGGCTTGGTGATATTAGTCGTGGCTCTGGGAGGCACAGTCCTATGGGTAAAAGGAGCTCAGCAGAGTTCCACCACGGAATATGTGAATGAGTGGCGCTATATTGAGTTTAATTCGTTACCTCGTTGTGACCGGGTGCTGTTGTGCAGTTTATGTGACATTCGCTTAATAACGCAATTGTGTGGGTTTCAATTCCTGGTAGTGGATGCGCACTGCTGATGAGTCCCAAGTATAGGACAAAACGGCTGTCTAGTGATTTCTGCATTCTATTGAGGTTGAATAAAACTCGATGAATTATTTCAAATCCTTCTACAATTTCTCATATATATATGAACAAGTTACCATACCAAGACAAGATTCATTTTAAAAATGATAACCTTTTTTTGTATATATATATATATATATATATATATATATATATATCAAATGTTATAATTTAGTGAGTACCCATATATGATTAGACACCCCGTTCATTTGAATCAGTATCCATCTTGTCTGCTGACCTGAGTACCAAGTGCAGCCATCCGACAGGATGTGAAATTGCACCCCCTCCCTCTGCAGGAGAAAGCATCATCAGACCCAGCGTGCTTTTACTGCAAGGCTATAAGAGAGTCACAGAAAAGTAAGGTTCTATTTTGCTTTTAAAGAGCACTCATTCGTTCAGTTTTTTGTTTTTTTTCAAAAACGTATCTACACAGTTACTGAAAAGTAAAGAAAATAATTTCTAATAAGATTGATGGATTCTACTTTATTAATCAGCAGTTATTTTGTCTAGCGGTCTGCATACTCAACCGAAGGATACATTTTCTTTATTTAGTTTTTTCAAGTACACAGGCCATTAGATATATACGGAAGTGAAAGGTGTTTACTGTAAATAAGAATATGTTAAATGTGGAAAACGACCGAGATTATTTCCCACAACTTCCCCCACATTTAATTTTATGTGACTTTTTAAAATAATTTCACACCTAGAAAGGCAATAAAGCCACTAGAACGCAAAAGCTACTTCAGTGTAAGAGAATATGAGAAATCTGCAATTAAGCAGAGAGGAAAATAAAAGAACGGTTCTTAAGAAGACAGAAGATAACGATTGTCATTGAATTTAATTTTTTTGTGAATTAAAGTTGTCTGGCAACCAAGAGGCTGAAAGAGATTTCCATGAGTGAGGAGTATGACAGATGAAATTTTTCACAGATAACTTACGCTTACATTTGGCCATTTTAACTGAAAAATGATGAAAACTTTCTGCCAATCTAGTATTTCGCTTACATTCATTAAGTCTCAGCAAAACAGCGGAATGTTTATAAAAACAATTGGCATGAAAGAATTTAAAGAAAAGACACAGGGAAGATACATTATGGCAGTAAAAAAAAATGATCGAAGTTGAGATGCCAGGTCAGGACCAATAACATTGCAGATTCTTCTTTAGATTTTATCAAGAAAATTTAAATATATAGCAGGTTGGATTGCGTTTTATAGCTTATTGTAATAAAAAGCATGATTGATGAATTTATGGCCATCTGTATGCAGAATATTTTTGAAATACTTTGAGTATTTTTCTTTTTCTTTTGAATCGAGTCAATAAAGTCACTAAGAGACAAGGGGTTATTGAATGTTAAATAACATGAGAAAAGTATACTATTAAGGGCAGCGAGAGCAATAAAAGAACAATAATTAAGAAGGCAGAAGATAATGATCGATATTGCAGTTCAATTATTGAAGATCAAAGTTAAGTGGAAAGCAAAAAACCAGAAGAGTGTTACACAATTGAGAAGTGCGATAGAAGAAACTGTTAGCATAGAACTTACGGTTACATCAAGCCAATTCAACTGTAAAATGATGAGAACTTGCTGTCAATCTGCTAATGCGATTAGATTAATAAAGTCTAGGTACTATAGCAGGAAGTTCATCAGAACAATTATCATGAAAGTATTTAAAGAAAAGACACATGTATACTACGTTATAGTGGTTGGAAAAGGATGGAAGCCGAGATACCAGATCATGACCAATAGTATTGCAGTTTTTTCTCTTAATTTTATCAAAAATCTCTAAATATATAGTAGAGACACCAGACGATTTATGGCAGTAGCATTCAAAGCAATGACGGATGGTGGACTTATAAATATATAAGATATCATTCGATACTGGCAGACACGATGCAGTTCATTTAACATTTTGATTATGTTTTAGGAGCTTTTCCCACAAGCATAGCTTCATTTCAAGTCTAAATTACACAGGCTACACTGTAAGCCAGAAGTGAAATACGAATGCCGTTTGATCACATAGGAGACTCATGTTCCTGGCACGCATAAATATATTTGCAATTTCAGAGGGGAATCCGACATTTGTGTGACGAGGAGATATAGTTTTTATTTCACGAACACAGAAAAATATATTTTCTTGGAGTACGTTTATTTATAAAAGAATTAAGGGAATATAATATAAAAAATATTTTGCTAAAATCGATTTAATCTCAGTTAGAATAGATTAGACTGCGAGGGTCCCAGTCGATATCTAAAATCCTTGTAGTTTTACAATTAGAAAATTGATTTCCAGTTGCATTCCTTGCATTTCCTTACGTGCAAATACCCTTGGGAAAGGTATTAATCTGTCTCTTCCCCCCAATTATGGGCTAAATAACAGGACAGATTAAGTTCTATAGCCTTGACTGGCAGTCAGTCTACCGCAGAAAGTAATGGTAACCTACTGCGAGATAATCTCTTTCGAGACATGATCGCCCACGCGTGTATCACGTATGGCACTTAACTGAACTGATATTTATGGGTAAAGGTGTTTAATATCAGAAATGTACCGTTTGTAAGTATAAAAGTGGCCACTGAGCTCAACAACGAGTGGCGACAGTCTGTTTCTTGATTGAACGTCAAGTGAACGTTTTTGCTCGATTATTTTATACGCTCGTCAATGTATTCATAATATATATACACTGTTGGCCATAAATTTTAGGCAACCCCATTTTTATTAAAGATGATGTGTTTCATACTATTTTTTTAGTATTTATTGCCAAGTGGATAATTCAAACTGAAAATAGAACGATTCTTTTGTTAATACTGCATAATAACATGTGCATCAAATGAACTGTTCTGGTGTCCAATTTTTGTGCTCATTTCCCAATGCTAGTTTCTTTATCTTATTGGCTGGCCGAAACAAAGGCTTCCTGGCTGTCTTGTAAAATTTTGCAAAGTAGTAATAAAGCCTTACTCAGCAGAGAAAACTTAATGAAGAGAATGTACTCTGGCAGAATTTGAACCTGCTTCCCCATTTATAGAAAAGAACAAAAACCATCTGAATAGGAACAAGAGAATGTCCATTCATAAATAAAGGTAAGTAGAAAGTTGGTGGGCTGTGATGCTCTCTGTGGCCGAACGATCTAAACCACAATCATCTTACTAAAAATCCTAATTACTTCTTAGTCGAGTGACATTATAGATTTTTCTGTTTTCATTGTAATTTTTAAACATTTCTTTCATAGATGATATTACATTTTAATGTACCAGTCAGTTAAGTTCGATACGTGTTACACGCTTGGACGATCATGTAAAGGAGCATGACTGAGCAGTAGGGTGCCATTACTGTCTGTGATAGACAGGTTGTCAACCAAGGCTGTAGAACCTAACCTGTACTGCTGTTTAATCTATAACTGGAGAGAGAATAAACGGTTAATACCTTTCCCAAGAGTGCTAAAATGAATGCAACGAATTCAATTGGAATTCGAAATCGGTTCTCTGATTTCTCATTTCGAGTAAATATCCACTGCGATACAACGCATATACTAATTTTAATGTATACCGTAATTAATATTACTTATTTTAAAACAATTTGTTTATCACAATCTTTCCTAGTTTTCTGGTTTATTCCTTTAAGTTCGCAAGTGTAAATCGGTAAGATAATTTTATATTATTTAGATATCAATTTTCCTCAAATGATATAGCTTTACGACAGCTGTTGGTATAGGTAACCTTCACATATTTGTGAAGGATATTAAAATGTGTGTTGTGGTGCATTGGATATCGGCTTGGAACGAGAAATCGAAGAGCCTGGTTCGAATTCCAGTCAAGTTCGTTTCATTCGTTTACAGATATTATTGGGAAAGTTATTAATTCATCTCGACTTTCTCCATGGATTGAATTGCAATATAGATTGGGTTCTATTGCCTTGGTTAACAACCAGTCTATCGCAGAAAGAAATGGCAACCTACTGCGGGAAATTTTTCTGGTTTCTCGAAAGAGATATGATCGCCCAACACGTATGGGAATTAACTGACTGATTAATATAATCCGGAGCATATACTGACATGCATACGAAGAGAAAATGAATTCAGTAAATATACAAAAAATAGAAAGGATGTGTCTTCTCATCGGAATTATTCAACCTATAAAGTGAGGCGAATTTGAAAGAATTATAAGTCCTACAAGGATTCATTATTGACTGCTACAATCTTAACAATATTAGATATACATATGACACAGTGTTGATAGTAGTAACAGAAAATAAGCAACAAGAACTCCAACAGAAGATACTGAATTAAAGCGTGAAAAAAAGAATAAACATCGATTGCAAGACTGTACGCATTGTTGTTAACAAAAGAAACAGTCCAAAATGCAAACTACAAGTTTTCGCTACCAAAATCATGAAAGTACTACAATTTAATAATCCGGAAAGTGGCTTGACTAAGAGCTAAATGTACAACACTGAAATCTGAAGGCACACCTGGATAGCGAAAGATGCCTTCCAAAAACTAAGCAAAATAATAAGTAACATAACAGTTTTACTTAAAAAAAGACAAAACGATAGCACCGTCATTTAATATCTTTTCTTCTTCTATGTTCCCTGTCCTTCCAGTACGTAGGCAATCATGGCTTTCCACGTCTCTCTATCCCTGGTGGCTCTTAGTATGCTTTCTCTTCTTACAACTCGCAAACCCCGTTGCGTCATCCATCTGATCAGGCCCTGCAAATATGTTATAAGCTGCCTTCCTCTGTCTCTTTCTTCTTCTAGCTGGCCTGTCAGTATCAGGTTCTTCAAGCCCTCATTCCTCATTGCATGTCCCAGGAGCATCAGTTGTCTCTTCCTGATGCTCACTATTAATTTTCTTTTCGTTACCATTTTTCCAACACTACATCTTTGCTCACATGCTCGGTCCATCCACCTATTTGCCAGGGAATGCTTAACAATCTGTTTACAGATGAAGACGAGGCATGAAGCAAAAGAAATGTTGTTCTATAGAAGGATGATGAGAATCCCATAGACCGAACATGCAAGCAGCAACGAATTTTCACAGAAAAGGGGTGCAAAAATGACACTTATAGTTAGAGTGAATTAAAATTGTTAGTACAAATAATGATGAAAAAAGGGTTGGGAAATTTGACACTCACAGAGCAGATTGGAAGCAAAAGAGACAAATGAAAACAATGCATAACCTCTCTACCAATGTTAAATAAATGAATCGACAAACATAGTTCAGAAGAGATAACGAAAATCCAACATTTTTTCAATCAGTCAGTTAAGTGCCATACGTGATACACGCTTGAGCGATCATGTCCCGAAAGAGACATGACTGACTGGGCAGAACATTATCCCGCAGTAGGTTGCCATTACTTTCTGCAGTAGACTCGTTTCCAACCAAGGCTATAGAACCCAATCTGTCCTATTATTTAACCCATAACAGGATGAGAAGAGACGGATTAATACCTTTCCCATGGGAATTTGTGCGTAAGTGAATGCAATGAATTCAACTGGAATTCAAACCCGATTCCCCGATTTCTCGTCCCGAGCCTATATCCACTGCACCAAAATGAACATCCACGTTACGGTCTATAAATGAGAGGAAAATGTGGAAAACCATGATCTCCAACGCCCTGAATAAACACGACACATAAAAGAATGAGGATGGAATACTTTTCGCAAGCACCTTTCCAGCTTGCTAAACACCAAGCCGTAAAATGGTACCCAACTCAACATATATATTACATATGCGGTAATCAATCACACGTCTTTTATTATCATTCGTCTTGCAGATAGGATTTTATTTAATATTGATACAGTTTTAATCTGATTCTTGTTCTTATTATTAACATAATTAACTACTGAAGAATTAATACAAGGATTGCCGTTGCTAAAATTATTTCATTATTGTCAACGTTTTGATAATCATTGATAAGAAAAATGAGCAATAGCTACTAAAACTCTGTGCGTAATTTTAATCAGTTGATCTAAGATAATTTTCGAATTTATTAAGATAATGAAAAGCAGCAGTTCTAATTAACATATAATTAATTCTCGAGGCACGTCATGTTTATTTAATTTTTATTATTTATTTTCCTTTCATACAGAAACCAGATCTCCAGAGAATTTCTAAAATGGGGCTTATTTGAACCGCTTTTTTTATAGAACTAGAAGTCTGAGAATGTTATTTTTTTGTGATGTAAATTTACAAACAGAGAATGGAAAAAATATAATATATAGCAGTTATGCAAAGCAAAAGTAATTGAAAATTGGCATTAACTTCAGTTAATTAAACAAATGAAACGGCAGATAATTCTGTGGTGGTGAAAGAATTTACTTAATGAAGTTCAGGCCGTTTTTTATAAAACTAGAGGTCTGAGAAATATATCCTTTTTGTGATATAAACGGAAGAAACTAATGGATAGAAAAATGCAATATGGCGGTTAAGGAAAACAAAAGTAATTGAAAATTGGCATTATCTTCAATTAAACAAATGAAGCGGCTAATAATTCTGTAGTTGGAAAAAAATTACGTAATGAAAGGAAGTAAGCAAAACAGATTTCTCAACATTTTGTTTCATCATTCACTCTTCTACTCGATGTATAAATCAGTTATAACAAATTTAGTGGGGATGATAAGGAAATTAGACAAAGCATTTTTCAACGCTATAAGATTCTAAAAACATTTTTTACCTGAAAGAGTAAATCATATTCTGAAATAGTAATGATAATATTAGCCGTTTGATACAAATATCCGACTTTCATTGACCGAACAGCCAGGACTCCTGTCAGTTGAAATTTATCAGTAAATTAGGTCCATTGACTGTTATTGCTCTTACCAGTATTGATGGCGACTTAATTCTTTGCATTTTCTTTGAATTAGTTTGGAAAGCGGGCATTTTGATTATGTCATCATCCTCTTTTCTAGTTACATCTGCCATCCATTTTAGTTGTTGCTTCAACAGAAAGACCTCAACTAATGTTGTTTCTGTTTCCTAATACAGTTCTTTGTTATACGATTGTAATAACGAGCTGAAATCGCCGAGACCTACATGCGTCACACATCTGAATCCATTTAAAACATCTACCGGAAAAAATGGCTTCATACAGCTTGCAGGTTAAATTTTTTCTGAATGAGTCTGCCACCATTCATAGCATTCATATAAATACCTCACTCTGGTGAGATGAGTTAAGTACAAGGCCCTATTATTTCAGGTAATGTATTGGATTTACTACATTGTGAGTGTAAGAATAACTGTTATAACAGAAAACCAATGTAGTGTATCAATTTAGAGATTCTGTCTCTGATACTAATAATAAACATATTAAATATATTGGTTTTACTACAACCACGCTCTCCCGTAGACTTATCTGCCACCTTTCAGATCATAATTCAATTAAACTACATTTCTTAGAAAACAATAACCATGTAGGTAATATTAGATTTTAGTCGATAGCCAAATGATACTCGCGTATGCACACAGTAAAAAGAACCTTCAGATATTGGAGGCTATCTACATTAAATCAAAGCAACTCACACGTGATAAAATCATATGTCAATCTAGTCAAAATACATTACATTGCATTAAGACATATGGTTCTGTTAACATTTCGGTCTCTCACGCGATGTGATGTCATGGAGCCGTATTGCAGATTTGCGACCTGCATCTGCTATTTGGTGATTGTTATCGTCGCATAGCAATGTTTTATGTCAGCAAAAGACGCTAAGATTTAACACTGTTAAGTTAACCTTCTTTCCCCTATGTTTTTCTTCTCTTTTTCTTTTCTCTTTTTCCCGTTTTTTTTATTCTTTTTTTTCTACTTGACTTTTTCTGGATCAATTTGATCCATTCATTGTTGTATGAATTTGGTCTGATGAGCGGTCGACAAGAGAGCCGCGAAATATTATATTACCAATGGGTTTATGAAAACATCTAACTTTTGTTCTTGATTATAGCACTCTGTTAAATTTTAACATTGAGTTCTCTTTGGAGTTAATTTCTGAGAAATTTTCCTAAGTACCAAGGATTCTATTTTATATATATATAAAACAATGTTCCATGTAGTATGAACAGAGCTCGTTTATATATCTTAATAAATATACATATTGTCCTGCATAGATAGCACGACGTATATATATATATATATGTGTGTGTGTGTGTGTGTGTGTGTGTGTGTGTGTGTGTGTTATGCTCGACATGGTTTAATAGTTAACACGGTCTTTCCGCTAGATTAATTCGCCTGTGAAGTGAGTTCAATCCTCACTGATAGCCTCTTAGTGACGGCCTTGTGTCACATTTAAGCTACACTTAGTGAATCACTATATATATATATATATATATATATATATATATATATATATATATATATATAAACGATTTTTTTCTAACTACTGCCTGCTTTTATACTAATTACAGATCGTCAGATCTAGACTCCCATATGAACATTATATGTTATTAATCTACACTATTTACATTGTTCAGTATATTGTCCTCTTCTTTATTGTCAGTATTACGACGTTTCATCTCCGGCTTTTCGTCAGGTGCTAGTAATTTCGAATCGTACCGTTTGTTACGATCACTGGAGTATATTATTCTTATTCCATGCGTGAAAGATGTAAAGAGAAAAGTTAAGGGAAGATAACTACATGGATACCAGAAGTGACATCGCATATAGAATGAGAATGATATACCACAGTAATCGTAATAAAGGGTTCAATTCAAAATTCATAGCACCTGAAGAAGGCCGGAGTGATCAACAGTTGAATCATCGTAATAATGCCTGCAAAGATGAGAACAATAGTCCAAAAATGTAAATAGTGTAAATACTATCGCATCTCAGAAGTATAAACAAACACCTATAGTAATAAGCTGTGTTCAAATTTTTCTAATATTAATTATTAGAAGTAGTTTTAAACTAACAAACCGATTAAACGTGTAATTCATCAGAACTTTTCAGGTAGCGCTACATAATAACAAATACTCAACCACGTACGAAAAAAAATCATTTGAACGATTTTAACAGTAATGACAACAAATATTTATAACCCTTATCCTGGGTATGATAATATACTGCATCCGGCATCATGACCTCTAATCAGGTGTTTTTTAGGAGCGTGGAACCAACTCTTAATTGTTGCTTTTTCCAGGTCCACTCTGACTTGGGGTGGTAGCGCGTATTGGGGTCTCAGTTATGGACAAATAGTAAATCCCCAAATTGGGCTGAAAACACTATGAAAGTATGAATATGTTTTTTTATAATAAAAATATCAGAAACACATTTTTTAAGAAAAAAAATTACCAGCAACATTTTTTTTAAAATTGCCAGCATTTTACACTCGAAAAAACACTCTACAAAAAACGTCTGAAATACAAACTGAATTTTTACAAAGAATACGCATTCTGTTCATAAAAAAATTGTCGGCTGAAATAACCCCTCAAGGTTGATATGCCGCAAAACAAAATAAAGTTAAAGCTAATATTAAGGGATATCGGCTCGGAACGAGAAACCGGGGAGCCGAGTTCGAATTCCAGTTGAATTCATTGCATTCACTTACGCGCAAATACCCTTGGGAAAGGTATTAATCCGTCTCTTCCTTCCAGTTATGGGTTAACTAACAGGACAGATTGGGTTCTATAGCCTTGGCTGGCAACCAATCTACCACAGAAAGCAATGGCAATATACTGCGGGATAATCTTCTACCCAGTCAGTCATGTCTCTTTCGAGACATGATCGCCCAAACGTGCTTCACGTATGGCACTTAACTGACTAAAAAATATTAAGGGAATCGATTGCTTGCTCACTTGTTAAGAAAGTTGGTTCACTGTGTCGTGCCAGACGAATTTTCTCTCCAGAATTTATCATATATCTATAAATCTACCATTAGACCATGCTTAGAATATTGCTGTCATGTATAGTCAGTTACTCCTGCTATGTATTTAAAGATTTTCGATAAAATCCAAAGAAGAATAGCAATATTATATTTCCTGACATGGCGTCCCGGCTTTAGCCACTCTTCCAATGCCAAAATATAGTTTTCCTGTACCTTTTATATGTATAATTTTATGGTATTTGTTCGGATGAGCTTTTCGCTGTGGTAACTAGATTTAGAGTTTAATCGCAGTTTGTGGTTCAGTGGATATCAGATCGGAACGAGAAACAAGTGTGCCGATTTCTAATTCCAGTTAAATTCGTTGCATTCACTTACGAACAAATACCCTCGGGAAAGTCTACCGAAGAAAGTAACATCAACCTACAGCAAAAAATCTTCCGCCCAGTCATATTTCTTTCGAGATATGATCACCCAAGCGGGCATCACGTATGGCACTTAATTTAATAATTAGTTTGGTAACAAGGTCTCATAATTTTACAGTTAAATTTACAAGATATAACCTAACTTCTATGATAACAGTTTCTTTTATCTTACTTCTCGCTTTTATAATTCTCTTCCGGCTCCATGCATCCAGAACAACTTTAATAATCAAACATTTAAATGCAATATCAACCCTATTTTACTCACTTCCTGATTACTCTAAGAGTGTCCTCACTCCTTAATAATGTTTCAGTTTTCTAATTCTATTACACCCATTAACCTCTTGTGTCTTACTGGCTTTAATAATTTGCTTGGGGCAAATTCGATTAAAAAACACAAGTAACTAGAAGATAAAATAACAATTAATTTTTTAAATTTTCGCCTTAATAAAAACAAAACTTTGTATGGAAATTTTCCTCAGTGCTAGAAATAACGGTTAATGGACGTTAAATATCTTATTTTATAAACTTCAGCCAATAGTAAAACTAATTGCACTATATACATTTTTTGTTGTCTCTCATCTTTGTTGTCAAGCACATATGCCCCAGTGGATAAAAGCTTTTGTTGGATCGAGTGACTTGATCCAAAGAATTGTGAGCTCAAAACCTGGCTACAAAGAGTTATGAACTCAATATCTGGCTCCAGAAGATGTGTACAAAAAAATAGAGAATTGATTTAAGGGGGGTAATTGAGACACATGGAACATTCATTACTCAGGAAACTAAAAAAAATCTACCCCGGTGAACGTAATAAAGAATTCATTTCGAAATTCAAGTCACCTGAAAAAAGTCGGAGCGTACGACGGTTGAAACGTTTTGAATATGGCAACAAAGATCAGGACAACAGTTCAAATAATATAAGTAGAGTAAATCGTTACATTTACCTCTTTTCAGAAATATCGACAAATAGTTAAATGAGGGCCGGTTATTTCTTTATTTCATTCACCATCATTGCCCTTAGTTTATCTATGAATAACGATTGCAAATATTTCTTCTTTTTCATGTGCCGTATCCGTTCAGGACGTAGGCGATCATGGACTTCCACTTGGTTCTGTCTTTTGTCGCTCAATAAATTTTCTCTTGGTATCTTTTCTAAGCCCCGCACCGTCAACCATTTGCTCAGACCTAACAAGTACGTCTCACGCTGCTTTCCCCTGTCTCTTCTTCCATTTATCCGACCTGTGAGTATCAAGTTCTTCAGGCCTTCCTTCCTCATTACGTGTTCCAGGACCCTCATTTGTCTCTTTCTGATATTCATTATCAGTTTTCTTCTCGTTTGCATCCTTATCGTTGCATACGTGCTCTGTCCGTGATATCCTCAGCATCCTTCTGTAAAACAACATTTCTGTTGCCTCAAGCTTCTCCGTCATTTTTGATGAGATTGTCCAGCATTCATTTCCATACAGAAGGACAGATATCACATAGCACTCCATAACTCTTTTCTTTGAGATTTTCCTGTCTTTCATTATTATGCTTAGCTTCTGAAATCCGTCTTGACCCATGCCAATGCGTCTTTGGATCTCCGTGTCGCATTTTCTATCACCAGTCAAAACACTTCTCAGTTATTTGAATTTTTTTACTTGTTTTATTTTAGATTCTCCAATTTGCAGTTGGCATAGTGGTCTCCTTTTTTCTTTTTTTTCTTTTTTTTTTTTTTGCTGATGACCATACTTTAAAAGCTTTAGTTTTCTTGAGGTTTATGCTCAGCCATTTCTTTTCACTTTCTTTTGCTAACTTCTGTAGAAGGTCCTGCATTTTTCTTTCCGTGTCTGCTATCAGCACTGTGTCATCTGCGTGTCGGATATTGTTGAGATTGTGGCTGCCAATGACGAATCCTGGCATGGCTTTTATTTTTTCTTACATTTGCTTCACTGTACAGGTTGAAAAGATCCGGGGAGAAAGCACATCCTTTACTTATGCCCTTTTCTATTTTTGCATACCTGCTGAGTTCACTTCCTATCTGTACACAAGCGGTTTGCTGCCAATATAGATTCTTGATCATTCTAACGTCTTTTCCGAAAATGTCGAGGTTGCCGAGCATCTCTATCATGTCCCTGTGTCGTACTTTGTCAAAAGCTTTTGCGTAGATCATAAAACAGAGATAAAGGTCGTTCTGCATTTGTATTGCTCATTCAGATAGCATTCTGAGCATAAATATAGCATTCCTCGTTCCGGTATCTTTAACGAATCCACATTGTTCCTGTCCTTTCTCTGGGCTGGTTCTTCTGCTCGCTCTGTTTATCAAAATCCGGATGATACAACCGAAAAAAGATATCTGCAGCTAGGAAGATTAGACCACTGTGCCGGGCCAGAAAGTTTTTTGTGTCAGAATTCATCTTGCACATTTATATATCTACCATTCGACCGTGCATTGAATACTGTTGCCGTATCTGGTCGGATGCTCATGCTATTCATCACGATGGTCTTGGCAAAATCCAAAGGACCTACAATGTAAGCAAAATTGACTTGGTATCTTAACCTCACTTACTTTCTCACTGCCTTCTGTGTTTTCTACTAATATTTCCACGGCAACTGCTCTGACAAGCTTCTTTTTCTCTGGTGTCCTGATCACGTAAATTGACGCTTGCTACTAGATTGGCATCTAGGTCCCACCCTTTTACCGTTCAAATAGTCAAATGTAACCCTCACTTTTACTCTAAGTTTATTTTCTCGCACTTTTGTCGAAAGTATCTAACTGTATAATAAGCTATCTATCTATCTATCTATATATATATATATATATATATATATATATATATATATATATATATATCAGGAGAAACACGTCGCTTTCAAGATTCTTTATCATATGTAAATAAGTTGCTCAACATTGCTTGTTGCACAAAATAAGGTTATAGTGAACACTTTTTCAGTGATCTTTTCTTTCTTTCTACCAAAATATTCTTATCTCTTAATATTTAGTTTAATTTCTGGAAGGCATCTTCCGCTATACCGATGTGTTTTAGGATGCCTGAGTCACATTTTTCCACACCTGTAACTACATTTTCTAGAGAGTTAAATTTATTTACCTGTTTCAATGTTCGTTTTCCCTTAAAGACGTTCACACAGAAACTCTTTAACTAAAATATTCGATTTTTTCCCCTCCCTCTTGCTTTCAGTATGTCATGTGAGTTTTAGATTTCCCTGCCCTTATTTCCGCATTAGGCATTTCGTTAGTTAACAATTGTCTTTTTGCGATTGTAAGTATAAGCGTTATTGTAGCTCCTAATTTCTCTAACACTCCAACGTGGCTCGCATGATCAGTCTATGATATTGCAAACATTTGTCAGCACATACTTCATCTGTGAAGAGATCTAATCTGACTAAATATCGACACTGTCGCTAAACAAAACTTGCTTGGAATAATGTAGACAGATTAAAAGAAATCTGGTTTTCTTTGACAATAGAATCAGAATTTCACTTAGAACACAAGATAGAGACAAGATAGATGCTACCTGGAGGAGATATCTCCAGTAATTAAGCTGTATTTGTTTTCGTATATCTCATCCCCTAATGGATACCTGTTCATTGCTGACTAAAAAATTTATACTTAACCACGCAGAGTAGAAGGTAGTTGAGCACGAGTTTAAAAAAAACGAACCCATTCTCCAAGTGAACTGGCCTTCAAGACAAACTTGTTAACGCCAGCTTCTTCTAGGCTGCAAAGGAATCGATAATATTTAAGATATATTCTAAGACAGGCAGCATAAAACAAAAACCCAGAACATATGAGACAGTTTTATAGCAAAAACCTAAAAGGAACCGAATAGTTCATCAGTAAGTAAACATTTCGTTGTCTTTCTAATAGAAAATACTGGTTTGACACTATGTTTCTATCATGTATGCATTCGAAACGTTTTTCAGCTACATTTTAGATGAAGCAAGTTAATTAATTTTTCATTTCGTAATTCTTTTTCCACTCTTTACAATAGATTATGTCGGAATTACAGACAAATACTTAATGCTCTTGTTCTCCAGACAGTCAGTAAATCTCTGTCATAGTTTCTAAGAAAGGCTCACTAGATTTCCTGTCTACACAGAAGAGAAATTCAATATTTTATCACTCAGTCTTTTCATAACATTTACAATGTCTAAACAAAAGTCATTTCTCACAACTTGCACATAAAAACAAAGATTCAGAGATTTTTCTAAAATTCAAAATGTAAAGTAAATAAGGTAGATTTCAAACCGAGAACTTTCGCGTTTCTTGACCCAAATTCACACATACACACACGCACACGCACACACACACACACACACACACACACACACACACACATATATATATATATATATATAATATATACATATTTTCCTACCTCTGTAGCAAGACTTAGAGTTTCATGCACCCGAAGATTGCAAACGGCATGAATCTCCGAGTCGCTCTGTAGACTTAAAATAATATTTACATCTATTAAAACACACACACACACACACACACACACACACAATATATATATATATATATATATATATATATATATATATATATATATTAAAAAAGGATTAATTCAAAGATGTTGAATGATCATTTCGATATGAAGATCCCCACGGGGGACGACACATCACCTCAGCAACAGAAAAAAACCTTTCAGAAACTGGAGAAAAATTAGTCTACTTTTCCTTTTTAAATAGATTGCAAAGAAATTAAAAAATAAATAATAAAATAAAATAAAAAGAAAAATAAAGGGAAAGAAAAAGAAAAAGAAAACGAAAAAGAAAAAGATAGAATAAAATCAAATAAATAAGAAAAGAAAAAAATTGACATCGTCTGGGTTCGCAAAAAAAAGGGAGAATGTAACTAAAAATTAACAGACAGCCGTGTTAAATCGACGTAAGTTTAAGCAACACGGAAAAAAGGTGGTAAGAGAGATAAAAGAAGGAAGGGAGGGAAAAAGAAAGAAACTAAAGAAAAAATTTTTTTTAATTTTTCTTTTCTTATTTATTTGATTTTATTCTATCTTTTTCTTTTTCTTTTTCGTTTTCTTTTTCTTTTTCTTTCCCTTTATTTTTATTTTTATTTTATTTTATTATTTATTTTTTAATTTCTTTGCAATCTATTTAAAAAGGAAAAATAGACTAATTTTTCTCCAGTTTCTGAAAGGTTTTTTCTGTTGCTGAGGTGATGTGTCGTCCCCCGTGGGGATCTTCATATCGAAATGGCCATTCAACATCTTTGAATTAATCCTTTTTTAATATATATTTGCTCTGTAATATTTTATTACATGGAGCTCTCTTCCTGTATCATTTTTTAATATTAAAATAAATTTTTAATATTAATTAGGATCGGGTTTTTTGGAATTTACCTTCCTGCTTTTTTCCCTTGGATTGAAGTATCTGAATTGAAATATATATATATATATATATATATATATATATATATATATATATATAATATGCACCTGATGACGGCATAGGCCATGAAACTCTGAGTTGCTATATAAATGTAGAATAATATGTATATTTTTTTACTATATAATTAATAATTCTATTGTATTACATGCATTTCAGTTTTGTTAATACCAGCCAACAAAATAGTTATATATGCGCGTTTACTTATGTGTATAAACATATTTATTCATATATTATAGTTATTATTAGTATTATAATAACATATGGAACTACAATTCAAAACCTTTTAGGTTTGGGTGCAAAAGGCAGTAAAATATTTTTTTAGTTACGGGGTCTTATACATATTGATGTGCAGATTCAGGTGCGGCTAACTTATGGCCAGTTAGCGCACACAACATAATTTTGAAACCAGGAGAGGTAAGGTTGTCATAGCCTTACGATATTCTTATCAGCAGGCACTGATAACAAAACCGCTCTTGTGTTGCAATAAACTATGCTTTTATTGTAAAAAATTATATATATATATATATTGTAAAAAATTATATATATAAAATTGTAAAAAATTATATATATATATATATATATATATATATACACGCACACACACGCCCCCCCATATATATATATATATATATATATATACAACAACACACATTCAAGCGCATTTTTAATTTTATCAGTTGCAATAATAATAATAATAATAATTTTATATTAATTTCTTGGAAAATGTAATAAATATTTGGAAAAATGGATCATATCATTTGAATTCAATTAGATGATCGAATTAAATTCGTTCAGTTTTTATACACTATGTAAATTCATTAATAGACGAGATTACGAAAAATAAATACCCGGGACATCACGGTATTTTTGTGGAGAGTCGGTTGAACTCGATATATTTCACTTTATATTAGACTCTTTTAAAATTCCTATGTTTTTATAAAATACGCTTGTATAATCAAGGTTGCACTTTTCCAGGTATATTTGTTTTCGTTTGGTAGAAAATTAGGTATATCAGTATATCCGTATCTTAATGAAAGTGAAGCGTTTATTTTAGAAAACGAATTTATTTTCAACATAATATCCTTCATTGTCAATGCACTTAATCCAATACTTTAGTATTAGTTACATTGATCGAAGATAATTATGTGAAACTTTCAGATGAAAATTCAGCTGCTGAAGTTACGGACTTATTGATCCAACTTTGTAAGGAAAGCATCTGCTGTCATTGCTTGGTGACAGGTGAAAAAAAAGCAATAAATCGAGATGAAGAAGAAAATTGAAAAATAAAACCGTACCGAATCTAATAACATAAAAGAGCCCATTTCTTTTCAGAATAGTTACCAATTAAGATTTATCCATTTCGGATTGGTTGCCATGGAGTCTTGAACTAAGTCTGCTCTGATATTAACCTCTATCTGGAAAGAGAAATGTCTTAAAAGTGGGGCTTTTGGTTTCATTACTTAAAACTATGTTTTATTTCATTTCGATAATTAATCACTGTCAACCATCTGTAAATGTTTGTGTCTTTTTTTTTATAATCATATCGCCTCAAGCAAGGTATTTTACTGCCACTCTTTTGTAGGGGGTTACATAGGAAGAAAATTATGAGAAAGAGTGACAGGTTACAGGGAGTGTCAGGAAGTGGGTAAGAGAAGGATGAAAATACTGATGAGAGTAGAGTGGCCGGAGAAGGGAGCATGAGAGAACGGATGCAGTTTAGTGAGATAGAAGATGACGATTGACTTTACATTTAAATTCTTGGAGATTATAGCTGTCGGGAAAGCAAGTAAATGGAAATGGATTCCACAGGCGGGAAGTGCTAGAAAAGAAGCTGCTGGAATAGAATTTGCTTTTTTCAATTTATTGGTTTCACAGTAAAATGGTGAGACCTAGTTGCGAATCTTGTGGCTCGAGTAAATTTATATATATAGGGGGCACCAGTGAGCTAAGTTCATCGGAGCAGAAGCCGTGAAAGTATTTGTAAAAGAGACAGAGGGAAGCCACATTCAGAAAGTGACTGTATCTGAACTGCCAAGTCGGGATCTATCACATTACAGATTTTCCGTTGGATTTTGTCAAAGAGACTTAGGTGTGTGTGTGTGTGTGTGTGTGTGTGTGTGTGTGTGTGTGTGTGTGTGTGTGTGTGTGTGTGCGAGCGATTGACTTTGTCACAAATGGACAAAAACTTGGTACTACATTCTCATCTTCAATATGTGGAGGTTCCCAACACGTCTAAATGTTTGCTAATGTAAATTATTTTTTCATATTTCTCGTTACCACGCTTGTAAAACGGACGAAGATGTGAGGGCATGTACTTCTGTAATCTGAACTAGAGAATAATACCAGGTCAACCTTCCTTTCTTGGTATGGTGTGAAGTTGAGTGAAAATTCTATTCTGGCATAATCCTACAGGTATATTTATGCCTTTCCAAGATTGATCTGGCGACTCGACTGCAGCCACTTTCCCATCGTCGAAATGTGGCCTCCCTCTGTCTCTTCTATAAATACTTTCATGGCTTCTGCTCGGATGAGCTTAAGTCACTGATGCCTCCTCAACAGGTGTTTACCCGTGCAACCAGACTGGCAACTGGGTCCCACCCATTCACAGTCAGGTTAGCCAAATGCAGACGACAATTCTACTCCTGCAGCTTCTTCTCTCGCACTTCCCGCCTGTGGAACCCACTCCCGTATTCTTGCTTTCCTGACGGCTACAACCTCCAGAAATTTAAATGCAAAGTTAATACTCATCTACTAACCACTAGACTCTAGCTCTCTCCCCTCCCCTGTATAATCTTCACTTTCTCTCCGCCTATGTATCTGTCATTGCACCTGCTTTCTCAGCTTTCTATTGTTCCTTTCTAACTAGCTTGTACTCCTCACTCTTTTCTAATTAATCTTTTTACATTTATGTAACCCCTTGCACATCAGTGGCGTTTCTGCCTTGCTCGGGGTGAAATGATTAAAAAAAAAAATTGCTTGAATTTGAGCTCGGAGCGCCAAGTACATTTTAACCGCACATCTAGAAAGAAAAGAAGCCAAAAGCAGCAAAATAATATCTTTTTTCCAACGTAGAAAGGTAAACGACTAATTAATATTCTTCGGCGAAAGAAAATAATGCCGCTGAAATTGAATTAAACTAAGAAATAAAATCCATCTGAAATAGACTAATTTAGGCTAACTTTTACAAACCAAATAAAATATTTTTTTCTAAAAATAAAAACCAAATAACGTCCAAAGGTTTCTCGTAAATAATGCAAAAAAAGACGTGCATAAGATGGTCGTTGAATACGCAATGATTATCATGGTAACGGGGATCTTCATGTAAATCTCCTGGTCGGATTAGTAGTTAATCCATTCATCGGTGTCATGAAACACTAATGAAATATGTGACACTCATAGAAATTTCGCATAAATTGCCGGTCTGTTCTCCAGTGTCACCACAAATCAAACTAATGGATTTCATAACGAAGCTTGTTTGCGTATATCTATTCCAGTGTCTCTCTACCTGTCTATCATTCGTTACGCCTCGTGTTAATTTTGAGATAATTGCTTGCTTATTTGAATTATCAGGATTCAGTGTTCGATCACAGGAGGCGATAACCTTCTTAGTAAATATTTTTCCACCTTTCACAATGAAAGAAAATAAGTGTTTGAAAATTCTTATTTTAGTCTCTCTAAATACCATTTCTTAATCCCATATATCTATTGTAATTTTATAACCTTTTGATGATAAAGTTTTGTTTTTATTAAGTTTGAGCCATTTTAACATCATGGTATGCTTTTTATGGCACTTGAGTGGAGGTACCTAAATTCGTAGTTTCTTTTTCCTGTTTGACTTCAACCTCTATCTCAGAGATGATAAAAAAATAACAAATCTGATTTTCCCCACGATTTTCTATAAAAAATTACTTATTTGTATATTTTTTCCGTGCATGGTTGAAAGAATGATGTGTATTTTTTGTTTGTTTCTTGCTCTAAAATATTCGTTTTTACTTTTCGTAAGCGGAGAGAAAATATAGATGTTTAATCAAGGATAATATTTTTCCAAATAAGTTTTAAAAAATCTGGGCGGCAGAAACATTTTGACTCCACTCTGGAAGCGTTATTTAAATGAATGTTTACACTAACCTGGACAATAATAGGTCATTTTAGGTTATTCTAAGTAACTTGTGAATCTTCAATAGCATACTTTTGGATTGCACAAATGAATAAGATTTCCATTTTTATGTTTAAGGGACACGTTTCAGTACGAGATTTTTAATCGAGCGTGGGCGTGTAAAGCAATAAACTTTAATCGCTTAATTAAGTTTTTAATCGACTGAGTCAATCGGGCGAGTGAAATCTTACAGGCTATGTTTATATTTAGTAGAATATTAACGAAAAAAGAAAAAGATATCCTTACAGACTATACTTAAAAAAACCAGTAATTTTTACGGACTTCTAAAGATACACAAATCAGACACAATTAAAACAGGTATCCAGGAACAAAAATTGGAATACATCCACACCCCAAACCCTACTGACCTTAAATTCAGACCATTGTAGCAGAACCTGCCTGCCCTACAAGCAGATTGAGCAATTTAATTGACAAAATATTACAGCCTTACACCACAAAAATAAAAAGTTACATCAGAGACAGCATACACTTCCTAAGTTTCCTGCCAAAAGAAGTAGACCCAGATACACTCTTAGTAACTTTTGACGTAAACAGCCTGTACAGCAACATACCCCATGAACTAGGAAAACAAGCCATTACATTTTGGATTAAAAAAACACTCATAAATACTTCCCACACGATTCATAAAAGAATTTATTTTACAAAGTATAGATCGAATTTTACACAACAATTCCTTCCAGTTTAACAACAAAAGTTATATACAAACAACAGGTACCGCGATGGAAACAGAAATGGCACCGACATATGCAACACTCACTCTAGCATGTCTAGAAGAAAACCTATACATCTAAATAGGGCATAAATATGGGGAAAACATAAAAACAAAATTCACGAAATCGTGGAAAAGATTCCTGGATGACTGTTTTATTTTTTGGAAACCAACATGGGAGGACATAAACAAACTACACAACATACTACAACACCTGCACCCCAAAATCAAGTTCACACTAGAATATAGTTATAAAGAATTACCATTTCTAGACATACTCATAAACACGAAAGCAACCATATCATCACAGACATTTACCACAAACCCACAGACACCCAATAATGTCTCCACTTCAAAAGTCACCATCCGAAAACTGTTTAAAATCCATCCCCTATTCCCTAGCAAGACGAATTTGCACGATAGTAACTGACAAAACCCTCCGTAAAATACGCCTAGACGATTTACGAAAAACATTACAAATGAGAGGTTACCCCACATCACTAATAGACAAGGGTTTTTAACTAGCAGGAAAAATACCATTAAAATCCATCCGGAATCAAAAAAAAACAACAACAACAATACACAAAAAGAAGAAAACATTCTAGCATACGTTTCCACTCACAACAATAAAAACAATCCAGAATTATTCACAAAGTTTAAAGCTCACATGGAATTACTCAACAATAATGAAAATATAAAAGAAATCATAAAGACAACCAAAATAATTAACAGCAAACGCCAGCCCCAAAATTTAAAAGACATCATAACTTCATCGAAATTCGAACAACAACACACAACACAGGAGGGTCACAAAATGCTGCAAAAAAGATGCGGAGTATGCAACATAATAATAGAAGGAAAACACTTCCAGTTCGAAAACGCAAATACATTCGAAATAAAATCGGATCTGAGCTGCAACTCGAAAAATGTAGTTTACGCTCTAAAATGCGACAAATGCGCAAAGGTATACGTGGGAGCGACACAATGCTTGAATAATAGGATTTCTCTTCATAAAAGCAATATAAAATTATTACGTAACAGGAAATTATATGTTTCCCAACAACTGCATGAATGTAGTCATGGCAAAGTTAGTGTCGTACCATTGTATCAAAACACAGATTATGAAATATTGATAATGCGGGAAGAAAGATTCACAAAAAATACAAGCCTTCGCTCAACAAACCAACATGAAAAACACACACATTGAAAAACATACGGACACACACATACACACACACACACATACACAACCAACATACATACACACACACACACCAAACTCAAAAGATAACCCCAAACAGTAACAAAGAACAAGACGACCCATAAAAACAAATCCAAAACGTACAGGCGAAATAAATAAAAAAACGCTCACACATACAGACACACATATACACACAGACACACACACACACAGACACACGCCAAATTCAAAACACCGTCAAAGCAATAAATAACAACCAACTAACCGATTATAAGATAAGCTAAGTTGACTTGAAGATAATTTTAACACACTAAAAATGTCACCCTAGACCAAAACAACTTCAAATTGGGATAAACACTTGGTTCATTCATCTGTTTATTTATTTATCTGTTTATCTATTTAGACATGCTGATGTGGAAAAACGGATCATTCAACGTTCCAACATTTGATTTATTTTATTTTATTGTATCTTATTTTATCTTTTTTTATTTTGTTTTCCTGATTTTATTTATTTTCCTATTTATTCTATTTACTTATTTATAAAACAACAAGCTCGCGATGAGAAATAAAAGGAACTCACGCGAAAAGCCACAAATTTATTCGCCTGAAGAGAGTCAATTTTATACTCGAAACGCGTGTAGCGTCACAAATACCATTATGGACATTAATGTATCATAACATTTATAATTACAAAAACAATAAATATACACTTTAAAGAAAACGTTCACGGCTTCTCACATTTTTTATCCTATACCTATTTCTCTCGTTGGAACAACCCTATTTCTTCATCCAATATATACGTGACACTGCACAGGCTGGGCTGCTGCCCTCAAGCGAGATCCTGGTCGAAACGGCACCAGATGTGACGCCTCAGCCTGGCTGGCCGTCTGTCTAATGTGACGCTCGTCCTCGCCGACGGTCGTGACGATCCCAGTTGTGACACTGCCACCCGGTCGCACGGTTGGTCTGGTCGCAGTCGCTGGTCGGGATGATCCCGTCCGATGACGTCGCCACAAAAGCTGGACTACAGGACGTATATATATATATATTCTTCTCCCTGCATTTTAATGTATTTTAATTTTATATTTAAAATTTTAATTTTAATGTTTATCTGCATGTAATCTTAGAATATTTAAATTGTTAATCTTGTTATTAAAAAGCAGCAACTTTATTTTATAATATTTAATTCCCATGAAGATCGAGTAAAGGGTTTGGTACGAAATTCCAACGTCTATCAGCTGAAGAAGGGTAGAGCATACAACGGCCTCAATGTTGAGAATATGCCAATAAAGATACCAGACAGAACAATGTAAATAGTGAAAGTAGTTACAATAAATCTCAGAAATATATATATATATATATATATAGAGAGAGAGAGAGAGAGAGAGAGAGAGCTAGAGAGAGTGAGAGAGAAAGAGAGTGATAGATAGAGAGAGAGAAAGAGAGTGGAAGAAAAAGATTGATAGACAGAGAGAGAAAGAGAGAGACAATTAATGTCAATAAGTTTGTCACTTAGATTAGAAATGTTATAGCGATTTCGAAGTTTTATGAAGGCATGATTGTAATAACTGCTTTCCACTGCTTTTTAAAATCCGCATTAAATCTATCAACGTTCAAACTTCATCACAATATTGATCAATTTATGACAAAAACATTTGCTTGCCTAAAATGTCTTTGTTTGTTATTTTATCTTTTTTTTTTTTTTTTCACACTCGCTCGTTAAATCTAATCCGTTTTGGGTATCATTCACCTTTAGTTTCCCGGGTTTTTTTTTACACTGACTTTCGAAATTTGATTTTGCCTTTATACTTCAAAATTGTTTTCAGCGAGTACAAAGACGAAATCAAATTTTGCAAACATGCACGCATATGAACTTTCTGACCTGATCACCGACCACTTATCTATATATAAACGATATTTTCCGATGTCAGAAAGACTAACGGATCAAGATATGTAAAGTCCCAAATGAATTTGCCTGAAGAGAGTCAACTTTGAATTTGAAACAAATTTGACACAAATACCATTATGGACACTAAATATATTATACAAAAAGCAAGTAATGTTAATAATAATATTAACAATAAATCTACAGTAAAAAAACGTTCACGGCTTCTCGCACTTTTTCTTATATATATATATTCGTCATTCACATACAATCCTGTTTTGTTGTATCACAGCTCATCAGTGTGGCTAAACATCTACTTGATTCTGACCGGGATCGATACTCAACCGATTTGGTATCAGTCGGAGTCACTAATTCCTAAGCAATAGGCGTATGGAATCAGAGAAGAGAAATTTTAACATGTTGTATATAAGCGGGGTATTTGAACAAATTCGTGGTCGTAAAAAATTTTATAATAGCCAGGAATAAGCGTAGACTACATGGCATTTTTACTAAAAACTAAAAACAACCGGTTTCGTCCAAGCATTGTCAAGTTTATTTCTGGGAATAGAAAACATGTAAAATAAAAGGTGATTAATAGGGAAAAGAGAACAATGTAAGTAACATTCAAACCCAGAGGTTTACAAAGGGAAGGCTTGCAGGATTTAACGTATAAAGACTCGAGAATCTTTAAATGACACAAAGTGTGGGACTTCAATAAAAATGAAAACGGTCCACACTCAATCCAAAAGCACAATCCTGCTATTTATAACATGTTGTGCAATAGACGACCCTTGCATTTTTCTTGCATTAGAACGAGTCAGTTTAATTTTCTTGGATGTATAATGAGGGAAACTGTCAATGAATATTTGGAGGGAAAATTGAGCGACGTGAATTTGCCTGAATGGGTGACTGAACATAAACTAAGAAAGATAGTAAGCAGCAAAAATTGTTTATTTCTATAACGAATAGTGTCTTTTGGGGTGCTTTGAAGGTCCATGTTCTGAAGGTACACGTTACATAACAGACCGATATTATAAGATACATTTTTGTATTTCAGTGTCAGATTTTCCTAACTGAAAAATTTCAGTGAAAAGGTATGAATAATACCAAACACGGACAAAAACTTTTAATTGATTTTACTATTTAGTTTAAAAATAAGCGTTCGTTATTATAGTTTTTACATAAATTCAAACTCTGTTTGTTCGTGGTACAGCCAAAAATAATGAGTGCCTCTGTAGCAGGAGAACAATATTCTGTCCTTACTACACTCATCGATTGAATAATTGGGTAAAAGTGGCGCGAAAATGTTCGTCGTGCCAAATGGTACTCAATAAGTCAATGTTACGGCTGCTCTTCTCACCTTCCTCAACGTGATAGAATTTCTTGATACAAGTTATAATTAGTCTTTGATGTTGGCTTTGCTGTGTGCTTAATCACTTGAAACAACCTGGCGTGGAATGCAACATATATTAATTAATATGTTTCTGCAACAACGGTTCTTTTTTAAATAAAAAGCTAAAAGAGAAGCCAATATTTCTAGTTACTTTAAGAGATCTCTATTTTAAAAAGAATTAGAAACAGCAAGATGGGCAATAATGAAAATTTTAATGCTACTTCAACTGATGTTGAACACCACTTTTCCTTTTTTTGGGAAGAAAACATCACCTTTTGAAAGAGAATCCTCAAACTACAGTGGGAAACTCTTGTCAAAATTTCATTACTGACAAACTATCAGTCAATTAAGTGCCATACGTGATACCCGCTTGGGTGATCCTGTCTCTTTCGAGTCATGACTGACTGGTCAAAAATTTTTCCTGCAGTAGGTAGCCTTTAATTTTTGCGGTAGACTGGTTGCCAACTAAGACTACAGAACCGAATATACTATGTTATTTAACCCATAGCTGTAGGAAGATTTGGATTCATACCTTTCCCAAGGGTATTTGTGCGTAATTGAATGCAATTGGAATTCGAACTCGGCTATCCGATTTCTTGTTCCGAGCTGATATCCACTGCTCCATATATATCTATAGCTATACCATCCTAATAACTATCTTACCCCCACGAAACATATATCCCAGATAATGTAACCAGAGAGGTAATTAGTTTCAATATCTCCGACTCTTGTCTTAGGCAATCTCTGACGATTGTTACTGTATATAACTCCTACTTTGAATCTAATCACAGGATTGTTGTAACACAACTAACCACACCAGCAAAGAAAATAGCCCATTTCCAAACCATGAAGAACTGCTCGATTCAACAGCAAATCCCATTTAAAATTAAAATATAAGAATAGTGATGACATAGTGTACAAATTGAGGTTAAATCTCAACCAACATAGAGAAATCAAAGACTAAAACATACCTTTATTAGCAGAAGTACGTGAGACCATCACAGTGTCCCTTAGCATGTAGGTGATCATGGCTCTCCACAACTTCTTGACTTTTGCAGCTCTTAATAAATTTCATCTTTTTGTTATTTCCCCTAAACCTTATTCCGCCATCCATTTACTCTAGCTCACAAAGGATTATGTGAACATCGTTTGAAAATAATTGTTCGAAAAGCATTTATTCGGATTGCAAATTATTTGAATGTAAATTAAGCAAAAGACAATTACACTAAATGATAACTATTCGAAGTGAAAAATTATTTATTGCAATAAAAATGTAAAAAGCAAAAGAAAAAATTCACAAGTGAAAATTATTCGAAATACAATTATCATTTATAAAATAATTTAATAAGAAAAAATTACAAATTGCTTTTAATTTATAGGATACTGCACGCAAATAGTCAACTACTAAAGAGTTCGCGTAAAAGAATGTCACTAATTTTCCCAAGTTTTCTATTTACGTCGCGGTATCTCCTGCCGTTCTTGAAATTTTGACAAGTTGCTTTTATTTTTGTAATATGAATTTCTTACAAGTCCTTTTCTCTTTTAATGACGTCTAAGACTTTCCATATTGTGGGATGATGGGATGACACATGCTGCAAAAAAAGAAGCCTTATGCCATCCTTCGGATCGTACGCATAACAATCATTCGAAACATTTATTTATTTTTTATTTATTCTTTTTTTTTTTTTGCCTAGTTCTTTTATTCAGCGGCATATCAAACTTTATTGGTTATTTAGTGCCAAAATCTAAATATTTTGTACGCAAATTTTTATTAGAGATAATTTTGGTTTTAGTGACACAAAGCTTATTAATTAACACGAAGAAGTGGATTTTAACTTTTCCAAAGGGTATTTGCCTGCAAACGAAACTCGACTCCTCAATTAACAATTCCAAGCCATTACACCACTTGCACTTCTACGGTTACAGCATTTTGTATACCTAAGCGGTCACCCATCTAGGTATTAACCAGGCTTGACGTTGCTTAACTTTTGTGACATTTTAATCAGTCTAATTTGTAGGTTTGTACAGTATTTTTATAATCATTTCACTCCATGCAAGGCAGTTTTACTGCCACTGGTGAGCAGTGGGTTACATAGGAGGAAAGGGATGAGAATGAGGAACAAGTTACATTGGATGTCAGATAATGGGTAAAGAACACTGGTGTGAAGCGAGCTGCATGAAAGTAGAGTAGACAGAGGTAAAAATATCTGAGTCAGAGATGGCAATTGACCTTACATTTAAATTTTTGGAGATTGTTGCTGTCAGGGAAGCAAGTATACAGAAAGGAATTCCACAGGCGGAAACTGCGAGAAAAGAAGCTAATAGAGTAGAAGTTGCAGTTACATTTTATTTATTTCATTGTAAAAGAGTGGTACCTAGTTGCTGGTGTAGTAGCTTGATTAAATTCATCAGAGGGGACACCAGCGAGCTAAGCTCATCGGAACAGAAACCGTGAGAGTATTTGTAGAAGAGACAGAAGGAAGCTACATTACGCCGGTGAGACAGTGAAGCTGCTGTCCTGCCGAGTTGAAATCGATCACATTGCAGATTCTCTGTTGGATTTTGGTCAAGAAACATGAGGTGGGTAGCATAGGTGACAGCAGTATTCAATACACGGGCGGATGGTAGATATATAAATATATACAGGATGGATTCAGACGGGATAATCTTACTGGCCCTACACAGCAGACTGATCTTCCCAGCAGCAAGTTTAGCTATGGATTCGATGTAGTCATTCCACTTCAGGTCTGCTGAGATATTTAGGCCGTGGAGGTGCAGAGTTTTGCTTTCAGGGAGACTAGCCTGACTCATGCTAATAGGAGTAGGAGCGATTGTCTATGGTGATTAACAGATAGAGCTTCGTTTTGGAAGCATTAAAATTCACGAGTCATTTCTTACCCAGTCCACCACAGATTAGAGGTTCTTTTAAGCTCAGTAGCGAGGTTTGCTTTGTCAACTTCAGTGGATTTCTGATTGAGGCGAGTAAAAGAAGGTGTTGTCAGCATAGATGCCTGTTTGGAATCTGATTACATCGGGGAGATCGTTGATGAAGATCAGAGAAAGCGTAGGACCTAGAATAGCGTCTTGAGGGACACGCCTTCGTATGATAGTATTGGGAGGTATGTCCGTTCGAGACTACCTTCATTACGCGATTTGAAAGGAATGACTGGATTAGATCAAACAATTGTTTAGTCATACCACAGCCCCTTAGCTTGCGTAGAATGCCAGCATGCCAAAGTCTGTCAAACGCTTTGGAGATATCCAGAGCAACAGCTCTAGCTTTGTCGTTTTTATTGAGAGCCTTGTATATATACTTAGTGATTGCCGTAAGCATGTCAGCAGTAGACTTTGTAAAGCGGAAACCATACTTCTTGTCAGAGAAGAGACTGTGGGCTGTGAGATGTTGAACTACCTCGGTGTCGATAATGGCCTCGGACACTTTTCCAAAAAACGGTAGGAGGCTGATAGGCCGACAGTTAGAGGGGTCCGATGGTTCTCCAGAATTGTTAAATACAGGAACCACACAGGAGGTCTTCCAGCAGGCAGGAAAGCAAGAAGCAGAGACTAAGTATTTTGGAGAAGACAAAGGAGAAATCAGCGGCACATTTCTTCAGGACAATGATTGGGATTCCGTCGCCCCCGCTCTCTTTATTGGGTCTAGCTTTGAAATTATGTTAGAAACCAACAAGTGGGTAATGTGGATGTCAATCAGTTGAGCCTCAGTTCTGGGTGAGAAGTCGGTTACGGATACCCCAGACAAATGACGCGTTGGTGGAGAATCTGCGAGTAAAGCACTCGAACTTGTCTGCTGAAGATGTGAGGACCTCAAATTAATTGATTAGAGGGAATTTTGAGGGCTTACTAACTTTTAGTACACTTTTACAGAGCTGACAGTAAATTTTGGAGCTAAACTTACGGGATGCTATTTGCTGCTTTATTCTATCAGCAAACAGCAGCTTAGCCTCATTAGCGTATCTTCTTGCACTCATTACGAACTCAGGCAAAAAAGCGCCCGTTATTGTCAGACAGGTGTCTCCGATAAAACCAAAAGAAATGATTCTGGTGGGCGGTTGCGGCCGAGCAAGCAGATGAGAACCAAAGAGACAAATGCGGTTTAAGTTGCAACTTCATGTCTGGGAGGAAAGCATTGATGCCAGCCGCAACCCAAGAGTAACCTCGAACGTACAGTTTTCAACGGGAAGACGAAAAACTTTGTTCCAATGGACGTCATACAAGAAATCGTGGATAGAGTCCCAGTCTGCTCATTGGTAGCAGTAAGTTATTCTGCTAGTTTGAGGTTCCTGGGTGAGGAGGGAGTAGAAGAATATATTAGAGAAAATCACCGCATGTTCAGTGTTTCCAAGAGGGCAAAGCTGCTTGAGTCAGAGATGGAAGTGAAACAGAGATCTAGCAGTGAGTCAGGTCCATTAGTTTTATTAGAGAAACGCGTGGGGAAATCCACCACTTACTTAAGGGACTGGAAAATTAAAAGGTTCATCGTATAGACACCAGCAAGATTTGTGACAGAGTTTTCCAGCCACTTGGCGTGGTAGGTATTAATTTTCCAAACACAAATATATGGGTGAATGGATGAGAATAAGTGGCCTTATCAATATTATTCGAGATGCTGTCAAGTACGGAACAGTCAGGAGATGAGAGGAAGCAATGGGGAAAGAAAAGGTAGCTAACCGAGTTTAGAAAAGAGAGATAGAAACACATGTAAGAATGATCTAGAGATTCAAGAGTGATCACCATAGCTAGAGAAAGATGTGACATAAACACAAAGTCCATGCATATGGAGATTGAAGTCTTTCCTAAAGAGGTGAAGGTAACCATGGACGTAGAACTAAGTTGAAGGGCTAGAAGAGTCAAGGTTAATTTCACAGAGGGCTAAAATGTCAGGTGAGTTTACTTGGAGAAAGTATTCAACGCTGCGAAAGTTGGTACGGATACCTTGTGTTTTCTGAAGGAGATGTTGACGGGCTTAGGTGTTTTTTGTTTAGCTGGTTTAGTTTTGTTTTTTGATTGTATGTTGTCATGGTTAGAGAATTTTATTAAATGGGAGAGCAAGAGTAGTAGTATCAGTTAGTCGCTATATGCAACATGCATACGAAGGAAACTGGCGCAGACTGCAGCATAATGTGGCGTCAGGGTTGCACACTAGAGGCTTTTGCAGAGACACGCAGCCATGCGTGACATGGCACTACAAAAAAACCGATATTATTCAACTATTGATAAGAGCAGCTTTTCAAGACGCTACGCAAGTGTTCGGGCTTCTAACTACCAGTCAGAAGCTGCAAGTAGAAAACTGCCAACGCGGTACCCTCAGAATGACGAGACAAACATTACAAAAAGTTTGTGACAGCACTAGTACTAGGGACAGAGGAGAGGAAAGAAACCGAGAACCCCTTTTTAAACAAGAAACAAAGCATGCACCTCTACTCCTAATAAAAAAAGGGAGGAGTATGAACCAGGCGATAGTAGGGTCTATCAACCCCAATTAAAAGAATTACTAAGTTTTACGTTAGTGTAAGTCAAGAGAAGCCTTTATAGTCATTATAAGGTTTTCAATTACCTTCTCTTACAAATTCAAAGGAAAGACAATAAATTAAATTAACTAACACAAATGTTAACTGGCAGAAAACAAATATATTTTTAAAATTTATTCAGCGCTATATGCTAGAAAATAAAAAAATGTGAAATAAAAATAAAAAATACATTTCTAAAATTAAATTATCAGAAAAAGAACCAAATAAGCTTACCAGCAACGCAAATCTGCTACTGTCAGAACTTTAAACCGAGTTGAGTGAAACTTTAAATTCATCATGGTGGATTCCATTTCACTTTTATACAGTTACCAGCGACCCAACTCTGCTGATTAAACCGGGAGCGTATGTCTGTGTTTTGTTTGTATGATCAGACACATTATCGGGTTTTCTCGTCAAACTTATTCGCTAGAAATCTTTTTTATCATGTACAACTTTTAAGGAAAATGAAGACAAAATGACCACTTACATTTAGAATAAGAAATAGACTGTTGAACTTTCTGGTACATTTTAAGTAAAGACTGCTTGAAGAATTCGATACTCACAGGCCATAATGAAAGCAATATGGATAAAGGTAAACAGCGACTAACATAAGGATCCCCGTTTCAGATTTGTAGAAAAATGCTATAGATTTACGAACACTCAATTAAAACTCATTTTCTGTACAAAACCAGCTCACACAGAAAATAACTCAATTTTTGTACACTGGCAGGCTTCAAATATTTAATTTTTTGTCTTTATATATATATATATATATATATATATATATATATATATATATAGGAATGAGTTTGTAACCCTGGGTTTCACGCTGTTGCGATCGTCAGGGCTTGAAACCCAGGGTTACAAACTCACACCTATGTATATGAATATGTCAGCTCTATCACTGATATTGAACACTTTCAAATAGGTACCACGCATATATAATATATGAATAATATAATATATATAACAAATTGCATATATTTATATTGATATTTATAATTACATACATACACTTTTCAAACACACACACACACACACACACACACACACACACATATATATATATATATATATATATTAACTCATAAACGAGGTTGTACGAGAAGCACAATATTCTTTGAATTAGCTCAGACGGTGAGAATTGGCTCACTTCAGATTATGATCAACAATATTTTCTCTCCTTAAAATGAATATTTTAAATTTGAGATAATGTTTTATTAGCGTGGGATTAATAAATCTAATTTTTCGAGTCGATATTTAGTTATATAAACCACAAGATTTGGTTCACTCTCGTCTTAAAGTGAACATTTGACCAGCGTATTTGATTCGATCGTTTGTTGCACAAACAACACTGAAACTCTCACACACCTAATAAATTACTAGCATTTTTGCATAATGTATATAACAGTATAAAATACAAGAAAGCTTATTTTGTTTACATATTCAGCAGTAGCATCTCCCTTTCCCTATCTATTTCAAGCGGCTGGCTGCTGTAATTTTATACACACAGATAAAGCAACATAAATCCGTGTCACATACATACACTCACTTCAGAATATGAATAACAGTATCATTTCTTTCTTAAAATGGAAATTCAGAAATTGGAAAAATATTTAATAACCAATAAACTTGAGATGAATAAATCTAATTTTAATAGGGAATTCTGGAGCCGATTATTTTATTATTAATATGATCAATTCTTGTTCGCTAGCTTATCTTTCAGTGAATCTTTGACCAGTGGTGTTCGTTCGTTAAACAAACAAGACTAAAATTCTCACGCTTAATTACTCACATTTTTGCATATTCATTCGAGTATCGAGTATCTAAAAACATACTTAGCAATATTGGCTCATAAAAATAAAACATACAGGCTTAATTTTTTTAGTTTTCACTACCTATTTCTTAATACTGACTGCTGTAATTTTATACACATAGATAAAACAACGTAAATTTGTACTACATACATTCGCACTTATGTAGACAAATTTTCTGTTTTTGCTATACTAACGCAATTTATTCGGTTGTAGTGTAAAAAAGATACTCAAACTATTTTGTATGAAGTTGTTAGCAAAGAATCTTTGTAATTCATTTCTTTCAAGTTGAAAGAAAAATACTCAAAAAAAATCAAGATTGGTGGAATTTGTAGATCTGTGATTGAAGCTCTTATCTTAATCCTTGGTTTCTATACATATATTTCACAACAAACATACATAATGATAATTTGTAGATATATTTCAGAGGGATTCGTAAGGAATAAAAAATTCCACAGTGCTACAACGAAATTTAAAGAATGATCGACTATTTTCTAAAGTACTTTGAGATAATATAAAATTAACCGTTTCCTGTTGAGGATACTGTCATGGTGTTATCACCCATGCAACAGATTGAACACTTCCATCTGCTACATCTACTTCCCCTCACAAGAGTTGGGAGCAGAGCTTGACAGCGATAAGCAGAAGAGCAGCGATAGAAAGAGAGCAGAAGAAAGATAGGCAGAGACAGAGTAAGATAGCCAAGACTGCTACCGTACGACCATTGCGAGTCCCAGTTCTAGTATTACTTCCTAACCCGTATTTATTGTTCTACTCACAGAGTTCCAAGTATTTGTATTTTGCTGTGTTTAATCTATATATCGTTATTTTTTTTATTTTTGGTTGTTGTTGTATTATTTCTTAATGGACTCTTAACTTGGTTCACGACAGATACATTCAGTATTAATTGATGATGAAGCTAGTTCTACCATTTCTTGAAATATACACTCCTGATCAAAGATTTAAGACCACTTAAAAATCTTTAAAAAGAAATTGTTTTTTTACGGATAGATTTTAAACTTCTCCCACTTAAGGTTACCAATACGACAATCTAAAAGGTTATGGAAACAAAAGGCTACATTCCAAACATTTTATTTAGAAATTTACATTTTCATAAAATGAGGCGATTGACACATGATCATAATTATAAGACCAGGGGTATACATTGTTAGATTCTCTGGTAATTCCAATGTTTTTAGTTCAGTTAGAGATTAGTAATCACTGCGTAAAGCTGTTATCATGCCTAAAACAAGCAAACTTACCAAAGTTGAGCGTTCTCGAATTCTAGAATTCCATAAGCAAGGTTTGTCACAGTGGGTGATCGCAGCTAATGTAAGTCGCAGTAAAACTGTGATTTGCAACTTTCTAAAGAACAGTGAGAATTATGGAAAAGCAAAATCCTCTGGTAGGCCCCCAAATATTTCTCCTGCATTGAGTAGGAGAATAAGACGGGTTGTTATGAAAGACGGGGGACTTTCTTCTAGTCAAATTAAGGCAGTCACAGATGTTGATTGCAGTCCCGTAACCATCAGACGACACTTACGACAAAAAGGCATGGTAAATAAAAAGCGTAAACAAATTCCTCGGCTGCTTCCACGTCACATGGTGGACCGCTTAAAGTTTCGTCGTGAATACCAAACATGGGATGTTGAGAAGTGGAAGAAAGTCCTGTTTTCTGATGAAAAAAATTCAATCTAAATGGTCCTGATGGCTTCCAATTATATTGGCATAACAAAAACATGCCTCATGAAATTTTCTCTAGATGTCATAGTGGTGGAGGGTCCCTAATGGTATGGAGTGCCTTTGCTTACAGAGGGACGATGAAACTCCAGGTGGTGCGGGGTTGTCAGACAGCGGCTGGTTATGTTAGTATGCTACAAAAAGCATATTTGATGACGGAGGGCTATCGTTTGTGTGGGGATGGATAGTTATTCCAACAGGATAATGCTGTAATCCATGCTGCAAGACGGACCTTGATCTTTCTACAAGAAAATGGGGTCCATCTCTTGAGACATCCTTCATGCTCACCGGACATGAGCCCAACTGAAAATATTTGGGGATGGATGACAAGAGATGCTTATTGAAATGGCAAACAATATTCAACAAAAAATGAACTTCGTAAAGCCATCTTCAGAAGCTCGAGCAACATCACCCGCACCTTAATGGAAACGCTTATTTCTAGCATGCCCGACAGAATTTTTGAAGTCATCAAAAGCAGTGGATGTAGAACTCATTATTAAATTTGGTTGTTGAATGTTTTTATACACTTTTCATACACGTTTTGTACAATTTCATAAAAATTTTGTCTCTGGTCTTATAATTTTGATCATGTGTAAATCGCCTCATTTTATGAAAATGTAAATTTCTAAATAAAATGTTTGGAATGTAGCTTTTTGTTTCCATAACCACTTAGATTGTAGTATTGGTAACCTTAAGTGAGAGGAGTTTAAAATCTCTTTTTAAAGATTTTTAAGTGGTCTTAAATTTTTGATCAGGAGTGTATAAAATGTTTCTATTAAAATAATTTTTTCCGGAAAATAGTTTTATCAAGTTCACTATTATCGCTGTTCCCAATACCAACCTTGCGAACATTTGGCATGAGGTAGTAGGTAATGTGAATATCTCGGTTATTTTCTCTTCAGGTTACCTGTACTAACCATTTTGGATTTTGCTGTAATTGAACGTCCTCATGTGGTTTCTGATATTTGGCAAAGTTTTTTGATTCGGTAGCGCCAGTCCACAAGGTTTGAAGAAGCGTTACCCCGGCTTAGACCTACAAATATCATTTGTACAAAGCTATTTTGACTATTGATCTGAAAACTGCCGGAAGAACTAGAATTAATATTCCTCTCTATTCTAATAAAAACCGTTAGATATATATATCCTGTCACGTTCACACGTTCACTTAGAAAGAGACAATAGTGAGGCTAAGTTCATTCTCTTTACAACCAATTTTAAATTTTACTAGCCGTTATGAAAGCTCTTTCCGCGTGTTTGCTCTTTAACAGTGCTTCATCATTTTAATTTTGCAATAATTATGTCGTCGATTAGTGAAAAAAAAAATATATATATATTCTTCACTAGTCGACGATAAATATAAATAATATATATATATATACACTCAGCAGTGTTCATTATAATAGACATTATATATATATATATATATATATATATATATATATATATAAACGGTTTATATATTGTCATCCGCAGACAGATCTGTTTCGCTGTATCACAGCTCATCAGTACGGTTAGACTCCGATTGCTTTTTTACCCAGGATTGAAACCCGACCGAAATGGCTTCTTCACTACTAGACGATATATTAGGGAGTGTTGAATTTTGTTTTTCTCATATCTTAATGTAAGATATTTTCAATAGTGTCAATATATATGTTTCCGTTGTTTTAGATAACATATCGATATAAATCTGTTGTCGTTTATTTTAGACGCCACGAACGCACTCGTAATTGTACAAACAAAGTGGTGATTAGGAAAAGAGAATTGGAAATAAAATCAAAACAAATGAGAGTCTTGGATGATAATTGCACTAAAGCACAAAAAGAAAACTGAACGAAATGTAGAAAAAAACGTATGTTGAAAATTATAAAAAAACAGAAACGAATATAGTGATATAGTGGGATTAAGTCGAGAAAGAGAAAAATCGGATAGAGTAAAAAAGATGAAAGTACACTTTGAAGAAAGAAAGAGGAAAGCAAAACGAGTGGTTGGAACAGTCAAGAATCTAAGATAGTCAAAACAAATAGAGGAGAAGTAAGGAATATACAAGGGACGTTATAAAAGAGAAAATTTAACAGGTATTGTTGTCGCAGGGTTGATTGTAAATCCTATTCTCTTTTAAAAGCGTCTAAGAATTCTTGGGAAAGTAGTAAAAGAGAGATTTACAGAGCGACTAATTCAGTATTGTAAAAAAAAGATAAAATAAAGAAAAGTGAAAGAATGAGAATTAAAATGAAAATAAAATTTAAAAAGGAAATAAATTGATGAATTTAAGAAAAAGAGAAATAAGAGAGAAAACACCCAAATAACAAATGAAGAAGATTTTATATTAAAGAAGACGTGAAAGAGCAGAGAAAGGATAGTATAGAACATTGGAATAGACAGTTATAATATATAGTAATGATAATTTTAACCTTTTCTTTATAAGGAAACATTCAATGTTCATTGACCGATCAGCTATTATTACATTTGGTTGAAATTTATAAAATATTCCTTATAAAATATTTTTCTGAGAAATACGTTTCTCAAATCCCGTAGCTGTCATTGAACTTTTCTAGTAATAATGTGAATTTCCTTCCTGAACTTTTATTTCAAGAAGTGTGGAATGTCACATTTTGAGTGTGTCATTATTTTCTCTCTCAGTTACGGGTGATGTCCTTCATAGCTGTTGGTGCTGTTGAAAGTCTCCAAATGATGTAACATCTGTTATTTATGTTTTCTTTGTGATTCTTAATCAACAATTCGGTTTGTGTGCAGCTGAAATTCTAGATATTTCTGAACGACTTGATTAGGTTATTTAACAACATGACTTGAGTTTTCAGATTAAGGTTTGGTTTTTGTAACAATTGTTGGTGTTAGGAGAAACTAACTCTAACACAGCCCATGCAATGTTTGGTTCCCTCATCTCGTCTACTGAAGTTGTTGTAACTGATACATACACCGAGGTATTTGGGGTTTTTGGTATTTACTAATTTCACATCTTGAATTTTTATGATGGATTCAAAATCATTATAATTTCAGATACATACATGTATACATAATGAATTTCTGATTTCTAAGGCAGCAAGGATTCATACAAAACATTGTATTAAATTCTACAGGATTTAGGAAAATAAAATAAAATTGTATTATAATTCGGCATATTTCCCTATTAGTATGTTCGTAATCGCGTATGTTATACTCTACTATTACCTCAGATAATTAATAGGTCATTCTATTTATTCTATAGATAGATAGGAACAGAAACTTGTACACAGATAGATAGATAGATAGATAGATAGATAGATAGATAGATAGATAGATAGATAGATAGATAGATAGATAGAGGCATCATCCAGAAGTTTGATCGCTACAGTAATATAGAGGCGGACTGATTTCTTAGGAGGAGGATATATTTTTTCTAAAGCTGAAAAGATCTTCTTTTTTTTTGCCTACGTAAAATCTTTTCAATAGAGAATCTCAATCAAACGCAATATGTAAAGAAATACCCAGTTGACGTTTTCAAGTGATTCTTCCAATCAGAACTACTATGAAAATCTCTGAGTAAAAGTTATCTTTTCACATCACCGTCAGTCTGTCATTATCTCATTCACAAAATGTTATAGTAGTTTGCCCTGGGCAGTAATGTTTTGCAGTTATTTTAGCTAGTCATAGAGTCGAAAACTATATTTTAACAACGATTTCATTTTTCCAACACTTTCAGTTAAAATCACAGACATGTTTTGTTTGAATATTTTCTTTACAATCCTAATAGTTGTTTTAATATTTTATACTTTCTTATTTTACAGAATTTGATATTATTCCTTCTCTTTATTGTTTGTGGACTTTCATGCATTATTGGGAAAGATAGTAAAGTGTTTGCCTATTTTGTAATTTCGATTTCTTTCTCCAACAATATTACAATCTTTTGTCTGTGACCTGAGCAAGTAAATTAACTATTTCAATTAGCCTCACAGCTTTGTCCTTGAAAATTCAAAATTAGCCCTCTTCAATGCTGATGATATATATATATATATATATATAGTTAAAAAAATATGAACACTCCAGCAGAATTTAGCATTGCGTATCCTTAGGGAAACCGTCATTAGATCGAACTTTACTTGACTTCTCGGGTACGTAGAATCACCTGATTGAACAAATCTGTAATAGTCCTTTTGAATACAGATGGTTTCCTGTTTTCTAAAATAAATAAATATCTTATTTCATAAATAAATAAAAACAACATCTACTCAAATATACGTATCCATTAAAAATGGGATTTAAAAAAAATAGAAATATGTCCGATTGATAAATGTAAATACATTCCTAAATTTATATATATATATATATATATATATTAGAATCTCTTAGGACGAGTACACCATTGTGCAAGCAACTCACTTTACGAGCTGCTATTCGTTAGAATTTTCTATCGTACATCGAGTAAAAATTCGCAGTACGAAATGTATAATGATGCATTTCCTCGTCTACTGTGCCACTTGTTTTGGTACGTCTTTACTCCAGCTGAAAAACGATCTTCTGTATCTGAATCTCGATACTTTCAATTTGTTCATTCTTTTTTCGGGCTTCTGCTATTAAGTTTGGCTTCAAGTATTATCCTTCTAAGCTATTTCTTTATTATCTTATTTTTCATTTCTTCCTGCTTTAATAACTGCGTTGTTATCGTGTACTTTTAAATATTAAAATTCTATAACGGTTCCTCGAACAGTTTTTCTGATGAGTAGTTGGCCAACCTAAAAACAAAGTCGGTCAAACGACGAATAAACCTTCTTGTAGGGTCAGTGGCAATCTTTAACAACGTAGTAGATTGGGCTTTATAGATATTTTTGCAGCCAGTGCGTTGATTACACAGAAACAGTGGGCGAAGTGCTTTGTAAGACTAAAGTCAACAAACAAGACAGAAGACATTCTGGTGGAATCTACAGTCACATGTCCGTGACAAACGTGACCCTTCAGTTTCTCGGACATCGGCTGTGGTTTGGAGATGGATAGAGATGGAATCCAACAGATCTACGCTACGTGTAAATGAACGCTTCTCCGGCATTCAATCGATATATGTGAAGGAAAGTGCACTTTGACCTGATGCAATGTTTAACAAGATTGTCTCGATATATAAAAAACGACTGAATAGTGATTTCAATCCTGACTGGGTTCCCCATACTTTCGGGCTTGTGTCACAATTAAATTACGTTCAGTAAATTACTAAAGTAGTAGTCACACTCCCCCGACTTCAGTTGGGGCAGTTTGAAAATAATATTTAGCTCAAGCCCCAGGGACCAACCTCCTAGACAGCATATTTTCTTTGATGGGGGAAGGGTCATTAACCAGCCAAAGTGCTATGCTGACAGAAGTTTTTACCCAAAGAAAAAAGTGTCGAGAGGGCTTGAACAATTTTTTTCCACTGTATTGCTAAAAAAAATTAAACTGAACTTGTGTCACATTTGGTAGTGACGTGGCTGACTGAATAATACACACATATGCCGAGGGATGTAGATCCTCAACTAGGCAATGATACTATGTCTACACTTGATTGTGGAGATAATGATGATCAAGATAAGGTAGATATATTTTATGTTCTTCTTGTTTTAATGATTCCAGTGGCTGCCACAGACCATTCCCTCATTACTAATTACACGTTTCATGTCTGGAATTCTGATATCATCAAATAAGCATTTATCTCTATCGATCCTTGTCACCAGTTCTTTCTTATATTGAATACGAATCGCCTGACGAAGTCGAAAAAGTTAAAACATGGTAGTGTCATTACCTGATCTCCCCAAACACACACACACACACACACATACACATATATATATATATATATATATATATACGAACAAATGTTTAGAGATACAAAATTTATGGTTAGTCTCGAAGGCCCTTTCGTCCAACAAATCATCAAGAGAAGGATTTTCTAAAGCCTCTAAATTTGTTGGGAGATATTTTATTTTAATTGTCTCTCGCTAATTATTTACACGTGGATTTCCCTCCTCTTGCTATAAGTATATATATTTATTTTATCATGTTTCCCTCTTTTTTACTCTTCATTTTCGTCGTTACTGTTCTTTTCATTTAATTCATTTTCCAACGATTTTGAAACTAACAATGTTTTTAAAACAGTATATATATATATATATATATATATATATATATATATATATATATATATATAGTCATGCTATGATTTATCCTGATTTCTGATAATGAATTGTCCGCTAAAGTCTGCGTATCACGATAACGGAAATACAACTTCGCCACACCGCGTCCTACACACACTTGCTGAGTCAGGAGAATAGTTGGAGCTAGTAAGAGAAACTATAAATTGCAAGTAATCTGTGGGTAGCACAACACTAAGTCATGGTTACGTGTTTCTGACATAGTGGGGTCATTTTTGGTATCATATGCACCGAAGTGCTATGCTGACTGGAGTTCATATCTAACCTAACTACAAAGATCACTGTGTCTGACACAAGAATAGTTGCCCAGAGGAGCAAACCGCAATAACAATAAATGTAAATCCTACAGCAGCTCTCCAGTTGAATAGATAAACATAAACACTGGACTGATATGCAGTGTAGAATACACGTGAAAATCGACGCTTTACAACCAACTGTTTCAACTAATTCTATTTTACTAAACATCTCGGTTGTTAATAAAAGTTGCAACCACTAATATGAAATTATTATGACTAAATCCGGTTTTTAATAATACATTGCTTGTCATGTGAGTTTAAAACAGTTAGAATTGGAACAAAAACTAGTCTTTCATGTTTGGGTTCGCTTCCAATGAAAGTGTTATTCGTTAATAACTATCAGCCTTTGCAGGGACATAGAATCTCAAAGATTAATCCATGTATTAGTTATACAGGCTAAGATTTATTTGTTCTTCAGTGGCTCGGTTCAAATCCAAAATATCCATAGAATTAGCTACAAATTCTACCAAAAACTTTCTGTCTTGAACGTTTTGAAGCTACGATAATATTGAATGCTTTTTTAGTCAATCTATTCTTTTTCAACTTGACATCTTTTTACTCCTTAGGGAATTATCGGATCGATATAGAGAAAGACACTTAACTTTTTTGGTTCTTCTTGCATCCTTTCTGTTCTTCTAAGTAAATGCCATCTTCTTTTCATGGATTTGCACATCGTTCTGCAATATGTCCAGATATGATTAAGCGATTTTTTTGTTTACAGTTTCGCAAGGTATTTAAAGCCAGAATATATTTCTGTATCGTAATAATTTTGGGGGGATAATGTTTTACTAATACATATCCTACTAATGAATTCATATTTGTAAGGGGGTGAATTCATACTTTACAAGGGTATATGCTTGTAAGTTAATATAACGAACGTAAGTGGAATTGAAACTCGGCTATCTGAATTCCATTTGCGAGTCGTTATACATTACACCATCTAAGGTTACAGCACTTGGTATTCCCAAGTGATCTCCCATTTAGGTACTGACCCTGCTTGGCGTTGCTTAACTTTGTTGATGATACGAGAACTGGTGATATGCCCGTAAGTTATGTCTAAAAAAGCGGTACATCAATATTTGTTCGTCTGGGTTCCTTTTTATGTATCTTTTAATTTGTTCTGTTCCTGGAGATCCATTCTAGAACTTCTTTCTTTAGATACTTTGAAGCTAAATGCTGTAGAATGGTGAACCGCGTCTACGTCATGTCCTCGCTACTATCCATCTGGCTCTTTTACCTTAATTTTTTTAGAGTTTATACTTAAGCAGTCGTATATTTCTGCTATAAAGTCATTTTTAGGATATTTCTTCCTCATTCGAACGTGAACTCTAAATGAAATGTCTGATAGACTCCTTATCTCTTCTCTAGAGAGGATTTTTACATATCTCCCTGTTTTTTCTACTCTTAAAACCCAGTTACAGCTAAGACAATCACGCGGGTCTGTATACGACAATCAGTAGGTTACGTCGTTAACACTGCACATAGCTTCCTTGATGGCCTGGTGTGGTATTGAGTACAAAATCTATTCCGATATATTCCCAATAACTCATAAAATATTTTTACATGCTTATGCTAAGTTTTGTTCACTAAAAAGGTCAGAGTAAAATATCCACTGGAAAGGTGTGAAATCTATTATCTAAGGAAATTTACAAGCCTCATACACTTACTTCAGTTAACGCATAATAAAAAAAATTAATATTTCGACGCACTTTACATTTTACGAATCATAAAAGTTGTTGGATGAAAAGGTCGAGATTGAAAAGTTCAAGCAATCCATTAATCAATACACAAACATAGCGATCCAGTCAATATTAAAAAATAAATGCATCTGTTGCTTGAGTAATTTCTTTTGGAAATAAAAACTGAAAATGTTAGAAAACATTTGAAAGAATGCATTCTATGAGCTTTCTTAATGTAAAGAGCATTTAGTGAAATGATCAATCAGTAGTTGTACTAAGCACAGATTTCAAAGTGATGTTTTGTTAATGTATCTTGGTTGTATAGCATCTTCAAACTACAAGCAGCGTTTACAATATTGGTAAAAAAGAAATTCAACCGTTTCTTTTATTTACATGAAATATGAATAATGATTGTCGCTAAAAATCAGCAACAAGTTTTTGTTTTTTACAAAACTTTTCCATTTATGACTTCAAGTGTATTTTCTATTTTTCTCGTGAATTAGAAGTAATTTTTTTCAAGAGAAGAAACATCTGTCAGTGATTTTAAAAAAGAACATTGTTTTTTATTTCGCAAAATTTAATAATAATACAATGTCGACAAAAATATTAAGGCTATTTTAAAACCCGAACTCTGAGATTTATAAAAACTGTATATAATATAAATTCCTGTTTCAAGAAGAAAAGTACATTCGATCTAACGTACGGCAGAATTTTTGAGTGTTTCTGAAGAAAAATCTTCCACGCAGTAAAGCAGAATTTACGAAAGCATTTATTATGAATGTTTATTGAAGATATATTCAGTTCTTTTTTTTCTCGTATATTTCTGAATAAACGTAAATAATATACCTAATATTTTGAAGTATATATGAGTCTCAATTTACATTTTTGTTTTTGTTGTTCCTATTTTCATTATTTTTTTATTTGCAGTTTGATTTTGACCATCCCTTTACTTCTGAAAAAGTTACTTCACATTAGAAAATATATATCTTCTTAAGCTACTGTTGGTTTTTCATCAAAAGTAGACAGTTTAATTTTAGAATCTTGGTTTGCGCATATTTCACGCTGAGAGCAAATTTACGAATGACATCTTCTTTAACCTTCCGATACTGTTGTTAGGAACGTCGTCCAAGCGTAGCGTTTTAAAAATATTATAGGTAATTCATTTAATTTTCTTCTTATATATTGTCTTGAGTTTTATAGTATATACAAATATGAAACTAAAAAAATTACAAGACAGTATTTGACAAAATCGAAAAAAAAGACTAAGGTTTAAAAATGAATATTGAAGCTCTAAACATTCAAATAAATATAAAACATCTAAATAAGCAAAAATAGTTTTAATATTTTAATAGGTTATATTTTATTTTTATTTTAGATTGTCTGAAGCATTTCAGGATTAACGTGAATCTTCTCCCATTGTTTTTCCACATTGTTAGCAGTGAACTAGAAGGTGAATATGATTTTTACATACATTTCTGCCACGATAATTACAGACAAACTTTAAAGTAGAGTGGAGGACACGGAAGAGAAAACGAAGGACCTCTTACACAAGATAGTAATAGAAAGGAATGCGCATAAACTTCAAGAAAACTGAATGTATGGTCATCAGCAAAAGAAAAAAAACTTAAAAATGCCAACTACAGGTCAGAGAAACTAAAATAAAACAAGTGAAGAAATTTAAATACCTAGGAAATGTTCTGACAGAGGATAGAAAGTGCGACATTGAGATCCGAAGACGCATGACCAAGGACGCATTTCAAAAACTAACCAGAATACTGAAAAACAGGAAAATCTCATCGGAAACAAAGAAAAGAGTGCTGGGTTACTATTTATATATCTGTCCTTCTGTATGGAAGTGAATGTTGGACGATCTAATCAAGGATAAAAAAGAAGATTGAGGCAGTAGAAATATGTTTTTACATAAGGACGCTGTGGATACCATGGATTTAGCATGTGAGCAACGATGAGGTGTTTGAGAGGATGAAAACAAAAACATTCGTGCTTAACATCGGGAAAAGACAGCTGAGGTTCCTGGGTCACATAATGAGGAAGGAGGACCTGGCGAATTTAATACTCACAGGATGGACTGAAGGAAAGATAGACAGGGGAAAGCAGTGCGAGACATATTTGATAGGTCTGGATGGCGGAGAGGGGTTTAGAAAAGATACCTAGAGAAAAAAATGATCGCCCACGTTCTGAACGGAGACGGTACATGAAGAAGACTGTATCTCGTATACAGAGTAGGTATTCGTTTATCTCGCGAGGTGATGGCAGCGCCCATTCTAACAAACATTTTGTTCTTTGACGGTTGACCTCTTCAGTACACAGTAAGTGAAAGACATGCTTTACCCATATTACGTGGACCCACACACGCTCGTACCAATAAGATCACAAAAGTCCAAGGTATTACATTAGAGGCAACGTTGACTGCAGATGTTACGGGAATTTTGTCAGTGATTGCTGTTAATCTGGGCTGCCTTCATGATTTTTTCGTTATGTAGAGTTCTGTAGCTTTTTCTGTTTATTTATTTATTTATTTATTTATTTATTGTGACCGTAAGGAAGCAGAGGTTTAAATTAAGAGGTTTACTTCCTCTAGATGGACTATCTTTCCAAGCTGACGTTCTTCGTCTACTCAATATATACTGTATATACACACGTATAATGCGACGTTTGAAGACCTAATTTTGATACTAATTTTAAGGGTGTTGAATCGTGCACAAGATATAACATGAGGCTATATACTGCTCAATTATTTTAAGATCCAAACATAAAATTAAACACTCTTTTTACAGAAAAATATAAGATGTATCATTTATAGAACTTTTAGATAAAATTCTGAATGTGCTTAAAAAATCATGGCTATAACTTTGGTATAGTCCATGGTATTTGGGAAACCATATCTCTCTATAATTTCCTATCATTCGTGACGTGTATCTGAGTTAGGCAGCAGTGGATATCACCTCGTTCTCGGAATAAGAAATCAGGGAGGCGAGTTCGAATTACAGTTCAATTCGTTGCATTCACTTACGCGCAAATACCTTTGAGAAAATTATTAATCCATTTATTCTCTCTCCAGCTTAAATAGCAGAACAGATTTCGTTCTACCGCCTTTGTTGGCAACCAGTCTACATCAGAAAGTAATGGTATGCTACTGCAGGAAAATTTTTCTGCTCAGTCAGTCATGTCTTTAAAGGGACATGATCACCCAACTGACTGACTGAATAGTTGTCTCTTTCATGACACAATTAACCCTTTTTCTGCAGTACATTTGAAAATGTTCCTGATGTAGGTTACGTGATTCTTACTCCTCTTTTCACCTTTTCTTTATCCTTTGAGTGCCAAAGTCTGTTAGCACTTTTCTGGGATCATATATTTGGTATGCCGTTATTTTACCCCCTGGCGTATTGACATAGTTATATAAACTGGTACATCACCCTTTTTGAATAAGCGGGGAAAATATTCCAGAAATATTCTTCCTTTATGTACCACATTACTTTAAGATTTAGTTAATAATTGTTCTCTATTACTTTCTCGCTCGGAACAGCTTTATTTCCTTTTACCATCTCTCTAATTCTGTCGCTCTTTGCTTAAAATGATCAGATAAATTACTGCTCATCTCTAAGCCTTCCGTCCTCATTATGTGCCCCTGAAATTTCAACTGTCTCTTTTTGGTTCAAAGTATAAATATATGTTCTCTTTAGTTTTGAAAGATCCTTTGTATAACAATACCACTAACTATCGTTTCATTGTTCATCTACTGCTATATCACGCTGAAACACCGGCCGCCGTAATATTACTAAAGTTACGTCGAGCGTAGTCAGTACCTAGATGAGCGATTACTCGAGAATACCAGGTGCTGGACGATTGAATATGCGCGTGGTGTAGTAGCTAATGACTCATAATTGTTAATTAAAGAGCCGAGTTAGAATTTCAATTGGGTTCGTTATATTCAATATGCACAAATATTCTTGAGAAAAGGTATGAATCCACCTTCTTTATTCCCAGTTATGGTATAATTAGTAAAACTTGTTACACTAAAATATAATAATCTTCAAAAAATTGTTTCATTTTATAAATATGTTCTGGCATTAAATAATTTAGAAATGGCTGATAAGCCGTAGAAAACGAATCAATTAACAACAAATCTCTAAGCCTTCCTTCTTCATTATGTATCGCAGATATTTCAACCGTCTCCTTCTAATTCTGAGTATAACTGTATTTTCCGTTTTCAAATTTAAATAAAGCCTCCTAGTTGCTAAAATTTTCTGTCTTCGGTATTCGTAGCATCTTTTGAATAACCACACTTTTGTTAGTTCATGGTTCATCCTTCTCGTGTAGCTATCTGATTCTCGTTCCAAGAACATTCACTGCTCCACAACGCAGATACGAATTACGAATGATAAGAAGTTATAGACGGTTATGAATTCCCAAATGCCACGAATTTTAGTATAGTCATCATTTTTTAACCACATTCAGAATTTTTGTGGAGCTTTGTCGCCGATTTGTTGTGTAGTTGTGACGTAACTTCGCCGCAACGTGTAAAGACCGGCTTCACTGGAAATAAGACACGGAACACAGGAGGTAGTTTCAAACAGTGTAGTAGTATAAACAAGATATTAAAAAAAGTGTCAATAAATAAGAATAAGAATTAAATAAATCCAAGGTATAATTAAACCGTCGACTAGTAGTTGTCGTTAATTGCCAAATTTTCTTCACTCCTACTTAGATGTTACGCAGGTATATAAAAAGAGGAAGAGTTCACTCCTCGCAGGAGGGTACCATAACATAATTTTATCTAAAAATCTAGAAATTATTTATATTACGTTCCGACAGAAATTTTCTGTAGAAGGAGTGTGTATTTTTGTGTTTGTATCGTAAAATAATTGAGCATTACATATCCTAATATTATATCTTGTGTATGATTCAACCCCATTACGGCCACATCACCATGAAACATCCGTTCCCGTACAATCAAGTTGAGAATTAGTTAAATAGATTTTTAACAAGGCTGTACATTTCTGATAAGAGACGTAAGATTAAAGTTACTTATTCGATACGAGGAATTCTCACTGACACGCATTTATGGATGCTGTCAACCACAAGCATCCGAATACTGAACGGATATTTCCACGGGTTTCAAAGGAGACTACAGCGTTTAATAAAATATTAACTGAACAAATCCTTAAGTCTGCACATTTGTGTTACTCATGAATATTGATAAAGGCATCTATGTAATCTCAGTAAGTGTATCGTATCAGTGTTTAGTTTGCCTTATAATGATAAGAGAATATAAATTATTGAGACAATCAGTCTGCTTACAAGTGTCTTGTGTTTTTCTCATTATACTTTTGCTAGAATCGGTGAATATCTGTCACTCTGTATCAGCCATATTACATTATGGACTACCTTTAAGATACAAACAATAAGCTCATTTGTATTTCCTTTAAAACAATGCATTCACTAATGATCGATTCGTAAGAGAGATTTGTGTCCGTGTGTCTGAATGCGTGCGGGGATATATCAGTACAGCATCATGACCACTAGTTACACGCTTTAATCTGAACACAGCTTTAGGTATTAAACTGACAGTCACTATGCAGTGTTGATTCCAATATCTACACTGTATGCACAAGGTGCATTCTAGAAAACAGTTTTCCTAATTTTAAAGAAGTAAAAAACTTAAATAGGATCCTCTGAATTCAATGCACATCTTGCAGCCTCCCAACCATTTCGGGTAGAACAAATGCAAAATGAAGATGACCAGAAATGTTGTTACAACCTCCTTTATTTTTTCAATGTTTTCAAGATGACTGCCCAAAAGTTCTCCATCAACTCGAGAAACAACTAAAGGTTCGAGAAAGAAAGTCCTGGATTGTAAGGTTAGTGAGAGACAATTTTGAATTTCCATCTCTATCAACACATATCTTTATTGTATAGTGAGTGTACAGTCTTAGCGTCCATACTGCAAACTAACATGGTGTGACAAGCAGTGTTTAGAAGCTGTATTCAAAAAATCCTTACAAGCGTCAACTTAGGACACTTCGGAAGTGAAATTCCCTTTGTGTGCAGCCAAATATATATTAAATAATCTCGCCAAACTGATGTGGCATGTTACTAAAGAGGTCACTTAAAAATCGGTAACTTTTTCTACTTTTCAAAGGATTTAGAACTATATATATATATATATATATATATATATATATATATATATATATATACTAGCTGTATAGCCCACTATAGTTTTAGTGGTGTTGTTTGCATATTATAACATTAGACTTTGATCTACCAGTGACTCAATTTTGGCTGAGTTTGAGTGAAGAGTCTTCTGTACATCAAAGGTTTATGTCATGATCGACAAGTTACCCAATTTTGGTTGAAATCATACTTCGGAGGAGTAGGGTTTGTTAGAATGGCGACACAGAGACAGACAGACATGCATATTCATATGTATTTTTATGAATATATATATATATGTGTGTGTGTGTGTGTGTGTGTGTGTGTGTGTGTGTGTGTGTGTGTGTGTGTGTGTGTGTGTGCGAATATCTATTATTACTAGAGGAAGACTACATACAGACAATGTGGATTCGATCCATTGGAGGTAAGCATCAGCCATACTGATGGAAGTAAAAAATGTTTATCTCAAATGATTAAAAGACATCAATTTTAATTTTATAGGCGTTATAATTAACAAGACAAAATAAATATTTATCCAATATTGATGCATATTGGGAGCGTTGTTAATGACCAAACAAGCAATTATTACATTTTTCTATCAAAGAGAATGGCTGTCTAATACTTCTGTTCCCTGATACATTTCTGAATAATATTTTAAAGTGTCAATTCAATCTCTTACTATTATGAACTAATTTTTGTTTGATGTGTTTCAGTAAGATAATAGGATCTTGAGAATGACTGGAGTATGGATTTGTGACTGAGAAACAGAAAATATTAAAATGGCATAGAAAATCCTAAAATATTAGAAAAAGCAAAATAACTCATAAACTATGAGAAAAAGCAAAGTAACTCACAGATTTGGAAAACCTCAAATTATGAGCATACATAATTGAAAGGAAACGAATCGCAAAAGATTTATTCGTTATGATTCTACAGATTTAGTAATATATTCATGCATAAAACTTTTATAACAAACCTAAATTGTGTCATTCAGAAGCAGCTTTGGAAGAAATACATCTTCTCTTAAATAAGGTAATAATATGTTTACATCTATGTCTCTATATCATCATTTCTTCCTAAGCAACGAGGGAATGCCACTATTACGCAGGGGTTACAAGGATTTAAAGTAAAAATGATTAGGGAAGATTAGAGAAATCACAAAAATGCATTTATTTTTTTAAGATTCTCGTTATCAGTAAAGCAAGTAAACGATTGGAATTTCCACTAGGGAAAGGTGCGAGAAAAGAAACAATTGGAGTAGAAGTGAATGTTGCATTGAGCTATTTCAACATAAAAGGGTGGGATCTAGAAGCCAATGAGTGTACTCGTATTTGATGAACAGAAATATATACTAAACTCATTATTATGCAAGGATACCCGTCTACAAGGCTAGCTAGCTAATCCCCACTGCAGAAGCATACTCAGGCACACAGAGCCCATCTATGGTTTATAGTGCAACTATGCTGAGTGGACCTTAGTTAGTTCCTGGGAGAGAGCGCGTTATCTAGCATGAACAACAGTCTGAACAATGCCAGGACGCTCAAACCATCAGTCACGATGACTTGTGACTTCGAGCTAGCACAACCATCGACACTCCTCAAAAGAAGCTGTCTTTCACTCACACGGCTTTGGTCAATTAAGCTACTTTCAAAAGGTGCCTCATGTTGGGATCGCCTTTTTTCAACCGATAAATCACCTTCCTGACAAATGGACTATGGTGAGATTTGAACCTGGACCAGAAAGCGTATCTTCTAATCACTCGGTACACACACATTACATAACTAAGCAGGTAATTGAACAAAATAGAACATGTTTCGTCCTATTAAGCAGCAAATTTAAAAACGATTTTTTTATCGCCTGAATTATATTTGTTGTGACGAAAACAGAACAAACAAATAGATGATAATTCCACCCAGATAAACACCCAGAATACAGAGGCATTTATTGTTTTTGGTGTTCTTTGTATTTAGGGGCATAGAGTAGCCAGCCTCTTTTCGCTTTCTCTCGATTTCGTTTTTATTTTTATCGTTACAATGGAACGCATTGTAATAATTGTACTTACGTTGAGAAAGGCATTATGGCATGTAAATATGAATTAAAATTTACCATGAAAGACTCAGAAAGGCATGCACTTTAATACATTTTTGTATTTAGGGGAACTAAATCTCGGAATTTAATATCTGATTGATAGGTGTGTGCTCTGTAAAACTACCTTGGTCAAATTATTGCTACAGTTACAAAACATTGGGTGAATCCAATAACGACATGCTCTACGTGATTATATATATATGCAAACAACAATTTTATTCAGGTATTCCAAGCCAAATCTGAAATCTATCTATCTATCTATCTATCTATCTATCTATCTATCTATCTATCTATCTATAGATAGATAGATATATAGATAGATTTCAGATTTGGCTTGGAATCCCTGAATATAAATGCTGTTTGCATTTTTCCGGACTTTCTTGCACTGATTGTATGTTATTTTTTATGCGCCTAGTGCTCTGTTACATACTTCACTTTCATACACTCAACACATTCAGGGATAGTCGCCCCTTATTGATATTTTCTTTTCTGTGGAATCTGCCCCCATAACAGTAGGGCGTACTGTCATATCACTTTGTAACACCAATTCTCTTACGAACATCGGCGTTTAAATCATGTTGAGTTTGGTCAGTAACTTGTTTGAGGTGATCGCTTTGGAATAAAAGGCACTGTAAGCTTGGATGTGCGAATGATAATCGTTAAAAGGAGGGCCAAGTTCCAATTCCTATCTTTTTTGTTATATTCACTTACACGCAAAAAAGCGGGAACGGTTTGAATTCATCTCTTTTCCGCTCAACTATTAGTAGGACATGTATCAGTAAGTTATTATTATCTACAAAATAATTTTAAACAATAAAAATATTTTGTGAATTAAATAACCTGAAAAATGTTCATAAACCGTGAAAAACTAATCAGTCACTGAATATCGGTAATAATTCATTCATAAATAAGGTAGGTTTTTATGGAAGCTTTACTTTTGAATATTTTTTGAGAGAAATTATTATATACCACTCGCTTTTGGTATATACTGCTGCTACTAAAGCACAGTCACCTACACATCAACGATCAACACAATAACGTATATATAAAAATATTAACTTATACTGTTTGTTTTATTCAGTGACGATTGTGTGCAAGGAATAGCGATAGGAAAAAGCACATAAAAGGGAGAGACGGGCTGTAGTTGTATTCTTTGGGTTCTCTTTGTGTCTTCTTGCTTCGTCTTCTTGTTGTGCCCCTGGAAAATCCGGTTTTATATAACTCAGGTTGCAAGTAATAACGTAATCTTTCTGGAGGCTCTCCTATTATCGCCTTGGCCAGTTACATTGTGACGTATCACATTCCTATCTTTTATTTTTTAATTTTTTCTAATTTCGATACGCTGATGCAATGCCTGTTTTTTATTATTGTTTCTGAAACCCAAAACCATATTTTTTGTCTGTTTATTAAAATATAATTCATTGCTTTTATTGTTGTTTATATTTCCGTCCTTGAACGGTGACTCTGCATTATTTCGCTTCTGACCAAATAATTTAATGTAAATTACAGTTTGTCTTTGACACGATACACTATTCTTATTTTTCTACATTCCAGTTTCGATTGAAATCATTTTTTAATTCTTTTACGGTCTTTGACAGAAAATATATGTATTAAATGTAAAATGTACTATGTGATTCACAGACTGTGTTTTATTAGTTTATATTTCGGGACCTTGAAAACCGACGACTTTGACGCAATACACTTTCTATTTTTCTGCATTCCAGTTTGAAATCATCGGCTGTTTTCTTTTTTGCTTGTGACAGGAATAATAATTATTTAAGTTAAGTTATATCCTTGTTGTCCCCAGGATATATAACAAAATTCTAACAATGTATGATCTGAAGCTATCACAGTCTTTTTGTTTTTCTTTTATTTGGGGGGTTTGCATGGATAGATTGTACTATGAAATGAAACATTATTTTTAATCATTTCACCCCAAGTAAGGCATTCGACTGCCACTATTGCGCATGGGGCTACATAGGGGAAGGTAAAGAGGAGGAGTGTTTAGATGTAGGAAATGTCAGAAGGAAGGTGATAGATGGGTAAGGATACCGAGGATGAGGGTTGGGCAGATGAGAAGAGTGTTTGAAAGAATGGGAGCGAGTTAGTGTGTTAGGAGGTGTCTATTGACCTTACATTTAAACTCCTGGAGATTGTAGCTGTCGGGGAAGCAACCATGTGGAAGGGAATTTCACAGTCGGGAAGTGCGAGAAAAGAAACTGTTGGAGTAGAAGTTGCGGTTGCAGTTAATCGGTTTTACTGTAAAAGGGTGGGATCTAGTTGCTAATCTAGTTTCTCGTGCAAATTTGTATCTAGGGGGCAGCAGTGATCAGTTTTCATTGGAGCAGAAGCCGTGAAAGTATTTATAGAAGAGACACAGGGAAGTCACGTCGCGCCGGTGAGAGAGAGACTGCAGGCGGTTTGCCAAGTTGGTATCGATCACATTACAGACCTTCCGCTGTACCTTGTCAAGAAGCCCGAGGAGAATAACAGGGGCACCCGACCAGATATGGAAGCAGTATTCAATGCACGGGCGGATGGTAGATTTATATATATATATGCAGGATAGACATCGGATAGAGCTTTGGTTTAGCATCAATTTTGACAAGGAACAGTGAATAGCATGAAATGTTCAAAAGAAGGTAACTGTTCAGCGGGCAGATTATCAAGACAGGAGACCATGAAAGGAAAAAGAAGGTAAGCATGTTGAACGAATAATCGGATAACTGAGTAGTCTTATGTGACACTCTGCCTCGGCTGGCTACCTGCCCCTGGTCCAGAACCTGTTGTGATGATGACCGGAACCTGAGTGGATTGATGCTAATTATGACGATTGCCTCGTTACAGCAGCTGGTCGTCAAGACGTCTATTACAACGGCGAACTTCCTTGCCCACGCTGTGTTCTTTGATCTCAGGAAAGTCACGTTGAAAATCAAGTAGCCGTTTGTCTACCACCTCAAAATAGCCCGGGCACACGTGTACATTTTTGTTGAAAAAAAAACAAAAAAAAAACACGGCACAAAAAAAAAATGAATAAGTTCGAAGACGCCTGGATGGGTTAGAAAAAAGTCATTATAAAGAAATAATTAATAATAAAAGCAGAATGTATAATCGCCGAATTTCAAAGTTTACAACGGAGAGAAAGATTCGTTTAACTAATCAGAGCTTTCGATTTTCCAAATAAAAAATTATTTTCATAACGGAGCGAATTTTTCGTTAAGAATAATCAGAGCTTTCAATTTTCTAAATAAAAAAAGCCTTTTCATAACAGTGCGAAGTTTAGTTAGGAATAATCAGAGATTTCAATTTTCTAAATAAAAACAAGTCTTTTCACAGCTCTTTACCGAAGCTTTACGGAAATAGCGGAATGGGCGTTCTGGTGATGGTAGTAGATTCATCTTAGAAGGCGACCAGTCTGTCTCTACGGCTGGCACCCCAATCGGCATGGCTCCCGGCTGGGAACTCTTTTCCCTCAGTCGTTACATCTCGACAGTAACTCTAACTGATTTTTCTCACTCGGGTCTCGATTTTTATACCTATCCCCAGTTCTCTTGGGAGATGCTGCGAAACACGGAGTATCTACTTCGACCAATGAAATTTATTCTACCTACACAATTCAAGGTGGACTTATACCATGCCCTTGGCTCAACCAAGGAGAGAATAATACTTCATGTGACGTAATTTTATTTTCATCTTCTTCTTCTTAATTACATCATTTTGGGTTTTTAAATTTTCAAATCCTTTCTCTTCAAATGTGGGAAGCAAGGATATGACCTTAATTTAACCCCATCAAAACTCCTGACAGTCTTGTTTTGACTATCTTTGTCTTCCATTTTTACCGGGCAAAAAATTTACTATGAATACAATGGGATTTTTTTTCTTTTTCCCCAATTTCCAGCTAATTTCTCTATTTTTTGGATTTTAAAAGTACATAAGTATTAAATATTTTTTTAAGTACAGCTCATATCACGAATTACAATAAAGCACAACCACTAATAATAATTTCCTTTACTCAATTGTATTAAACCAAAAAGTATGTTTACGTGGAAATAGGGTTACACTTACACACGATGAGGGTCAGCTCGTATGTGATTAGAAAGGTTTAACGGTATTTAACATCTCCATCAATATATTTTGAGTAGATTAAACAATTTGTGGTGCAGTGGATATCGACTCGGAACTACAAATCGGGGATCTGAGTTCGAATTCTAGTTGAATTCCTTGCATTCACTTACACACAAATACCCTTGGGAAAGGTATTAATTCATCTCTGTCCTCCAGTTATGGGTTAAATAACATGACAGACTGGGTTCTATAGCCTTGGCTGGTAACCAATCTACCGCAGAAAGCAATGGCAACCTACTGCGGAATAATCTTCTGCCCAGTCAGTCATATCTCTTTCGAGATATGATCACCCAAAGCCTATATCACATATGGCACTTAACTGACTGTTAGGATGTGCGTCGGGGTGCAGTGAATATCTACTCAAAACAACAAATCGGGGAGCCGAGTTCGAATTCCAGTTAATTCCTTGCATTCACATACGCGGGAAAGGTATTATTCTGTTACTTCCCTCCAGTTATGGGTTAAATAACAGAACATTGGGTTCTGTAGACTTGGCTGGCAACCAGTCTACCACAGAAATCTACTGCGGGATAATCTTCTGCCCAATCAGTCATGTGTCTTTCGAGACATGATCGCCTAAGCGTGTATCACGTATGGCACTTAACTGACTGAAACGCTTCTTATGGTGTATATTCAAATCACCACAAATATGAAGCCTAGATAAAAGATGGTCATGAAGTAGTGTCTATCCAGTCAAGCATCATAGTTCTATCATCCTGAGAAAGATAAATAATGAACGAGGACAACAGGAAAGGACATGGATATGAAATCAGGTTCCTCGTTTTATTAGGTCTTTGTGACATAGGAACCAAATACTAGAACTAAATTTTCCTTATCTGTATGATTAACTTCTTTGGAGTCTTTCAAGAACAAGATAGAGGAACGCTATTCTGGTAGAGGAACGCTATATTCTGGTAGCTCTATTGGAAGTCCTCTAAAATAGGACAATTCATCTTGATATTGATCAGTGATTAGTTTGAAGAAGACAAAGGAGGCAACACTTCAGTGGAACTTTTGTAAAGACAAAAAATGATAAAGAGGTTTGAAAGATTTGTGTGATGCATAATATCGAGAACACGAGTTGGTTTATCCGCGATCTGGATCAGCTCGTATGCGATGGAGAAATCATGGAGATCTTTACTTTTTTTCACCGGCTTTTTTATGTGATATCCACACCACATTGATAATATCAAAATTTCCGTGCATATGAATACTAGCTGATTAATGACCAAAGTCGGTATCATGAATCTCCACAGCTATTCTCTGCAAATATTATAATTACCATTTTTCTGGGACCGATACAATGAAGATGAAAGATATACCATGGTAACAAGAAAGGTTCTGAATAGGATATTATAGCCCTTGTTTTTTGTTTATTTTTTCTTTAGATCTCTGCTACAATGGAATTCATTACTATAAGTAATTTTAGTTAACTGATAAATAACTGGGTATCCTTATCTTGATGGTTGTCACAAAAAAGCTGGACAGTCCAGTTTTCTAAGAATTATTCAAAAAGGCTTGCCCATTTACATTGACAAATGATATTTATTTGCCTATACCTCGAGATAAGGCAAAAAGAACTCGATGTCTGACCAGGATTTATTATCGACGAACATACGTAGAAAAAAAAGGAAAATAAAAATATCTATGACAAAGTAAAGGGAAATGAATGGTTGATTCATTAATTTTCTACTTAATTTTCTAATTAATCAAATATTTGCAGTTTATTTAAAATCAGAAAATACTTCAGATTGTAAGATAAAATGTTTCAGTGATATACATCATGGAAACTCTCAGTTATCCTACCAAACATTATACTAACATCAGCTTGATGACGATATAGTGAATATAAAAACACGAAAGGGCATGAATGGGAAATTAGTTTGTTTTTGTTTTTTAGGTTTCTGTAATATGAGAACCCATAATTAATATGGTCCCAAAGCCAAGACAATTTAGGAGTTTTCGTTTTTAGAAAAGAGTCAAAAGACAGAGATTTCCTTAAATAGATATCGATTGTGTTCAGTTTCAGACAGGAAAATGAAGTCAGGTTTGCTTCTCGAAAATGCATTTCATCATTTAGATATTTGAAACGTAGAGATTTCATACAAATGAAGGTGAGAGTGAACGCGTTAATGGCAATATTAGCTGTTTACTCATGAAGAACAGTTTAGAATTCATTAACCAGGACGACGGCGCAACATTTAGTAGAAATTTATTAAAAAAATTGTCTTTTAACAAATTTTCGAGACCATATGCGGTATCATTTTATATTGATGTTCGGAGTTATCTACGTTCGTATTTTGATATTAGAAAGAGAGTAATCAAGATTGCTAGACAGAAACATACCAAATAGTATATGTAAAGACGTATCCTGCACAGCCGAAAACTGTACACTTCAACATGGTGTCTAGGGTTCCTGCTAGAAACTACAGGATGGTCCCGATTCCATTCAGAAAATGGTGATACAGTGGCTACAATATTGTGCCTATTCTGATGGGATAGACGCTTACAGAATTACTCTAAAGCTCGGTTCTTTGACTTTCTAATAACTCCAGCTCAGAGAAGCGCTTATGTTCAGTATTCTTAAAGAAGATACAACAATTCAGAACTCAAATAAAATTGCAAGTATACCACCAGAGTTTTAAGCATAACGTTTATCTCGAAATCAAAGCAGTTAGAAACATCATGCCAAAGCGATAGGGGGGGCATCCAATAATGATCGAATGAGAAGATTAAATGACCCATGCTGATTTTCTGAGAGCTGCTTAGATGTGGCATAAGGCCGAAAGTATGGAAACCCAGTGAGGATCGCACTCACTAATCTGTTGTAATTGATACCAAAAGTGGGGTTGGCATGGCTGGTCGGAGATGGGATGGTATCCCTATCCTCATTGTATGTAAATTTATTGTAGAGCAATAGCGCGGAGAGGATATCGGTTGAAACATTAGGGGTGACTATCTAACTAGGAATGGACGAACAAGTTAACTATGTGCGTATGGGAATTATTGCATTGGTTTTGTAACGGTTTAACTTTGTTGAAAGGCTTTAATTTAAGCAAAAAGATGTAAATTCCGAAATATACTTTATCTAAATTATCATTGAAAGAAAAAGGTCTACTTCGACCTCTGATCAAGATCTGAACTCTACTGAGAAAGATAAAATATAAACGATGTATTTAAAAAAATTAAAATAAAAACACATCCCCACATTAGCTTACTGTGTGAGCAGACCAAGATAGATAGATAGATAGATAGATAGATAGATAGATAGATGGATAGATATAGAACATTTCTAATGAGATAGATAGATAGATAGATAGATAGATAGATAGATAGATAGATAGATATAGAACATTTCTAATGAGATAGATAGATAGATAGATAGATAGATAGATAGATAGATAGATAGATAGATATAGAACATTTCTAATGAGATAGATAGATAGATAGATAGATAGATAGATAGATAGATACGAATAATTTGAAAGAGAGTGAGAAAAAGAGAGAAGCTGATATTAAAGAAAGAAAGTGTAAATGGATTAATAATAGTTAGAGAAGTCGATATTAACAATATAAACAAAGAACGATAATGAGCGCCAAGAAATACTTTCGTTCTCTTTTTATTTCCGAATTAGTTTCACATTAAAGGATCATCTGCGTACACACACACGACACACACACACACACACACACACACTAACACAAATATAAACAAGCAGCACACGTGCACACAAAAACAACACACACATGGGCGCGCGTATACGTCTCATTGTATGTTTAAATGTCTTTAGCATTCTTTCAAATCTACATGCATTCTGTAGCAATCAATAGACCAAAATATATATTTTTTAAATTTTCTGAATTTCATTAAGCTTTTCAATGAAATTCAAATGTTGAAGAATGAATATAAAAGCTAAAATACGAATCTGGCACCCAAGGGTAAACTTATAAAGTAAGAACGAGGAAAAAATAGATAAACTATAGAATCAGAAATGAAAATTAGAACTTATTCCATTGTCAATTTCAATTCAGATTTTATATTCATTAAAAAATGTTTCCTGAAGCTGCAATAACAAATCGATTTCTCCGTAGATTGCTATGCTAGAGTGCAATAATAAATCCTGAAAACCAAAATCTAAGCTGATTGCAGAAGCCAAACAAGATAGATAGATAGATCTGTTTGTGCCTAATTACCTTTTCGATTTGTGGTAGATTTCTTTACCATTAATCTGAAGTCGGACCCGTTCACAAACCGCACAAATATCTTGCACACCAACAAGTCAAATAGGTTTGTATATATGAATATTGCAACGAAATCTACTGGAAGCCGAGTTCGAAACCCAGTTGAATTCGTTACATTCACTTACGCGCAAAAGGAAAATTATTAATCCGTCACTACTCCCTCCAACTATGGGCTAAATAGCAAGACAGATTGGATTCTATAGCCTTTGTTCGCAGAAAGTAATGGTAATCACAGCGTGAAAATCTTCTGCCCAGTCATTTATGTTTCAAAAGAGACATGATCGCCCAAACGTGTATCGCGTATGGCACTTAACTGACTGATATGAATAATGATCGCCTACTAGTTTGAGAGCCTACCGATCTGCTAAGACCACTGGCCACTCCCTGTGCAGATGCCAGCTCAGACACATTTCTATTTTTTTGCAACACCCAGTGATATATGCCAAAACTATGCTCAACAGACCAAAACACACAGACACTCGGCTTGCCCAACCACTTACTTCTTTCGAGGTGGTCGGTCTACCCAATTTCATTCAGAAGTCGAACCCGAATTAATGCAAAAGTTGCACCCGGAGATCGTCCCCTCAGGATGGTGACATAATTGACTTCGTGATCTTTCAGATTGATTATTTATATTTTTACAGTTCATCAACCTTTTGCAGATTATTTAAATCTAAAAAAACATTTTAGATTATAAGGAATAATGATTTAGGAATACAAGACAAGAGGCGGATTCAATGGGGGAGAAGCGATGGAATCATACCAAGGCCATTGCTAGTAAGTAAATATAACGAACCCGACTGATATTTGAACTAGTCTCCCCGATTTTCAATTCGGAGCAGTTATTTGTTACACCACCAGCACACCCAAACTTGCAGTAAGTTATATTCCCATCCGGTCACTCATCTAGGTTCTGACCAAGCTCGTGGTTGATTAACTTCGATAATAATACGGTGTCTAAATAGAAAAATAGAAAATCGTTGTAAGCCTAGTACTTGATATTGTTCCTCACTAAATGGCCTTTTTCGAATTTGAAAACTAACATAATCATCATTAAAAAGCTAATATTTAACAACAGCAAAACACCGACTTTTCCCTCCGGGAGGAAATTCAACCAAGATAGATTGAGTAGAGACAAAAAGAAAGACAGATAGAGGGAATGAGAAAGCGGGAGTTTACAATTTATGATTTTATTCGTATTGTCAAAATGAGGAGAAAATTGCATTTCTTTTATCATTAAACAATTTTTTTTACTAAGACTTCGCGGCATATTTGGTTCATTACTTTTTCTAGTCAAAAGACTAAGATTAAATTTTCATATTTACAATAAATATGTTATCCAGTTTTCTAAATCAACATTAAATATTTTTGAAACAACAAAATGAGGTTTTCATTTTTATCTCTGAGAATATGTTTAATATATGTAGATATGTACAAGTAGGCAAACCACGCGTTCCCCGAGGGGGATAATAACTTCAGATATAACAATAAATAAAATATGTTCTTTTATATTTTTATCAGAGAACCTCACAAAAGAAAAGAAAACGAATTATTAAGTTTCTATTATGAAAAATATTATGTTGCCCAAAACGAAAAAATGTAACCCTTCAGGTTGACAGATTTCTATGTGCGTAATATTAATGCTTCTTTAAATGAACACTTTCAATGTATGAAAGGACTGGTGATCCAGCCCTAAGACAACTGACATGATTAATTTGTTTTTTTTTATGTCTTTTTTTATCATTTCACCCCAAGCAAGGCGATAGTGGTACTAGGTCTCACGGGTTTACTGAGAGTGAAACATAATGAGTAAGGAAAAAGGACAGTAAAAGAAGCGGGATAAGGAAGGCAGAATATGGTGATTGATATTTAGGTTTTCATAAATTGTAGATGCCAGCGAAGAAAGGGAATTCCACAGGCGCAAAGTGCAAGAAAATAAACATTTAGAATAAAAAAAACGGTTGTATCTCGCTAGTTCAACGGTAAAACGGTGGAACCTATTTGCCAATCTAGCAGCAAGCTTAAATTCGTGCAGTTTAGACACCCAGGATGTGCGTTCTGGTGCAATGGATCGCACGAGAAATCGGAAAGCCGAGTTCGAATTCCAGTTGAATTCCTTGCATTCACTTACGCGCAAATACACTTACGAAAAGATACTAATCCATCTCTTACCTCCAGCTATGGGTTAAATAACAGAACAGATTGGTATCTATACCCTTGGCTGGCAACCAGTCATCCGCAGAAAGTAATGACAACCTACTGCGGCATAATCTTCTGATCAGTCAGTCATGTCTCTTTGGAGACATAGTCGCCAGGCGTGTATCACGTATGGCACTTAACTGACTAGACACCATGAGGAAATGTCCATGAGAACAATTTCCATGAAAACATTTGTAAATTTATTTAGTGATAAGTTTTTTGTTTGTTTAATTTTCCACCTCTCTCTCTCTCTCTCTCTCTCTCTCTCTCTCTCTCTCTCTCTAACTATTTGCATTAACATTAATGTTACGCTACTTGTAGCATCTTTTGTCATGTTCGCGTTTCTTGCCACCTTCGAGATTTTGTTTGCGTGATTATACCGGCCACCCATAGTGTAACATCTTGAAGGGAAATAAATGCCTCTTAACTCCTGAGGCCGTCGCCGGCTGAATGATGATTATGTAACTAACGCATATGAAACTATTCACAGCTGGCCATTCTAATGCAATATTATTGAAAAATGAAACGTTGGTGAGAAATTGATTGAAGTCAGGATGCCAGGTCAGGATCGATTACATTAAAGACTTTTCTTTGAATTTTTCAAGAATTTCCATATAAATAGTATGAAAACCAAACTAGATATGCTAGCCCTGTTCAGTGCAAGAAAATATTTTGTGAATTAAATAAATCCGAAAAAATATTTATTATAGGTATAATTTTGTTCTAAGCAAAAAATATTGCATTAACTATTTTTCAACTTCTCGTATTTAACACAAAGCTAAGCAAAGAGAAGTATTCACACCTTTCCCAAGTGTATTTGTTCGTAAGTAAATGTAACGAAACCAATCGGAATTTGAACTCGGCTGCTTATTTTCGCATTTCGAGCTGCTATCGATTACACCAGCCGCATATCCAACCCATCAGATCCAGTTACAACTTCTTTCACATACCACATCTAAGATATATGGATTGTCTCATTGACATCCCGTATTATCTTACCTGATTTATTTTTAAATCAGCATTTCGATATGGCCATCAGAGCGACTTTAAGCCTACCGAAAGCTTCTCGGTTTTCCTAATAAAAATGTCTAATTCTGAGCCAAATGTGCCACTCACAAACAATATAATGAGTTATGGCATTCTCTCTATACGTGTCATCTACCTTTTTTGCTACTTGTACAGCAATCATTATTGTAAAATTAACGCGTTGGTGCCCATACGACCGACAGATTGGTCGGGGTGCTAAATCTACAAGACCAACACAACCCTCCTTTGGGTCGTTTTACAATTTCTTTTCTATGAGAATAATGACGAATTGAATGCTATGATTGATTGCTTATAAGATCATGGTATTTTTTTTTTTTAATTAAATATTGTTATTTTTTGGATCCTTCATTTCGTCTTCCTTTTCAATTTTTGATGTTCGTTTTGATGCAGTAGATATCGGCTCGGAAGAAAAAATCAGAGAGCCGAGTTCGAATTCCAGTTGAATTCGTTGCATTCACTTACACGCAAATACCCTTGAGAAAACTATTAATCTGTAACCTCTCTTCACCTATGGGTTAAATAACAGGACAGATTGAGGTCTATGGTCTCGGTTTGGAACCTGTTAACTGGAGAAAGTAATGACAATCTACTGCGGGAAAATCATGATCGCCCAAGTGTGTATCATGTATGGCAGTTAATGATTGATGTTCGATTATTTTTTGTTGTTTATCTTTTGACATTTTTTTGCACGCACATAGTTGTACCATGCATTCATACAGGCCGTGTGGGTCTCTGGTTCATTAAATGGACTCAAATACTGAACCGGTGAGTCGTGAATAATAAATAATACTAACTACTAATTATAATATCATTGTCTCATAATAAACAATGATAAATCAAAGTCGATTGTAATAAAATTAATTAATATGTAGTGTTGAAACCCTGGGACAACCAGGGAAATAAGTATTAAATGAAAAAACATTTTATTTTCTTCTATTTTCACTTTTAACATAAAAACATTTGAGATTCGGAATTTGCACCTGATGATTCATATTGAAATCACGTTGAAATAAATATGTCTTGAATTTTAATCACGCGTGAAATGAAATCATGTTTTCAAAGAAAGGCATCATCCAGTGCCTACCATACCGGGCACAAACCGTAAGTGCAGATCCAGACACATACCAAAAAGAAATGATCAGTATCAAGCGTAAACTTCAGAATAACACTACCCTGCAAACAAAACATCAGCGTCTGCAGGTGGAAACAAAAGGGTCATGGAGGAAGACCAGTAAATTAACAAGGTGTATCTAGCTTACCTTATTGGAAAAAGAGGTTATCGGAAAATATTCAGAAGATCTGCGATCCATACAACATCAGGACAATATTCAGAAGCAGCCCTACGTTTCGGAGAAATCTCTACTGAAAAAAATTAACACGGGGAGGGAACATGACGAAGAACTGCGTGTACGCCATTTCTTGTAGTTGTGGCAAAGAATATAAAAGAGAAATAGACACCCCTAAATATAAGTCAAGAGGAACTACTGAAGAGCCGCAGTGAGTGGGTGAAACAATGAAATTGGGCATGGCTGATCATGTATGGAGGAAAAGTTATCAACCTGTATACATTATTATCTAAAAAATATTACCTAAAATACTAACTGGCTTTAAATAACCTCCTGCAAATAAACCGTAAGAAACAAATCAATCAAATGATTTTTTCTTAAGTTACTTAGGATATCTTACCGTAATAACACTTCTCTTGATATGTGCTAACCATTTTTGCAGTTGCTACTTTTGGAAGTCTTCAAATGATGTGGTTTTATTTAGTAAAGTTTTATTTTTTTTATATAAAGCGATGGGCAATTTTCACGATTTTATTCTTTAATATACGCATATTTATTTTTTAAATGTGTATGCACGTTTTGGATTTTGTCGACTAAACAATACATTAGGGTTGGTTAGGCTGGGCACCATCCGTGAGAAAAAGAGAACGATGACGCAATTCTATCCGTCAGATATTTGGAAATGACATGCTGTTTTATTCGCGCCAGAACTTCCAATACGAACATTTCAAAGTGTTTGTGTGTCAATCTGAAGACATTACAGATAATTCGAAAAGAGTTGATTGAGTCTAATGGTGATTACGAAGGTACGGAAGCTTGGGAAACTTACTTTGGTCGATCTTATTTGTTGTTGAGGGCCTCAGGCTTACATCAAGTACCTTGAGAAGGTAGTGCTGCATTTGGCAATATATTTGGCAACAAAATTCTGCAGCAAGCAAGAGAACCCAGTCATGGCTGTCAGACAATTTCGCCGAACACAGCACCTGTTATATCTGGCCACGTAACTCCCCAGACTGCAACCCCCTTGATGATTATGTGTGGTGCGCATACAGCGAGAGATTAACAAAACTCCCTGTAACACAAAAGATTAACAGATGGCAAGAATTATAGTAGCATTCAGCAGCTTAAGCAAGGAGACAGTCCAGAAGAGTTGCAAGTGATTTTAGAAGCCAATGTCGATTTTATTGAATAAGTTTACTCTTTAGTAATTTAAGATATTTTTAGTAATTTTGTTAAATATATCTGTTAAAATGATATGTCAGTGTTATTTTTACTTTTGCTCAATTTAGACAACGCTTTATCCATTTCACCCTGTTGTGTCTGATGAAGGATCGTTAACTTTAAGATTTATCAGATTTATTTGCTTAAAACCATTTTTAACTATTGTTATGAGAAAATGGTTTTCTGTAAGCGATAGTTTATACCGGTAAATATCAGATTAACAATATTTTTAACTTGTTATTCTTATAAAAACAGAATAAGCCCATGAGTTGTATTAAAGAAGCCTTGTCAAACATAAAACTATAATTGACACTTAAGAAATATTAAATGAGTTGCAAATCCAATGAAACTTAGTAAGAATACCGACAGAAATTAGATGAAAGACCAAAAAAGAGTATAACAATAATCTGAGTAATTCGTATAATAATAAAATACTTAATCTCTAAAATTCGGATTAAATCTAGTATTTGCTGCAAGCGTGCATGTTGCATGTCTCCGTATCTAATTAAGTTTACGGATATAGGCGTAAAGAAATTAAACGTTGGATCGAGTAATAGAGATTTTCGACACCTTTGTTCTTTCAAGATTTACAGGTGATATTTTAGTCGAGAAGCTGTCTGCAAAATCGATTCAATGCACTTTGCTTTAATGATTTTCGTAATTAGTTTTAACAGTGACCTGTCATCCTGCAAACAGAATATCAAAAACAGCCTAAACCAATCAAAAAGAAAAACCAATGAGCAGCCATCATTGATGGAACCCAATTAAGTCTTCCTTTTGTTTATGCAAAAGATCAAGTGTGTAAAAAGTACTGACAAAATTCATTATAAAAAATATACATATCTTAAAAATAATAGGTATTCTCTCTGCAAAATCTGATATACTGAATCACAAACTATTGTCTTTTACGTACGGTTTTTCCCCAGGACGCAAACTATCATGGCTCTCTACAATCCATCCTTTTGCAGATCCGAGCAATTTTTGCTTCCTTATGACTCCTCCCATTCTCTGTTCTACATATGCTAATTATGTGTTATTCACTCTACCTGGAGTTCGTTTCAATATGCTCCGAGAATGTCGAATTTTCTACACATGCTAATTATGTGTTATTCACTCTACCTGGAGTTCGTTTCAATATGCTCCGAGAATGTCGAATTTTCTACACATGCTAATTATGTGTTATTCACTCTACCTGGAGTTCGTTTCAATATGCTCCGAGAATGTCGAATTTTCTACACATGCTAATTATGTGTTATTCACTCTACCTGGAATTCGTTTCAATATGCTCCGAGAATGTCGAATTTTCTACACATGCTAATTATGTTTTATTCACTCTACCTGGAGTTCGTTTCAATATGCTCCGAGAATGTCGAATTTTCTACACATGCTAATTATGTGTTATTCACTCTACCTGGATTTCGTTTCAATATGCTCCGAGAATGTCGAATTTTCTACACATGCTAATTATGTTTTATTCACTCTACCTGGAGTTCGTTTCAATATGCTCCGAGAATGTCGAATTTTCTACACATGCTAATTATGTGTTATTCACTCTACCTGGATTTCGTTTCAATATGCTCCGAGAATGTCGAATTTTTCTATCCTTCTTTCTTACGTGTCCCCAAAATTTGAAATAAGTTTCTGATTCTAATTATAAGTACTTTTATTGTTTCAGCTTTCTTGAAAACTTCCCCATTGCTCATATGCTTTATTCATGATATTCTTGGCATCCTTCTGTAAAACCATATTTCTTTTCGGCCTCAGGTTTTCTCTTCTGTGAGGAAATCTTCTAGCATTTACTGCCATATAGGGGATTGATATTGTTGCGAACTCTTATATTTGTTTCTAAAGATTTTTTGTTATTTCATAATATTTTGTTTAGCTTTAGCTAAGTGTATTTAGCTATTCCAATATGTCCTTGGATAGATGTATTTAATTTTCCGTCGTTTGTTAAAAGACTTCCTGGGCTTTTAAGTTTCTAATTCGTAGCTTTGTATCTTAGGCTGTCCCTCGTGCTAACGGCCATACATTTGGTCTTTTTTATTTTTACAAATTATAGGTTAACCCTCTATTTCTTTTACTTTTCTGTAAGTTAGTACAGTCTTTTTCTATTAGGTTGTAGCTTTGACCAGACTCCAGATTTGTTGATAGTGCAATTGATTCCAGTGAAAACTTGTCGTTTAAGAATTATATTCTGCTCAGTTTATTACCCATGATTGAAAAGGTATTCTACCAGTAAATCAGATTTTATTCTTGGATTGCAACCTACTGCTATGAGTGAACGAACTCGATATGAGGCATAGGTATGCAATTTATCTTCAGTTGACAAATTTTCACTTGAATTCCGCTTCACGTTACTGCTAAGCATCGGTCGAAAATAAATGTTCCGAATTCATTTTTGCGACAGATCCTGCAGTTTTCAATTTAAGAAGACCTCAGCTGATTCATAATGCTCAACTTCCTGCGTCTGACATCAGCACTATCATTTGTGTCTTTTCCGCAGTTAAGCGTCTGCCTACCGATTATGAATTCTGGTAACGTTCTCAGCTCCACTATGGTGCCGATGATATATGATAAAGTAAATACACTAAATCACACCCTTTTATCACGCCTTTTTCAATTATTGTGTACACGGCCAATTTACTTTCTATCCATATGCAAGCGTTTTGCTCCCAGTTACTGTTCTGGGTTGTTCTAATATATTTCTTAAATCTGATTCTCCTAACACTGGCCTTTTCAAATAAATCTAGTTCCGTGGAGTAATCATTGAATAATTGCTTATCTAAACTTGTTTGATTGTAGTTACCATAATACAGTGAAGAGATATTTGCATAACATTTTTTTTATTATCTGGAATTAGAGATAAATTAAAAGAATGTATTATCGCTCGTCTATCCAAAAGGTTTCATCAAGACGGAACTGAATGAGTATTAGATTACATTTATTAAAAGTTCGAAAAAGATCACATTATTTGAGATTCTATCACTTATATTAGTTCCAGGATCTTACTCGTCTGATTATTGAAGAATCGCGTATTAAAATTTAATATAATTATATCTACTTCTGCTCTTTATATGTTGACTTCTCGTATAGATTTGTTAAACTTTAAGTTCGTCAAGTACACTCGTCAAAATATATGACCGTTAACTTTCTAAAGGTCTTATGAAAAGATGTTCGACAATTAAGCGCCTGTTAGTAATTTTTTTAGAAAATGCTTGTGCCACTCGTGTTATTACTGTCAATTTTATTAAACAAATATGTCAGAATTCTTCTGCACTCTGATATAATGACAGAGCAATGATTTAAAGTTTATATAGCAAGATGTTAGATATTCCTTACCGCTTTTAGCTTGTCAATTGATAGAGAATTTACGATTTGAAATGATTTATCAATGAATATATTTCTATCTACGAAAATGTAGAAAAAAGTAAAGTTTCATACTGGAAGGGTTCTGTTTGGCATTATTTTTATATTATAAAATGGAAACCACACTAAAATGATAAAATTAAATATTTCCGATTATAACAAATGTCATGTCTTGTGGAAAGTCTATAGAATGTAAATCAACATAAATTGCTAAAAACAACTTTTTTACCTATTTAAAAGCGAACGAGTTATTTAACTAGTGCTTAGTATAATTTGAACTTACCTCATAAACTGCTCTCTGTTAATCACCTAAAAGGTACTCCTATTAGTATGGCTGGTGCTAACTCCAGGAAAGCGATTTGTTGCTTTTTTTGGGCTAACATTCTTGGCTGACCTGAAATGAAAAGGCTTTATTGAATCCATTGCTGCTAAGAAAGTTCGTTCCCTGTGTCGTGCAAAACAATTTTATTTCCAGAAACTATCATACATATTTATAAGTTTGCCATTCGTCCATGCTTGAAATATTGCCACCACATATGACCCGATGCGCCTGCTAAATATTTAAAGATTCATGATAATATCGAAATAAAAGTAAACAATATTATTGGTCCTGATTTGGCGTCTCTGCTTCAGTCACTTTCCCACTGTCATAAATCTGTTTCCCTGTGCATTTATAAATACTTTTATGGTAATTGTCCAAATGAGCTTTTAGCGACAGTACATAGACTTAATATATTTAACCGAAGTACTAGATTAACAATAAGGTCTCAGCAATTTACAGGTGAATTGGCGAGATGTAATCGTAAGTTTTACTTTCTCGTACTTCTCGTTTATGGCAACAATGTTCCGACTACATGATTTGATCTTCAAAAATTTAAATGCAATGTTATATACTGTCTTTTAAGTTACTCTTTTATTATCCCTCATTAATAATTCTTTTTATTCTTTCACACCTCGTAACATTTTAGTGGCCTTTCCGTCTTGCTTATAGTGAATTCTATTAAAAAATATTTAAAACAGACTACATATCACAGAATAAATTTTAATAGCCCAATGTTGGTGAATACCGGTAAAAAGGATGGATAGTAATTTATCGCTGACCGAGAAATTATTAAAAAGCATTTTCTAAAATATTATATCAGAATACCAAAATCAAGAACATATTCCAGTTTTTACCATTTGTTTTTACCAGTTTGGTTTCATATGGAAATTAAGAGATAAGCAAATAATTCCAATACAAACACATCCCACTGATACACAAGGTAGGTAAGTCCCAAAACCCCGATCCTAATTAATATTAATTTCATTAATATTAAAATTGATCAAGGTGGAAGGCTCAATGCAATTTTATATTCTAATTGCAGAAACTATTATAAAATAAAACAAAACTTCGATGTTCAAATTCGTTGAATAGCCATTTCTATGAGAAACATCTCGGGTCTTCAGCAACGAAAATTTATTTAAATTCAAATGACAAAAGATTTTATACCGGCAGAAGTCAAAAAAAATTTCATCACAGAAAAATAAAAGGGGTGGGACTAATAATTTAAAGAAGTAAACAGGGAAGCAGACAGACACCTATGTCTATTTTTAAAAGCCCTTCTTTTCCTTATTATAAGTTGAGAGTTTAGAAGTTGAAATTTAGCCATGTCTGGGCGAATAGAAGTGGTAGGGGGAACGAAAGGCAAAGAGGAAAAAGAAAAGAAAGAAAAAGGAAAGGAAAAATGGAAAATGGGAAGGGGTGGTTGACAGAGAAGTAAGCTAAGAAAAGAAAAAGGAAAAAATCTTTTTTATGGAAACAAAGGAATTTGTTATTATTCGTGTTGAAACAAACTTTACCAAAGCGATTTTAGATTAAATAAATGGGACAAATTTTATAGAAAAAAAATTGGAAATACAAATCTAAATTTAAATATAAATCTCAAATTTTAGATATAAATTAAAATAAAAATAAAAATATTAACTTTAAGGGTAGATTTAATTCTACAAGTGTTCACACACATATATAAACACACACACACACACACACACACACACACACACACACACACACACAAGCGCACATAAACACATACACACATATATACACACAAATACACTTTCCGGACATAACGTACTTAAAAAGCTTTTAACATGACATTTGTTATAATCAGAAACATTTAATTTTATCATTTTATTGTGGTTTCCATTTTATAATATAAAAATATCAAGATATTCGCAATTCACGACTTAAATTAAATTCTAATTGTTTTGAAAACTTTAAGAAACTAATTAAAGGTGGCTTAGTACGTTATTATTTTATTTTATTTTAATCTTTATTTTTATTGTAAGGGCCCTGGTAAAAGTTAACCAAAACTAATCTTTATGTGTAAAAGGTAAATTGGATTTAGTGTTAAAAATAAATATAAAAATAAAAAAAAATAAAAAATATAAAAAAAAAAATACATATACATTAATAACCAGGCCCAGGAAAGCTAAATGAGTAAAATTGTTATGACTAACAAAATGGAAATAAAAATCTTCACTAAAACAAAATAAAATATATAAAGGTGCAGAAAAAATAGGGAACAAAAGTTAGTCTCTGGATTCTTACATGTTAAATAGTAGATATTTAGATAGGAAAAAAGTAGAAAGAAGGAATCTGTAAGGCTGAATTCAGTAATTGGTAGTGGGTTTCAAATTTACTAGCTTAAAAAAATAATTTAATTTCCAAAATCATAGATCAAATTTAATATTTAAAACCTACGTTTTAAAATTCACGTATTTCGACTCATAGCGGCATTTGCTAACGAATTCTTTCCGTAAATTCAAGAGTAGGTGCTGATTTGGTTATTTTAAATATATATATATATATATATATATATATATATATATATATATTTAATTTAATATATATATATATATATATATATATATATATATATATATATATATATAACCAGGAACATAACACCACCATATTCCAGTTCGTCAACAATAGGCAAACATGTTAGAATTCTGTAAAAATTTAATAAGTACAACTTCCTAGTTTCGTAGTCGGCCGTATTTAACGAAAGAGGTTTGAAAGAAAGGTTTATATATATATATAGTTTTACAAAGTAACTGGTTAGAAGTCTACTGCTTGTAGTGATTTACTTAATTAAGAGTGCACGTTACTTAGTACTCTGTAGTCAACCTGTAGTTTATTTTTACCATAGAAAATCTTACAAAATCTTTATATCAGTTGTACCAATAACCCTTGTGAAACCCGAAATTATTTGTACTTCTCATATTTTAATAATAAACTTTACCACAATAGCACATAACTTTCTATTTATTGGCAATTAAAAACAGCCAATAAAATCCCTATCGTAAAATAGAAAATATTAAAATAAACAGACCTTGTAAATCTTTATATGAGCCATATTTTCTGTTTGCAGAAAAAATTGCAAATTATAAAATATCTAAAATTAAACAAAGTAACTTCCATCTGACATCATTGACTAAAATATACCCGAAATTATAGTGATTTTTTTCTTATTTAATATAACTACATAATCTAGAATCAATCCTGTCGCATAGATTTATTCATTTTCTCATTTTCTGATAATTAATTTGTTTCGGTTAACGGATAGATCACTCACTAAATCAACAACATATGTTTAACGTGCATTGTATTTAAAAAAAAAACTTTCCCTTTTTCCTCACTACTTTAAGTGAAAAATACCTTAAAGAAAATCTTATAACCCTTTCATGACGACACGAAATAACTTTTCAAACAAGCCCAGTGTTACAAAATATATAAATTCAGTTTATTTCGTCACCGATATTGAAAACGTCTAGATTTCTAGTCATTCAATTCTCTACCACACTTACCCTTACAATCAAATTCGTCTGATCCATCATGACCTGACTTTCTAATGGTTCATTTAGACAAACCCTCCAGAAAATTCCTTTTAAATTATTTAGATATGCTAAAAGTTGTGTTGGTTTTAAAATGTCTATGTATAATGATTGAAAATAATTTCACTACCAGACGTGGTGCTAATAAGATAGTACCAAAACACAAGGCCGGGGTCAATTCGTAGTATGGTTTTCAGGTACTTTCCAAAGGTGCTGCACGTTCCAAACCTTCCAAAAATGTCGACCATGGTGAGATTCCAACCAAGAATTTATGGTTAGTGATAATATGCTGCTTACTCTACATCAGTGTGTGCCAGTAACATAATCATTGGTGATGGAACTAGCGATGCTTTAATGTATTTTCCAATGAGAGAAAGCCAGAATAAATCGAATTTCAACTCGTAGATTTTTTTAGCTTTATTATAAAAAAACAAAACAGAAAGAAGATCGCAGAAAATTCCAAATATTGCAAGTGTAATAATATTATAGATGCGAGGCCGAACCCCAGTACCTAAACAAGTACAAGGATATGCTCCAGCGAGCAGCATTAAGAAAAAAAATCTCAGCAGACGGGTTTATTAAGCTTAGCTTAAATATGGCATAAGACCTAAACTGTGAAGCACCGAGTGAGGATAGAACTTATTACTCAATTGTATTGAAAGACACCATTACCCCACGTTGAGGCGCCTCATTTAGGCAAATTATACTGTAGGTCGAATGCCACCAAGAAGCACTTATTAACTGATGGATAATAATTGTTTTCGTTGCGTTGTTTTTTTTTTATTATTCTGTATTTCGTCGATCTTACCATTCGCGGACCGCAGATATTGATACCGGATATGAACCCCTAATAAAAGCTGCGTCTCAATTTACTGGAGTAACTGATTCGATTAAGACTCATACTTAAGGCAATTAAATCACAAAAACCTGTGTGAACAAAGCAGATTGACAACCTTGTATGAATTATGTTCGGGAATTTTAAGCATGCAAGTTATGCTCGCTGCATAACTGTTTATTACAATTCCTTGCCACACGACTAGGACACTGGGAAGGAGAATGAACACAGCGTTACTTCACTGAACATGCTTCAATGAACAAGCGATTTACATTAACTTCACTGTCCGTTTTGAGGTCACTATATTCGCAAGCTTAGAAATTCTTCGACCGAACGGACAAGAAAGAAATCTATTGATCAAATTATTGTTTACAAACAATAAATATATTATGTGACTAATTTATTGAAGAGCTGCCAAAGAAATATTATCTTTAGCTAAAAAAACATATCGAAAACAAAATTTATAAATAAAATGTTTGATTAAATCCAATATTTAATACAATCTGAGAAACAGTAGGATAGCAATTTGTTTACTATAAGAATCTAAATGCTTGTTTTTATATCTTTTTACATTTAGCGTATGGGTGAAAGTTTACGTCGGCTTTACAGGGGATTCAGAAGGAGGTATCAGTCAGTTAAGTGACATGCGTGATTCATGATTAGGCGATCATGTCTCGAATAAAACATGACTGACTGGGTAAAATATTTTCTTGTTGGTTGCCATTATTTTCTGCAGTAGACTGTTTGCCAACCAAAGCTATAGAACCTAATAGGTTCTGCTATTTAACCCATAGCTGGAAGGAGAAGAAACACACTAATACCTTTCACAAGAGTATTTGCGCATAAGTGAATGCAATGAATTCCACTGGAATGTGAACTCGGTTCTCTGTTTGCTCGTTCCGAGCCGTTATCTACTGTATAAGTAGGTATACAACAATGAAAAACAAAACGTGCTCGCAAAACATATTGTACTGATTTTCTAAAATCAAATGGTGCCGCCACTCATATCCGAGAATGCCTGTCTGTTAAGGCGGCTATCTAAGTACTGTTGCAGACGCTAACTCAGGCAAATTTGTATTTGTTCAACATTCATAGAGCCTGCCTGTGCGCGTTATCAAGCTTGACCAGCAGTGTGAACAAGGCCAGCACGCTCAAAACTTCGGTTACGATAATCTGACTGTGATTGATTATATAAACATTAATATATTGGTAATGGTTACTGTATACTTAGTTTTGCATCCCTCCATGTATATTCACAGTCATTTATTTGGACACCAGCGCTGTTTAGGACCTTTTATAGATGGACTGTTATTAGATTAAAAAAATAGCATGCCTAACAGTTTAACTTTTCCTGGTGGATATGTAGGCGTTTTGACACGTTAAAAATTATTTGCTTTATTCCCAGACTCATTCACTCTGGAGCTTATTTTGTACGACAGTCCAGTGAAGAAAACATATCTTTCTTTTTTTTATCTTGTCTTTTTTTACTGAAATTATTCCCCATCCGCATGCGAGTGTTTTAACTATCATATAAGTTCTGGGGATACTTCCTGAATAAATCAGATCTACCTACCAGTTCAAACAGTGATTGTGACGTATTTCCTCAAATTAATTTCTGTAATCTATAAAACATAGGTATACTTTCTTCTTCATTTTTATTACTCTTTCAGATATCATTCTTGGCATAATGTTGAATTTCTTTAACAAAACCGCGTTGTTGTTTTTATATTTCCGGTCTAATTCAACTTCGTTCTCTATTCACCAGAATTCGAATCACACTTTATGTGGCTTATTAGGCCGATTCTCCGATCGAGTTAGTATTTGTTTGCACCTGATGATCAAATGAATACCACTACTGTCTTATATGTTTTACAGAATGCTGTCGGTATACAGCTGCTTAAAGATCGGGTTGTTTAGGAGCTTGGCGTATTTTAATGTGGTTTTTCTCGTGACCCACCTCAGTTGTCGTAGCTTCACTCTACAGCTACATATCATTGGAGGGTGGCCACTCCCGCAATCTGAACGTTGGTATGTTTTACAGTGTAAAACTATATTTCTGAATCTCATATTGATTGATAGGCAGTCGATTTGGATTATAGTTTTACCTTTTGGACTTCGCGATGTCTATAAAGTTTTTGGGTGTCCTTAAAACCATGTGTTGACTTGCTACTTGATCGCTTACTATGCACGGTTCGGCCTGTTTTCCACTCGTTAGGAATGTCTACCATTTCATCATCTCCTCCCTACACCACTTTTGACATTTAGGTCTTCTATGACGATTGTTTTCGTGTATGTAAAAAGATGTGACTATGTGCGAGCGCCTACAGAGTATTAATAATTTGGAGATAGATAGATAGATAGATAGATAGATAGATAGATAGATAGATAGATAGATAGATATTCTGTTTACTGTTTTGTGAGTGTGAAATTCTCTGTGCCTTTCTTTCTCATTATGTATAACCGGAATTTCAACTACTTTTGCTGACTATAGTTTCCTTGTTCCTGTTTTGCTGATAGATAGATAGATAGATAGATAGATAGATAGATAGATAGATAGATAGATAGATAGATAGATAGATAGATAGATAAGTCTAAAATAAAACCATATTACCCGCTGTTTTTCTTTGATTCTTCTTTGTGAAATGTCCTGTGAGTGTAAAATTCTCAGTGCCTTCTTTCCCCATTATTTATCGCAGAGACTTCAACTATCTTTTTGCTGATTGTAATTTTCTTTCTTCCTGTTTTACTTAAGACCCCCTGGCTCTGCCCCGGGTGTTATCAGCATTCGCCAGTTAACTACATTTCTCTCGCTTCAAGTCTTTTCTTCGACTCTGCTGAAATTGTATTCCCCCCAATGCCACTTATGAGATTACCTGATACCAAGACGTTCGGAAGTCTTTTCCTTATTTCTGACCTAACAGCCATGTTCATACTGTAAAAGCAGCAAGAAAACTCGTGCGATTAAGCCAAATTTTATTCACGTAACCACAACAGTTCCACCTTATAGAAAATCACGCCTACAGATATGTTATGGCGAAAGTGTGGATAAAGTTTTACTTATCCTCGTACATTGGGAGATTTCATGGTCTCCAAAGATTGGCATATGCTTTTCAAATGATGTCTTTGTTGTCCCTTGGTGCACACTGATGTTGTATCGGCCATGTTTACAATGTAACAGCAGCAAGAATACTGATCGAATTTCGATCACGGAACCATAAAGGTAGCAATTTTACGCACGCAAGAGCAGAAAGCAATGTAATAAACGTAACGGTATGTTATGGCGAAAGTGCGGATAAATTTTTACTTATCCTCGTACATTGGAAGATTTCATGGTCTCCAAAGGTTGGAATATGCCTTTAAAATTATACTTTTATTCCTACTTGGTGCAACATTAAAAAAAACAGGTACGATCTTTCTCAATTTTTGATCACATGACCACAATAGAACCATAGAAATCAGTGTGACAAATTTAAAGATCCGTTATGAGAAAATATGGATAATTTAAGTTACTGAATATACCACTCGATACTGTTAGGCATTTTAGACTAAATTCCAAACCAAATAACTAGTGTGGCGAACAATAGAATGATTGATCAGGATCAGGATTAATGTTGTTCTCTCTCTCTCTCTCTCTCTCTCTCTCTCTCTCTCTCTCTCCCTCTCACTCAAATAATTTCACCTGTTTTTAATCGTCCAGGTCATTAGCGAATTACAACAGACAGAGTAAAATTTTTGTTTGATAAGCTATTATTATGTAACACTTATTCACGATCAAAATTTGAACGCCACTCAGAAATTCCACTTCTCTACTGGCAAGGCGAAATGCTAATTTGCACCTGCCTCATTACTCCATATTTAATTACTCAGTCACCATTCGCTAAAATTAACGCAAAAGCAAGTGGGTGATTTAGCTGTCATGGAAACTGTATTATTTCCATAGCAACCTGCGCATATTGTTCCTTCTGCCTAAACCAAACACTGTCATGCTACAAAATACCCATTTCCTTGAAATCATCTTCAGGATTTCCGTTATTTCATTAGTTTCTACTTCAATTAACAATTTCATCAATTTGGAAATATTATTAACTTTCATTTCAAGAATAAGCGAACTTTGTCAACAGAAAGGGCGTGATTTTATTATCAGAAGAATAAACGAGTCTGATCGAAGTGAATGCATGAAAATAATCTGGAATCTTAGGAATTTTCAATTTTTCACGTATTACCAACTGTCGGTAATAAACTTGCAGTCCTTTCAACAAATCTCGTGCGATAATAGCTATTTCAATATTCAATACTCATAGGCGTTTAGGTTCCGCAGCACACGTGAAAAAGTATAATAGAATGGGCCAATCTTTTATTGGGCTGGGAGTAGTTTTTCCCGTCTGGTACTATTCACAGTAATTCGCCTTTTAGTCAATCTATTAGCGGTATATTATAATTATATTGGATTGGAAACACAGTTATCGAACACATATAAATAAAAAAATGGTGAAAGCCGGGCGGGAAATTTTGTTTCCAACGTAATACATTGAGATTAGGTAAAAGCATTAGCTAAAGCCTTATTTGGCTCGATTAAAAACAACAGGATTTAGAGACGGTGTTACTTCATATCTCTTAATATTCTAGTATGACTGAATTTCGCTGACAGATGGGTGTCGAAATGCGTTCTTCACTCACAACTGTTATATTTTGTATTAAAAATGGTTTAATCCATAATTCAAAAATATATATTTTGGTTTTAAAATTTTCTACCACCAGACTTCTGCTTAATGTATCCTGTTCATTATAATATGACTAATAGATAGATAGATAGATAGATAGATAGATAGATAGATAGATAGATAGATAGATAGATAGATAGAGTGATCGACAGACAGAGACAGAGATAGAGATAGATATATCAATAAATGTACACATGGATATACACACAAGTACATGCACATATATAAATATATATCTGATGTTAGTGAAACATTTCTAGATGTAATATAATGCCGCTATAAAGTATATATTAATTAATATACATATTATCCTACGCCTATAGCACAAATCGAAATTTCATGCACTATGCAATAACCAGGTGCTTATAATAAACTATAATTCATTATAGTTCATAAAAACTCCGAATCGGACTATAGACAGACGAAAAAAGATAGATAGATAGATAGATAGATAGATAGATAGATAGATAGATAGATAGATAGATAGATATGTACCAAAAATACTTTGTAAACTTTGGGATTGGGTTTCTGATACCAAATAGATAAAGTGTCCATATAAGCATGTGTCCAAAAGACCATCGTTGTACCTCAACAGAGCAACTCATAACAAAACATTAAAATGTCCTCCGCTTGTTTCTACACATGCATGCACTTGATGCATTATTGGCTGATAGACACTTTCAAATACTTCCACCCTGTGTCGATAGGTTTCACAGATTTCCGTTAAACGTGTGCTGCGTAAACCAATAGCTTTGGGTCGTCTTACAGATAAAAATCCGAATAATTGAAGTTGAAAAAATGCAGGCCATGGAACCGGTCCTCATATGCCAATCCAGCTTTCATGATAGATACCAGCCAGTGCATCACAAACAATGTGACTAAAATGTTGTAGAGCCCGACATGCATTAGCCACATGCGTCTTCATATTAACAAGGGGACATCGACTAGCAGGTCCGGAAGTCTGCAAAAAATCTCTGTCGATAGCTCCTGCAAGATGTGCTGGGAGAATATATGGATCTACCAGGTAGTCACCTATAACTCAAGCCCACACATTAACCTTAAACTGATGTTGATGTCTAGCTTATATAGTACCCTGGGATTCCATAAATTCTGGTTGTGTAGTTTTGTTATCCAATCTCTTACAAATGTTGCCACATCCGCAAACAAAACCAAAGAGACAAAGAACTGATCGGCAGTTTGTGCAATAAACTATTGTAAAAACCTCCCATGGTGAGTGATCAGGGAGCGAAAGAACTTTCACACATTGGGAATAATATGGACATCGGAACTGTTCTTGATATCACCTTCAGCCGGTAATTTGAGAAGTACTGCATGCTAGGATCACATGACGTTTGCTGGTACCTAGATCGTCACCGACTGTCTGTAGAAGATATTTTTCATGATCAGGTGTGCGAACTGATCTTGGGTTTATGTCTCAGCTACACGATGATAAACTGTAGTAAAGGTCAAATGACTCGGCTACCTTCATTCTGGAAACGCAATCTCATACAGCGATGCAGCTTCGCGTCTATTATAATTCACGCGGTCATATGTAAAAATCATATCTGCCTTCACACGATATGAATATCCTGCCATTGTTAAATTAAAGACTTCTCAGTTAGCTATTTGCTATACACGTTAAAAGTTGAAAACAAAAAAAAACACAAATGTGCACGGATTACAAATGTAAACCTATCTACATGGCAACACAATACCATCTACTGTAAACGAGGGATTTGCGAACACATATTTAAACTAACATTGGTGCTTATTTTGGTGTGAGGAACCTACCCTAAAATTTTGTATAAGTGCTTTTGTTACGCCCTGTATATATAATAAATCTTAAATTAGGACTCATTTAAACACATACCGGAACCGACCGAACTCCATCCACAACGTGCTAGTAGAAAATACAAGCTTAGATTTATTCACTTGTAAAAATGATTATATATAATAAAAGCACTAATAATAATAAAAGAAAAACGCCAACACACGATAGCATTAACTATAAATACGGCAAAGTTGTGCTGACTGTGTTTGGAAAACATTCCTATAAATTTAGACACATACATAACAAAACACACATATCGTCCTTCATAACAGCTAGAAGAATATCCAAAAGCGCTCGGATATGCAGGTCAGTTTTTTACAAATTTTATATTTAAAAAAGGAAACACTTGTGCGAACAAGAAAATTAAAAAAATCTTAATCGCTGTAAAAGCTTAAATAAAAAGTTAATCGCAGTACTTTGTCCGTCTCCTTTAACGAATCTTTTATAAAAAAGGGATTGCTGCTCAAATACACACACACACACACACACCCACATATATATATATATATATATATATTATAATCGTTATGAGAAAGAGTGACAGGTTACAGAGGGTGTCAGGAAGTGGTTAAGTGAAAGATGAGAATACAGAGAAGGGTGGAGTGGACGGAGAAAGAAGCATGAAAGAGAGGATGCAAGTTAGTGAGTTAGTGAGAGTGGAGATGAATATTGATGCTACATTGAAATTGTTGGACATTGTAGCTGTCGGGGGAGCAAGTAAACGGAAGGGAATTCCATAGGCGGAAAGTGCAAGAAAAGAAGATGCTGGATAACTTGCGTTTACATTTTATTGGTTTCACAGTGAAAGTTTAGGATTTAGTAGCTAATTTCGTGGCTCCAGTAAATTCATATATAAGGGGCACCAGTGAGCTAACTCTGGCATGTACGCATCGCCCATTCAGTGAAATGAATTAGAGCGCGCTAGCTATTGGGCGCGTATAATGATATGCGCTAAAAAGTCTGCCTACTTCCACCGAACGCTCATAGCCCAGGAGTAGAGTCGCTGACTGACGCCATTTCGGTCGGGTTTCAATCCTGGGTAAAAAAGCAATCGGAGTCTAAACTTACTGATGAGCTGTGATACGGCGAAACAGATCTGTCTGCGGATGACAATATATATATATGTGTGTGTGTGTGTTCTGAAGTAATCACCTGTGTAAGTATCCACTAAAGTCGACGTTGCCCAATTCCAATAACACCTTCGGTAAGATCATAATTAAGGCTCCAGTTAATATTTTCTCCCCATATATACGATCGCTATAGTGATGCATTAAGCTCTTCTTCTTTTTTAAACAAATCTGCTCACCTTGACTTCTTTTAACTATTGTTTTGTAAATATTGTATATATATTTGCAACTAAATAGAGCACCTTGACTTGGTGCAATGGCTAACATGCTTCTCTCGAAAGAATCAAAGGAATAGTGAGTTTGATCCTCACTAGGGAACCCATACTTTAGGGATGCGCGTTATGGTTCAGTGAATATCGGCTTGGAACAAGAAATTGGAAAGCTATGTTTGAATTCCATTTGAATACTTTGCATTCAATTACGCGCATATACCCAGGGAAACGGTATTAATCTGTAGGGTTTGATATATTCACACTCACATACAGATGGTCATTCAGCGTTCACGTAATAAGCCTAGTTCCTGCGCTAACCGTATGCTGATATAAGCGGGGAGCGTCACGTGTTACGGTAGTTAGGGTTCTGTCCCGGGCAAAAGCAGACATGTTTATTACCTAACTCACATATACACACGCGCACTAATTGCGAGTAGCAATTAGTGGCGCAAATTTATATTTCTCACCAGCATGCACACACAAGGCTAAAAAAATCCATTTGGAAACAGACATGAACAGCATATACATTAACTTTATTCAAACTAAACTTGATTCAATTTAATCTTCTATCGAACATTTACGTTTCTCTCCAGACAAAGGGAAAGAACTTTTCTTTCGTTATTTGATTTGCATGCTTTCATGTCTATGTAACCTTTGTTAATATATTGTTGTTCTGGTTACTTTCGCCTTTTCGTGTTTCCTTATTTCCTGCACTGTTTCATGTCGCAAGTTACGCCGAGTCGACTCGTAAATATAAATTAGTACCGTCGCTTCCTCCTCTACAAATCCTTCTCTTCTCTCTCCAGATATGATTTAAATAGGAGGACAGATTGGGTTCTCTAGCCTTGGTTGGCAAGCAGTCCGAGAAAATCTTCTGTTCAGTCAGTCATGTCGCTTTCGAGATGTGATCGCCCAAGAATGAATCGCGGATAAAACTTAAATGACTGGTATATATATATATATATATATATATATATATATATATATATATATATATAACCCTAACCCAAGCCTGTTGATTTCAACATATAAGTATAGAACAACCTCATTCAGTTTTTGTTTATGTCTTGTTCCACTCCAGTTTTACTATTGATTTGCAGATTATGCAACATCGAGGATCTCGGTACATAATAACACAAATAATTGCTGAGGCTTTTCTCCGTTGTCTTTCGACTCTTGGCCGGTCAATATCACTCTTGCACAATATATATATATATATATATATATATATATTGTGTATATGTTGGCAGCATTTTTTCATTAATACAGGTTTCGTTGAATGATATAGACAAGTTTTTTCTATTTATTTTGTGTAGGATCTACATTGGCCATACTACCAACTCGCTCTCACGGCGGCTTACATTACACTTAAATGATAATTCAAACATATTCCGACATTTAAAACACCACGGTTATCAACGCACACTTCAAAAAAAGGCTTGTTGAAAATACATGTATACTTAGACAAGAAAATAATAAACGAAAACTCAAAATTCTAGAATTCTAGAAGCTATCTACATCAAACAGCTTAAATCTAGCTTAAATAAAATAAATTTCGAACGAGAGCACTATCAAGCTTATGAGATTATACGAAAGAATCATACACAAGATAAATAGACAAAACTTGTCCATATTATTCAACAAAACCTGTATTAATATATATATATATATATATATATATATATATATATATATGCGCATGCTTCTGTGTGAATATCTTTAGTATCTTAGTAGTATTTTTGTGTGCTTTTGGCTTTTATTTTGTATATGATACTCTGTGAAGTTTTAGTCGCGTAGGTTTTTTTCTTTGCTTCTATGTTTTGCGTGAGTATATATTAAACTATGTTAATTTTTTTATTCACTAAAAATATGATTATATCTGCATCGACCTCGTTTATTCAAGGCTCTTGCCATCTGACGCATTCGCTCTTACATGTATTCAATATTGTAGTCTTTACAAACATTTTCGATACCCGGCTTTAAAATTTAACGGATAAATTGATATGTCGATATAAACAAAAGTTAAAAATTTGTGTATGTATATATGTGCGTATATTCATCTCTACATGTGTCTGTATACCAATATATGTATGTATGTGTACATAATTGTCTATTTGTATATGTGTGTGTCCATATCTTTTCCTCGTTTAATATCTGAATTTTTTTGAATTTCTTGCATTCACTTACGAACAAATAACCTTGGGAAAAGTATTAATCCGTCTCGTCCCTGCAGTTATGGGTTAAATAATAGGACAGACTGGGTTCTATTGAGTTTCAATTATTCAGACTATTGTCCTCATCCTTGTTGTCATTTGTACGAAGCTTCGGCCGTTGTACATTGCGGGTTTCTTTAGGTGCTAGGAACTTCGAACCGAAATATAGATGAAAGTTTATACCAATAAGAAATTTATATGAATTAAATAAAACATTTATAACAATTTACAATATATATGAAATAAATATAAGTTTTATAGCAATAGAAAGTGTATATGGACAAATATATATATCGGATATGCGTTTTGGTGCAGTGGATATCGATTCGGAACAAGAAATCGTAGAGCAGAGTTCGAATTTCAGTTAATTTCGTTGCATTCTTTTCCGCGCAAATACCCTTAGGAAATGTATTAATCCATCACTTCCCTCCATCTATGGGTCAAATAGCAGGGCAGTCTACCACAGAAAGTAATGTCAGACTATTGTGAGGCAATCGTGAGCCCAGTCATTTATATCTTTTTCGAGACATGACCGCCATAACGTGTCACGTATAGTAAACTGACTGATATGGACAAAGTATAACGTTTATAGCAATAATATATAATAATTAAATATAAGATGTATAATAATACATGCATAATAACTAAATATAAGGTTTAATGTAATATACAATATATACGAAGCAAGTATAATGTAAATAATATTAACAAGACGTATATGAATTTATAAGGGAAAAATAGATACAAGATATAAGCGAGAAAACTTATCACTCTAAGTCTTCAAAAAAAGGAAGACTATTTTGTAAACGATGCAAGGATTGCTGCAGGTCTCAAGTCAGTCCATCTGCGTAACGTTTTATCCTTCAAGTCATGTGAATATGGCAACTGTTAACTCAACAAGTCATGACTGCCGAACTGCATATACCCAATCAGGTGAAGACATATTTCTAACGCTACTCGTTTCGTCAAATCCCCAACATGTTTTTCCAGCTCTTTATTTATTTTTGTTTCACACCTGGAAATTTTCTGTTGCCTACTTCAACAGTGGTGTCACGTCTTCAACCGCGCGATTCTGAAACCGGTTCACTTCAACCGTCACCGCTTCAGATTTCATCTCCACCGAACCTTTTTCCCGAGGTTAAAAATGCATCTGAATAGCTTAATTAGGACGACGTTGAAAAACAGTATGTCAAGCCGCCCAAAGTTTTAAACTTCAGGGCCATTTTTCAAAAACTCTAAATGATCACTTTACAAAAGATTGCTTCTGGCCAGAGAAAAAGAACTTTCAGGCAAAATATTTAGAAATACATCGAGCTAACGGGAAAACCTGAAACACGAATGTGACTGCAAAACTAATGAATACTGAAGCGGCAAAAACGTAAATTGAATGTAAATATTGCCATATTTAACTATAAAGATATAAGTATTTATTAAAGATTAGTAATGTGTAATAGACTATTTCAATATGCCAAAGGAATAAATAATTATACAATTAAGATAAAAATAAAGCATAATTAAACGCAAAGAATCGTTAAACTTAATGGAAAATTTAAAAATCAATAACAGATGAAAAATGTTAAAGTAATTGGATGAAAAATTAATTCAAAGGAAATAGAAAAATAGGGCATCTTAATTTAATTGATGGTTTGCTCATCTAAATTTTATGGAAAATTTCACCATTTAATTCTAATGGAAATTTTGAACAACCAAATTTAATGGCAAATTTGAACATCTAAATTTAATGATAAATTTGAATGCACGAAATTAATTGAAAATTTGAACATCTAAATGTCATCGTAAATTTGAACACCCAAATTAATATAAAACTTAAACTTCTAATTTTAATAGTACATTTGAACACCTATATTTATATAGGTGTTCTGCATGTTAATCGAATAAGTTAGTAGATTCTACGATTACGAATTTATTAGTACTAACATCTGTGTTACTGTAGGAGATATTTATCATTGTCCATCTTAATTCTCTTAGGGAAAATGTTAACATCCTTAATCAATTATGATCAGTAACCATTGTTACCTTCTCCTATCTGTATGATGTTAATGGCGAGCTAACATCTAAACTTTTTCCATTTACATCTTTGCAATATTCCTGCGGTAAGATGCACTGTCGTTTCTATCGTCACTTTTTCCCGGGTGGTCCAATTTTTTACAGCTGTTTTAGGAAAGTAGAAAATATTGCAGAATTCTATTAATAATCAACAAATTATTTTCTACACCCCAACTTCTTTCCCATAGAAGAAACGTTGCTAGCTGCTCTATCGCTATTCCCCCAACAAGTGTTCAGACGAACTACATTCCTTGGTTCCCCCCTGATCTAAACTTCATGGCTAAGACCCGCCATGCCATATTATGCGCATTCTAGTGAACCATTTTCATTCACTTCGTATTCCATTAGTGAGATGTAAGTCCCACTCGAGCAGCTTCTTCCCACGAACCGTTAGAAACTACTCCCAGAATGCTTTGAAATATGATTCCTCGATCACTAAAATATTACCTTATCCAAGTCTAGGTTTTACCGTTATATTTCCAACATATCCTGTAAGAGTGTTTATTGACATTTAACTTCTCTTCCCCGAGTGACTTTTGGAACTTTTACAAGGATAACATCATTTTAAAAAATGGCTGCTACCTTGCTCCAGAATATTCACAACTTCGCCAACACGAACTTTATATGTAGGTACCCCCAATGATTCGCTATGAAATTAGAATGCATGTTAAAATATGGCCCAAACTTCAAATTATTTATCAATTACGTTTGAAATAGACTGATCTTTCTAAAATAAAATTTCAGTAAAGCATATTTTATTTTTAAAAGTTATCTTAATAAAGAAATGTTGTGTTAGAAGATTTATAGATAGGGACGAAAATCGCTATTTTAGCCAATTAAAAATAATTTAAATTCATTTTGAAATACAGGAAAGTATGTTGCTCATTAGAAATCTAAAATTAAATCTTGTATCTTTAAAGTTAAACTAAAATATAAGCTTCAGGAAAGACTTTTCATTTTAAAAATGCATTTTAAACCTTAAGAATCGTATTTGTCTATATTTCTGAGATGAGGTAGTATTTACATTATTCGGAATATTGTCCTCATCGTTGTTGCAATTTGTACGACGTTTTGGTCGTTGTACGCTCCGGCTTTCTTCAGGTACTAGGAATTTCGAACCGAACTTTTTATTACACTCACACATGGCCCAGTGGATATAGATGTTGGTTAGTTCTTGTGACTTGACCCAAAAGAGTTGTCAGTTCAATACGAGGCGACAGCAGTGGTGAACAAGTAACTTACAGGGTTAGAGGAAAATATCTCATGACTACCAGAAGAAGCTCTACGCAAGGGATGAAGATCACATATCCCCAGTTCGTGTAATATAGTGTTTGGTTCGAAATTCCTAACAGCTAAAGAAGGCTGGCGTGTACAACAGCCAAAACGTCGTAACAATGAGAACAAAGATGAGGACAAATTCCGAATGAGGTAAATACTTAAGAATCGTGTTTCTTTGGCGGTACTTATTTATAAATTTTTAATTCTATTTTGGCTTCGTATAATACTTTCTAGAAATGCCATATGTATGATGAAATTAGGCTTTTCTTTTCTTCTTATGAAAACAGGCATTATTATTATTATAGTTGTTGTTGTTGTTATTTTGCTTGATTTAATGGCCTTTCTCTGTGATCAAACACATGCATGTAAAAACATTATGGTTTACCGGGCGGCGTGATGGAGCGAATTTCGTTTGTAGCTGCCTGCTTTCTTACTGTATCAGTCAGTCATTCAAATGCCGTACGCTATACACGCTTAGCCGATCATGATTCTTTCGATAAGATTTTCCAACAGTAAGTTGCCATTACTTTCTGCGGTAGGCTAGATTCTAGAAGATATAGAACTCGATCTGCCCTGCTATTCAGCCCATACCTTGAGGGAGAAGAGATGAATTAATAGCTTTCCCAAGTATAAAACGAATTTTGAACTCAACAATGCGATTTCTCATTCCAGTTTGATATCCATTACACTACAACTTGCATCCGTATGTGAGATATTGCTGAAACGATCAAATAGTTTGAGTCTAGTTATTTGCCACGATTAGAATTTCAGAGGCTATCAAGAAGGCTGTTTTGTTGGAAGTGTATTCATTCATTATGAATAACTCTCTATTAAACTTTCGACAAATTGATTTATTCTATGTTTAGTTTAGGAATTAAGGCATTTAAAAAAACTTTTACATCTTTCATATCTTGCTTTTATTTTGTCAAATAGCTTACTAATATGTAATACGTATATTATTACTAGTACGAGTGTACCTCACGCATAAATAATTACAGTAAAATATTTCCACGGACTATATATATATATATATATATATATATATATATATATATAGCCGCGATATGAACATCAAAGCGGTGAAATACGTATTATCCAAGGTAATAATTTTATAAAATTACTCTGTTAAATTAAATAAATGAATTTAACATTGAATTCTCTCGAGTTCGTCTCTTTTGGAATTTACCCGGATTACATACCAAGCGTACAATGTTATATATATATATATATATATATATATATATATATATATATATATATATATATATATATGTATTGGGTATTTGGGCAGCAAACACATTTTTATAAAGGTTTTGTTAAAAAGACGGACAAAGTACTGCGATTAACTTTTTATTTCAGCTTTTATAGTGAGTAAGTTTTTTCTTTTTTCTTTTTTTTTTGTTTGTACAAGAGCTTTCTTTTTTTAACATAAAGTGTGTAAAAACTGACCAAAAGTTCTACATATCCGAGCACTTTTGGATACTCTTCTAACTGTTATCAAAAAAGATATTTACTTTTAAATGAATTTGTGCTTTGTTATGTATGTGTCTAAATTTATAGGAATGTTTTCCAAACACATTCAGTACAACTTTGCCGTATTTATAGTTAATGCTATCGAGTGTTGGCTTTTTCTTTTATTATTATTTATGCTTTCATTAAAATTTAATCATTTTTACAAGTGAATAAATCTAAGCTTTTTTCTACTAGTACGTTGTGGATGGAGTTCGGTCGGTTCTGGTATGTGTTTAAATGAGTCCTAATTGAGGATATATTATATATCAGGGTGTATCAAAACCACTTATACAAACTTTGGGGGCATGTTCCTCACACCAAAATAAGCACAAATGTTAATTTAAATATGTGTTCGCAAATCCCTATTTACAGTAGATGTTGTTATGTTGCCATGTAAATAGGTTTACATTTGTGATCTGTGCACATTTGTGTTTTTTTTGTTTTCAACGTTTAACGTGTTTATAGCAAATAGCTAAATGAGAAGTGTTCCATTTAACAATGGCAGAGTATTAATATCGTGTGAAGGCAGATATGATTTTTACATACGGCCTCGCGAATTGGAACAGACGCAAAGCTGCATCGCTGTGTTTCCAGAATGAAGGTAGCCGAGTCATCTAACCTTTGCTGTATTTCATCATATACATATATGCACTACTCTCCAGCAATGAATTGAGTTCTTCCGGTGACTGGTGTGTTTACATGTAACTCGTTAAAATTCCCCGTCTTTCATTCTATGGCTTAGGGATTTAGAGACCATGACTGACACCAAATCGGTCGAGTATCGATCTTGCCTAGAAGCAAGTAGAGGTCTGATAAAATGTGATACCTCGAAACATGCTTGTATGTGGATAACAAATATATATATATATATATATATATATATATATAATGGTTTTTATTATGATAGAAAGGAAATATATATATATATTAAAAATGACAGACAAATTATTATCATTAATTTTCTTATAGAATCTTTTCATGTGTTCGTATAATCTTTTTTCAGAAGTCAAATTATATAAGAATGGTCCAAAAGTTTTGTACTTTTGAGTGCTTTCAGCTATACTTTTAACCATTATCAAGAATTCATTTTGTTTTACTTGTAAATAAACATGTGTAAAGTTTATGCATATAAAGTCTTGTCTACGTTAAGTTCCGAACACCGTAAGCAGATTTTTACCATGTTCATAATTGATGTTATTAAGTGGCTGATTTCTTTTTTTATTAGTAATGCCTCCATTATTTTTAATCTTCCTTTTTATATGGATGATGCTATTATGTATGTATTATCTACGAGCCTATCACTGATAGTTCCTGACAGATTTTGATGTGTGCCTAAATGAGATCAGATGGTACTATTGTGGGTAAGGTGCAATGACAATTTTACAAATAAAACAAAATTAATTTTTGATAATAGCTAAAATTACACTCGAAAGCGCTCGAAGTACAAAACCTTTGGACATTATTTTATATAATTTGAGTTATGAAAATAAAAAAGATAATCGAAACACAGAAAAAATTAATTAAAAATAATATATAATGATAATACGTTGTCTGTCTTTATTAACGAAACCAGTATAAAAGAAAGGTTGTTGCTCAAATACACAATATATATATTCTTCAGTACTTGCAGACATAATTATGGCAAAAAATAAAATAATAAGGCACTGTTAAAGAGAAAACACGGAGCAAGAGCTTTCATAACTGGTAGTAAAGTTTAATAGTTGGTGGTAAAGAGAATGAACTGAACCATCGCTACCTCGATATTGTCTCTGTAATGCACTGAGTCGACATTACCTCACTACTGACTTTCCAATGAACTGATATATATATATATATATATATATATATATATATATATATATATATATATATATAAATGAATGAATACACAAAAGCATTTATTATAATGAAGGGCATTATTAGACTTAGTCTTAATAATTTTCTTCGCAATTTTATTTTTCGTATTTTATTCATCAGCCTATTATATGTACATATATTAAGATGCATATGTAGACAATCTTTATATATATATATATATATATATATATATATATATATATACGTATGTTAAAAGAATGAAGAATAAAATTGCAGCGTTCAAAATATGAATTTAAAACAGAGATCAGTATAAAAATAAAGCAATAAATATTTATTCAATTTTTACAATTTTTGCATACATTAATGCTATCTTTTTCTTTGTTTTCTTTTTTTTTCTTCTTTTTTCATCTAATTCGCCTTTGCAATATCCCGAATGAACGCCTCCGCCGCTTTCGTTTCTTACTCTTCAAGTTCTTTGTCCATTTCCGGTTCAGTGTCACGCTGTCATTGACACACGATTCCTATCTGTATCATTATTTCGTCAAAATGAAATCCGAATACGCTATCGTCGATTGATCCGTGCCGAGTTAAGCGGGAAATCATACCCAACGCCAAAGCCAGTGATCAATCTTGACAGTGATTTGTTTAAACCTGCCCCACATTGTCTGATATTCTCTTCATAATGTTCCATTTTTGTTACTTTCTACATAAGCCAGCTCGTTTTCCTTCGATGAAGATCCCCTTTGTATCCGCGTGTAAAATTTACCCATGAATAATGTCGCTGTTGCATCTCTAATTATATAAATATAGACTCTACTTATATTAGGTCACTCTATGCGTGCTAAAGGTATCATGTACTGCCTGCTGTTTGTACGGATAGTCAGCGACCAAATCAGCTTCTCATCCAGGTTTTTCTGTTAAAGGGGTGGCAAGACACTCAGCAGCATTAAAACGCGCACTGTCATAGAGATGATCCTTGTAGTGTCAAGTGAATTCTAGTATAATAGGCTAAATTGGAACGCATAGCCATGGATGCAGCCTGCGCGGTGATGACACGGCATCGCTGGGCAGAAGCTTTATAGACTGAAGTTAACGACAAGGTTAGAAGGGTTCCTACAGTGGAATCAACGGACACGTGTTCATGACAAAGATGAACCTTCAAATTAGGGTGGAGATCTGCTGCAGCATGAATTAATACTTCTCCAGCTTCCAACCCAGATATGTGGAGGGAAGATATCAGGAGCTCAGCGGCGCAGCAACCCTACAGCCCCACTCGAGCAGGCCAACTGATGATGGCAATGATTATGATAGACCCAATAATTGGTAAAGATACCAACAAGTCTGTTGTGTTCGATTTCTAGTGAATTATTCAATATGACGGCCTTGTGTCAGTCGAAATATTAATAGTCTGCCTTGTGTGTAAGAGACTTGTACATTTCCTATCAACGTTGGTAGTGAGTTTTCGAGACAGAACGAAGACAGATAAATAAACGTCTTAATTAAGGATGACTGCTGCGACACAATTTTTCCTGCTCTCCGTGTACTACAAATAAGATTGCATTCTTATTGCCAACACTTTAATTATTGACATTGTCCCCGCCAGGCTTTCATAAATGTCGCATAACTTTATTTCAGTTGACCAGCCCACAAAGTTTGTTATTAGGCGAATGAACACAAGTTTTGAGTTCATGGAGTAATAAATGAACAATGAGTTAGAATATTTAATAATCACAGGAATAAGGGACAAAGAGAAACAAGAAATTTGCCTAATGAGGTCTTTTCGTTGTCTTTTTTTTTTTTTTTTGTTAAAAAAATTATATAGCTGGTATAAATGTATATACAGAGTGTAGCATAAATACCATAACTGCTATTAAAGAAAGTATTTCATCGTTGTTTACAAAACGGGGTATAGTTTTTATTCGTTTCATTTTGCAAACAATATTCTCCAAATAATGGACTCTATTCACGATAAACTCTTGTAGACTCTGGACAGATTTCTGGAGTTCGAGCACTTGTAATATTTCAATATGTTTTTTTAGAGCTTTTCAACCCATAGCAATATCAGTTTTCTACGCGAAACAGCATCATTTCGACATAACATGAAATGAGCATAAAAAGCTCTGTGTTCTAATGGCCGATTCTTCTTTTTCTTTTTTTTATATGTCGCGTATCCTTTCAGGACGTAGGAGATCATAGACCTCCACTTACACGTATCTCTTGTCCCTCTGAACAAAGTATCTCACCCAAACCCTGCTCCGACATTCACTTGCTCAAGGTCACCAAGTATGTGTCGCATTGCTTCCTCCTGTCTCTATTTCTCTCTATCCATCCCGTGAGTATTACTAAGCCCTCCTTGGATGTGAGTTGCGGTGCATTGGATATCGGCTCGAAATGGAAAATCGGGGAGCAGAGTTCGAATTCCTGTTGAATTCATTGCATTCACTTCCGCGCAAATACTCTTGGGAAAGGTATTAATCCGTCTCTTCCCTCCAGTTATGGGTTAAATAACAGAACAGATTGGGTTCTATAGCCTTGGCTGGCAACCAGTCTACCTCAAAACATAATGGCAACCTACTGCGGGATAATATTTTTCCCAGTCAGTCATGTCTCTTTCGAGACATTATCGCCGAAGCGTATATGACATATGGCACTTAACTGACTGAAGCCCTCCTTTCTTCATTACTTGTCCCTGAAACTTCAGCTCTTTGCTCCATCTTCCACAAAACGTTATCGTTGCTCACATGTTCGTTTCATGGTTCAATAATATTAAAAAAGGGTTTCAGTAGCAAACCCACAATGTGAATCAGTCCAAGGCATGATAGAATTTGATGGTATCTGAAACAATGCTAAGACAGTAGCTAGATAAAAACATCATTGCCAAATGCCTAACTTTGAACTGTAGGGTTATTTCTTTTGCAACCTGTACTAATATAAAATATCTCTTTCAGACAAAATAAATTACTGAACAGTTGTTTTAACTGATTAAAAAAAATGACGGCGCATTGCTTAGACTGCCACAGTTTATTTAGTCTGTTCCAATTTGCGATACGTGTAAGTATGTTTATACGGGAAGCTTAACAACTACTACAAAAGGAGTGATATCATAAAATAACTCTTTCGCGCAAGGATACAATTTCGTGCGCGATTTTGTCAACTTAAATATAAATTACTGTGCACAAATAATGATGAAAACATACATTTTCATTTAAGTTCTTTATTTCCTCTAAGTTCTTTATTTACTACAAATTTAATTTTAATTATGTAACATTTTCAATTATCTATCTCAACTTATTTATAAATGGAACTTTGTCTGTGTGTGTGTGTGTCTGTGTGTGTGTATCCGTTACCTATAGACTCCGAAACGGCTGAACCAATTTTCTTGAAAATTTACACAGTTATGCTATAAGCGTCTCCGAGTGTTCTTAGCTAGGTTTTGTGTCGAGGTACCCCCCATAAATATCGACAATCGATAATCGAAAAAATCGGGTTATAGAAGGAGTGGTCCGATTTTAATCAAATTTGATACACTCATAGACAAAGACATAAGAAACTATATTCAGAAGTGTCAAGGTTGCAGTTCTTACAATAGTGCAGAAAATCGATAATATATATATATATATATATATATATATATATATATACACACAACCACACACACACTAGGTGCAATTGGTAAATTGTCGCAATTATTTTATTATTTCAAATATTCTTTAGGCTGAGTCTGAGCACCAGGACCATGGATTAGTTTTAAAGCTTTTATTACACCCAAGCAACGCCGGGCTATACTGCTAGTATAAATATATTATATAAATAAACAAAGAGTTTAGCCCGGTTTCAATGGGGAGTTACGGAATAATAAGAATAAAAACATATGATGAATTTATATAGCAAATACTTACACAACGTCCACCCTCGTCACTTTTATAGATATAAATAACAATGTAGACGGTCTCTATTAGATTAGGGTGGAAGGGGAGGGGTAACATATATATAGATATAGATGATATAAAGTGAGGTGATCGATTCTATATTATAATCAATACATAAACTGATCCCAGACTTTTTGGGGTGATAATATATATTTTCCACCCCTAATTTTGGCCTTCTGAAAATTTTCAATATGTCGTTAGCGTTCTAAAAATTGGATCTACATCTGAGAGTAACTCCCGTCGAGCTAGACCGCGAAATGCAGACGCTAAGTTTAATCTTTCCAAGAAACAAATACTTACACAACGTCCACCCTCGTCACTTTCATAGATATAGATTTTCTATCTGTCCACTGACGGAAAAAGTAACCATTATGTTGAATCAATTGTTAGGTCTGCTGTTAGAAAAGGTGGTTCATTGTCTCGTTCTAGACAATTGCTATCGTCAAAATGTGTCTTATATCATCGTAAGTCTATCATTAGTCCGTACATTAAATGTCACTGTGACATTTGGTTTGGTGATTCTACTATGTATTTAGAAATTCTTAGTAAGGTCAAAAGAAAAATCTGCAATGGTATTGTTCCTGGCCTTGGATCCCACCTTCTCACTGTAGCGGGACTTTTCTGTACCTTTTCTATGGATATCTTTATGGTAATTGTGCTGATGAGGTCTCCACTTTGGTACCTGAAATTTACGAATTTAATCGCAATGAACCGCAACAAAAGAAATGTGGTTCTACAGAAGAATGCTAACAATATTATGGACCGACATGTAAGCAAAGACGAGGTTTTGGTGAGGATGGAAACGAAAAGGGAATTTAACATCAAGAAAAGACAGCTGCAGTTTCTAGGACATATATTGAGGAAGGAAGGCTTAGAGAATCTGATACTCACAGGACAGATAGAGATAAGGAGAACCAGATGAAAACAACACGTAACATACTTGATGGGCTGGTTCAAATGGATGACAGATAACGGTTTAAAAGGAGTAACAAGTGTAAGAGCTCCTAGGGATAGGGATATGTGAAAGGCTATGATCGCCTACGTCCTGAATGGACACGGTACAGAGAAGAAGAAGAAGAAGAAGAAGAAGAAGACTAGTTTGCATTGTTTTATGGCTAGATGTAACTGTAAGTTATGTGCTAACAGTGTCTTATATCGCACTTTATCTCTTGCGTCATTTTGCGTACAATTCAACTTTGACCGGCAAAAATCTTTAGGCAACGTCAATAGTATTTCGGACTTTATATGCCTATGGCTTAGAGGTTAGCGACTCCGTCTGTCACCAAATCGGTCGAGTTTCGATCCCGGCCAAAAGCAAGTGGATGTCTAGCCACACTGATAAGCTGTGATATAGCGAAACAGGCTTGTATGTGGATTATATATATATATATATATATATATATATATATAAGTAAGGAACGAAGAAAATATTTGGGATGTGCATTGTGGGAAAGGTATTAATCCGTCTCTTCAGTCCATTTATGGATTAAAAAATGGGATAGATTGGGTTCTATAGCTTTGGCTGGCAACCAGTCTATCACAGAAAGCAATGACAACCTACTGCTGGATAGTCTTCTGCCCAGTCAGTCATGTCTCTTTCGAGACATGATCTCCCAAGCATATATCACGTATGACACTCAACTGTTTGACTGAAAATAGTATTTACAATATTCGGACTATTGTCCTCATCTTTGTTACCATTTGTACGACCTTTTGGCCGTTACACGCTCCTGCCTTCCTCAGATGCCAGGAATTTCTAACCGAATCCTTTATTACAATCACTGGGGTATATGATATAGCGTAGCAGGACTGTCTGCTGATTATATATATATATATATATTGATTGTTTAATTACTTAGTTTTTTGTCATAATAAAATTAGACTGATGCACATTTGTATTAAAAATTATTCAATACAAATATACTGTAGAACCTTTGAATATTCTTTTTTCTTTTTTAATGTTTGCGTCTCTTTTATGAATTTGTGTTCATGTATTGTTTTGTGGATATTGTTGTCATTAGGGAGCTACTTCATTTTGAATAGATGAATATTGTTCTCTATATTTATAATTCCACTGCCTTTAAATGTCACTTAACCAAGATACTCATATTTCCTTCTCCGACAAACGCGATGGAATTATAATTTTGGACAAACAAAACCATTTTTTAAATATTTTACAACATTTTTTCGTTTGGAGGGAATGAAGGAGAAAATCGTCCATATATTTTATGGTCCCAAGCGCATTAGCCTACTGTCTTAGACATTTTCAAATTGTTTCATTTTGAAGTTGTTGTTTTTTTCATATTTTGACTATTTGAGATGTACTTTTCTGTGGTTTTAAATAATAATAGGATTTATTTTTAGCCTTTGCATGTTGAGCACGGCTAGAATTCGAGTGAGCAACTTTCTATTTTTCAAAAATGTTCTGTACTCCACGCCCATTGTTGAACAAAGTGAGGTTGATAGTGTATGAAATACGTTTAATGTGTATGGCCTCTATTATATCAAAATATTTTCGGTAATTTGATTTATATAGAATTTTAGAGTTTTTGACTAGTATCTTTCTCAAGGGTTATTGTATATTGTAGCTAGATAGTGGTTTTTTATTGCACTTTACCCTGATAAGTGACACGTGAGTCGTATACTCAAGGAAGTAGTATATATATATATATATATATATATATATATATATATATATATAAGTGTGTGTGTGTGTAAGAGAGAGAGAGAGAAAGAGGTGTAACAGTAGAGATGCGCAGTATAATCTCATGGAGAATAACATCCAATCTGATATATTGCAGCAAAAGAGTGATACAACTCGAGGCTTGACCAGTTATACATATATCTTCCCTCCTCCATTTCCTTTATTCCGCCATCTTAGAGGTCAATCACAAGCTGTCCTTTGATCCTAATCTCCATTGTTGGTCTTTCCCTTTTCATCTTCCCGTGTACCTTTGCAGCATAGTACAACGCCGAAATGCCAAAGCCCGGCACGATATAAAATAGTCGGGTCAAGCGTAAAAGTATTGACCGGTTGGGTAGAAATCCATTACCGCGTTAGCATGGCGTGAATATTAATCTGTACTTCTTTCTCATGATTTCTTGTGATTTTTCTCAATAAACCGCCGATCTTTGGGCGCCTCGGCTTTAGGTAATCGCTCGTGATTTAGTTTACGTTTCCATTGATAGTGAATTTGATTCTCATTCAATGTTCCTTATATATTGTTTTGCCGTTATTTACTAAATTGTTCCGATTTTCTTAGATAGCCACGAAATACTTCTCTTTCCTGTTAATGTTTTTCCATTGTTTTCTTTTTCGTTTCAATCATTTTTTATCCCCTTTTTTGTTTTTTGCTTTTTTCGATTTTCTTTCGTTCTTTATAATATTTTTTATATTTTCTTTCAGATATTGTACCATTTCTTCTCTTGTCTCCAGTTCGTGCACTCTAGTAATTTGTTTGTTTCTTTTTTTATTTTATTGACACAATTGCTTTCTTTCTTCTACAACTCTGATTTATTTGTCTAAGCTTCAGGAAGGAAGAGTTATAATTATTTATTATTGTTACAGTTCACCGTAGGGACATCGGGTAGTTTTAAGCTACAGGACAATCGCCTAATGACTTCAAGCTCGGATTTGTAAATTTGATAAGCATAGAAATTGCTAGTTCAATCCCTAAGTCGAGTAGTACAGACTAAGAATCAGTCGATTCATGGTGAGCCATAACTGAGCAAGACTAAAAAAGAACAAGCCAAAAGAACCTTAAACTTGACTACATTATGTAAAACTAATACTATTACGAATGTTTAATAATAAATTACAATTTCTAATTCTATTAATATTACCAATTTGCAATAAGAGTTATATTATCTCGTACTAATACAATGACGAATGTGTAATACGATGTTACATTATGTAGTACGAATACTATTACGAATGCGTCATACTAATACTATTATGAATGTGCAATACTGAGTAGCAGCATGTAGTACTAATACTATTCAAAAGTGTAATAATATTACACTATTTAATACTGTAGATTAAAATTTCTATTACTATTACTATTACGAATGTAAAATAATATGTTTAATTATGTAATACTATTATTATTACGAAAGGGTAATAATGGATGAAACTATCTACAAATGATTAGTTTTTACATTCATTAACAATCAGTCAGTCAATTAAGTGCCATACGGGGTACACAATGAGGCGATCATGTCTCTAAAGTGACATGAGTGGCTGGGTAGAAGATTTTCCAAGCATTAGGTTGCCATTACCTTCTGGAGTAGACTGGCTATAGACCCCAATGTGCCGCACTATTTAACACATAACTGGAGAGAGAAGAGACATTAATAACTTCCCCTTGATTATTTGCGTGTAATTGAATGCAACGAATTCTACTAGAATTTGAACTCGGCTCTCCGATTTTCGTTCACTGCACCATAACGCACATCCGTTCATTTAGTATAGATTTTACGAATATTGACGATATGATATTTTGTAACTAACAAGTAGTAATTATTATTATTTCTTCAAGGTTTTTTTTACCAGATTTTGTTCTTTCTTTAGCATTTGTTTTTACTCAGATTTGTAGTCCTTTTTAATTCTATGTGTTTTTAAGAAATTTAATAGCCTATCCCAACAAAATCACTTACTAAATGCTTGGTATTAGATTTCAAGAAGTTTTGCTGATGGATTTCTTACGTCTTTGTAAGCTGTTTAAATATATATCCCAGCTTCCGACACCTTGATTCTTCTTTTACTGACCACCTATTTTATCATCTTAGAAGTATTAGTTAAGTTTCTTCCTGGCATTAGTAAATGCGCAGTAAAAATGAGTTATTTTATAAACTTATTTAGTCGGTATTTTTGGTGTTGTTGAAACCTACTTTTTTAGTCTTATCGATTTTATATGCTTTTCCATTGCTTTCATAAAGAAATCATGAGTGTAGTGAAGGATGTTTTTTTTCAATATAATTTTCTATTTAACGTAGGTATTCCAGGCCATATTTATGAGAGTTCATCAGTAGAAACATATAATTAACCCTGATTTTATTTCACGTTTGTGATGGGAATAAAAATATGTTATATATCTTACCAATGCTAGTTAACATGAACTTGTCCAGTAAAGTACTTACGTGAGAGTCTGTTCTACAAAGTAGCAATTCTTGCGAAAAAAAAGTGTTCTTCATTGGAACTTTTTAATTACATATGGAACACGTAGGAAATGTGAACGATTCAGCTGCATGGTCGAAGCAGAGTAAGTTACAGCTTATTTGAACATGTAAATAGAAAAATACGATGGAATAGCGACAGATTTACAATACTATGTCGATATAAAAATAGGTTTTTGCTCACAAAATTCTACGATGTCTAATCAAAAAATTATCGCAAAAGGTGCTATTGTAACGGAGCTAAAGTATACAGAGTGAAGCTTAGGAAAGATTAACCTTCAACTCTGTTGCGCATTCTCACTAAGTTCTCACTAACCTCTATTGCTTATAGCAGTGCTTGGAAGGAAACTGTGTAGAGTGTGGTCGTCTCGCCACAATAAAGAGATTCCATCAGTGCCCATGGTCTGTGCACCGTTCTAACTATGGACAATATCTGACAACCAAAATGTTCCCCAGATGTCGACTCTTGCGACTTTTTCCTCTTTCCCAAAACAAATCTCTCTTGAAAGCAAAATTTGAAGATATCGAGGAAATCTAATTGAATGCTTCCATTGCTGAAAACTACGCTGGATAAAGTGTGCGACTTTAGTTAACGACTACTGTGAAGGAGATTAAATGTCGGATAGATATGTTATAGTTTACTTTTTATAGCACCAGTCCTGAAACATTTTAAATTCAATGAAAGCTGGAAAATGAAGATTGAAAAAGTACATCACTAGTATATTCCTAGACTGATAATTTACTTTATACAAGACCCAAAAGCCACTCAAGGTACTCTGACTGAGCAAAATTGTTTTAAAGGAGAGAATTGGAGAGTAAGAAGTGCACATTATGAAGACGTTTAGGATATTCAGCCTGGTCATAGAGAGACCAAGATTTTGGGTGTCAGAGGAAAATCCTATCGGTAGATTGTTCAACAGTTCTGAAGCAGAAGATTTTCGAATGTAACTATTATGGCGGAATCACCCATTACAACGGGTTGAACTCTTCCTACAACTACATATACTTTCCCTCATAAAAGAAGAAGAGATCAACAGATCAGGAGAGTTCAGTGTGAGAGATCCACAGGAGATCAGCATAAGCAGATCAGCGAAGAACGATAGGCAGAGATAGCCATAACTGCTACCGTACGACTGCTGCGAGTCCCAATTATAGTATTACTTCCTATCCCGTATTTATTCGTTCTATTAACAGAATTCCACGTATTTGTATTTTGCTGTGTTTAATATATATATCGTTATTTCCTATTTGCATTATTTCTTGCTGGACTTTTAACCGGATCCACAACAGTAACACATTTATTATCAAAGGAACACGAAGGTAACGGGGATGGTTTCCCTCTGTGAATATGTCATGACGGGTTCTAGCAGTGAATAACAGACTTAGTAGAAATAAATAATGTTAATCGTGCGAACATATCTTAAAGCAATAGAATAGTGATAGACTAGTAACGTTTTGTTTCTGAGATAAGGATTGCAGAATGGGGAATAATTCATCGCTTTCAAGGCCCCGTAATTGATTTGAATTCAGTGGCGACTGCACAGAGAGGAATTGGAAGAACCTGCACACTAATCGCAACAATATTTTTTTATGTATCTGACTATCGTAATTATGGCAGCTATAGTCAATTCTATGGATGATGGTCCATTTTTGTTGTAATCTAACTCTTGTAAATATGGTATCAATACACCTTTCTATACCGGATTTGACATTTGTTATCGCAGTAATACTCTATTTTTGCTCTAATCTGATGTTTGCAAATAAGGCGTACATATTCTGTATGTAATTTAATCTGACGCATGTTAACATGCCTGCCATACTCCTTATTTGATGAAATATGACTTATGTAAATATGGCAGGAGTACTCTATTTATGCTCTAATCTGACTCCTGCAAATATGGCATGAATTCACCATTCTATGACTAATATGACTCATTTAAATATGGCAAGAATACTTTTCATTTTTGCTCTAATCTGATTCTTGTAAAGGTAAAGTAAAGCAAAATATATTTCCTGAACCAACAGAGTGGGATGACCGCTTTTCCAGTTCTTTGGCAAGGTAGTATAATTATGTATTCAACTCGACGTCAGAAGTGTAATTGGAACAAGCAGCCATAAATGATGAAAAATAATTATAGTTTAAGTTTTCATTATTCAATGAACACTTTACACTTTATATCACTTCTTAAATATTTATGACAGTTCTTTCAAATATAAATTAAAGGGGGTTTTATGTTATTTTTTCATTTTAAGGATTCTATTTCTAACTGAATGCAAAGCATTCATAAATTATGAGACATCTAAGCTTCAAGTTTATACATGCCTGCTATCGTATCCGGTGATTAGAAATCGACATTGATATTAGAGTGTCATGATCACGATTTATAGAGAATTTATTTGGGAAGCCGCCGAAAAATCAAGGTGATCGATGTAAAAAGAAATAGCAAAAACCGAAACCACTTCCGACAGAAAAATGAAAAATATAAACCGCGCCTGATTAATTTAGCCGTCAAGAATAAATTAGTTATCATTTTGAAAAAAATGATATTGCTTATTTTATAAAGTTTATCATTACTGTTTATTCTATATAATCGGTCATATTCGATTATTTAACATTTAATCAATTTAAATTGTTATAACAACATCAGTAACAATATTTAGTATTATGTCGTCATTTTCCATCATATTTCGATTTCTACTATGGTCGCACTACCTACCAAGTTTGCGGAAAACCTAAGGCAGATCTTGGTGTGTCGTTATGGCTCCATTTCGTGTTTTTTCTATCTCCTCTATCGTCCCTAGCGTTACATAGACAAAGTTCTCCTTAGTGTGTGGGCTGTACTTAACAAGACAATTTTTTGTATATCTCTTAAGCTGGGGTTTCCAGGGATTCTTTCAATGTGTTGTTTTATTCCATTTTTTATCATTCCAAGTGCACCTACTATCACTGACACGATTCTTGTTTTCAATTTTCACATTTTTTCTATTTCAACTTCCAGGTCTTTATATTTTAACAGTTTTTCGAATTCCTTGGTTGCTATGTTACAATCCGCTGGATAAGCCATATCAATTAATAGGCAAGGTTTTTCTTTCTGGTTTTTAACAATAATGTCTGGCCTATTTGCTTCAATTTTTCTGTCTGTGTAGAAGTTTGCCTAGAATAAAAAATATTTTAAAATAATGAACAATTATTCAGAATATCATGATATAAAGTGTAAAGTGTTCATTGAATAATGAAAACTTAAACTATAATTATTTTTCATCATAGAATGGTGACATGTTATATTTATGTAACCGGTGCTGAACAATGTTCATACCAGTGTTTGTTTACAGATTTTCTATACAGTTTGCATATTGTTCAATGTAGATATTGCCCCACTCTATCGTGACGACTTTTATATTCATTTGGGGCAAGTACAAAACATCCTGAGATTAGATGGTCTATTGTTTCTTGGTGTTTATCACAGAACCTGCATTTTGGATCCACATTATTATGTATAATATTTGCCTGACAGTTTCGAGTGAAAAGATTTTTGGTCTTGCGCTGCAAGAATTAAGCCTTCAGTCTCAGACTTTAATCCAGATGCACGTAACTATCGATGAGTATTAACTTTATCAACATTGGATTTATTGGCACCTCCTGGATATTGACCATGCAGAGGTTTGTCTTGCCAACGTTGTTTCATCTGTCCAAGAGCTTTATCTTTGGCTTTCATTTTCATATTTATTGCTGCAATAGTTGGTTCTTGGCTTCTGTGTTACTTTTCTACAGAATCTACTGAATGTAAATCTTGTTTGTATTTGCTGCCTTCTTTTATTATTGAATATTTTTCTTTCTATTTTCATGTTGTTTGACTAAGTGTATTATCCAGTCTTTTGTTGTTTCTATGTATGTTCGTAAGCCAATAGTTGTTGTCTTGTATGACAATTCCAGCTGAGTAAGACCTCTTCCACCTTCTTTACGGGGTATGTATAGACTGTCTACATCAGCCTTTGGATGATGCATTTTATGCTTAGAAAGAAGCTTTCTTGTTTTAGAATCTTTCAAGCCGGAGAACATTGTAGCCTAATCTAGAGTGGGTTGGGCTCTTCCAGGTCTGATTTACTGAATAGATGCTACACAATTCGTAGAGGGGGTTGACGAGTGCTCAAACGTGCGGCCACCCCAAAAGAAAAAAGGAGGATGTAAAAAGTGCCTATTATAAGAATGTGTATGATAGACATCGGTTGATCCTTGACTTGAAGAGATTATGTTTGTAGCGACCAGGAAACAATCTCCTTAGAAGTTTGTTCTACAATGATGACTCCAACAGTAAAGAAATTTACCCAAATGAACCGATTGGTGATGTCTTTAAAATATATCAGATAATCGTAGCAAAAATGCTTGGAATTGGTGTGTTTCTGTTATTATTTTCCTTGACATCTAACTCTCCCAAAATTAGATTCTACACGGTGCATTCATTCTTTTTTTTTCTTTACCCTTCTTTCTTCTAAACCTACATGCGACACGGTGCACTGATTCTGAATCTCTTGGAATTATTATGTTTCTGTAACAAATTTTTTATTTCCGTTTATCTCTTCAAAAATTACGTTCACCAGGGCTCACTCATTCTTAATCTCTTGCAATTATCGTTCCTTCATTTAATTTTTTTCTTTGCCTTTATCTCCTCCAAATTTATGTTTTACACCTGGAACCAATTCTGAATCTTTCTGAAATATTGTGTCTCTGTTACTATTATTTCTTCACGTTTATCTTCCAAACTTATATTCTGCACGGTACACTCATTCTGAATCTTTTGGAACTATTATGCTTTTGTTGCTAATTTGTTCTTTATGTTTATTTTTTCCAAAAGTTTATTTCTTCCAAACGTTTTTTCTCTTCCAAACTTCCCTTCTACACGATGCATCAATTCTCTTCGAAGTATCAGATTCTAATAAAAGTCCAGCCGATTTTAACAGAACAAAAACCTTATGCATGACTGAGATGACTATCAGCTGATAAGAAAGAATGTTCCAGATTTCTAACGGCAATTTCCTATATGTCCAAAATTCTGTTCACTCAGAGAAACTGTCTTTGAACCGACCATTGCTATATACGACTGGAATTTGGGGAAGCCATTTAAAGAGAAATTTTTCAGGGTTGCTTCAGTCTTCTTCTTTTTAATAAAGAATGACTAGGTCTTCAATTTGTCATGAGAGACAAGATTTTCTGCTCGAAAACATCCGTTCGAAAGGAGAGGATCTTGCAATTCTAGCTAGCGTGAAATGGCGACCTTAAAGCGTATGAATCCACATCGGTCTAGTGCACAAAAAAGATATTATCAACAACTTGAATATATTTTCCATAGTTCTGTCTTTTCACCATGCTATAAATCATGAAAATATTTGCTTGAATTAACAATTGTTAATTGTTCTCCGATGAGGCAGATTTTTATCATAATATATTTACATTAAAAGAAACAAATATAAAAAGGATGTCACTTGAATTTACTATAATATGCGTTCTTAACTTCTTCCTCACAGAAATTACTTAGAAATACAACTATACAATTACGCATTCTCTACTCAAGAAATAAGAGTGAATCAATAAATCCAGTTTCTGACAGGTAATTTTAGCTGGTGTTTGATATGATATTTGTAATCTTTTTTTAAAGTACATTGACAAGGAAGAGGTTATGTTAGAAAATAAGTATTGCATATAAAAAATAAAATGCTTTTTTCTTTTTCGCTAATTGAACATTAACGTAACTATGGATATATATATATGTAAGAGTAAGTCCTTGCCGTGAAGAAAAAACGAGAGAAATACTTATATATATATATATATATATATATATATATATATATATATATAAAACATAAAGACGAAATCAAGGAGCGCTCACACGCACGCACACGCAGACATACACAGAGCCACACACACACATACACAAACACACACCAAATTTAAAACCCCGTCGAAGCAATAATAGCAACCAACTGACAGATAAAAAGACTTGTAAATAAACAAAGACGCATAGAAGGTAATTTTTAAGTACTAAGGAGAGACCAAAATCATTTCAAATTAGGATAAGCACTTGATTCATTCATTTATTTATTTGTTTGTCAATTTATGCACGTGCTGATGTGAGAAAACAGAGACTATTCAACACGCCCACATTTGATTTATTGGATTTACTTTATGTTTTATTTTTTACTTCACTGATTTTATTTCTTTATTTTTATTCTTTATTTTTATTTTTATTTTAATTTCCTGCTTATCTATATAAAAACAAAATCTTGGCCCTCATAAACAAAAGGAACTCGATATGTAATGCCACAAATTTATTTGCCTGAATAGAGTCAATCTTAGAATCGAAACACATGTAGCGTCACAAATACCGTTATGGCCACTTGAAATAACATAATATGCATAATATCTTTATACAACAATAAATATACACTTTAAACTAAACGTTCCCGACCTTTCACACTTTTTATTCTATAACAATTTCTCTCGTTGGAACAACCCTATTTTCTTTATATATATATTTTCTTTTATATATATATATATATATATATATATATATATATATATATATATATATATATAATCATTCAGTAATGAATTAGAGTACTCTGGCTATTGGGCGTGTATAATGATAATATACACGCTAAAAGGTCTGCCTTCTTCTACCGAGCGCCCATGGCCCGGGGGTAGAGTAGCCGACTGACGCCAATTCGGTCGGGTTTCAATCCTGGGTTAAAAGCGGTCGGAGTCTAACCGTACTGGTGGGCTGTGGTGTAGCGGGGCAGGTCTGTCTGCGGATGACTATATATATATATATATATATATATATATATATATAAACTATCTCTGAAGATTGAGACAATGATGCTAAATATTATCCCTATTAAACACTATATATGTGTGTGTGTTTAGACAGCCAATTGCTTTTTAGGCTTGTCAGATTAAATAAATTGCAAACATTGTCTGCTTATTATTATTAAAATTTGTTCGTACTCACAGATAATTTTTCGAGTATTATAATTGAAAGATGTAAGAAATGCGCTATAAGTTTCACAGATGATTTTAATATTCATTTCTCAATGTTCCCAAGTACTTTCAATCTCCTGACTGACATTTGCTTTTATTTTTGTCCCTGCAGTTACAGTCTTTATTAATGATCTTGTTTTGTACAATGCTATTTAAATTTCCGGCGTTTTGTACAAAAATGGCAAGTGACGTGTGGAAATTGAAATTAAAATATGCAAAACACCCAGACATGACATGGAGTATAGTAAAAACAGCCAAGCCTTTACAATGGTGGCAAAATATGTAGGCTGTACCAGGAAGAAAAGTTAGTAATTATGTGATTCCCTAACAAAAATAAATTATTGAATGAAAGAATAAAAATTATGACTAAATGTAACCATACCATAAAATGCCTATTAGGTTTATATAACCATGGATGAAAATGTTATATTTTCTTCTAATTTTAAAAATACCGCGTTCAAAAACTTCTTGTTAAGTGAACGTTCTAAAAAACTTCCCGTTAAATGAGAGTTTTTTTTAAAAAAAAAACGGCAATATAAGTTATTGCAAATCGGCTGAATACATCACACGGTAAAAACTTTGGTCGCGTAATAACACGTTTACAAATGAAGAATATTAAACATTTCTACATTTGTGTTCTAATTTTATTATAACCAAAAAGTAAGTAATTAAATCATCAATATATATATATATATATATATATATATATATATATATATATAAGTAAAAATACCTAGAGCCAGACAGATCTACCTAGGTTTTCACGTAAACGCATCGTCAGGGAAATCTGCATAAGGAGGAAAGAAACAAACGACATGTATCAAGGAAATTCAATCAACTCATGTGACCAAGAAAGAAGACAGCAAACAGAAACAGTGGAGAAGTTTATTATAGAAAACAAATTTCATTTTTGATTTCATATATTTTTAATTTTTTTAAATGATTAGTGAATTCTAAGAAAGACGAAAACAAAAAACTAAACCCAAAAATGATACAAACCCACTATAAGCAAACTTAATCTAAAAGCCAAGGCTTTCTATGCCTGCATTTATTTAAAACTTCAGTTTTAATATTCAATAAATTATTGGTTTGTTTACACGAAGCTATAGCAAGTTTTTCCTCTACACACAAACAACAAAATTTCAGGCCGACTTTATATTTAGCGCACCTCTTTAATACTTCTCATTTCAAAATAGGGTCAATATTAAGCACTTGTTTAATGGACCACACATAAGTGGATAGGGTGGTGCTATGTTTATACTATTCATTATTAAAGCTGCTAGTATGATTGGAATATCTTTTTTGAAAATATCTTGTGTAGCACCTAAGTATATTTTCGGTTCGGTGTCCTCAGCGTTTTTATAAATTTTAACACGATAGACGACGCAATCTTGCTGACATTTACCCAGCAAGGGACAATTATTCTTAATCCTGCAATTACAACTGCTTATGCCAGTATGCGTATCATCCCTACCTTTTTTCTTGTTTAATCCACTAATAATTTTCTCCAAATTGGGCATACAGCAATAACTAAGTTTTACGTTGTTTTTGATCTGCCTGGCTCTAGGTAATTTTTTCCTTATTTCGCTCTAAGTTTTGAGCGTTTTTTGTTAGTTGATTACTCGTGTCGGAGTTTTTCTCTTTGGGCTACGTGCTGACTCGGTCCGAACCATTTTGACTGATGTCCATGTACTTAGGTCTTTCTTTTTTAAAACCGTTCTTTCTCTTCTAAGGTTTTTCAACACGATTATATTTATAATCTCATTTATATATATATATATATATATATATATATATATATATATATAGGTTTTTTGTATATCTATATTTATAGGTTTTTTGTATATACATATATATATATATATATATATATATATATAGGTTTTATGCATATATATATATATATATAGGTTTTTTGTATATCTATATTTATAGGTTTTTTGTGTATATATATATATATATATATATATATATAGGTTTTTTTGTTTTAAATATTAATTTTCATGAATATTCGTATTTCAGTATGTATTCCATTTTTTTTATAATTATGCGGTATATTTATTTATATCTACTACTCTGAAAATCGATGTAAATAAATATACATATATACACATTTGAAAATAAATATACAAGTATAGGATAGGTATGGATGGCATAAAATTCCATATCCAAAGAAACACTATTCTGAAAAAGTGCTCAATACAAAGTAGAGCTAATAATATTTATTTAGAATTTATAACATAAATATGTTATAATATTACTACAAAAGTAGCTATTTTGTTTCCACACTATCAAGTGATCAGTAGATAAGACACAGGTAGTGTCGAAACAAAATAACAACTTTTTTTAGTGATATTATAACATATTTATGTTATAAATCTTAAATAAATATGAAATGTATATATATATGTATATATATATATATATATATAATGTTTAATTATACAAAACAGAGCAACTATTCAAATACGAATATCCATTAGAAATGATGTCTAAATAAATAAATAAAATATTTCTCCATTTCGTAAAACTTCATTCATATATATATATATATATATGTGTGTGTGTGTGTGTGTGTGTGTGTGTGTGTGTGTGTGTGTGTGTGTGTGTGTGTGTGTGTGTGTGTGTGTATGTGTGTACTTGAGAGAGAGAAAGAAAGTTAAAGATTAACTTCTGCAAATTAATTGAAACAATTGCTTTAGTTTTATATTTTTACTATAAAACTAAAGCTAGTTAGTTTTATAGTTCTACTATACTGTTAGTTTTAAACCCAATGAATTGAATGAATGTAATCGATTCCTTTTTCTTTCTTTTTTTCTCAAATTAAATCATTTACAGCAATATTTTTGGATGTATGATGAAATTTGTATGATTTTGAAAAATAGTGTGTCATCCGCGGTCAAAAACTATTGTCTCGACTGTTGATTAATTGTCCTATGGTCATTTTCTGCTATGAACGTTACTCCAAGAAAACTTAGAAAAATTGTAATGCTGAATGAACACACTGGCAATCCTTACAGAGAGATTGCGGATATTGTTAGTATCAGCCTTTCAACTGTAAGTCATGTCATGAAGGCAAAGAAACACATCAGTCCAAAACGTAAAGGAAACCGATTGAAAGATAAAACGACGCAAAGAGATGACGTGTATGTGATCAGGGAAAGTGTGAAAGATCCGAGGAAGATATTATTCGTTTTGTTTCAATTAATTTGCACAAGAGTGTATGAAATATTTAGTTATGAACGGCCACTGTTCACAACGAATTTATTTAGAAATGATAAAAATCTGCAGCATTTTTTTATTTATTTGTGCTTTATCAACCTTTTGCAGGTTACTTAAAACAAGGATTTTCACATTACAATAGTTTTTTTTTTTTGGGGGGGGGGGGTAATAATGATTTACTGATACAAGTCATACTAATTAACACAAGAGGTAGAAGAATATAAGCCTCCCAGTTTACTAGATATATAAACCACAAATTAGTATATACATGTATAAATGTGAACTTGCGTTGCCCAGGAAAAGAGATTAATATCAAATACAAATTATAGTAAGGACGATTTTCTTTAATATTTTCTATTTTAAATAATTTCATACGTTTATTATGTCGAATAACAGAACATTTCATTAAAAATAAACATAGAAAAACTTATTTTTGAAATTGGTATTTCCTTTCAATTTTTGAAGCTTACATTTTATTTCGACGTTTTTTTAAAAATGTATGCAAAACAGGGTTAGAATTTCTCCGGGCATCTCTTGTTGATTATATTTTCAAATTAATTTATGTCGCAATTAATATCGCAATCGGCAAATAAATAATCTGTACGTGTATTATATGAAAATGTATGTCTGAACTATGAAACTAAAAGCAATAATACTTTTTTCAATACTTTCAATTAATTTCTCTTCTATTTTAATGGGTTTCGTTGGGTAGGATATGAGTTGTGGTGCATTGAGGTACAGTGGATATCGGCTTGAAACGAGAAATCGCAGAGCCGAGTTCAAATTCCAGTTGAATTTGTTGCCTTCACTTTTGAGAAAAGTTTTAATCCGTCTCTTCTCTCTCCACCTATAGATTAAACTGCAGGACCGATTGGGTTCTTTAGCCTTGGTTGGCAATCAGTCTACCGCAGAAAGTAAGGACAATGCACTACGAGAAAATCTTCAACCCAGTCAATCATGTCATTTTCAAGACACGATCGTCCAAACGCCCATATAACACTTAACTGTCTGAATTAACTAATAAATAAAGGCGCGGTCATACACAACAACCATTTAAATCAAGTCGTGTGTGCTGGAGTGTGTTCTTGGTGAATTAAGACCTCTTTTGTCAGTTTACCTGAACATTTGGTCTTGGTAGACTTTTCTAACTGTCTCAGAAAGTTGAAAGTATTCTCCATTGATGAGCAGGCACTTTTGAATAGAGTCAATAAGCATAATTTCTTTTTCATTCAAAAAGTTTGAGAGAATCATATTACGTTCAAATGAAATGACCTTAACCTACTTTATGAGAAGGGGTGTTTGCACTGAATGCATTGCCTCTTTGTATCTGTTTCAACGCTTATCCTTGGTTAAAAAACAACCAAGGAAACAGCTGGACCTCCCCAAAACAATTTCAAATGTTTTGGAAATGTGATCCGTTTGGGTTCTTTTGATTGGGTATTAAAAGATGTGGTACTTAACGATCAGAAACCTTTGTCATAACACGTTCTTTGAGCAGAATATTCCCAACTCTCGCACAGGATATGCTAATTAGTTTTATTGTCAGTCACCTGCCATCTATTATCAAGTGTTGAACACAAACAATGTTTAATCAAAGATGGTAGTTTCAAGACATCAAAACGATGGGTCATCTTCAAGACTCTCCATTCTTCTCTAAAATTCAGCGGCCTACTTTTGCACTGTTAATAAAGCTGGAACATCCTCTCCATGTCAATATGAATGCCCTTGGAGTATAAACCTTTTTTCTGCAGCTACCTGTTAACACCACTAAATTTTAGTATGTTCAAGAGAAGTTGCTACAAGTTATATTTGAAATCTTTGAATAACCAGATGTCAGTTTACTTGGATATAAACAATGCAGTTATTAATAAGAAGAGTTGAAATTAATGAATGACATATTTCACAGCTGTAGCATCACTCCTTTATACTGATCACATGGACGTTTAAGTCCGCCCTCTAACCTCCCACATAATGTTAAAATATTAGTGGCAATGATGTCTTTATCTAAGAGGTGTTTTATATGTGTAAGAAGTATTTGTGGGAGGTATATTTGTTGCACTACATATATATTAGGCTTTCCGAAAAGTAAACGCCAATTGTTAGTTGTTATGTTCCAACACGTTAGAACACGTCCAATTTACCAGCAGATATAATATGCTTACACTTCCGATTAGAGCACAATATAAACTATCTCTTGAGAAGGAAAGTTTAAAACTACTTAATTCCGGTCAATTTTGCATCCCTATGCAAATAAAAGAATATAAGGTGCATCTTAGATACTTGATATTTTTATTATCGTAAGGGTACAAATGCTTCGCAAGCAAGAAAACAGATGTGTGCTTTGTGCTGTGAATATGTTTTAGCAGACAACACTGTACGGAAGTGGCTTGCTAAGATCAGAGTTGGTGATTGTAGCCTTACTGATGAGGACTTGTTTTCCCTTAAAAACGGGCATTACCTTTCAGGACACCTAATATATATATGTATTGTCATAGATCCCTACTTAGTATGTATCGAATATTCCACTACGGCAAATTTTTTATCCTTGTTCTTTAATTTTTCACTAAAGTGCTAGGGTTCTTTCCCTTACATTGAAAGCTTGTCGGCGAAATAGACAAAGATAAAAAAAATAAAATAAAATTTCCGGATTCCCATTCATTAACACATTCAACCGACCGTTGACCATGAATGAGTGAACAATCACCAAGTATAAAATATAACAATTTAATGAACATAGAAAAGGGGGTGAATAACAAGTATGGGAAGAGGTGGATAAATATGATATTGATCTTAATCAATGATAAGACGTTGAGCGGTGAACGGAACAAACCAACAAAACCACATAGATCAAACGATTATATTCTATTTCAACATTTGTAAAGGTGTTTGCACGAACGTAATATTTTTTGTGGTGATTGTAGGCTAATGCCAAAATGCGGCAGGGGATGTAATGACTTATCTTACAGTCTCTTCTTTTCTCTCTTTTCTCTCTTTTCTCTCTTCTCTCTCTCTCTCTCTCTCTCTCTCTCTCTCTCTCTCTTCTTTTCTCTTTTCTCTTTTCTTTCTTTTATAATTTAATGAATAGCATCGGCTTTCGTCTTCCTTTTCTCTGACGATTGGGATTTATATTTTCTGGCATCAGGCTTTCTTCTTTCTTCTTCAGAGATTTTTTAATGCAATGGCTACTTTATTGAACAGCTTTGGTTCTCGTCTTCTTTTTCACTTGGGAATTATATCTTTTTGGTATCAGACTTTCTTCTTTCTTCAGAGATCCTTGAGTGCAATATAGCATTCTGCGATAGAATATCTTTCTTACATTCTCGGCAACTGGAACGATGTAACTTGTTTTTTGCCACAGGGAATGTGCGGTCTTGTCTAATTTCTTAAAGTCGCAATTAGTCTGACTTAACCTGTCGAGATTCAGCCGGCTGCTAACTATTTTTTGAGTCCACCTCGTGGTCAGCGTATTTTGGCGTTAAAATTTTCAGCTTGCTGATTAGTTATCCTCAGCCAATCGCTTCGCTTCTTTTGTCTACTACTTCTGTTGCTTTCGCCTATGCACATATGGCTTATGTATGATATCGGAGGTGGTTGTGTATTTGCTGCTAGCATGTGTGTGGTATGCGAAGGGGGTGGGTATTCATTGTTAGCTTATATCCGTACCAGTATATATATATATGTGTGTGTGTGTGTATATGTATGTGTGTATGTATGTATATCCCAACTAGCGTTGACATGTTGAAAAATCGACTAATCTTACACACGCAAAGCCATATATATATGTCGATTTTTCGAACTATCAAATTTTTTTGGGGTATTCAATATCGAATAATTTTGTATAAGTCACCATTGAGAATCAGATTCACTAAGTCGTAGAAATTTTTCACAAAGCGTGTGCTCATATATAAAAATGGTGTCTATATTTTTTTAACAGCAACATTTTTTGCGGGTATTTGTTTAAAAAGACAAACTATGTGTGTAATTACGTAAGAACAAGTAGATTCAAAATTCACAGTTCCTATCATATACTTTTTATAAAGTACTCAATGCAAAGTAGAGCAATATATCAGTATAGTATTTTTATTATAAATCACAATAAAAACATTTTACATCGCTACGAAAAGCTTTCATGTTTCAATACTATTAATTTCTCTTCGTCAGGCGATGTTTGGTAACTGGCGATAAAAATGAATTTTACGGAAATTTTAAAACACTTTGTTACCGATTTTTCAACAGTTAAATGAGAACATAATGTCGTCATTACAAATATGCTTGTGGCCATGTCGCAATTAAGCTATTAAAAGACATATCTACATTGAATAGGAAAATAAGATTAGAGGGTGAAATTGGAAGAGTCATTTTAACATATCAGAATAAACAGGCGCTTAGGCACGTTACATTTGACGATTGTGAAGAATATGACAAAAACAAATGCATTGTGAATGTAGCCAAATATGGCGTTCTATGTGTCAATGTTTGTATATATATATATATATATATATATATATATATAGGAAGCTTCTTAAAGGGGCATGTAGATAAAATAAAAATTGTGGAATATTTATATAGGATGCTAATAGTAATAAATGGATTTTAAAGGAGCCTGTAGGTAAAACGTTTTAAATAATCAAGGTTTCATATAATCTCAAAATAAAAATGCTAAAAATATGTTAAAAACATTTTTGTACTAAAATAATTACGTATTAAAATTTTATATTCAATATTTTATTATGATACAGGGTGTCTGTGTTCACTTTAAAAAATTATAACTTGTTTGTATTTGTTATAGAAATAATCTGCACACGAACTTCATGAACACCCCTTATAATAATAAAAAATTAGCTATCAAATTTTAATACGTTATTGTCTACCTCTAAGGATAATTATTTTCTTCGTTTTATTCATCTTCAATATTGCTAGGATTTGCCATCTATTTAGTATTATTAGCATCCTATATAGATACTCCGCAGTTTCTATTTTATCTACAGACCTCATTAAGAAGTTTCCAGAATATAATATATAAAAAACAGTTGAACAAATAGAATGCAATATTTGTCTACATTCATGATACTATGTTGCCATGTTGCCATGTCCTCCACAATCTTCAAAGGTGACATGCCTAAGAGCCGGCTTATCGTAATATATTAAAATATTTCACTCACCTTCACCCTCTGACCATAATTTTATATTTAGCGTAGATCTGACGTTTAATTGGATAATCAAGACATACCCACAAGTATATTTTAATTATGACTTATGCTCTCTTTAACAATTGGAAAAATGTAATGAATTGTTTTTAAATGTTTATAAAAAGCATCTATATCACTAGTTACCAAACATCGCCTGACGAAATAGAATTCATAGTATTGAAATAGGAAAGCTTTTGTGCAGCGATGTAAAATTCTTTTATTATAATCACTTATATATATATATATATATATATATATATATATATATATATATATATATATACATATATATATATACAAATGAATAAAGAACGAAGAAAATAATTGCAACGTTTAAAAACATTAATTTAAAACAGTATTCAATACAAAAAGCAATTAATATTTATTATTAGTTGTTACTTTAGAACATCTACAAACTACAAACTACTACAAAACTGTACATTTTATTTGGATGAATTATTAACTCCCTGATGAGAGATTGTTCTTTCAATGTCGAAACAAAATGTACAATTTTGTAGTAGTTTGTTGTTTGTACATGATCTAAATTATATATATATATATATATATATATATATATATATATATATATAAAATCTTCACTAATCAATTGAGTTCTCCCGTTGGCTGGCGTGTGTACACCACATATATATATATATAACGCTGATATTTCCTCCTCTATCATGCCATGCGCCGATAACTTAGTGGGTAGGCACTCCAATTAACATCAGATTTGTCGAATCTCGGTCCCGGTTGGATGCAAGTGGATATCTGATATATATATATATATATAGAGAGAGAGAGAGAGACAGAGACAGAGACAGAGAGAGAGAGAGATTGTCCAAAAATGAGTGGGCAGTAAATGATAGCATTTATTTTGTGATTATATGTACTATTATGTTTACTAATTCAATTGACAAATTGATAATAATTTATAATAATACAAAAGATATTACATTTTAACAACGCAGGTGTTCAAACGGTTGTCCATCACAATTTACATAACTCTGAAGTCTGCCTCTCACGCTTCGACAAATATTTTCGCACATGTCTCTTTGTGTATTAATTTCTTGAAATGCTTCTCTTATGTAATTTGTAGATTAATTTAGTTACATAATTTTAAATATATTCCTCAGTTATAATGAAACTAATTGTAATATTATAACCGATACACTAGCCTATTCCGCGTACTGGCCACCTACTTTTTTACCACCCTGTATATATATATATATATATATATATATATATATATATATATATATATATATATATTTAATGTCAATATGTATGTAAGTGTGGGGTGTGGGTTGTTAATCTCTTCCGTGAGAGATTTGTCAAAATCTTACTATTATTTAATTCATTAGCTGCATAATCCAACAACGGGCACTGGTCATTATGTTATTGTCTGTCCAGTATCCTGTGTCACGCACTCTTTAAAAATAATCAAATGAATAACTTTCTCATTCTTTCATAAGCATCCATAAGCTCTTACTGACCAAGCTGTATCTGGGATAATTGTAACCACGTGACAGCCAACATCCTACCATTTCCAACTGTATCGCTTCTATTGTACTAGGGTCATTCAATAAATAAGGTACATTTTTCGGTATAAAGACTTCTAATACAGATAGAAGCTTACTTTTTTTTCAACATAGTCTCCCAGCAGTGTCACACACTTTTCCGATCTGTGAACAAGCTTCCGTATTCCCTCAGCGTAAAGATCTTTGGACTGATATCTCAGTCAATCGTTCACATCACTTTTGACTTCATCGTCACTTTCAAACTTCGTGCCTCTAGTGAACGCTTTCAAGAGATCAAACAGGTGAAAGTATAAAAGGGCAAGGTCTGGGCTATAAGGGGGATGAGAGAGCAGTTCTCAGCCCTGTTCACTGATAGTCTGCACCGTTTGGGCTGCTGTGTGAGGCCTTGCAGCTGACCTTCGTGTAGGCAAGGTCAGCATGTACAGTTTTGTGTGCTGTCCCAACAGAGAGGCTCAAAGTCCTTGCAATGTCATCCACTGTCACCCTTTTGACATTGACTGATTTGATCACCTAAAGAAACCTCATTTCTGTAGGCCTCCCAAGGCTGTCTTCATCCTCAACACTGCTCCGTCCTTCTTTAAACAATTTAGCCCACTTGTAAACATTTGTTTGGCTGAAACATGTGGCAGCATACACAATTGACATTCTCCTATGAATTTCAACTTGTTTGCACTCTTCAGCAACCAAAACTTGATAACTGACCTCTGTTCAATCCTGAAGTATGCTTCTTGATCGGCCATCTTTGTTAATCTCCAAAACTCTCAATATTTTTTTCAATCTGCAAAAAAAATTAAATCCCTTTGAAAAAGAAGTAAAGGAATTTTTTAAAAAAAGGAAACTTCTATCTCTGTTAGAATTCCTTATACCAAAAATTCACCTTATTTATTGAATGACCCTCGTATATTTAGCAAGATCGACTAAACATAACCGTTTATTTAAAAAATCAGTGGTCTTAGTTTGTATGAAATAGGAAAAAGACTTTCAAACTGGATTCCTTTAGTTTGACTGATAGTATGTAGATATAGGTAAACTTATTGTGTAATAATTAAACAACGTGAATCATCAATTGATATTTCACTAGAGATTAGTGGATAACGTCAATAAAACTAAGAGGAGACAAATACTATATACATGTATATAAACTCACATATATATATATATATATATATATATATATATATATGTGTGTGTGTGTGTGTGTGTGTGTGTGTGTGTGTGTGGATAGCAGAGAAATCGAAGAGCTAACATCGAATTCCAATCAAATCAATTACATTCATTTACGTGCTAATACCATTGGGAATGGTGTGAATCCATCTCTTCTTCCCAATCAGTGAGTGAAATAGCAGGAAAGAATGGGTTCTTTAACCTTGGAGGGCAAGAGAGGAAAAGAACTCTGAATTCAAAGACGCCTTAAGAGTGTTTGACTCTCTCAGTCTGTCGTGCCCTAAGAAACACCACTTCTGCTGCCGCAGCAGTGCATGTGGTGCCCTACGACTCTAATGAATCACGAGATATCTGGATCTTGGTATATATATATATATATATATATATATATATATATATTATGCTTTCTTTACCCTAGAGGGAAATTTTAAAAATAGTTACCACTTCTGCGATTTACGCAATACTCTTCATAATGAATTGTGTTCCTTCGGTGACTGGCTTGTCTATACACGGCTTATATATAACATGTTAAAATTTCCTTTCCCTGATTCCATGCGCCTATGGCTTAGCGATTAGCTAATCCGACTGACACCAAATCGGTCGAATATCTATCCCAGTAGAAGCAAGTGGATGTCTAGCCACACTGATGAGCTGTGATACAGTAAAACAGGCTTGATGAAGAATATATATATAGAGAGAAAAGGGGGTGAATCAAAAGGAGACGAACATCAAAGACAACGGAAAGGAAAAATATTAGACCAAGGCAAAATGCCCTTATGTTTTTTCTTTCATATCTTCAATCTTTCCTTTTTTTGGGTTTTTTTTTTTTTGGCGTGATGGTTCTTCAAATAAATAAATAATCACTATCTTTGATATTCTTTGCAATGTATAGAAAATGAATATACTAGCTGCTGTGTATTTTTCATTAAAGACTCATTCCAGGAAAAAAAAAAAGAATTTATAAATCAAACCAACAGTTTTTTTTCTTAAACTGCAAATTTTATACACTCCAAGGATAGAAGTAACATACAGTTTGTTCCTTTCTTCTAAAGCATTAAACCCCATTTTTTGAGAATTTCGACGTGGTGCTATGGTTATCAAGCTTGTTTCGTGAATTACCACTGAATAGTGAGTTCGATCTTTACTGAGTGAGCCAAACTTTCGATCTAGTGTCATGTTTAAGTCCCACTTAGAAAATTACCATAAAACCACATTGTTTAACCCTGGTTAAAGTAAATTAACTATGGTATCTTAATGTTTCCAAGAACCTTTAAATTTTTAACAAATCATACAATTTCTTCTCTTTCTAACATATTTTTCTCAAATTTGAGATAAATGTATGGATCAGACGATTTCTGCAATAATGCACAAATTCACGTTTAAACAGGATAATGATTTTCATTTAATAACGATGTCATCCATGACACTTGTTCTAAACAATCTCTTTTATTCATCTATCGTGGGATACCGGAAATGAGTTTACTCGCATTTTTTTATTTGTTTGCTTTCCTTTCAGTTTCTCTTTTTTTCCCTCATTTTTCGTTTTCTTATATCATCTCTCACTGTTTCTCTCTCTATCTTTCTTTATTTTTTCTCTTTCTTCTCCTTTTGTCAGTTTACTTTCCACATTTGTAAACCTTCGTTTTTATTTCTCTTCCACCTTTGAAGACTTTCTTTGGTTGTCTACGGCCATGATCCTAAATGGGCGTGATCCTATCTCTTTACTTGACAGTCACCATGTTAATTTCTCATAGAAACCGTCTCCAAGAGCGACAGAAATCTAATAACAATCTAAGAATAATCCAGAGAAACGCCTATAAAAAGATGAAAATGTAACAGTTAATCTCATATACACATGTAAACTCCTACAATCAAGTAATAAATCTTAATCTCTTCAAGTCTAGCGTTAACGTTATCTTTACCCCACAAAAAATGAATCTCCAATCTCCACTAATTCCTACTGCTTACACAACAACCGTTTTTAGTGACCCTCTACTTTTAATCACCCACCCTTGGGCGTTGTATAGGATGTACATTAGTATATATATATAAAGAATTACACAACATTAAGCAAACACTAGTCAATAATGGATTTCCTAACTCCGTTATTGATCAACAAATTAAAATGTATCTCAACAAACTTAACAATAGCTCTAACAATAATGATAATATTAATAATAATGGTTTACATCAAAATAAACATAACACTATTAACTTATACTATTGCAACCAAATACATAATAATTATAAACAAGATGAAAAAACTCTCAAAAACATAATACGTAGAAATGTTAAACCAGTCGAAAGTAATAATCAAATTAAACTCATTATATATTATAAAAAGTTTAAAACAATTGACCTCATAGTTTATAATAACCCAACAGGCACTAAACTAAATTCTTTACAAAAAACCAATGTAGTGTACCAATTTACATGCCCATTCAGAGATTGCATCTCTGATACTACTCAAAAACCTAGTACATATATTGGTTTTACCACAACCACGCTCCCCCGTAGACTTACATGTCATCTTTCTGATCAGAGTACTATTAAACAACATTTCTCTGAAAAACATAAACATGTAGGTAATATCAGACAGATTTTGGTCAACAATACGGTGATTCTTACTCATACACACAGTAAGAGGAACCTGCAGATATTGGAGGCCATGTACATCAAATCAAAACAACCAACACTCAATAAAATCAACTTTAAAACAGGAAATAACATATTACATTGCATTTGACTAGATGGTTTTGTTGTCATTTCGCGCTATCCCGCGGTGTGACGTCATAAAACCGCATCGCAAACTTAAGAACTGCGTTTATTATTTTTGGTAACTATTGCCGTTGCCAAGCGGAGTTTTATGTCAACACAAAATAAAATCGTCGGTGATGGTGGATTTTATAATATTTCAGTTTAAACTACCTCTCTGAAGATGGCTCATGTGAGCCGAAAGCTTAGAAGAAAACCAATAAATAATTATCCAAATGTTGGAGAATTTTTGTCTTTATTTTCAACTGAAATTAAAGCAAAAATACGACGTTTAGAACGGCTCATGATTAAACATAATAGACATTCATTGTCTCTTATATTTAATAGCATATGTCTAGAAAATATATATATATATATATATATATATATATATATATATATATATATATATATTTGGTTAGTTCCAGTGACTTCTTGACCTAAAGAGTTGTGAGTTCAAACTAGGCTACGGCAGTGGAGAACAAGTAACTTAGAGTAGGGTTACAGGGAGATAACTCATGACTACCAAAAGGTTTTGCACAAACGAATGAGAATGTTATACCCCAGTGATCGTAATAAAGGATTCGGTTCGAAATTCCTAGCCTGAAGGCCGGAGTGTAAACGGCCGAAACGGCAGCAAAGATGAGTACAATAGTCCGAATAATGTAAATAGTATATATATATATATATATATATATATATATATTTGTGTGTGTGTGTGTGTGTGTGTGTGTGTGTGTGTGTTACGGAATGTCCAGAAAAGTAACGAAATGGTTGACATATTTAATTTATTTGTTTGAACATTATTTTCAATCGATACTCCTATTTGTGCAAATATTCTATTTTTATTCGAACAGCATATTTATATATTTATTTCTAACAGTCTGATTATTTACGATAAATTTTGTTACGAAAACGTGTGTCATTTGGCAGGATTAGAACCTGCGACCCCTAACAACATAGTGGAAGCCACCAATTTATCTGGTGTGACTTAGACTTCTCGACCACGAAATATTCCACAGTCTAATATAAGGCTTTATTTAACTTCGATTAAACTGTAGAATTATTCGTGGTCGATCGGTCAGGTGGATCCTCTATGTTGTCGACCATATCTATGTTAGGACTGATTAATATACTCATCAACAATACAAATAAAATAGCATCATTCACATAAAGAAGCTGAAAATAATGCTAATAAAAGGAAAAGGCTAACAGTCAATAATATCAACTATGAACACTGCTACAATGTGATGATCGTGCTTGGGAAATAAAGCATTTTTATAACTCTAGATAAATACATAAAACAATCTGCATATTTAGCTAAAACTAAAATAAAATTCATCCTTTGGTTATGTATCTGAAAATGAAAAAAATTAAATTTAAAAAATAGAATATTTATTGTGTAATATAAACTTCTATTTATAAGAACAGTAAAATTCTAACTCACTGTACTAGCATGAATATATATGGCGAATTCGTTATAATAAAGTTATTATATGCAGGGTGCCATATATAGATAGAAGAAGGTATTTTATAAATCTTTTAACTGTGAAACTGCTGTCCAATAAATTAATGAAACATTGCATTAAAGTATTATCTTAAGAATTAACTGGTTGTATTTATAATCCGATTTCCTGTCATTCGTTTAAAGGCTATCGTTAATGGATACATGTATTTGAATAGGCGTCCATGTTTTATAAATTTACTGCTACTGGCTTGTGTATTTGTGAGTCGTAATAACGAAAATGAATCCTCCGCCAGTGTTTGAATGGGGTCGTAGGTTCGAAACATACCGGAATGTGTTTTTCCTTATTCTTGCATCAACCAGTATCCGATTATGCCTTATCAGAAACATTTTTGTTTATTCATCACTTATAGAGCTGACTTCTGGTTTATACTTCATATATACTGAGCGGACCTTAGTTACAGTTTCTGGGAGAGAAAGCGTTATCTAGAATGAACAACAGACTCAACCTCTGTTAAATTCCTGGAACGACTATTTCGACATGAAGCTGCAAGCCTTAACGCTCGAAGATAGCTTTAACCAGTTTAATGGAGAAAGGCACATAATATTCTTTGTGTATCTTATGGACGAGTCTTGTAGGCAACCAAGAAAACTTAAGAAAATGGAAACAAAAAAGACATTTCTACCCTGAAGCAGAAGGTTTCACCTGAAATTTATGGGGCATATAATGAGAAAGGAGTGAGGGAAGAATTTGACACTTACAGGACATGTATAGCTACTCACTGAGGTGGCTAGCTAATTCCCATTGCAGACACCTGCTTAGGCACATTTGTGTTTGTTCAATACCCATAAAGCCCACCCTGGTTTATACTGAACCTATGCTAAGCGGATCTTAAAGTTTCTGGGAGAGAGCACGTTATCTCGCATGAAAAACAGTCCAATATGCACAAACTTTCGGTTACAACCATTGACGGGTCCGAAAACGGGTCTACCTAATTTCACAAACAAAACTTGGGCCAACCTGTGTTATGTTGTCAGTCCAAAAGTGCCGGAACTATGATCCCCACCCCAGGCCAATAAATCTTGCTTTGAAAGGCAAACATTATAGCCACTAGTCTATAATTAAATATAACGCTTAAAATAACAAGAATCGACGTTGGATTATAAAAAAATTCAGTAATTTCTTAGAAAATATTTGTTTATGTTTCGGATATGAAAATGAAAAAAAACGTATCAGGCATGGGATTCGAGAGTTCCTCAACAAGAACTGACACATCTCACTGTTCATTTCTTAAACTAGGTAATTATAATTTTCTTTAAATCTGAGAGTTTTCAGTGGTTGAGTGGCCTAAAAGCACGCTGAGATTGATTCTAGTTTTCCCTAAAAGGAAAATGCGGGTTGAAACCACCCCGAAAGGCTTAATAAATCTCGTAAAAGCACAGGCTGATAAACATAATATTACACTGTTTAAAAGATAGATATCTACCCAAACACCTGTCTCCGTTAACGATAGCGTTTTTAGTAAGAAAACAAATGTCTGAGTGTTTAGAATGTTTGGGGAACTTGAATATCCAGTAAATACCCGCCGTGATACCTACTTCCTAATTCAGTTAAGTGCCATACGTGATACAAGCTTGGACAATCATGTCTCAAAAGACACATGACTGACTGAACAGAATATTTCTCACAGTAGGATATTTGCGCGTAAGGGGATGCAACAAATTCAACTGGAATTCGAACTCGGCTCTCCGATTTCTTTTTCAGACAACGCACATCCCAGCGCCTTTCCTGCTTACTTTTTCAAAATTGTCCCTTAATTAGGCATGCTGTAATATCACCAAGAGAAATTTCGCAAAAATTACAGTTTGAAATCATATATTTTTTAAATAGCACACTATATCCCAGGGACTAAATGTTGAAAGCCTTCCGCTACACTATCGCTTTTGTACGTATGAACTCGTTTCTCAATCTCCGCCAATTAAGAAATTTACTGACGAGTGCGTCATGCTACTTCTACGGAGTCGAATCACATTATTTCTTTTGTGTTCAAAATGTGAAAAGGAAATGCTATTCTTAAAAACTTTCATTTCTTGAAACAGACTCCCGCGTGGATGTTGTTCCAAAGATTTTAATCTTGACCTCTTCAAATCAAAAATCAATCATTAAATGTCCTCTTTATAATCTCCATTCGGTACAACAATTTTTATAGTCCTATCAAAAACCTCATTACTGTTTTAACTATAATCTTCTACATAAAAGCTCTTGAATTGGATGCAATTAAGTAAAAGATTATATAATTTTGAAGCTAACACTTACAACCTGGTAAGTGATAGTGTACCTGTCTAATCAGGTGGTTAACCAGTCCCTGTTGCAGCCGCCTGCTCAAGCACATTTTTGTTTGTTCAATACCCACAGAGTCCACCTGAATTTTATACTGCAAATATGCTGTGCAAATCTTGGGAGGAAACGCGTTATCTGGCGTGATCAATAGTATGAACATTCACATCCTCGGCCACGATGATGGTTTCAACGGTTTCCAAATAATACCGTCTACTTAATTTCTGTCACAGAACTAGAGTTAACCAATAAGATAGCTTTCAGACACTTCTCAAAAATTGCCACAGGCTGGGACGGTCTCAACAGGCAGATAACATAAAGAAGTCACCTTCGTGATAGATCGGCCATGATGTGATCTCATGGTCGGAAAAACAAACATTATATCTACCCATACATGCTCCCATCAAAATAGTATTAGATTGTAAATGATGAGAGATAGTACAGAAAGATTAGGTAGTAATATTGATATTTAGACGTGTAGAGTAGGGAGCTAGTTTTTTTTTCTTTGATTCGGCTTTGTGTCAGACATAACCGAACTCCCTGCAGCTTACAGGATTTATGCACAATTACCATCAGAAGGTCTTCATCATATGGTTGGTTGTCAGTTGGAATGTGTGGATGAGTGTAGAAGAGTGGAATAATAAAATATACATTTTGAATTTTAAAATAGAAATTTATTAAAGAAGAATAACAATTCGTAGAAATTAATTTTCAATGAGAAGGTTAACAATATCAAAAGTTCGTACAAAATGTTCGTAGTAGTAATTGTTGAAAGAGACAAGGAGAAAGAGAACAAGGTGCAACAAGATTTGAAGTTACATATCTCTCTCTCTCTCTCTACTCTCTCTCTCTATCTCTCTCTCTTTCTCTCTTTGGAAAAACCAGGATTTCACACGTCATTATGAATTTTTGTAAAAGTGAAGAAAGTTGATTTTAATTAATTTCTTATCCGCTACAGACGCATTAAATTTTCTCTAAACTAGATTATATATTACATACAATTAACAAAAATATATTTTATTGCCTGAATGCTAGATCCTATCGAAGATGTTTCATTAATTAAATTTGAGACAAGATTTCATATTGTAGGAATAAAATGTGTCTCCATTTCGTTGAAATAGACACGATGGTCAGGTGAAGGTCAGTGAATGACATCAGGCGACAAAAGGCATTTTAATGTAGAGCCTGGAAAGGAAAGTCACCCTTAGACCATAGCAGTAGATCTCAGAAAAAAATATCGCATAACCTAACCAGGCTCATGGAAATACCAGTTTTTCCTCCAGGAATATTATATATATATTCCGTCTTTTTTTGTTGTGTATATCTACGCATTGCTCATTCGGTAATGAATTAGAACACTCTAGCTCCTGGCGTATGATACATCACAGGCTAAAAGTCAGCCCCTTTCTACCGAGCGCCCATAGCTCAGAGGTAGAATCGCCGACTGACGCTAATTCGGTCGGGCTTCAATCGGATTTCTAACCGCACTGCTGAGGTGTGATACAGCGAAACAGATCTGTCTGCCGATGATTATATATATATATATATATATATATATATATATATATATATACCATTTGTAAACGAGTTATTACGTAACCTAGATTTCTACCATGAGAGGTGTCTTCAGGCGATTTACAGTAACTATTATCATTATTATTGAACATCGCCATTACTCATGGTAGAAACTCGTTTACAAATGAAAAATATTCAAAAGTTTTACAATATAAATGTATGGAACATTTTTAATACAAATGTGCACTGGTCTAATACTATTATTATTACCAGAAACTAAGTAATTAAACAATATATATATATATATATATATATATATATATATATATATATATATATATATATAGCTGAATGGAAAAAGAATGAAAAACATCCTTTGTCCTCAGAGAAACTTTTAAAATGCTACGTCGTATAAGAAGTTAAGCCGTACTGATGAGCTGTAATACAGCGAAACAGATCTGTCTGCGGATGACTATAGTATTTATGCTCTCACACTCTGATTGAGCACTCTGGGAGAATGGTAGACTTTGTAAACAGTCCCTACTCCGGCATTTACGCACCGCTCATTCGATAATGAATTTGAGCACTCTAGCTATTGGGCGTATTTATACACGCTAAAAGCCCGCTTTCTTCTACTGGACGCTCATGGCCTAGGGGTAGAATCGCCGACTGACGCCAATTCGGTCGCGTTTCAATCCTGGGTTAGGAAGTCGTACTGATGATCTGTAATACAGCGAAACAGATATGTCTGCGGATGACTATAGTAAATATATATATATATATATAACTTTCTGTACGACGTATGAAAATCTCTCAGAGAAAAAGGGATGTTTGTTATTCTTTTTCCATTTAATTATTCTGTTTTCTATGTGAAGAACGATGTTATTCTATCACAGATATAATAATTTTTCTAACTGGCGAATTTTAAACTGGAAAAATAAATTTTTCTTCCAGATCACTCTCCTCTTATAATGGTGAAGCGATCTTATTTACCCGACATAATATATTATTATCAGCCAATAATATGTTAGTCTGCTACATTCATCAAATATACTTGTGCATTCGCACAAGCTTAAGGAATTTTATCCTGTGTAGCTTCTGTGTTTGTGTAGCGTTCAAGGTGACATTAGATTCACTGAAGACAAAATGTCCCCAACAATGGAAGAAGATACGTCCTATTTCTAAGCAGTTATTTATTTATTTTTAATTATTTCATATAAATTTCATCGATATAGCCACTAAGACGCTATGGATTACTGAAAGTGAAACAAAATGAGAAAACATTGAGGAGGAAAAGGGAAATAAATAAACACGTTTCAAGGAGACAGAAGATGTTGATTAACATTACATAAAAAACTTTTACAGATCATATTTGACAAGAAAGCAAGAACCCCAAACGATAATTGCGAAAGAAGGTACATCAAGGAATTCAACAGTAAATTGATGAGACTTAGCTGCCAAGCTGTACTTAAATTCATGAAGTCGAGTTAGAAAAGCGGAAAGCTCATCAGAACAATAAAGAAAATGCGAATAAATATTTGTAGCCTTTTTTTATATATTGTTTTTGCTAATGCGATCTAGCTGTTTTTAGGAGACGTTCTTTGGAAAACAAGTGCGGTAATCCCATCTTAAGCAAATAAACGTGAGTTTTAATTCAATTTCTTTCGACAGATTTCTTGAGACTTCTTATGACAGATTCTTTTTTCTGTCTGTGAGTCAACAAATGGCTGATTTAAATATGCTGTGAAATACAATATCCAGAGTAAGTCCAAGCGATCAACTCAGCTGTCCTCCAAGTTTCGCTTATCTGGCGAAGAGTATACCCCGATCATTTACGCCTATCTATGCTGATGATACAACGGTATATTAGTAAACCTCCAAAACTCAAGATGACCAGAACCCGGCAACTCATCTTTTCTCTTACCTAACTCTAACACCAACGTTGGGAAAAATTGGCTAATAACATTCAATCCAGACTAGCGACGTCCTATCATCATCGAGCAGACCCACAATTTTCACCGACCACGATGAACAGGTGTCCTTTCAGGGGTGAGCTGAGGTTTTTACGCTTAGTAGGAATTAGATTCGACCCAAACTTTGAGTGGAACGTCTACATACATTGCTAAAGATACTGGAAGAGTGATTGACTTTCTGAACCTTTCCAGTAAATACCCGGCTTCACCTGTTACCCTGTACTTATACAAGAGCCAGATCAGGCCGATAATGGAGTACTACTCTCATATATGGGAAGAATTTGCCGAGTCTCCACTTCCTTTTCATAGAATTAAAAAGCTTATGCGCATCCTTGTGAGTGATTAATTATTTTTCATCTTTTCAGACTAAACATCATAAGCCTTTCATTGCTCTATCGCTATTTCCATAGAAAGTGTTTAACTGAACTAAATTCCTTACTTCTACCAGTTGTAAATTTCACAATTAAAGCCCGTTATTCTACACACATTGTAGCAAAGCAACCTTATTTTGTTCATATATCATTGGTGAGATGTAAGCTTCAGTCGAACAGCTTCACCTTACTGGACAATATTCCCAACTCCCTAGTATTTCTGTTATATATTTAGGTACCTCTAAATGTTCGACATAAAATGAGCATACGAGGTGAAATCATGCTCCAGATATCAATATTTTATTAATCAGATTAACTAAACTTTCAGTTGGCTAGTCTTCCCTAAATAAAGTTTCATAAAAGTATATTTTATTTTAGCTTTATCCAGGATCCGCTGTTTTATAGAACCGACTTCCAAAGAGATGCTTCTTATCAAAACAACATTAACCTGTTTAAATTTATGGTCAACCGTTATCTGACCTCACATAAACTACGCCTCTTACCCGTGGGCTCCGTACAAAATGAACATCACCGTGAAAAAAGTCCACAGTGATACCATAGCACAATGTTCAATCGAATGAATGTATAATTAAAATTGTGAACAATTCATAATTATTATTCTGTTCAAAACCACTCAGTCGTTCAGTAAACATTTCCTCTCCATAATGAGAATATTATTCAATATAGAGAGACAGTTGAAAAGAAAAAATCATCAGCGAAAGAGCTAAATCTCCTTCATTTTGTCATGTAGATATGAAAAAAGAAAGGCAAATATTTTGAATGGAATTTATCTATGTAATAGTTTAGGAAAATCATAACAGCTTCATCAACAGGTAAAATCCTCAAAGATTTCCCTAATTAATGTAATTAATGCAAATGATGGCAAATTAACGGTGTGGATTGTATAATTAAAAACATAGGCAATGATTTTGGATACTAATATTTCAAATGCTTTATCATCATATGGAGAAAAGGTAGACAAAGAACAACAGGAAAAGTCGCAGGAAAAGAAGGCGAGAAATATATATATATACTGTTGTATTGCAGAGTTCTCGAAGCAACCTAATTACTAAAATCTGAACAAGTCTTGCGAAATACAAAGTTTTCAAAATTCCTTTTCTGATAAGCCGTGAAATTTTTAACATTTCTTCATGATATAGATTTTTATTGTTTCTTTCTTTATGTCCGCGTGAATGGGTGTTTCCTTTAAACTGGGTTTGGCTCTTTTGTTATATTGACAATTTTTATAGGTTTGACCTTTTTCTTGTGTTGGTATGTTTTGCTGCGTGACAGTTTATTGTTTTGAGTCATGATTGAGTATTTTTGTGTATATTTGTGTTTATTGGCTTAAAATGTGTTTTTTTATGGTTGTTGCATTATTTTTCTGTTTTTGTCGTGATTGAGTGTTTGTATATATTCTTGTTTTTCTTGTTAATATTATTTGTATGCTTTGTTTTTGTTTATTATTTTCTGTTTACATCGTGATTGAGTATTTGTATATTTGCATTTCTATTTCTATTTTTATTTTTTTATTTTTTTAATTTACATATTTCTTTTATTGTTACTGTTTCCATGTTTCGTTTTTATTTGATTTTGTTTATATTTATTGTTGCTTGTGTAGCAAAGTAGGAACTTTTACGTAAGTCTACATTTTCTCATTTTCTCGTTTATTTTGTTTATCATTTTACTTTGTTTTTTAAAACTGATCATTACTATCTTCTCTTCTGGGCATAATTTACAAGTGTTATTCTATTACTGTGTAGTGGTGTCACGCACGCTATCGTTAGTAACTTTCTTATATCAGTTAATTTCTATCTAAGCGGATAACAGAACTTTAGGGAAATATAATGTCATATGAATGGGAGAAAAATTTAACACACGCAGTAAATAATAAAGACAAGAAAAGTAGGGTAAGCAGCAAATAATTTGATGGATAACAGATATATATATATATATATATATATATATATATGTGTGTGTGTGTGTGTGTGTGTGTGTGTGTGTGTGTAATAGAAAATTATGGACGAAGTGTAAACTTTTGCGTTTGATGCGTGTCATCTTTTAGTATTTCATCGGACGGAACGTGTTACACAAAACTTTTTTCCATTTTGTCATTAATTTTCCTAACGTTGCTTTTATATAGAAAAAAATATATAATTTTTTCGATATATATATATATATATATGTGTGTGTGTGTGTGTGTGTGTGTGTGTGTGTGTGTATTTTCTACGACAAAGTACCTTGCCTTTCATAAGGGTTAGCATGATGAGGAGGCATTGAATGCCTAAGTAAAAATGTACGCTAATAGAAAGCACAGATACAGTAGATAAGCAATACGTTGGCCGCGATAGGTAAATTGTCAAATCTTTTATTCTAACTCTTCGCATGAGCGTTGCTTGTTTTTAATTTTGTGCACAGTACGGTAAGATCACTTGGGTATTGTCAGCGAGAAAAAGAACACTATGACACAATTCACTCCTCCAGTAATTTGAAAACGACATGCTAAACTGTTTAACATTCGCGCCGGAAGCTTAATAGGAACATTACAGAGTTTTCGGATGTCAATCTGAGGATAGTGCAGAGGATTCCTAATGAATTGAATGAGTCTAATGGTGATTTACGAAAGTGTCTCGTGTGATCGCTAGCGATGGCGACGTTAGGCCTCCTTTCATTTTCCCACAGAGACTCAGACTCAACACGTAGCCTACATTAAATGCCATGTGAAGATAATGATGCCCTGGTTCAAGTGGGTGACCCTATGTCTGGTAACAGGACTCTGCTCCATAGAACAGAAGCAGAAAATCCGAGCAAAGGTTGTTAGATTTTTTCTTCGCCCACATCATCCCTTACAACAGGCTACCTAACTCTCCCAGAATGCAACTCTCTTGATTATGATTCGTGGAACACAGGTGAGCGAGAGACTAATAATACTCTTTGTAACACCAAAAATACACTGAAGCCAAGGATTATGGCATAATTCACAACTTAAACAAGGAGACCATCCAGAAGAGCTGCAGAAAATTCCGAATTGCCTAGATGCCGTGGTTGAAACCAATAACGATTTTATTGAAAAATTCATTTTTTATTATTTCTAGATATTATTGTGGGATGTCAGTGTTATCTTCATTTTTGCACAACATAGACGTCAATTCATCCATCCCAACTTTATATATATATATATATATATATATATATATATATATATATATATATCTTGTTTTCCTTATGAGAGCAATGTACTCTTTCGTAAAATGAGTGTTAATTTTCCTCTAAATCGTAGGAGAAGATATCAAACTATTCGAAGTAAGGACATGAGCATTCAGTGTGTAAAATAGAGATCAAAGTAAAAACAATCACTTCGAATACTAAGCAATCCAGTTTAATTAATTTTTCAAGTAATTACATGATGTATGAAATGACCGTCGCGACAAACAGAAGCGTTTAGTAGCCTGAAACGTGTTTATACCTGAATATGTCTTAGAGCATTACCTCAAATGTCTTGATATTTTTTTGAGTCTAATAATTTCACGTATAAATGTCACTATAATTTGGTATAGAAGAATATTTCTTGAAGATGAGTAGAAATCGCTCTGTTAAAAATAGTTGAATATTAACGTACTGTTATAAACATTTTCTTAGACACAAAATTGAAGGAAAAAGACCTGGAATTTTAAACAATCATGGGAAATTAAAACCAGGTGAATCAGGGAAATGGCAAATAAGCAACTTAACAAATTTATATGAATGGATGGCGGAACATGAATAATTGATTTGTTTTTCCGGCTTTTAAAGTCAGAACATATTTTTAGATTATAAGAGTGTTTGAGAAGTAATAATTATTTACTGATACAATTCCTACTGATGCAAGTCCTACTAGTCAGCCTATAGCTAGAAGAGAAGAGGTAGATTCATACATTTTTCAAGGGTATTTACGCGTAAATGACTATAAGCAACCTGACTAGAATTAGAACTCAGAACTGTCCAACTCCTAAACTTTTTTCCATTATAATCAGCCGCACACCCAAGTGTACAGCACCAGCTATTCCGAAGCGGTAATCGACCTATGTACTGACCGGTTTCGACGTTCCTTAATAAGAAAAGGAATTTGTGGAGAGCCATGATCATCCACTTCTTGAAATGGCATGGCATATGACAGACGATATAAAAGTGTCTGTATTAGTAGATATTTTCATTTTTTTATTGCAATATTATATTTATTTTTGTTGAAGTAAGGTAAAAACATTTTCTTGTTTGGTTTTCTACTCATTCGATCAGAAACTCTTTGTTACAAATACAAAAGTGTTTTGAATTTTACAGATTGACTGCATTCTAATTAGATAGTAGTTTTGATTTTTGTGATTTATTGTGACTTTTACATATACATATACGCATGCTTGTGTGTCCTTTACTCACTGCATCTCCATATTCATTATTACTTGCGCCGGAATCAATCATGAGTTTGCCTATCGAAGAACACGTCAGAATTGGAGTACAGCTTTAATATTATGAGGCCGAAAATCGGCTTTCTTGGTAACCAAGAATTCTACAGGGAGTAGAACGGCTTCGTCAGTGTCTTCTCATTAGCAGTCAGTGCATTGATAGAGTTCTACATTTCTTCTAACATAATATCTATCAAAACAGTGATATATTGTTCTGTCTTCATTTGCAATTGAGTAGTATAGATAGATAGATAGATAGATAGATAGATAGATAGATAGATAGATAGATAGATAGATATACCTGTATGCATGATGATCTGTAAATATCTGCATGTAATTGTTATAAACCTTTATAAAAAAGTATTATCATGTTTCCAGCTGATGGCTGTGCACAGCGGGCAGTGTCACACGGAATAAATCGGACATTTTTTTTCTCGGCACACTGCATTGCCTGGAGGTCTACGCTTCTGAATCTCTTTGACTGCAGGTGGTATCGTTCCCATGTCAGATGTCATTCGCCGTACAAGAAGGGGCGACCTTCAAACTGAAATTTGCCGCGTATGCAGAAGTAAACACACAACTTTACATGCATTTTCTTTTTCCTTTCTTTATTTCATTAAATTAAAATTTCTTTATTTTTTATTCATTTCTTCTTTTTTGTGTTGCTTTTGTTTCGCTTTTTCTTCACGCTTCTACGTTTTTATTTATTTTAAATTGCGTTTATCTTGCACGTTAATAGTTTCGGGGTAGGTTTTCTCCTAGCTTCAGCAGTAGCAGCAATAGATCTGATAAGATTTAATTAAATAATACCTATAATATGTGTGTATATATATGGATATATATGGGTTTGTACTGATTTACCTATACAGAATTTGAGAGTCAAATAAGTAGAGGCTTACTGTTAAAATGATTCTGACGAACGGAATGTGAACTGAAGTAAAGGGAACAAGCTAAGAAATTAATAATTATTTGGAAAGATGAAAAGATAACGACACAATTGACTGCGGACCTTAGAGAAGTATCCACACCTTAATATCGCCCACAAAGCAGTAATTCATTTACGGGCTAATATCCTTGGGTAAGGTATGAATCCATCTCTTCTCCATCCAGCTATGAGTAAATAACAAGACACACTGGGTTTTATAACCTTGGTTGGCAACCAGTCTACCTAAGTAAGAGTTGACAACCTAATACGGGAACATTTTAATACCACATGTCGTTGGAGAGCGTCTGGGGAGCGAAAAAGTTTAATGGAATTTCTTAGAGAGATGAAGCCGGTTCAACCCTACCACGGTGAATGCCACCACAGGTACAAGTAATTACAAAACAGCAATTCTTTGATAATAGTCTTATCAGCAAAACTTTCACATTGCATTTGACGTACGAGCAAAATTATGAGGATACGACTGTGTGGGTGTGTCTTTACTGCAAAAGTCTGAACTGGCGAAATTATAGAAAAGTGCTCATCTGAACCTTTTGCCAACGGTGTGGAGTTGCATCAATAAATCAGTAGAGAAAGAATAAAGAACAACTCAAATATTCACCCTTAAAATAATTATTTCATTGTCTACGGTCTTGCTATCTGGTGAATAATAATGATATTGATTGAACATTAGAGAGAGACAATTTAATGTTGGCAAATGTTCTCAGTCACCTTTATTGACAAGCTGTAATTTTTTACATGCTGCTAACAACATGCTCATATATATATATATATATATATGTGTGTGTGTGTGTGTGTGTGTGTGTTATTAATTATAATGTTTAAAATTGCATATGTATGAGTTTGCACATGTTTTAACGTAATAATTAATAATAAATATTCATTGCACTACTTTTATTAAGCACTGTTTTAAGTTAATGTTTTGAACGTTGCAATTATTTTCTTTGTTTATATATACATATATATATATATATATATATATATATATATATACAGCGAAACAGATCTGTCTACGGATGACTATATATATATATATATATATATATATATATATATATATAAGGAATACAATTTTTGAGGAAAAAAGACCAAAACAAATTAAGCAAGCTACTGTGAAAAGTAGTAATTCTGGATTCCCATTGAACAGAAAACAACAAACGGGACTTTTTTTTTATTATCCGTGTCATATTACTTATCATTAAGAAGTAGAACTGCACACACCCAAAATTGAATCAAAACCGCTGAAAAAAGTTTTGAAAAAAAAAGATGAAAGTAAATTTTTCGAGTCAGTGTGAGAAACTTTTCAGACCAATAAAATGTCGGCGATTTTCAAAATTGAAAAAATTAAACAAGCCATAGTGAAAATACCCAGCAAACGTAAGTGCGCGCATATCAATCTTTTGTTCTGTTTAGCGACCCTTTATCTATATATATATATATATTGTTTTCGGCCGTCAGAAAGACAAACGGATCTCGATATGTAAGGTCAGAAATGTATTCGCCCGAAAATTTGTGTCGCATACCTAAAATTCTAAAAATTCGAAACAGGTGTAAGGACACAAATATAAATAAGGACACTTAATGAATTATACAAAAAATAATACCAATTTTAATAATAATAAATCTACACTTCAAACAAAACGTTCACGACTTCTCACATAATAATTTTTCTCGTTCGAACAACCCCTAATTTTTTTCAATATATATATATATATATATATATATATATATACGCTCACATACAGCCACATAGACACATGCATAGACACGCACGCACACACACACACACACACACACACACACACACACACACACACACACACACACATATATATATATTTTGTCCCATATATATATATATATATACATTTTGTCCCATATATATATATATATATATATATATATGGGACAAAATGTAACTTTTATCAAAGACGCGTTTATCCTGAAGAAGCTTATATTCTCGTTGACATCACTAGTTTTATTAAACATATAACCAACACTATGTATTAGGAGAAGGTTTTGGAATAACTGAGGATAAGTTAGTATAGTAAATTACATTCATTACCCTAGCAAAGCGAAAAATGTTATTAAAGACTGGATAAAGTTAGTTTCCCTGAAGAATGCTCATGTTCCCGTTTGCAGTCGATTATTATGCAGTCGACACAATCAAGAACATAACGCGAAAGCGCGAAATTAAAATTAAGAAATGGGAACAGTTGACTCATCGCACCCTGTATAGGCAGAATAGGCCGGTTCTGACACAAACGGTGGTGCTGTCCTAACAACACCAATTAAACTATCGTTAGCTGCATATGACGCCCCCCTGAATCCTTTCAGTGAATTAGTCTGGCAGATGCTTGAATGTCAAATTGTATTTTTCAGGATAAAAGTGTCATCAAGCCACATTTCGTAGAATATTGGTAGTGTTTAGGTACGTCTGATGCAAAAATTTAAATGCTGAACATTAATGTATATTCAGAGTTTGATATGAATTTCGCAAGGCATTTGTTGTACACTTCATCCACCATTTTGTCTCTTTAACTACATGTTTGATAACTATCATTAAAACCGTTATGATTAAATCGTAAAATCTTCCTTCTGGGAACGAAAAGAATAACTGTGTACACAATTTCCATTTTGTTCCTATTTGTTCACTATATATATATATATATATATATATATATATATATATATATATAAAGGTGGACATTGATGTCAATACCCTGATACAGTTTGTTTTATGTTAAACGCAATCGTCATATTTACATACACTACCGGCCATAATTATTAGGCCACCCTAGTTTTTAAAAAATGATGTAATTCATATTATTTTTAGTATTAATTGCCAAGTGGATAATTTTAAATGAAAATAGAATGGTTCTTTTATTATTATTATTACTTTGCAAAATTTTACAAGGCAGCCTTTGCTTTGGCCAGCCTATAAGAAAAAGAGACTAGCATGGGGAACAGAGCACAAAAACTGAACACTAGAACAGTCAATTTGATGCACATGTTATTGGGCAGTATTAACAAAAGAACCATTCTGTTTTCCTTTAGAATGAAAAACAATATTTTTTTAAACTGGGGTGGCCTAATAATTATGGCCGGCAGTGTATGCACTATCCTTGATATTGAGCACCTGAAGCCACAAATCTAGCATACCTTAAAACTATATTCTACCACACATGAAATGACACACTAGAAAGGAAATAAATAAAGCGCTTCTGAAATGTAAAGGAACTAATTTGTTTAGCTGAAAGAGATACCGGGTTGATAAATGACTGCTTTTAAAAGTACCTCTAAATTCTTGATCCTATCTTTAAAAATATCTCATGCATTAATGTAATAATATGTTTAAATGTTTTGATCACCTCTTACTTATGAGGGAATGTTTTATTTCATATGAAACACTGAAAATGCTTAAATAAAAGATAATCTGTAGGAGAGATATATTTTTTTAATAATATCACCCCGAGCAAGGCGGTAAAGCCTCTGATGTGCAGGGGGCTACATAGGAGTGAAAAGTTTGGAAAAGAGAAAACGGGAAACCGCATCCTAAACAGGAAACAAAAGATGAGCCTCTTCACCTGTTCGATAGACGTGGGTGGAGTGTGAACCGGGCAGGTTAATATGAAGAATGAGGCCAACTTTCAAAACCCAGGTTATGCAGATTTTGGACAATTGATTGTGATGGGTGTAGTCGTGTATTGTAGTACAACAAAGTTTGGCCATCCCTGTTCTCAAGTTTAAGATGTTTCCTTTTCCTATTTTTCGTGCATACACTCAATTTCTCCATAACACAAAGTTACTGTTATTGTTTTCCATTTAGGAAAGAATAAATGATGAATAACACCGTTGAAAGACTACCATACAGTAACCATTAGCTTTTTAGTGTGCATTGCAGAATAAGTGTCTGATGATATGAGCTAGTTAAGCTCGTTGAAATGAACTATAGTTTATAACTAATATGACGTGTTGAGTTTTCCTTTATAAACTATATATATATATATATATATATATATATATATATATATATATAACGACTCGTACAAAAACAGCCTGTGTGGCATGTTTCGTTATTTAGGAGCACGTAGGAGTGCACAGTACTCAAAGGACACAAAGAACGCCGTAATTTTAAACTTTTAATTTTTTTAATATTTGAGTATAGCAGTCACTTAATTGCCAGATATGAAACACGCTAAGCATAAAATCTTTCCCGCAGTAGGTTTCCATTACTTTCTGCTGCAGATTAGTTTCCAACCAAGGCAATAAAACCCGAATCTTTTCTGCTATTTAGTCCATAGCTGGAGGTAGAAGGAATGGATTCATAGTTTTTTAATGGTATTTGCGCGTAAGTGAATGAAAAAATTCAACTGGAATTTGAACTCGGCTCTCCGACTTCTCATTATGAGTTAATATGCATTACAATATAACTCCCTGTGAGTAATGTGCTCCTGAACTTTCCCGTGTCCTCTCTGAAGTGTTTAACTACTGCTTTCCTGCATGCTGGAAGTTCTCTTTGGTCGTTCCTGTATTTAAGAATTGTGGTGAACCCTCGGACCCATCCAACTATCGCCCTATCAGTCTTCTACCGATATTCGGGAAAGTATTCGAGGCCATAATCAATGCTGAAATAGTTCATCATCTCACTGCCCAGAAACTCTTCTCTGACAGGCAATATGGCTTCCACTTTGCCAGGTCCACGGCCGACTTGCTAACAACCGTAACGGAGTACATGCTACAGGCCCTTGATGAGTCTGACGAGGCTCGTGCGGTTGCTCTGGACATCTCCAAGGTTTTCGACAGGGTTTGGCACTCTGGTCTCCTATGCAAGCTACGGGGTTACGGTATTACCGGTCGCCTGTTTGACCTAATGCAATCTTTCTTAAATAACCACAAAATGAAGGTCGTTTTGAATGGTCGTGCCTCTTCATCCTACAGCACGAATGCTGGTGTCCCACAGGGCTCTATCCTGGGCCCGACGCTCTTCCTTATTTTCATCAACGACCTCCCAGATGTGATCAAGTCCCAAGTAGGCATCTACGCAGATGACACTGCAATATACTCCCGCACCAGTAAGAAACCTGTCGTGGCGGACAGACATAATCTCGCTGCTGACCTTGAACGGGATCTACACTCTGTGGTGAACTGGGGCAAGAAGTGGCTTGTCGACATCAATTCGTCTAAGACCAAGGTTGTCTGTCAACAATTACAGACAACCTCTCCTACTTCCCATAAGCATGGACCAAGCGATTCTCCCTGAGAGCAATACACTACACCTCCTCGGCCTTACCCTGTCCTCAGACCTCAAATGGAACCACTATATTGAATCCATAGCAAAATCTACTGCTAAGAAGGTTGGGTCACTATGTCGATCCAGGATGTTTTTTTCCGCCTGAATCCATCCTGCATATATACAAGTCAACCATCTGTCTGTGCATGGAGTACTGCTGCCATTTATGGTCAGGTGCCCCTGCCCTTCTCCTCAGTGTTCTTGACAGGCTCCAAAGGAGAGTCTGTAATGTGATAGGTACTGATCTGGCGGCTTGACTGCAGCCACTTCTCCACCGTCGAAATGTGGCCTCCCTTTGTCTGTTCTATAAATACTTTCATGGCTTCTGCTCGGACGAACTTAAGTCACTGGTGCCTCCTCAACAGGTGTTTACTCGTGCAACCAGACTGGCAACTGGGTCCCACCCATTCACAGTCAGGTTAGCCAAATGCAGACGACAAGTCTACTCCTTCAGCTTCTTCTCTCGCACTTCCCGCCTGTGGAACTTGCTCCCATATTCTTGCTTTCCTGACGGCTACAACCTCCAGAAATTTAAATGCAAAGTCAACACTCATCTATTAACCACTGTATTCTAGCTCTCTTCCCGCCCCCG